>JAIVEN010000018.1:21738571-22957500 GCA_026686845.1 Adenanthera pavonina
TATGAATTTCTGTCACTGATTATGGCCTTTCCTAATTTAACACTGCTTCTACTTTTCTAGGATCTACCGCTACACCTTCTTCAAAGATGACATGACCTAGGAATTTTACCTCTCTTTGCCAAAACTCACATTTATTAAGTTTGGCATATAGTTGGTGATACCGTAACACTTGCAGCAAAATCCGAAGATGAAGTGCATGCTCCTCCTTACTCTTAGAATAAATTAGAATGTCATTAATGAAAACCACTGTAAACTTATTTAGATACAGCTGAAAGACCCTATTCATGTAATCCATGAAAATTGACAGGGCATTGCTCAGCCTAAAGGGCATCACGAGGAATTTATAATGCTTATATCGAGTTCCAAAAGCCATTTTAGGCATATCCTTGGCACACACCTGAAGTTGATGGTATCCTAACCATAAATCAATTTTAGAGAAAACTGAAACACCAGCTATTTGATCAATTAAATCATCGATCTGAGACAAATGATATTTATTCTTAATTGTCAACATATTCAATTGCCCATAATCAATGTACAACCTAAGACTACTATCCTTCTTCTTAACAAACAATACTGGAGCTCCCCAAGGTAAGATACTTGGTTTGATAAAACCCCTATTTAACAAATCTTTAATATGCTTTTTGTGTTCTTTCAATTTAAAAGGTGTCATGCAATATGGAACCTTAGAAATGAGACTTGTTCCAGGCATCAATTCTATGGAGAACTCTAGTTCTCATGGTGCTGGCAAGCTGGTAATCTCCTCTGGAAACAAATTGGGGTATTCACACACAATAGGATATCTTTTTATTCCTCCTTTCATATCCACGTTAACAGAGAAGAAAACTAGAAACCCTTGACACCCTTTTTGTAAGTACCAGTTGGATTAAGTAAAGGACAAACAAACATTTTCATCCTTATGAACACTAGGGATACTTATCGGCAATGATACCATTTTTTGAGCACAGTCAAGAATAGCATTGTTCACCTCCAACCAATCTATCCCAATAATAACATCAATGTCTTGCATGGCAAATAGATGAACTCTATGGTAGTGCTTCAATGTTCAAAACAAACCACATAATTCAAACAACCTTGAGTAGTTCTTAATGAAACTCTTATGGGTGTAGAAACCAACAATTTAAATGGTAACTCCATTGCCATAATTCCTAATCTGTGAGCACAATTAAAAGATATGAAGGAATGTGATGCACCAGAGTCAAATAAGGCATGAATAGAGAAGCCATTGAGTTTGATTTTACCTCAAGTAAGATTAGATGCTGCATTCGCTTCCTATCGGGTTATGGCAAAAACTTGTCCAAGTAGCATTAGCCTTCTCATTGCATCATCACTACTAGGCTCACGGCAACCCTATGAGATGTGTCCCAGCTTCCCACAGTTATAACAGATCAAGCATGGTCAATCACCATAGTTCATCTCGTATTTTGTGAACAGAGTTAAGGCACTACTTGAACTATATTAAGAAGGAACTACATCCTTTGTTGTAAATTTACTCTAACTAGGGCTCCCTTGGTCTGCCTCTTCCTTTGCCAAAATGGCCTTGTCCTCTAATAGAACTACCATTACCACTACTGCTCCTAGATCCATTTCCTTTGCTAATACTTGTAGTAGGTCTTAGCTGAGAAAAGGCACAGATCATTGAATTTCTCCTTTCTTCCTTGGTCTCCTACATTCTCTAAGATAGAATAAGCATCCTTGCAAGCCAGTCCTCAAAGGACATAAATTTAACCACTAACAATCTCTCCTTGATTTCAAGATGGGCTCCCTCAAACAAGCATTAAGCCTTCTACCTATCATCAAAGTGATTCTTTAATAGGTGGAATGTTTGGCTAGGTTAAGGAATTGGTCAATATAATCATTAGTCGACAAGTTCCCTTGTTGAAAAGCTAGAAATTCAGCCTCTTTTTGCATCATCAAGTCAGGAGGGAAGTAATATGTAGAGAGTCTCTCCTCAAATTGTTCCTAATTCATCAGGGCATCTATGGTTTTCACAGTTGATAGGACACTTCTCCACTAACGCTTAGCCTTTTTCTCTAGCTTAAACACAGCCAGTTGTACTCTTTACTTAGAGGTGCAATCCATTCCATCAAAGATGGTCTCCAACTAGTTTACCTATTCTTTAGCCAATGTATGGTCCATTTTACCTTCGAAAATCGAGGGGCTGAATTTCAAAAAATCTTTAATTGAGAGGAAATACCCCTCATTTCAGCTCTTCAAGCCCTCTTTAGCTTTACCTTATCCTTATCATTATTTTCTCCAGCATTCAAATCCATATACATGACAGCCTCTTCATTCATATTACCATACTCTTGTTAGTTTAATTGCTCTTGTAGTCTATTTAGTGTTTCGCCTAGGGTATTCACTTAGTCACTAAGCCTGCCAACATCTCATGCATCTGCATCATCAAATTACTATTACTCTATCTTCCCCTACAAGGCATCCTTTCCTATACACAAATAACAATATGTTCAGTTATATGACTCTGAACTAGTATTACAATGGGAATATACAAGTTTATTCAAATAAAATTGTGCCAAGTATTACCATAAACAAAAATAATAGCTTGAACCAATGCTATGACACCAAAATGTAACAACTTACTTTCAAAAACTTTACTCAAAATATTAAAAATACCAATAGAAAGTAGAATAGTGCTGAGGCTTTACCCAGCTACAGTGATGTCGCAGCCTTAGAGAAGCAGAATGGGTTGGTACCATAGTTAAGCTTCTGGTGCCATGGCACCACCTGCTGATACCATATTAGCAAGTTGCTCATTCTCCAAGCTAACTTTTAACGTGTACAACTTCATGCTTTGACCTCCAATTGACATGATTCCAATTCTTACAGGCTACTTTTATCTTAATCTAACTATAGACATTAGTTTCACTCAAATCCATGTCTATATGAAGATTTTGGACACCCAATACAATTTTGTCCACTTTTTGGCCAAAGCTCAAAGCAAACCTTTTTCAATTGCCATCCAAAGTAATTTTCCACCTAAAGAACATTCATATAAGTCCTATTTGACTTAACCAATTTGTTCAAGAAGATTTGACCCCCTTGAACCCTAAATTTACATAATGGGCCATACACCCAAAACACACATACTCGGCCCAAAATCCCCTTTAGGCTCACACATATAGCCATTCTGGCTCACAAACACATACTCCAACCATACTAACCCATATCAGGAACATACACCAACATATAAATATATCTATATCACATCATCATCGATACCATCACACATCACTCATCATCATCAACATCATACAACCATTATCATAACAGTATCCATGTCCTTATATCAATTATAAACATACTACCTTACTTGGCATAATACATAATATAGACAATACACATACTATCATTGACTTGAATATTCCCAATGTCGAAGAGGCTACAACTCCTTTCTCTTCTCTAGACTTGTACGAGAGACTTCATCTAAAATGTTAGTCTGCGGCAAACGAGTAGGAACTTTGATAAATTTTTTGGATAGAAGGGTCTCACGCTACAGTGAAGTTACCTGCCGCTGCAGCACTAAGCTCCAAACTTTGATAAATTTGAAATATTTTAATGATGAAGGAAAGAAAAATTGGAGGGAGAAATGGAAAGCTCCACTAAGGCTTGCTTCTACTGGCCTTTGGAAGTGATTTATGGCCTCTATGAGCTTCAATCTTTATTGGTAATGATGCTTGATTTCCCTCCATTATTTTCTCTTTGGTTTTTGGGGTTGAAATTTGGATATATGTATGAGGGGTTAGTTTGATTGGATTCCCACCAATTAAAATACTTGGTTTGGTGTTGTAGAAGTATCATGTAGTTTTACGAAGATTTGGGTAGGAGTTTCAGTTAGATTGTGATGAGTTAAGTGGAACCATAGCTTTGTATTGTGTGTAAAAGTTTTGGATCTGCAATGTATAGGATTGGTTATGATTTGAATGGTTGTATGTGGCTCATTGATAGGAACCATGGGTAGAGCATAAATGGTTGAATTATAGAATTCAAATAATTATGCTTTATGTTAATTAGGAATTTCTTTGGTTGACTGCAATCCAAAAGTTTTGAGAATCATGTGTGTGGTATTGATAATTTAATGTAATCGGGTGTTCATGATATATGTGATACATGTTGATATATATGTGTGTGTCTATACATGTTCCTGTTTGTACCACGATATTGGTTGTATGTGTGTATAGTTTTTCTACCTATCGTGGTAATGCACTATTGTTTAAGATATGATGATAGTATATGATATGTATGTGTGATTTATAGCATCTCCATGCCATTACCTGCTAGCATGACCATGATAATGATTATGATGATGATATATATATTTATAGGCATGTTAGCATGATATTGACATTATATACATTTGATGCATATTGTGAGATGGATGTTTGTGAGATGATAAGATATGATATGATGATGATATGATAAAAGATCCCTGCCACTAAATCCTCTCCTAAAGCTAGGAGAACCAGGTGGCAGTGGACAAGAAAATATGATGAAATATTCCTGTCACTAATTACTTTCCTATAGCTAGGAGAGCTAAGTGGTAGTGGATTTGGGGATACACCTTCCCTAAATCACCACCAATTCAGGTGGTTCAAGGGAAAGAGAGCCACAGTCCAAGCACTAGCATAACCTTTAGTCGGGTTGCATTAGTATGATGTGAGTTTGGTGATGTCTTGGAATCAGTTTTCACCGATTATTGGAAGGGAATCATTTATTTGAAATGTCTTATGTTGACATCAGCTTGTGGTTCTAGCTATGTAAAAGGGAGAACATGCATACCATTTCATTTGCATTTCATTGCACCATATGCATGATTGTGCAAATTATTGATATAGACTACCTCTGTTTGTATTCTCAGTTACTGAGACTTTGTCTCACATCCTTTTCCATGACTAACATTTTCAAATGAAAACTTTGGTACTTGTCCCGAGAAGACAAGGAAGTTGTAGCCTCTTCGGCATTAGGAATATTCAAGTTAACGGTAGCATGTGTATTATCTATGTATTATCTATGTTATGTATTCTGCCAAGTAGGGTAGTATGTTTGTAATTGATATGAGGACATGGATACTATTATGATGATGGTCGTATGATGTTGATAATGATGAATGATATGTGATGATATAGATGATGATATGGTATGAATGTAATATCCTCAAATTTTACTAAATACTAAGGGATAAAAGAGGACATAATTGATGATAACGTAAAATGTACAAGGAATTCATGAAAACGAACAGAAATTGTTTTGCATGAAAAAGGGCAAATAGATCATTTTTCCTAGTTGGATGAAAAAATATGAAAAATTATATTTTTGCCCCTAAAGAAATATAAAAAGACATCCATGTCCCAAAAATATTAAAAATTGCATGGAGGAAGAAAAGCATTGGGAAAAATTACACTCAATGACCTAAAAGTTTTAGAAATTATAATTTAACCCTGGGTCAAGGTCAATTTTGTAAATATGTAAAATTACTGTCAAAATAAAGCACTTGACGAGAGAAGTCCAATAGTGTATGGCACTGAGAGTTAATATTCAAAAATAAAGAAATAATTAGTATCAGGTGTCCAAAAGTTATAGTAAATCGATAAAGTAAAATGTAGGCCCTACCGATGGTTAAAAAGAAATCGGGACAGGATATGGGTCATACACAGATACCATTTGGGACAGGATAATTATAAAAATATAAACATAAAATTAGAATAATCATATATCCCAAAAATGCTAAATTACTATAAAGACAATTTTATCGGTACAATTAAAAAGTACCCGGAATGAGGTATATCTGGATCAGAAAAATTGGGTATTCTTTGGACACACTTCCCTCTCTCTCATGTGTGATTTGTTGCAGCCCAAAAGTCCCAAATATTTAATGATTTTTGGAGGAAAACTTCTCAAAGAAGTATGTAATAAAGTAATCAAGGATTAGTAAAAAGTAACCATGATTAGTTACTTCCTTAAGCATATAATTAACCACTTAAACCCTTCTCTTTCCTCACCATTCATGCATGAACCAGCAGCCTAAAACAGACTAGAAAAAATGCAGGAAAAGGTAGGAAGAAAGAAGAGAAAAAGGAAAAGAAATCAATGGAAAATTGAAGCACAAATCGGTAAGCTTCGATACTACCACCTTAAGCTTACTATCTATGGCTTTCAAAGCATGTTTTATGGTTTACTTTGCTTTCTTTCCATCTTAGGGTTTTAGCTAAAATGTGATTTAGCAATAAGAATGAGTTTTGAACCATTAAACCTAGGAAAAAGCATAGGTTAGATACTAGAAGCATGAATCCATGGATGGTTTAAAGTGATTTGAAGGAAATCTTTTCAAATCACTTAGGTTAGATTTTGGTCAGAATAGGGGGAGTATTTAGAGTTGGAATTTCATGATTTTGACCTCAAAAATAGATTCCCCATGGTCTAAGACCTTAAGAATAAGTGTGTTATACAAAGAAAGATCAAAGGAAAGCTAAGTAAAAATTTTGGGCTTTAGTGAGTAATGTCTTATGTAATTCCAAAAATCAGTGGCTAAATGATAATATGATTAGGTTCAAGGAAGTGTTAGGAGGCTCAAGAGGTGGCATACCAAGTTTGGAGAGCAAGAGACCATCATAAGGTAGTTAATTTCCCATACTAGCATTATATTATCATGTTTGTTTTCACTGTGCTTTATGCCTTGTCATATGATTGCAATGATATTTTGAGATGATTTATGTGTATTGGTTGAGTTGATTGAGGGGCTTTGAGATCCCGAGATGTCCATTTTTCAAAATGAAACTCTACCAAAAATTTTATGAATTTGTATAATGCAAATGTGTTAATATATTCAAAATTTGTTATCATGATCTTTCCATGCTTAATGTGTTGATGTGATGTCTTGTTGGGTGTTAACTATTGAGATTATTTGAATCTCACCTTCCCAAATATTAATCATGAATAGATAGCAACAATGGCAAGACCACCAAGGAAGAGAAAGGAAAGGAGAAAGAATTTGGCCATTAACTTGATAATTCTAGCATTGGCCATGAGCTTTGACCTTTTGTGTAAATTTTGTAAATGTGATGTTAAGTATGTTTCTTCAAGTTTTTATGATGCCTTAGGTCTTAGCTAAAGTATGGTATAGTATAAAAATGACGTATGGCCATGTAAATAGTTTAGGGCTTTTGTTTGGCAAAGTAATAAGATGTAAAAGATCATCTTGACCTATATAGTGTTGAATCAAGAGTTTTGATGATTCCCAACCAACACTCAAGAGCTTGGATTGAAGATATCAAAGGAGATCAAAGTTGTTTCAAGTAAAGATTTTCTAAGTATTTGCTGTTAGATCTCTTGTAAGATCTTTAGTTTTAGTTGTGATTGGGTAAAAGATTTTGATTTGAGAAAAAGTTGTCTTCAAACTTTGATTTGAAAATTAAATCTTTACTTATTTGAAAAATACTCACAAACAGATGAAGTTTGAAAGTTTAAACTGAACTGTCAAGTTGGAAATTCAAACTTTGCCTTTGAAAATTCGAACTTCAAGCTAAAACTAAATAAGTATGAAGAAATGGCTCTCTGTCAGACGAATTTTGGTTGTTCAAAATTCGAATTTTCATACAAAACTGAGAGAAGCCTCTTTGGTAACAGACGAACTTCACACTTTCAAAATTCAAATTTCAAGTATAATGAAGTTTGTGAAAACCAAAGAAATTCGTCTGAAACTACGATAAAGTGCATCTGAAATTAAGAAGAAATTGAGTTTGAAAAATGATCTCTGACAGACGAACTTTGACTTTGCAACATTCGAATTTTCATATAAGTCTGAAAGGAGCTTCTTTGTGACATTTGAATTTCACTCTTTCAAAATTCGAATTTCAGACAAAACACAACTTGAGAAAATAGAAGAAATTCGTCTGAAACTATGTTAAAGTGCATCTGAAATTAAGAAGAAATTAAGTTTCAAAATTGGTCTCTGACAGACGAATTTCACTCTGTCAAAATTTGAATTTCGAAGAAAGTGAACTACTGTGCCTCTTTGAACGTTCAATGGACAGACGAATTTTGGGCATCCAAAATTTGAATTTTGAGGGTACTATAGCAAATTAAAAACACTGTTCACGATTTACAGAAAAACTTTCTTCTTGAAAATTCGTATGTCACATTGTGAAAATATTTTATATGTTTCAAAATTTGAATTTCACTCTATGGACAGACGAACTTCGTATTTTAACATTGGAAGCTTTAACCTTCGGTTCCTTCGAAATTCGTCTGTTGACCAACCAAAATACGGTTGGTAAACAGATAGTTTTTTAGAGTAACCGTTGGATAACTTCCCCAACGGATAGATTTAAGTCTCTAACGGATACTTGAGACCTAAAACTATAAAAGTAACATCATTTGAAGTTGTGGGTAACAAATCAAACTTGGATATACCGAATTTCTGCTGAATCTTCTTCTCAAAAGCTTTTACCCTCTCAACTTCATTATCTGTACTTTAACCTTCATATCTACTCTAATCAAGAGAGTTGTATCTTTGTAAACAATCTACTCTTAATCTGGAAGATAGATTTACTTGTGAGGGGAATTCACAAGGGGATTGGGAAGCACATAGAGAAAGTGCTTGGAGAGTTTGAGAGAACTCAGAAACAGAGCATACTCCTGTACTGTGGCATTAGCAAGAAGCCCGTTGAAATTCTTGCTGTATAGTGGATAAATCTCAAGAGTTGTCTTGGGGACTGGACGTAGGTCAAGTGGATAGACCGAACCAGGATAAATCACTGAGTTTTCTTCTCCTTATCCTTACTTATCAGCTTACTTTGTTTTACTCATTGTTTTCATTATACTGTGATATCTTCACCCACTTCACTTTGTGTAGAAAAATTTCGATCTTCCCAATTCACCCCCCCTCTTGGGAAGTCAGCCTTGTTAACATATAGAGCAAACACGCCACTATTTAGACTTTTGTTGTATAAAGTATGAATGGTATATATGGTTGAAAAGTAAACAAACAGAGCTTTAAGATGATCTAAAGATCACTCAAATTGGATGTGTGAGCAATATTTGGCGGATTTTTACATTTAATCCCAATTAAAATGATTATTTTGTAGTTTTTGTACAAATTGTGAAATTTCACAGAGTTTGCTATACAGTTTAGTACTATCATTACTCTGACTAATATTTTTCCCATGTTGACAAAGTTATAAGCTATCCATAGAGACTTGAATCACATGTATACAATTTTTATTGTTTTACTTATTATTTTTTGAAATTTAATCGAAATAAATAAATTCAATTAAATGAATAGTGCCCAAAATTGGAAAAAAAATTTTATTATGGCATTTATTGTGATTCAAGATCCTACTATGATATAAATGGACTTTAGAATGATTAAATATATGGGAAATGGATCCATAAGAGAGGTGTTACAATGAATGTATTCATATGTCATTGTATATGAATGATGTGGGTTTAGTATGGTTAGAGTATGTGTTTGTGAGTCGGAATGGCTGTATGTGAGCCCAAAAAGGATTTTAGGCTGAGTGTGTGTTTTTTGGGCATATAGCCCATTATGTGAATTTGGAGTTCAAGGGAGTTAAATCTTGGAAGAGTGGTTTATTTGAGATGAAACCTTCTTGAACAAGTTGGTTAAGTCAAATAGGACGTTTGTGAATGGTCCTCAGGTGTCAAATTGCTTTAGATGGCAATTGCAAAATGTTTATTGTGAGTTTTGGCCACAAAGTGGCTAAAATGGTATTGAGTGCCTAAAATCTCCATAAGGAGATTGATTTGAGTGAAACTAGTGTCTATAATTAGATTGGGATGAAAGTGACTTGTAAGAGTTGAAATTAGGTCAATCGGAGGTCAGAGCACGGAGTTGTGCACATTGGAAGTTTTCCTAGAGAATCAGCAACTTACTGATGTGGTATCAGTAGGTGGCGCTGTGGTGCCAGAAGCTTGGCCATGGCATCAACCCATTCTATTTCCCTGAGGCCACGGTGTCACTATAACTAGTTGCAGCCCCAGTACTGTTCTACTCCCTGTTGATGTTTTTAATGTTTTGAGTGAAGTTTTTAGGGTTTCTAAAAGTAGATTGTTATAGACAAGGTAATCTAAATAAAGTTAGAGTGTGTGTAGATCTGAATGATAGAGAAGATAAGGATGTGATGGAGCCAGAGAGGGCCCAAGGCTTAGAAGAAGAGGTATCTTTTTTCAACTGAAAGACTTTCAAAAGTTTAATCCACTAACTTTTGAAGATAAAATAAATCCTACCATGACTAAAATAATGGGTGGATCAATTAAAAACTATAACAACCCTAAAAGAAACAATATCTAAATATATGTAAGGAATTGACAAAAATGGACAGGCACCGTTTTATGTGAAAAAGGGCAAAGAGGTCATTTTTCTTGGTCAGATAAAAAAATGAAAAATTATATTTTTACCGTTAAAAGTTAAGACAACAACATTTTATCCGCTTAGGATAAAAATCACATGGGATGCATGTGAAAATATATTTTAGGAAAAAAAATAGCTAATGACCAAAAAGAATTAAAAATTATAATTTGGCCCCAGGTTAGGGGTAATTTTGTAAATATGCCAAAATACCTTTAGAATGAAGCTTGCGATAAGCTGAGTCCAATGATATATGGCATGGAGGTTAACTGATTAAAAATAAAGAAATAATTAGTGCTAAATGTCCAAAAGTAACTTAATACCGATAAAGTAGATTTTGGGTCCCACCCATGATCAAAAGGTAATTGAGATAGGATTTGGGATAGGATAACTAAGAAAACATAAATATAAATTTGAAATAGTCATGTATCCCTAAAGTACTAATTTACTGTACAAGCAACTTTATCGATATCGGTAAAAAGTAATCGACACTGGGTATATGAAAACCAAGAAAACTATGTAGTATTTTGGACAATTTCTTCTCTCTCTTGCACCAAAAATTCTCATGGAAGCATGCCAAACAACTTGTTGAAAAAGGCTTGACTTTTGGCTACAAAAGATTTTTAATGTTAAGTGAGTGATTAGTGAATGATTAGGCCATATAATCCTCTCTTTCCTATCTATATTCTGAATGACATTCCAGTAGCAAAAATAGAGTGAGAAAACACAAGAAAGAAAGAGAGAAAAGAGAGAAAAAAGAAGAGAGAAAAAGAGGAAGCAAGAAGGCAAGTTGAAGAATCAAGTTGTTGGTAAGATTTCTTACCACCTTAAGCTTGTAGTCTTGAGTAGTTTAAAGTAGTTTCATGAAGTATATTTCTTCCCTTTCTCAAGATAAGTTTCAGCTAGACCATAGGCCATGGGAAAATTTGAGTTTCCATCCACCAAACATAGGAGAAAAACCAAACTAACAACCTAGAACATGATTTTGGTAGTAGTTTAAAGTATTTCAAATGGAATTATTTTCTCCATTTTCTCAATGAATTTTGGTCAGTTAAGGTTTTTCTTAAAGTTGGAATTTCATGTTTTTGATCTCAAAAATAGATTCCTTGAGTCCAAATTAGTCAAAAACAAGTGTTGGTTTCAAGAAAAATCAAAAGGAAAGCAATGCAAAAATTTTAGGTTTTATGAGTACTTTGTGAGGTTGAAGCATGAACCAGTGGCATATGACCTCATTTTATAATCAAGAAGTGTCTAAAGGCCAAAGGAAGTGTCCACCAAGTTTGGAAAAGTTGGGAAAGCTTGAGGGTAGTAATATACCTATTTATGCTTATTATTATCAAACTTCAATTTCATGAACTTGTTGCTATGCCATATGTATATAATGATGCTTTGTGATGATTTGTGATAATTGGATGAGTTGTTTGATGAGGTTTATGATCTCTAGATCTCCAAATTTCAAAATGAAACTCTACCAAAATTTTTATGAAATGTTATGGCATTAAAAGTTTCAAGTGATAAATTGATATTTTCTTGATGTTTCCATGAATTCTGTGATAACATGATTGTGTGAATGGGTTGTTACTACTGAGATTTTTTGAATCTTACTCTCCCTAAATGGCCAACCATGCTAGGGAAAAACCATGGAAAAGGGCTAAGGAAGGAGCAAAATGCATGAAGAAGATAATGATAAGTGATTGATGTTTCAAGTTAATATGTTATAATTGTTGGAGATTGTGCCCTAGACTAATCATTGTATTATAAAAATTGTACTTCATTATGAAAAAGAAAGTATTTTTTTTATTACATTATAATATTATTTGCATGTTTTTCTTTATAATAATATCCTTGGATAAATCATTTTATCCTAAACGTCCCTAGTCATTCATCTTTATAGGAACAATGATAAACTAAGGCTAGTATGATTTTAATTGATAATTATAGGTTTATTATGTATGAAGTTGCAAATTAAAATCATAAGCACCTATTAGGGAACAATCACTGGATCAACCCGTCATGAAATAGCTGCATGGATGAAGTCATAGGCATATCCCATATATATAACCGTGTCACTAAGCCCTCAGACCTGAGATCACCATGGCTTTCTACATAAGCAACAATGTATTTTGGCATAGTCAAAAGTCACCTTTAATCGAGAGATCAAGGCTATAATCGGGCATAGTGGAATTCATGTAGAGGAAGATGAATGGTCAAGATAGAATTTGTTCCTCTAATTAATAGAGAGATATATATGGCCTCCTCGATAAGTGAGACTAAGAAATGTATAGTTGTGCTTGAATAAAAGGGTTTCCATATGTTCTATTAGTCTGCTTAGAGATTAAGAAAGTTATGGTTGAGTAAAATGAGAATAATGTTTCCATGCTTCATACTTGACTTACATATCATGAGACAAAAGAGATATGATAAGGTTGTATAATAGATTACATTGGATCATCAATCTCATATGATTTGGGTAAGTCACAATGTCTTGCTAAAGGCCACTTGTGACTTGTGGGTACAATAGTGTTATTGGCTAACTATTAACATCATATAGGTCTACAGGGTCACGCACAAGAATGGGCTAACTCGAGTTAGAATGTTTAGATTCATTGAACATAAGATGTGACTATATTCAATGAATTTAACATTTACTTAAGGGTAGAAGAATTTTATGAATATATTTGATATATCTTAAAATTCAAAATATATATATGTTTAATATATTATATATATTTGATATATTAAATATATATTTTGAAATATATATATCATTTAATCACTTTAAATGAATTAGTTTTAAATTTAATTCTATGTGATAGATTAAAATTTAAACTAATAATTTAAATTTGATTTAGATTTAATTCTAGGTATAGATTAAATAATTAATTTAGATTTAATCTATAAGATAGATTTAAATTTAAATTAATCTATTTAGTTAACAGTTGATTAAATTTAAATAATTGATTTAAATTAATCAAATAATAATAAACCCTATCTATATAATAATAGAGACTAGGGTTATTATACAAAAAATTAAGAGAGAGTCTTCTCCTACCCTAAAGAGAAAGCATTCACACACTTAAGGAAAGAAAGTATACAGACACATAGAGAGCGAAACGTACGGATGTTTGAGAATAGTGGTACTAGCACACCATTCGACTTGAATTGACTGCTCGTGTGGATACCAGTAGAGGGTGCTGATTAGAAGCGTCAGTGCCTAAGGTTCGATGGCGTGCCAAAGGTAAAATTTTTCTCTACATCTTGATTTAATCAATGTTGACAGATCCATGGGAGGAATTTCAATTATGTTATTCTGCTACATGTGTACTGAGATTCCCAACAATAATGTGATCATTTGTATCAATATAAGTATAGATAAGGGACACTGCCATCATTTGTTATTATGTATTTCTAAGTTTCTCATTATGTTATGTATGAATGTAGCACAATGAATAATGATGTAAATATGATATGAAGCTCATTTTACCAAGACATGAATGGAAATGTACAATCTAAACACCCTAAAAGAAATGTAAGTACTGTTTATATGAGATAGGGAAATTAGTTTAAGTATACATATGCTCTCAAATTACACAAATAGATCTTTAGAATGGTTTAAAGATCACCCCATTTGGAGTTATGTACGAATTATAGTGATTTTTCAAATTTAGGGTTTAGAATAGGGCATGATTGGGAAAACTGGAAATTGAAAGTTAAGTATTGAAAAATTCAAAAGACAATATAAAATTGTACAAAGCTCCAAAAATTTATTGGTTTATATATATAGAAATTTCTATTTTTAAGTTTCATATGCCACTGATTTGGAGGTAATTTGAGCTATATAATAGAAGATTTGAAGGTTTTCCCAAAACTATTCTAGTAAAAGTGGAATCCTAACCATTCACAATTTAGGCTAATGCCGTGCCATGTGTAAGTAAAATAAATGTATAAGAAAAAAAATGTCTAGAAAATAGACATATAGAGCTTTCAAATAACATAGAGTATGCATGATTCAGTCCAGAATATAATGAAATATGATTTTTCAAAGCTATTGCCAAAAACATGTCTTACTGAGTACTGAGACTATAGGAGCTCGCCTAGAAATCAAGGAGTACTTACTATAACACCTCATACTAGGGCCCATTTCCCATGTAATAGATTGTTTTAGATACCAAATATGCTTAAGAGAAGCTTGAATCAATTTAATTTCAAAAACAGAATTTTCAAATTTTTCCCGGTACTGTTTATTTGGCAATTTCCATTTTACTTAACAAATTTTGAAAATTCATAACTAAATCTAAAAAATTATCTTGAGATGATTTAAGTCTTTAAAAATATCTTAAAATATTTTATACATGGGAAAAATATTAAACAGTAACTTTATTTGGCCAATTCATACAGTAAATTTCATGGGCTTTTACTGTTCATTTGGTCATTTTTCTACTTCCCGATTTCTGATCTCAAATTTGAAAAATCATATTTAATTCTATTCATGACCAAATCTTTCATACTCTATATTATTTGAAAACTATATATGTATATATACATATTTTTCATATATATTTATTTCACTTACACAGGGCATGACATTAACTTAAATCATACAGGGTTAGAATTCAACTTTTACTGGAGTAGTTTTGGAAAAACGTCTATATCTTCTATCATATAGCCCCAATTACTCCCAATCAGTGTCAAATGAAACTTAAAACATAGACCTTTCTATAAATGTGAACTACCAAATTTTTGGAGTTTTGTACTATTTTATATTATCTTTTGAAATTTTCAGTACCTAATTTTCAATTTCCAGTTTTCCCAATCTTGTTCTATTCTGAACCCTAACTTTGAAAATTCACCATAAATTGTACACTTATCCAATTTAGGTGTTCATTAGCTCTATGGAAGTATATTCCATCTACTTTTAGAGCATATAAGTTTCTTAAGCTAATTGCCCTATCTTGTATAAATAGTACCTATGTTCTCTTAGACTACTTAAGATAAGCCTTTCCATTTCTATTTTATCAAAATAAGCTCCATAACCTTTTCACATCATCATTAACTGCATCAATTCCATACATAACATATCATAGGACATTAAGAATCATAATTGCATAGAGATACAGATACATGATTTTTCATAATATCCCTAAATACAATGCATTGATTCCCTTTTCTTGCTTTATAGCTCCCTTGTCTTCAATGCCATTGCTTGTACCTAATGTAGTTTTCATTTTGGAAGGTTGAGATTCATTGAATCTCAGTAGCAATCACCATTCATGTGATCATATTATCACATTAAGCTTATAATCGTCATAAAACATCAAGTGAATACTTTTAAACATTTATGCCATAATATTTTACAAAAATTTCGATAGAGTTTCACTTTATATTTTGGACATCCTAGGGTCTCAAAACCCCTCAATTAACTTAGCCAATATTCTCAAAGCATTACAAATGATCATATCAAATAATAGCCAAGTCATCAAATTCATTAAAAATCACATGACAATGTAAAGTAAGAATAGGTAAATTGCTACCTTTATAATTCGACTTGCTTTTCCTTTGAGTTGTTTCAAACACTTCTCCAAGATTTCTTAAGCTTTCTCAAACCTAAACATATCATCAATTAGCTACTTAAGCTAATCGTTCTATGACTTTCTTCAATAAGTGTTCATAAAACCCTAATTCTTCAAAAATTCACCAAAAATCCATTCCTAGCTCAAAAATGATGAATTATATCTCTATTCCATGTAATTTTTCATGAGGAATCCAAATATAGTCTCAGAATTACCAAATTTCATCTCTAACTATGGTTACTATTCACTCCGAATTAAACCCCTAACTTTTTCACTTTGTTATCCATTTAGTCTTTTTTGCATCGAACACTTATTTATAAGGTTTTAGACCATGGGGAACCCATTTTTGGGATCAAATCCATGAAAATCCAACTCTAAACATGAACAGTGGCTGGCTAAAAATCATAGAAAATAGGAGGAAATTGATATACTTCATGATACATCAAACTACCTACATATTCAAGCTTTAAATGAGTATCCTAGCTTTTCCCCTATGTTCTATAGTTTGTAAATTCATTTCCTTGCTAAATCATATTTGGCCGAAACCCTAAGGGAGTGAGGAAGAAATTCTACTCCATAAACCATGCTTCAAACTTTACAACTAACAAGATTAAAGTAGAAAAGCAACTTACAAATGGTTAAAGTTTCAATTCCCTTGAGTTCCCTCTTCTTCCTTCTCTCTTTTCTCTCTTCTCCCTTGCGTTTTTCTCTTCTATTTTACTGCTGGAAGTGAACGTGCATAATGGGTGAAAAATGGTTGATTAAGTGGCTTAATCATATAACTTAATCATGATTAACACTTAACCAACATAGGTTACTCTTTGGCCAAAAATTCAACTCCTTCTTGAGGAAATTTTGGGGCAAAAATTGGCTGCCCAAGCTGCCCAATTCAGACAGCAATAAGTGGTGTTTAAGTGTCTAAAAGTGCTCAATTTTTCTTGGTCCAGATATATCTTGAACTGGGTAATTTTTAATTGTACCGATAAAATTGCTTTTTATAGTAAATTAGAATTTTTGGGCTACAAGACTATTCCAATTTTACTTTTATATTTTCTTAATTATTCTATCCCAAATGATATCTATGTATGGCCCATATCCTGTCCCTGTTGCCTTTTAATCATTAGTGGGGCCCACAATTTACTTTATCGGTTTACTGTTACTTTTGGACACTCAGTACTAATTATTTCTTCATCCTTAAACATTAACCCTTAGTTGTTGGAGATTATACTCTAGGTTAATCATTGTATTATGAACATTGTTCTTCATGATAAAAAAAAAGGTGTTTTTTCTTTTATTATTATATTTTTTGCATGTTTTCTTATAATAATATCCGTTGGATAAATTATTTTATCCTAAATATCCCTAGTCAATCATCTTTATGAGAACAATGAAGAACTAAAGGGTAATATAATTTTGATTGACAATTATGTGATAATTATGTATTAAGATACAAATCAAAATTATAACCTCCTATTAGGGAATAGGCGTTGGATTAACCTATCATGAGATAACTGTATAGATCAAGTTGTAAGCATATCTCATATATAACCATGTCACTAAACCCTCAGACCTGAGATCATCATGGCTTCCTACATAGGGAACACTATACTTTGGCATAGTCAAAAGTCACCTTTAATCGGGATATCATAAAAGCTACGATTAGGTATAGTGGAACTTGTGTAGAAGAAGATGAATGATTAAGATAGAATTTATCCCTCTAATTAATGGAGAGATATATCTGGGCCCCTTGATGAGTGAGACTGAAAAATACATGACCGTGCTCAAATGGAAGAGTTTCCATTTATTCTGTCTGTCTGCTCAAAAATCGAGAAAGTGATGGTCGAGTAAAATAAGGATAACGTTTCCATGTCTCATACTTGACCGATATATCATAAGACCAAAAGGGAAGTGATCAGGTTATTTGATAGGTTACATCATATCTCTGATCTCATATAATTTGGGTAGTCATAATATCTTGCTAGAGGCCATTTGCGACTTCTGGGTTTAATAGTGTTATTAGCCTACCGCCAATATCATATGTGCTTATAATGTCCCACACAAGAATAGGCCAACTCGAGTTATAATGTACAGATTCATTGAATCTAAAATGTGTCTAGATTCAATGAATTTGATGTTCCATTTAGGGTGATAGAATTATGTATATTTGATGTATATATATGTATTAAAAATTTGAAATATATATATGTTTGATATATTATATATTTGATATATATTATTTCAAAATATATATATATTGTTTAAATTAATTCAAATTAATTAGTTTTAAATTTAATTCTATATGATAGATTTAAATTTAAACTAATGTCATTATCTAAATTTGATTTAGATTTGATTTTAAATTTGAATTTAAACTAATAACCTAAATTTAATTTATATGATAAATTAAATCTAGATTCAATTCTGGATAAAGATTAGATAGTTAGTTTAAATTTAATTTATTAGATAGATTCAAATTCAAACTAATCTATTTAATAAATATTTGATTTAGTTTAAATTATTGATTTAAATTAAACAAATATAAAATCCTATCTATATATTGATATACACTAGGGTATAGAGTACATTTTTTTTTTGAATCACCTTCAAGAGCGAGTGGCCGTACACTCAGAGTAAGAAACTATACGGATGAATGAAGAACAGTGAGGGCTTACAGACTTGTATAGACGTACACAAATAGAGATGCTAGCACGCCATTCGAGTTGGACTCTCCATTCATGTGAATACCAGTAGAGGGAGCTGACCAGTTGTATTAGTTCTTAGGGTCTAACGAAATGAAAAGAACACCAAGGGATGTACTAGAGGTAAATTCTTTTCTACATCTCAATTTAAACAATGTTGATGGATCCATGGGTGGAGATTTCTTGTTAGTTTTTCCGCTGCGTGTCTGCTGAAATTCCTAACAGTGCCATATACCATTGAACTTCTCTCATTGAGGGCTTCGTTCTGACAATAATTTTACATATTTACAAAATTACCCCTAACCCGGGGTTAAATTATAATTTCTAAAACTTTCAAGTCATTAGGTGTAATTTTCCCGAAGGACATTTCTATTTCTTCCTCATTAATAATTTTGGCACATTCATGTCTTTTTTATAATTCTTTATGGAAAAAATATAATTTTCTCATTCTTTTGTCCAACTGGGAAAAATGACCTCTTTGCTCTTTTTCACGCAAAATGATGTCCGCCTGTTTTTACAAATTCTCTATGCATCCCTAGATATTTTAACTTTCTTAGGATATTACAGTTATCTGTTGTGAAGTATACATCCTTGGAGGGTTAGTGTGCGAAGATCCATGTTCCATGCCAATAAATATGGGAGATTGATGAGGAAAAGAGAATCTCAATGACTTGTGCTATTTCCCATCTGTGACCCACAAAAGGAATTCTCAAAGGAAGTTGAATAGCCCTAACTATGGGAGATAAGGGTAAGTTGTTAAGAGATCTAAAGTGGTAGGCATTGCAAAGATTAAGTATGAAAATGACAATTAAACCTTGAAGGTGTAATGTTGAGGTTTTTCAGAGCAGTGGAGGGATAGTGAGAGAATTCAACCTAATACTTTTGGATATAAAGTTGGACATAGTGATGATGGAAAAAGGATTAAGTAGTAGGAGTTGTATTTGGAGAGAAGAACATATGTCGTAGAACTAAGATAGGATCAAATGATGAAGGTTTTGCCAGTGATGGTGATAGTGATATCGGTGTTATTATGAAGGTTGGCAAAGGGGCAGTGACTATCATCCAAAATGTTATGCTCGCAGATTGTGAAGGCAATAATTGGATATTTTCAGAATGAAAAAGAAGGTCAAACAATGCTGGAAGAATATGGGATATTATTAAGAGGTGACTAGTGTCTTAGGCTGAACCTAAATTAAGAAAGACATTCTTGTTCATTTTCCTATTGATAGGAGTTTGAAATGAGGCGCAGTTGAACTCTGGTAGGACGTCTACTTAGAAGTAAATGTATCAATTAGTTTTGTAATTTGGAGGATGGGCAGTATGGCTTTGGATAAGGATTGTTATGATATGATGTAAGGAGTAGTATGTGGCTAAGTGAGTTGGAATTTTTAAGTTGCAAGAGGTTGAACGTGAGCTTCACAAGTAAGAACAAATTGCAAGAGATGCTTAGGTGATGAAAATTCTAGGAAGTGACTGTCATGTGAGGATTATGGGATTGATGGAAGAGTTTTTGTGACTCTCTATCTATGACTTAAAGTAAAGTCAGTATAGGGAATGTGTTATCGACTTAAAGTGGATAAGAAATTGCCTTAATTGGTGATAGAGATCAGTGAAGGAAGTTTCTTTCTTGGTACATCCCCTAGCCATAAGAACATGAATTGTAGAACATTATATTGTGAGTGTAATGTATCGGCTAACCTCATAGATACATAAGGGTAGAAATTGTTGAACTAACCTCTTTCCACATGCTGTTGTTTCTGGGTTTTCCCAATAACAGCTTTGGAGAATGCATAGGAAGTTGTTGTTATGGGAAAGCACATGAAACCCTGTATGGTGTCGAATCATGAGTCTAGAACTGGCAATTAACTAGTTGAGGCTTAATACCAATTAGCTATGCACTTGATGTACTAGTCACTCAAGGTGTGAGGCACTAGTTCTTAGAGTGAAAGACTTGGTGATGATACCAAAATAAGAACTCATTTCTGCTTAAATTCATGGTCAATTGGATGCCTATCTTTAGAAAGATTGATTGGGTATAGCTAACCAATCGATCCGTACATTGTAGCAATGCATTGATCATGAGAAGAGTAGTTCTTCATATAACAGAAAGAATTTCAAATCTGTCAATGACTACAAGAAGGAAAAAGGGAGTGAAGACTCAAAGGTAGAACCTATTTGGGATGCATAAAGATCAAGCCAAAAAGTTGTATTGTAATGGTTGAATTAGATCGAAAGTAGAAATGTGAGTCTTAAAAAAGAACCCCAAACATTGTCAGTAAAAATCAATAGGTTGTGAACATGGTGTACTAATGAGTGATATTTGGTGACTTCATCGCATATTGTTATATGCGTGATGATTACAGGGTCTGTAGTGGAGATAAAGCTAGAACGACAAGATAAAAGTGAATGGTGATGTTCATGAGTGAAAGATTGTACCATATAACCCTACATGCAAAAATGGAGGAATCAAACCATACAACAACAGCAAATTTAAGGGTTACACTAATAGGATATTGGAAAAGTTATAAGCCCTCAAGATAAAATGGGTCTATCCATAAGCGATGTCATTGAAGAACTATAATGTAAATATAAAGCATATGGAAAAGAATGGCATAAGATCAAAAGGATGTGTTTAAGTGGAAACAAGAATTTGAGTTAAAGACAAAAGAAGGACTGGAAAGACTCTTCTAAAATACATTAGTAACAAACATTTGGCTTGTAATATTAAGGTCTTATAAGATCAATGGATTATTAGGAAGAGTGGCACTGTTATAAGAAAGCATACTTGGAAATCGATGAAATTTATTTTCATAATGTTAAGACTATGGGAATTTTGTGAACTTCAATGACACAACAATTTTGTTTATACCTTTTAAGGTGCCATTTGGTTGAGAAGTAGATGATTTTCCAGCTGAGATAAGCTTTTATATAATATGGGCATCCACATACTGTAGTGGGATTAACCCTTAAAATGCCTAGTGATGGTTCTAATTTGGTTAATGTCAAAGATGTAGTAAAGAAATTCTCTGAGGTATGGTAAACATGGTTAATCCAGCGTATACTAGTAAATTATGGAAAGACTCAATGTCGACATAAAAGATGGTGAAATAGAGATTAAGAGGTGATGATGTAAAATTTTATGTAGTAATTTATGTAGTGAAAGAAATTATGACAAGGAGTCTAATTAGTTGAATTGTCAATTGAGATGATCATCTACTTGACAAATCTCAGTTTCAGTGGTATGGAGAAAGAGAGCTATCAATTAAAGATGAATGTGTGAACAGAGCAATGAAGAGATTTGGTTAACAAGGATCACCAAAGAGGATCAATATATAAGGAGTTTGTCTATGAAGGGACCATATCTTGCAGTGGAATTTGGAAGGGTAGTTGGTATGGAGAAGAGGCCAGGAGAAAACAAGGTGTTTGGGTAGTGTGGCTTATGTTATTCTTGTTAGATTTGCTGGCTTCCCAAGAGAGGATGAATTGGGAAGATTAAAATTTTCTGCAAAAGTGTAAAAGAGCAGGGAAAGCAAGAGTGACAGACAAACATAGTACAAAATATAACAAAGTGAAAATCAAGATAAGGGAAGAGAAGACACAAATATTTATCCTGGTTTAGTCTCTTTCTCTTGACCTATGTCCATCCCTCAAGCAACCACTTGAGATTTTCCATTATCTTGCAAGAATTCGTTGGGCTTCTTGTAATGCCACAATATAACTTTATGCTATGTTCTATGAGCTTGCAGTGTCATTGTTTGCACTCTATCTTAGTGCCTCCCAAATCCCTTATGAAATCTCCTCATAAGAATATCTATTTTCCAGATGAAGATAAGATTATTTACAGCAAATAAACTCTCTAATTTAGAGTAAATATAACAGTTGAAGTACAAGATAGGAAATGTATGAGAGTAGAAGGCTTTAACTAAAGAATTTTGCAAAGTTTTAGTATATACAATGTAAAATCGTTACCTACACTTTCAAATGAAGTTCTATTTATAGATTTGTGTCTTAACTATTTGTTAAAGACAAGATCTAGCCATTAGAGATGTTATCCAATGGTTACTCTGTAAAACTATCTATTCACTAATATCATTTAATGCATCTGACATCGAAAGTTTGAATTTTGGTGAGTTAACAGACGAATTTCACATAGACTGTAAGCTAAAGACTTTAACGTTGAACTTCAAAGTTCATTTATTCTAAAGCAAAATTCAAATTTTCATTTTTGACAAATGTTTCTATGTTGGAACATATGAATTTTCAAGTTTAAAGTACTTTTGGTAAGTGTGAACAGTTGTTCCGTATTGCTATAGTGCCTTTGAAGTTCAAATATTGATGCCCAAAATTCATCTGTCAGTGAACAACTCAATATGGCACAAAAGTTCTTCTTTTTGAAATTCAAATGTTTAAATACCAAAGTTCGTCTGTTAGAGAGACCTCTTATCAGACTTAATTCAAAGTTCAAATTTCAGAAGACTAAAGTTCACCTGTCAGAAGAGCATTTGAACAGACTTATAAACTATCTTTCCAAAGTTCAAATTTTTCACAATCAGAGTTCATCTGTCAGAGGACTGACTTAAAAGTCTTTTCAAACTTTACTTTCAGATGATTTTTGATATATCTTCAGATGAATTTTTCATTTTTCACAGATTGTGTTTTACCCAAAATTCAAAATTTCAAAGATTAAAGTTCATCTGTCAGAGGAACCTCTTTTCAGACTAACATATTTTAAATCTAAAGTTTGAATTTTAGTTATCAAAATTCAAATTTTCAAAATAACATATCAAGTTTAACATATCAACCATTACAATACATACTTCATGATTTAACGTGAAAACACATTTTTAAAATAATTGTGTGCAAGATCAAAAACTTTTACTTATGTGAATAAGATGAGAAATCCTACATCTAATCTTATACTCATTTTTGCTTGGATTTCTTCACTTGAGATCTTTTGTACACCTTTGATATCTTCCTTCCAAGCTCTAGTTGGTTTGGAATCATCAAAATACTTGATTCAACATTCTCCCCCTTTTATATGATGACAAAACAACTTACAAATTAGATAAATACTTGGGTTTGCTTCTAAGAGCTCCCCCTCAACATATGCATTAAAATTCGAAGATAATCGTAGCATGTACAATAAATCAAAATAGAGAATCTCATTGATTCATTTAAAGTTTTAGTATAGAGATATAACACTGCAAACACAGAATTCAAATGCAAGATTATCATTCATATATAAAAATGTAAACAGTCAATACAAGAAAGACCAAGAAATCCTAAGATCTAATCACTTCTTCTTGGGGTTGGACTTCTTGTTGTAGGGCTTGCTAGATGGTTCTGCAGCAGTTTTCAGAGTTTACTTAGATAACTTCTCCCCCTTTTAGGTATCATTAGGAATTTGAACATGAATAGCAGGAGGAGGTATCTGGGATACTGGAATTGCTCAAAGAGGCACAGGAACGAAAGGTAGATCATGATTAATTTTAGGAAAAGGCATAGAAGGAGAGGTTATAGGCAGATCATCTTTAGGTTGATCATCCTCAACATCTTCAATTATTTCTTAAACTTCCTTTTGAAGATTGGCAAATCTGACCCTTCATGCTAAGGTCATGCCATATTGATGAGATGAGAGTTGAGGAGTAGGAGGAGGGAACATCTCGTTAAGCCTTTGTTTTTGAACTTGCACAATAGCATCATGTGCAATAGCTGTAAGATCCACATAAAGTACAATGCTTTTCTCTTTATTCATGGAAGGTTGTATGAATGGTGTGGTAGAGATAGAGACCACGAGTTTCTCTACTTGCTCAGATTCTTAAATAGAAAGAATTGAATCCTAAGTGTCTTCAGCAATAGGCTTAGGGGAACTTGCTTCTTGAGGAGCCTCTTCCTCCATGCCATAGTCCAAGGGTAGACCAGGGCTTGCCTCATTGCTGGAGGTCTATGGTATGGCTAAAGTGCCAGTAGCCTCAATAGCATATACATCATCATCTAGTTCATAGGAGGCTAGCTCAAATGAACTCAAAGGTTTAGGAGTAGGGGACCTAACAGGCTCAGAGAATCCTAGCTGAGGTGGAGCTAATGTGGAGGGAATGACACTCCTGATCCCTCATAAGCATCAATAACCACTTTTATATTCTTTGCCAACTGATGAATCTGATCTTATAGATGAGCAAATTTGGCATTTTGCTCATCCCTAATGCTCAGCATGAGTGCAGATAAGTTGTCATACAGCTCAGTGATCTTAGTTAGCTTAGCCCAGGTGGAGGAAGTGGATGTCATATGTGTCTGAGTTGGCTAAGATGGAGATGAAACAGGCTAAAAAGACTGAGGTATGGACTGTGGAGCAGCCTCAGAGGTTCCTACTTATTGTTTGGAGTCATCTTCCTCAAAGAATAGATCTTCTGTCTTCCCAACTTCTTTCCCAATCTATCTTCCATCCTTTCTTTATATCCCCATCCTTTGCAATTCTTCCTATTTAAAGACTCTAGTGGGCTTGCCCTTTCCTTTCTCCAAATGTTGGATCTCAGCATATTGAAGTATCTTAGAGAAGATTGAGGCATATGGTTGGGTAAAATCTTTCCTCTGATCTCTTGCCTTGATCGTGCGTTAGAGGATGATATATCCCATATTGATCAGCTTGCCACGCATGAGTACTATCATCACATGTGCTTCAGCCCTTGTGATCAAATTGAAACTACCTTCTTTATTGAATATAATCCTAGACACATTGTAGTATAGGATTCTAAGTAGGCTTCAGTAAACTCAGAGATAGCATGTTCTCTTTTCTTCTAAACAATGTGTTCAGTATAGTGCTTTCTTTGTAATTTAGGAAAGGACCTCCTTCCACTTCTGCAGCTTCATCTTCATTCATGTATTTAAAGGTAGAAATGTCAATTTTCAATCCATCCAACCCAGGGATCTCTAGTATCTCATTAAAGGTCTCATCTGTTAGCCAGATAGTTCTAGACCTTAGATTTATTTCCTATTTTTCCTTCTTGCCATTGTACTACAAGGAGGCATACCAGGTCTTAACAACCTCTTCATCATATCTTTCTAATATTTCTAACAAATTCTTGTATTTAATCAACCATATCCCAGCATCAAAGTTGTTAGAAATGAGGAATTCTTTCATATTTACACAGTAAGGCTTAATTACCTTTTTGCTGACAAACTTGGTAGTATATTCTCCTACAATATAGGCATTGCTCCATAATAGCAGTGTGGGCAGGCTTCCCAAGAGGGAAGGTGAATTGGAAAGCTTGAAAATTTTCTGCAAAATGTCAAGAAAGTGAAGAAAGCAAAGTGTAGAAGGTAAAACAGAGTATGAGTAAATAAACTGAAAAGTTACAGTAAAGAGAAGAAAACTTAGATATTTATCCTGGTTTGGTTTATCCACTTGACCTACATCTAGTCCCCAATTCACCACATGAGATTTTCCACAATTCTGCAAGAATTCAGCGGGCTTCTTGCAAATGTCTCAATACAAAGATGATGTTCTATTTCTAGAGCTTCACTTAATCACTCTATGTACTCTTACAAAGTGCTTCCCAATCCCTTGTGATAACCCCTCACAAGCAAATCTATCTTCCAGATCAAAATAAGATTGTTTACAAGAATTAAACTCTCTTAAACAGAGTAAATATGAAAGTTGAAGTACAAAATATTGAAGTGAGAGAGTAAGAGAGTTTGAGTAGATGATTTAGTAGAGTTTCAATATATACAATGTTAAAATCATTATCCACAATTTGAAATGATGTTATATTTATAGATTTAGGTCTCAACTATCCGTTAGAGACAAAATCTATCTGTTGGAGAAGTTATCCAACGGTTACTTTGAAAAACTATCCGTTAACCAACCGCATTTAATGCTTCTAATATACTGAAATTTGAATTTCAGTTGGTCAACAGACGAATTTCACAGGAACTGAAGGTTAACAGCTTCAATGTAGAATGCCCAAAGTTCATCTATCATGAAGTGAAATTCGAATTTTGATGTTTGGAAAAAAGTTTCTTCATTGTAACATACAAATTTTCATGTAGAAAGTTTTTCTGTTAAGTGTGAACAGTATTTTCAATTTGCTACAGTGTCTTCAAAATTTGAATTTTCAAACCCCAAAATTTGTCTGTCCGTAGCTGGTTTATAAGGCACAGTAGTTCATATGATTCAAAATTTGAATTTTCAAAGGGCAAAGTTCATCTGTCAGAGAGACCTCTTTTTAGACTAACTTCAAAATTCAAATTTATAAATACTGTCATTCGTATGTCAACATATCATTTTAACAGACTCACAAGCTTAGTATTTGAAATTTGAATTTTCATGTTCAAAGTTTGTCTGTCAGTGAGCAATTTTGGAATCCATTCTAAACTTGGTTTCAGATGAGCTTTGACATAATTTCAGATGAATTTCTTTAGTTTTCATAAGTTTCATTTTGTCTAAAATTCAAATTTTCAAGACCTAAAGTTTGTCTATTAGTGAAAGCTCCTTTCAGACACTTATCAAAATTTGAATTTCATTAAGTCAAAATTCGTCTGTCAGAGAGGCTTCTCTTCAGACTTGTTCGGTTTCAGTACGAAATTCGAATTTCTAAAGCCAAAGTTTGAACTTTCACTATGATAGAATGGTATTAACCTTTCAAACTTCGTCTGTTGGTGGGTGTTTTTCAATTATTCCATGATTTAACATAGAATCAATGTTTTAAAACATCTTTTCACCAAATCAAAGTCTTTTACTCAAATAAAACACTACTAAACATCCTATATCTATCTTTACACAGATTTATCCAGAATTTCTTCACTTATAACCCTTTGGGCACCTTTGATATCTTTATTCTAAGCTCTTGAAGGTTGGTTTGGAATCATCAAAACTCTTGATTCAACATTCTCCCCCTTTTTGATGATGACAAAACAACTTGTAAACTGGATTAGTACTTGGGTTTGCTTTAATAAGCTCCCCCTCAACATATGCATTTTATATCAAAAGATATCATATATAGTAGATCATGTGAAGAGATTCAGAGAATAATAAGAACAGATCATTGCAACCAAGGAATTCTTTCATTTTACCAAATGTTGCTTTACAGAAACCAATTTATGCAAAGTTCTTCGAAATAAACAAATTAAACACAAAACACAAACAATCATAACAAACATCTGAGACTCAATACAGCACTACAAGAGGACTCAAGCCTAAATTCTAATCACTTCTTCTTTAACTTGGTCTTCTTACTGTAAATCTTTCCAGATGGCTCAGCAGCAGTCTTGCCAGTTTGTTTACTCTTCTCCCCCTTTTTGGCATCATCAGGAAGGTGAACAAAATCAGCCGGATGAGGGATTTGAGAAACTAGAATAGCTTTGAGGGCACAAGATCAAAAGGCAGATGAGGCTCAGAAGGCTTAGGGCTTGGATCCTTATCATCAAAGACCTCAGGGAGCTTTTGCACCTTTTGTCTAGAAAGAGCTAATTGAGCTCTTTATTCTTCTGAAAGACCATGGGCAGTGAGAGATGAAGGAACAGGGTCAACAGAAGGAAACATTTCTTCAAGCCTTCTTCTCTGAGCTTGTAAGAGAGCATTGCGAGCAATTGCTTCCAAATCAACAAAGGGCACAATACTCTTTTCTTCATTTTTGGCTTCCTCCATGATTGATGAAGTAGAAATGGTTGCCACTAATCTCTCTACTTGCTCAGATTCTTACTGTGACAGGATAGACTCTTGAGCATCTGCAATAATGGAATCATGAGAACTTGAATCCTGAGGTCATTCTTCTTCTAAACCATAGTCCAAGGGTGGACCAGGACTTGGTGTGCTCAGAGTACCAGTAGGCTCAGTACTATCTACATCATCATCATGCTTAAAAGAAGCTAGCTCAAAGGGACTTGGAGGCTCAGGAGTTGGAGACTGAGTAGGTTCAGGGAATCCTGGCTGAGGTGGAGCCGACGTGGCAGGTATAGCACTTCGAATATCTTCATAGGCATTAGCAACCACTTTCATGTTCTTTGCTAACTGGTGAATTTGATCTTGCAAATGAGCAAATTTGGCATTTTGCTCATCCCTAATACTGAGTATGAGTGTAAATTGACTGTCATACAACTTAGTGATCTTGGTTGGCTTGGCACGAGATGAAGGAGTAGAAGAAATGTGAGTAGGCTTAGAAGAAGATGGGACAGGCAGAGAAGGCTGTGGTGTAGGTCTAGCAGGAGCCTCAGAGGTACCTTCTTGCTGTTGGGAGGTACCTTCAACAAAGAAAAGATCTTCAGATTTTCTTGCTCCCTTCCCAATCTATATTCCTTCATTTCTCTCGATCCCCATTCTCTGAAGTTCCTCCTCCTTGAAGATCTCAGTGGGTTTCCCTTTCCCCTTCTCAAGATACTGAATTCTAGCATATTGAAAAATTCTGGAAATGATTGCTGCATAGGGGAGTGTGGAGTCTTTCCTTTGATCCCTTGCCTTGATCATGTGTTGGAGTATGATATGTCCCATGTTGATGAGCTTTCCACGCATGATTGCTGCCATGACATGTGCCTCTGCCCTTGTTATCAAATTGAAGTTGCCCCCTTTGTTGAATATGATCCTAGACACTATGTAGTATAGGATCCTCACTTGAGCACTGAGATCTGTGGGCTTTAGCAGGTTTATGGTTAGCCTGTTTTCCTTTCTTCTGAATAATGTGTTCAGAATTGTGCTCTCCTTATAGTTTAGAAAGGGACCACCTTCTTCATTAGTAATCTCTACCTCATCCATATAACCAGAGGCAGTGATGTCAATCTTGAGGCCATCTTGCCCTGGGATTTTCAACACTTCATTAAAGGTCTCATCTGTGAGCCAGATGGTCATTGATCTCATATTGACCTCCCATTTCTTCTTCTTGCTGTTGTACTTCAGGGAGGCATACCATGTCTTTACCACTTCATCATCATATCTTTCTAATATCTCTAACATATTCTTATATCTCAACATCTATATTCCAGTATCAAAACTATTTGAGACTAAGAAATCTTCCAAGTTCACACAACAATGCTTGATTATCTTTTTATTGGCAAACTTGGTTGAGTATTCCTCTTGACTCTGTGGAATGCTCCATAATGGCAGTGTAGTGAGTTGATATTCTCCAGATTTAGTACTGGAGCAGGAAGTGGAAGTAACAGTATCAGCAGCAGTAGGAATAGGGACTGAAGGTTCTGCTTTCTTCGAGAAAGAGGGTCCAGCTTTCTTTGATTCAGCCTTTGGTATCATTTTCTATCATTTAGAGGGAGTTGTCTTGCTTGATTCGGCTTTTCTCTATGGTTTTTCACCCTCCTTTGAGGTATATTGGGATTTGACCAGTCTCTTTGGATGAGCCTCTCCTTTTCCAGCTTCAGGATTCTTTACTCTTGCCATTTCCGTGGATGAATATTTCAGAATGATGCAAAGATTGGGTTTACAGGATGTGCAAAGAAGTTTAAGTGGTGGGAAATACAGATTTTCGGTCAAAATTTAAGAGCATTGATGAGAAAATTTGAACAGACTCAGAGAAGAAAATATTAGGGTTGCGTTTGTTAAGTAGAAAACATCAGTTTTAACGTAAGCAACCGCCTGACAGGCGAATTTTGAGGGGTTAAAATTTGAACTTTGAGCAGTTAAAAGTTAAACCGTTCAGCAAAGCTTACTGACAGACAAATTTTCTTCTGAAAGTTCATCTGACAGAGGCTTGGTTCAAGTAAAACAAGATGAACAGATGAACTTTGTTTCAACAAAGTTCAAATTTTGAAGAGCAAACATCAAGCAGCAATCAAATCAGCAAACAACAGACTAATTATGCATATGAAGCTTCATCTTTCAAGGATTCAACATTAATAGCATGCTTCAACAGATGAATTTTACATTAGAAATTCGAATTTCTTTACTTTGTAAAAGTTTACCAACATTCGTATGTTAAGAAATCATCATTTGTATAATCATCATGTTGGACAAACATAACTTTGAAATTTTTACTTTTGAAAATTCGAACTTTCAAGGTCTAACAAACGAATTTTAAGGCATCACCGAGAACTGTTCCAATGTATAACAGGCTGAAGTTCGTCTGTTGGGCATCTAAATTCGAATGTTGACCATGCTGACTTGTTCAGAAACTTAGTTTTTCAAGGAAATTCGTCTAACACACAATTAAGATATGAATTTCAATTTTAAAAACTTACAGAATGGATCCGGAAACATAGAATTTTTTCCATTTTCTTCACTTTTTGATTGTTCCATTCTGGTGTGCTCCATTTTTCAGATTTATTGCTATTAAATCTCATGAGGAGCACCTGCAACTTAAATTAAATTCACTCCAATGCTAAAGTTAGAATTAATTTAGTGTTGGAAAATCTAACAACAGAATTGCATGCTGTATTTACTTACAGTTCATTGGGATTTACCATACCCAATTCTCTCCTGATTTTGCAATGTCTATCTTCTGATAGAGGCTTTGTCAAGATATCTACAACTTGGTCCTCTGTTGGGATATATTCTAGTCTGATTTCTTCTTTCAAAACATGATCCCTTATGAAGTGGTGCCTAACTTTGATATGTTTTATCCTTGAATGCATGACAAGATTCTTTGTAATGTTTATGGCACTTTGGTTATCACACATGATTGGTATTTCCTTCATCTCAACCTCAAGATCTTCAAGCTGCTATTTTATCTAGATGATTTGGGCACAATAGCTTCCAGCTACAACATACTCAGCCTTTGCTGTGGATAAGGCCACACTATTTTGCATCTTGCTAAACCATGAAACCAAGGATCCTCCAAGAAACTGACATGTTCCACTTGTGCTTTTTCTGTCAGTCTTGGATCCTGCAAAGTCAGTATCAGTGTATCCTTTGAGATCTTCTCCATTGCCCTTTGGATACCAAAGACCCATATGTGAAGTTCCAATAAGATATCTGAAGATACGTTTCATAGCAGTTGCATGGGTTTCATTAGGACATGATTGGAATTTTGCACACATACAGACACTAAATATGATGTCAGGTCTGCTGGCAGTTTGGTACAGTAGGGATCCGATCATTCTTCTATACTAGATTATGTCAAACATTTTCCCTTTTTCATCTATATCCAGTTTGGTTGTAGTAGCCATAGGTGTTCCCATTGGCTTGGCATTTTCCATTCCAAACTTCTTTAGCAGTTCTTTCAGATACTTGGATTGATTAAGAAAAATACCATCATTGCACTGCCTGATTTGCAATCCAAGAAAGAAGTTAAGTTCACCCATCATGGACATTTTGAATTCTCCCTGCATTAACATAGAAAAATTCTTACAAAGAGATTCATTAATAGCACCAAATATAATATCATCAACATAGATTTGAACAATAAGTAAATCTTTATTTTCTTTCTTAGTAAATAAAGTTGTATCTACTTTTCCTCTGTTGAACCCTTTTTTAGTTAGAAAATTACTTAATCTTTCATATCATGCTCTAGGGCTTGTTTTAAACCGTAAAGAGCTTTCTTTAGTTTATAAACATGGTTTGATTTTGTAGAATCCTCAAAACCTGGAGGTTGGTCTACATAAACCTCTTCCATGATATATCCATTCAGAAAAGCACTCTTTCACATCTATTTGATACAACAAAATATTTTTCATGCATGCATATGCTAATAGAATTCTAATTGCTTCTAATCTAGCTACTGGAGCAAAGGTCTCCTTAAAATCAATGCCTTCTTCTTGATTATATCCTTTAGCAACCAGTCTAGCTTTATTTCTAATTATTGATTCTGATTCATCAAGTTTATTTCTAAAAACCCATTTGGTGCCAATGACAGGATGATTTTTGGGCCTAGGCACTAAATCCCAGACTTGATTTCTTTCAAACTGATTTAATTCATCTTGCATAGCCAAAATCCAGTATTCATTAGTTAAGGCTTTCTCAGTACATTTAGGTTCAATTTGTGAGATGAAAACACAATTAATTATTTAATCCCTTAACTGTTTTCTGTTTCTAACTTTCTCTTAAACATTCCCTATCACTTGATCAACAGAATGATTTCTTTGATATCTCCAAGCTCTATGGAGTTCTTGAGACATTTCTTCATTATTTTCTTCTTCAAAATATTTCTCCTAAACATCTTCCTCTATGTTAATAGATTTAGATATTTTTGGAGGTTCAATTTTACCTTCATCAGAGATATCTAACTTTTTAAAGTTTGAGACAAGATAATCCTCATCAGTAGCATGTTTGGAAGCAGTTTCATTTTCAATAAATACTACATGCACAGATTCTTCTACCAAATTAAACTTTTTATTAAAAACTCTATATTTCTTACTTCTACTAGAATAGCCCAGAAATATACCTTCATCAGATTTGGCGTCAAACTTACCCAGATTCTCCTTTCCATTATTGTGAATGAAGCATTTGCAGCCGAACATATGGAGATGTGAGAGATTTGGCTTTCATCCTTTGTACAGCACATAAGGAGTCTTCCCAAGGATTAGTCTGATGTAGACTCTATTTATGATGTAGCTTGTTGTATTCACTGCATCAGCGCAAAATACTTGAGAGAGTTCCTTTTCATTCAGCATAGCTCTAGCCATCTCTCTAATTGTTCTGTTCTTCCTTTCTGCTACTCCATTTTGTTTAGGAGTTCTTAAAGCTGAGAAGTTGTGGTCAATTCCATGTTCATTACAATACTCCAGAAAGTATGAGTTCTCAAATTCTCCTCCATGATTTGACCTGATAGACTCAATGGAAATACCTTTCTCATTTTGCACTTTCTTGGCTAAGGTTACAAATGCATCAAAGGTATCACTTTTGTAGGAAAGAAACAATGTCCATGTAAATCTAGAGTAATCATCCACAATTACAAGCACATACAGATTTCCACCAAAACTTTTTACCCTAGATGGACCAATTAAATCCATATGTAGTAGTTTTAGTGGTCTAGTTGTGGTGACTACGTTTTTGGGTTTAAAAGAAGATTTAGTTTGTTTTCCTCTTAGGCATGCATTCCATTCTTTGTCCTTTTCAAAAGTGATTTTTGGTAGGCCAATGACTAACTCATTTTTAACCAGTTTCAAAAGTTGATTCATATTAACATGAGCTAATCTTCTATGCCACAACCAACTATCATTATCCTGACTAACCAAGCAAATAGAATCTAATAGAGGAAGTTCATCAAGATCAATAGTATAGCAGTTACCATCCCGCTGAGCTTTGAGGATTACTTTATGATCACTTTTTCTGATGACTAGGCAGAATTTTGAGTCAAATAGTACCCAGTTTCCTTTGTCACATGTTTAGCTCACACTCAGCAGATTGTGGTTGAGGCCAATCACAAACAATACCTCTTCAATGGATGTTTCAGGATTCTTGCCTACAATGTCAATGCCAACTATTCTGCCATATTGATCACCTCCAAAGGTCACCTTTCCTCCTTTCTTGTCTCTAAGGGTGATGAACTTCTCCTTATAACCGGTCATGTGACTTGAGCAGGAACTATCCATATACCATTTATTGTTCTTTCTAGCTTTGAGATAGACCTGCAAAACAAAGTTCATGTTTTCTTTTTAGGTACCCAAATCTGCTTGGGTCCTTTTCTGTTAGTAGTCTTTTCCCTAGATACAGATGTACCTTTGGGAATCTATTTAGCCTTCCTGTCAAGTCTATTTTTCTTTAAGGCACATGAGCTGGAAATATGTCATTTCTTATTACAGAAGTAACAAGTGGTAAAGGGACTGCTGAAATGAGAAGCAGGAAGAAAACAATGAAAATAATACTTTTGTTTTGCATGCCTTAATTGATTATATGATTCAATGTGAGTTGACATATGATCTTTCTTTCTATTGCTATTAGCATGCACAAAATGTCTCATGTACATATTCTGATTTTTCTTCCTAATATTTTCTTTTACAGCACAAGAATCATAGCCAAGTTCAGCCTTTACTTGTGATATTCTTTGGCTTCCCATTAGAGCAAACAACATATCTTTACCTCTAGTATGCCTAGACATGCTTTTCACTAGATATTCATTGGTTTGCTTTAGTTCAATACATAATTTACAGCATACAGATTCAGTAATAGGTAGAGAAGCACTTTTAAAAATGTTGCATTAAGATTCTAGTTTGTTATTCTTTTTCTTAGCTTGCTTCAATTCTTTAGCAACCTTAACAAAATGCATCCAGTAATTCAGAATAGGGAGGTTCAGATTCATATACCTCATCTTCTTGATCACTACTGCATGGAATTTTTGCTTCTTCAGAGACAAGTGCCATGAGACAAATGTTGGCAATTTCATCTTCATCATCTTCATTTTCATCTAAGATATTACCCCATATTGATGAGATGTAAGCTCTTTTCTTTTTGCCTTTGTCTACAGCTTTCTTCTCTTTTTCTTGCTTCTTGAGAAATTATGGACAATCTCATTTGATATGTCCCTACTTTTTGCATTCATAGCAAGTGATAGGCTCTATAGCTTCCCTTTTACAATCTTCAGCTGCTCCTTTCTTGAAGATTTTCTTGTTTCTCTTTTTGCTATAGAATCTTCCAAATTTTCTGACCATCATAGCCAGAGTTTCTTCATCGAGTTCATCTCTATCGTCAGATTCTTCTTCTTTTTCCACATCAACTTTGAGAGCAAGACCTTTCTTCTTTTTATCTTGTCCAGCCTCCTTGAGAGCCTTCATTTTTCCTTCACATTCCTCGAGGCTGCCAAAGAGAGCTGTGACAGAGGCCATTGATTCTCCTCTAGCTTCCTCTATTACTATTACTTTGGGTTTCCTTTCCAGAGGGAGAGCTCTGAGGATCTTTCTTACTTTTTCTATTTAAGTGTACTCCTTTTCCAGGCTCTTTAGTTGATTCACAATGAGGGCGAATCTCTTCTGTAGCTCTTTTACATTCTCTCCTTTAGCCATTTTGAAGCCTTCATATTCTCCTATGCATGTATTTAGTTTATTTTCCCTGACTCCAGTTGTTCCTTCATGAGCAATTTGTATGTCCCATATTTCCTTTACAGTGGAGCATTGGGAGATTCTGTAGAATCATCTTGATTCAAAGTACTGACCAAACAGTGTTTTGCTTTGAAATTCAGCAAGACTCTTCTTCTATCTTCTTCATTCCATTCAGCTTCTGACTTTTCTCTGTACTTCCCATCAACTTCCAAAGCCATTAGGACAAAATCTCCCTTCTGGATGACTGACCAGATGTCCAGATCAATTGACTGGAGAAAGATTTGCATCCTCATCTTCCAGTAACCATAGTGTTCTCCACTGAAGCCAGGTGGTCTATTTGTGTTGTTTCCTTCTAGTAATATGCTTTCTCCAAAGCCAGCCATTTTAATTCCTGGACTGTGAAATCCTTTGATTAGGAATCCGGTCTTTGATACCACTTGTTAGTTAGGCTGACTTCCCAAGAGAGGGGTGAATTGGGAAGCTTGAAAATTTTTTGCAAGATGTCAAGAAAGTGAAGAATGCAAAGTGTAGAAGGTAAAACAGAGTATGAGTAAATAAACTGAAAAGTTGCAGTAAAGAGAAGAAAACTCAGATATTTATCCTAGTTTGGTCTATCCACTTGACCTACGTCCAGTCCCCAAGTCACCACATGAGATTTTTCATAATTCTGCAAGAATTCAGCGGGCTTCTTGCAAATGCCTCAATACAAAGATGATGCTCTGTTTCTAGAGCTTCACTCAATCACTCTATGCACTCTTACAAAGTGCTTCCCAATCCCTTGTGATAATCCCTCACAAGGAAATCTATCTTCCAGATGAAGATAAGATTGTTTATAAGGATTAAACTTTCTTAAACAGAGTGAATATGAAAGTTGAAGTACAAAATATTGAAGTAAGAGAGTAAGAGACTTTGAGTAGATGATTTGGCAGAGTTTCAATATATACAATGTTAAAATCGTTACCCACAACTTCAAAAGATGTTATATTTATAGATTTAGGTCTCAACTATCCGTTAGAGACAAAATCTATCCATTGGAGAAGTTATCCAACGGTTACTCTGAAAAACTATCCGTTAACCAACCGCATTTAATGCTTCTGACATACTAAAATTTGAATTTCGGTTGGTCAACAGACAAATTTCACAGGAACCGAAGGTTAACAGCTTCAACATAGAATGCCCGAAGTTCATCTGTCATGAAGTGAAATTCAAATTTTGATGTTTGGAAAAAGTTTCTTCATTGTAACATACGAATTTTCATGTAGAAAGTTTTTCTGTTAAGTGTGAACAGTATTTTTAATTTGCTACAGTGCCTTCAAAATTCAAATTTTGGAACCCCAAAATTCGTCTGTCCATAGCTAGTTTATAAGGCACAACAGTTCATATGATTCAAAATTCAAATTTTCAAAGGGCAAAGTTCGTTTGTCAGAGAGACCTCTTTTCAGACTAACTTCAAAATTCAAATTTATAAATACTGTCATTCGTATGTCAACATATCATTCTAACAGACTCACAAACTTAGTATTTGAAATTTGAATTTTCATGTTCAAAGTTCGTCTGTCAGTGAGCAATTTTGGAATCCATTCTAAACTTGGTTTCAGATGAGCTTTGACATAATTTCAGACGAATTTCTTTAGTTTTCATAAGTTTCATTTTATCTGAAATTCAAATTTTTAAGACTCAAAGTTTATCTGTTAGTGAAAGCTCCTTTCAGACACTTATCAAAATTTGAATTTCATTAAGTCAAAATTCGTCTATCAGAGAGGCTTCTCTTCAGACTTGTTCAGTTTCAATACGAAATTCAAATTTCCAAAGTCAAAGTTCAAACTTTCACTATGACAGATTGGTATTAACCTTTCAAACTTTGTCTATTGGTGGGTGTTTTTCAATTATTCCATGATTTAACATAGAATCAAGGTTTTAAAACATCTTTTCACCAAATCAAAGTCTTTTACTCAAATAAAACACTACTAAACATCCTATATCTATCTTTGCATAGATTTATCCAGAATTTCTTCACTTGAAACCTTTTGGGCACCTTTTATATCTTTATTCCAAACTCTTGAAGGTTGGTTTGGAATCATCAAAACTCTTGATTCAACAAGTTCATCTTACAAAAACCCAATTTGAGAGCATGTTTCAACAGATAAATTTTGATTCAAAAATTCGAATTTCAAAATTTTGTAAAGAGTTTATAAAATGCATATTTTGAGATATGGAAATTCATATAATAAACATTTTGAATAGAGAGAATATTAGCATTTTATTTCTGAAATTCAAATTTCTACTATTCAACAGACGATTTTCGAGGGTTATAAGAGTACTGTTACAGTGTATATGCAACTGAAATTCGTCATATGAGCATCTAAGTTTGAATGTTTATCATATAAGTCTAAGCACATGTAGAGTACTTACAGAACATCTTAAACACAATCCGATGCTAAAGTTAGCATTTATTTGATATCAAAACCTTAAATAAATTCAGATAGAGATTTGCTTACAATTCATTGGGATTTACCATTCTCAATTCCCTTTTTATTTTACAGTGTCTATCTTCTGTAATGGGCTTAGTCAAAATATCTGTAATTTAATCTTCAGTAGGGATGTATTCCAATTTGATATCTTCTTTCAAAACATGATCCCTTATGAAGTGATGCCTTACTTCAACATGCTTTATCCTTGAATGCATGACAGGATTCTTTGTGATGTTAATAGCACTTTGATTATCACACTTTATTGGTATTTCCTTCATCTCAATCTCAAGATCTTCAAGTTACAGCTATATCCAAAGGACTTCAGCACAATAGCTGCCAGCTGCAGCATATTCAGCTTCTGCAGTGGAGAAAGCCACACTATCCTACTTCTTACTAAACCATGAGACCAAAGATCCTCCAACAAACTGACAAGTTCCACTTATACTTTTTCTGTCAGTTTTGGATCCAGCAAAGTCAGCATCAGTATATCCCATGAGTTCATCTCCATTGCCTTTTGGATACCAAAGTCCCATATGTGATGTTCAGATTAGATATCTAAAAATTCTTTTCACAGCTGTTGTATGGGATTCTTTGGGACTTGATTGGAACCTTGCACACATACAGACACTGAACATAATGTCAGGTCTACTAGCTATTAAATATAGCAAAGAGCTAATCATTCTCCTATATTGAGTTATGTTAAAGGTCTTTCCTCCTTCATGCATATCAAGCTTTGTTGCAATAGCCATAGGAGTCTCCATTGACTTGGCGTGTTCCATGCCAAACTTTTTCAGCAACTCTTTCAGATATTTTTTATTGATTGAGAAAGATGTCATCATCATATTGCTTAATTTGCAATCCAAGGAAGAAGTTGAGCTCACCCATCATTGACATTTCGAATTCACCATGCATTTGCTCAGAGAAATTCTTGCAAAGAGATTCATTAGTAGCACCAATTGTAATATCATCAATATAAATTTGAACAATAATTAGGTCTTTATTTTCTTTCTTGGTGAATAGAGTTTTATCTACTTTTCCTTTATTGAATCCCTTTTTAGTTAGAAAGTTACCTAGCCTTTCATACCATGCTTCAGGAGCTCGTTTTAAGCCATATAGAGCTTTCTTAAGTTTATAGACATGGTTTGGTTTTGTTGAATCCTTAAAGCCTGGAGGCTGATCAACATAAACCTCTTCCATGATATATGTATTCAGAAAAGCACTTTTTACATCCATTTGATATAACATTATGTTTTTCATGTATGTATAGACCAAGGGGATTCTTATTTCTTCCAATCTTACAACTGGAGCAAAAGTTTCCTTATAGTCAATACCTTCTTCTTGATTATACCCTTTGGCAAATAATCTTGCTTTATTTCTAATGATTGTTCCTGATTTATCAAGTTTATTTTTGAAAACCCATTTAATGCCAATAATAGGATGATCTTTAGGTCTAGGTACTCAATCCAAAATTTGATCTCTTTCAAACTAATTTAATTCATCTTGCATAGCTAATATCCAATATTTATCAGTGAATGCTTCTTCAACACACTTAGGTTCCATTTGAGAATGAATGTACAATTGTTTATTTGATCCCTAAGTTGTCTTCTGATTTTAACATTTTATGGAACATCCCCAATCACTTGATCAACTAGATGATTCTTTTGATATCTCGAAGCTCTAGAGAGTTCTTAAGACATTTCTTCATTGCTTTCAAATTCAAAATCTTTCTCCTGAATATCTTACTTTATATTAGTAAATTTAGATATTTTTAGAGGTTCAATTTTGTATTCTCCAGAAAGATTCAAGTTCTTAAAGTTGGAAATAAGATCATCTTCATCAGTGACATTCTTGGAAACGGTTTCACTCTCAATAAACATAACATGCACAGATTCTTCTATAGTCTTACTTTTTTTATTAAAAACTCTATATGCTTTATTTCTACTTGAATAGCCAAGAAATATACCTTCATCTAATTTGGCATTAAACTTACCTAGATTCTATTTTCCATTATTATGCATGAAGTATTTGTAGCCGAATACATGTAAGTATGAAAGGTTTGGCTTCCTTCCTTTGTACAACTCATAAGGTGTTTTCCCCAGAATTGGTCTGATATAGGCTTGATTGATGATATGACTTACTGTGTTTACTGCATCAACCCAAAAAACTTGAGGTAGCTCTTTTTCGTTCAACATTGCTCTTGCCATTTCTCCAATTGTTTTGTTCTTCCTCTCCACCACTCCATTTTGCTGAGGAGTCCTTGGTGCTGAAAAATTGTGATCAATTCCATACTCTTCATAGTACTCTAGAAAGCTTGAATTTTCAAATTCTCCTCCATGATTAGACCTGATAGATATAATAGAAATGCCTTTCTCATTTTCCACTTTCTTAGCCAAGGTTACAATTGCATCAAATGTTTCACTTTTGGAAGAAAGAAACAAAGTCCAGGTAAATGTAGAGTAATTATCTACAATCACAACTACATGCAGGTTTCCACTAATGCTTTTTACTCTAGATGGACCTATCAAGTCCATATGCGATAGTTGCAGTAGTCTAGATGTGGTGATTACATTTTTAGATTTGAAAGATAACTTGGTTTGTTTTCCTTTGAGGCATGCATCACATTCTTTATCTTTTCCAAAAGAGATTTTCGGTAAACCAGTGACTAAATCATTCTTAATCAGTTTTGATAGCTAGTTCATGTTAACATGTGCCAATTTTCTATGCCACAACCAACTATCATTATCTTTACTAATTAAATAGATATAATCTAAGGAAGGAAGTTCATCAAGATCAATAGTATAGTAGTTACCATCTCATTAATCCTTAAGGATTACTTTACAATCACTTTTTCGGATGACTAGGTAGAACTTTGAGTCAAACAGTACCCAGTTCCCTTTGTCACATGTCTGACTCACACTCGGCAGGTTGTGGTTGAGTCCAACTACAAATAGTACCTCTTCTATAGATCTTTCAAGATTTTTACCCACAATACCAATGCCAACTATTCTGTCATATTGATCACCTCTAAAAGTTATATTTCCACCTTTCGTGTCTCTAAGGATGATGAACTTATCCTTATCACTAGTCATATAGCTTGAGTAAGTACTGTCTATATATCATTTGTTGTTTTTTCTTACTCTAAGACAAACTTGTAAAACAGTGTTCAAATTTTCCTTTTAGGTACCCAAATTTGCTTATGTCCTTTTCTGTTAGTGGCATTTTCCCTAGATACAAATGCACCTTTGGGAACCCATATTCTACCTTCCTATCAAGTCTATTTTTCTTCAATAAATATGAACTAGAAATATGCCCTTACTTGTTACAGAAGTAGGAAGTGGTAAAGGGACTGCTAGATTGTGATGTAGGAATAAAGCAATGCAGATAATACTTTTGTTTCATATATTTTGGTTAGACATAAGATTCAATGCGTTTTGAGCTGTGATTTTTCTTTCGATATCCATCAGCATGCTCAAAATGTCCCATATATAGATTTTGATTTTTTTTTATTCACTTCCTTAACTACATAAGGATCATAGCCAAGTCCAGCTTTTCCTTGTGTAATTCTATGACTTCCTAACAAAGAAAACAACATATCTTTATCCTTAGTGAGTTTAGACATGGTTTTCAAAAGATATTCATTGTTCTTTTTCAGTTCAGTGCATGTTGTATAGCAAGCAGATTCAATTTTAATCAGAGATGCAGTGTCAAATATTTTGTAATCAGATTCTAACTTGCTAATTTTCTTCTTAGCAAGTTTTAGTTCTTTTGCAGTTTTAACAAACTTATCATGCAGGTCATGAAATGTATCAAGCAATTCAGAATATGAAGGTTCAGATTCATATACCTTATCTTCATGATCACTATTGGTTGAACTTGCAGTCTCTATAGAAGCAAGTGCTATCAAGCAAATGTTAGCAATTTCTTCCTCTTCTTCATCTTCTTTGTCTGAATTGTTGCCCTAGATTGATGAGATATAAGTCTTTTTCTTTCTGCCCTTGTCAGCAGCTTTCTTTTCTTTTTTCTACTTTTTCAATATTTGAGGACAATCCTATTTGATGTGCCCTTGCTTTTTGTATTCATAGCAGATGATTGGCTTTTTACCTTCTTTCTTACTTTCTGTAGCTGTTCCTTTCTTGAAGAATTTTTATTTCTTCTCTTGTTATAGAATCTTCCAAATTTTTTTATCAATATAGCCAAAGTCTCTTTATCCAGGTCTTCTTCATCATCAGACTCTTCTTCTTTTTCTTCTGTAACTTTTAATGCAAGACCCTTTTTCTTTTTGTCTTGACCAGCTTCCTTAGGGGCTTTTTTTTTTACCCTCATACTCCTCAAGACTATCAAAAAGTACTATAACGGAAGTCATTAACTCTCTTCTGGCTTCTTCAATAGCTGTCACTTTTAGTTGCTATTCCAGAGGAAGAGCTCTAAAGATTTTTTTGACTTTTCCTAGCTGTGTGTATTCCTTACCAAGACTCTTCAGTTGATTTAAAATGAGAGTGAATCTCTTTTGTATTTCTTCTATGCTTTCTCCTTCCATCATTCTGAAGATCTCGTACTCATCGATACAAGAGTACAATTTGTTTTCCCTTACTCCAGTAGTTCCTTCCTGAACAATTTCAAGAGTATCCCATATACCCTTGGCTGTAGAATATTGTGACATTCTATAGAATTCATCCTGGTTGAGTGCACTGACCAGGCAGTGTTTTACCTTAAAGTTCAGTAATATTCTTCTTTTATCTTCCTCATTCTACTCGTCTTATGGCTTCTCTTTGTATTTTCCACTATCTTACAACTTTATTGGGATAAAATCCCCTTTTGGATGATAGACCAGATGTCCAGATCAATAGACTAGAGATAGTTTTGCATTCTCATCTTCCAGTATCCATAATACTCTCCATTGAAACTAGGAGGTTTGTTTATGTTGTTTTCCTCTGGTAGAATACTATCTCTAAAGCTAGCTATTGATTTTACAGAATTGTTAGATCCTTTGTTTGGGAGTCCAGACTCCGATACCACTTGTTAGATTTGCTAGCTTCCAAAGAGGGGGTGAATTGGGAAGATTAAAATTTTCTGCAAAAGTGTAAAAGAGTAGTGAAAGCAAAAGTGACAGAAAAATAGAATACAAAATATAACAAAGTTAAAATCAAGATAAGGGAAGAGAAGACACAAATATTTATCCTGGTTCGGTCTCTTTCTCTTGACTTACTTCCAGTCCTCAAGCAACCACTTAAGATTTTCCATTATTTTGCAAGAATTTGTTAGGCTTCTTGCAATGCCACAGTACAACTTTTTGCTCTATTCTATGAGCTTATAATGTCACTCTTTGCACTCTATCTTAGTACTTCCCAAATCCCTTGTGAAATCTCCTCATAAGAATATCTATCTTCCAAATGAAGATGAGATTGTTTACTGCAAATAAATTCTCAAATTTAAAGTAAATATAATAGTTGAAGTACAAGATAGGAAGTGTGTGAGAGTAGAAGGCTTTGACTAAAAAATTTTGCAGAGTTTCAGTATATACAATGTAAAATCGTTATCCATACTTTCAAATGAAGTTTTATTTATATATTTGTGTCTTACCTATTCGTGAGAGACATGATCTAGCCATTAGAGATGTTACCCAATGGTTACTCTATAAAACTATCCATTCACCAACTGCATTTAATACGTCTGATATCCAAAGTTCAAATTTTAGGGAGTCAACAAATGAATTTCGCAGAAACTATAAGCTAAAGACTATAATATTGAACTTCAAAGTTCATCTATTTTAAAACAAAATTTTCATTTTCATTTTTTAAAAATATTTCTATGTTGGAACATATGAATTTTCAAGTTTAAAGTACTTCTGGAAAGTGTGCATAGTTGTTCATATTGCTATAGTACCTTCCAGGTTTGAATTTTGATGCCTAAAATTCGTCTGTCAATAAGCAACTCAATATGGCACAAAAGTTTTTCTTTTTGAAATTTGAATGTTCAAATACCAAAGTTCATCTATCAGAGAGATCTCTTATCAGACTTAATTCAAAGTTTGAATTTTAGAAGACTGAAGTTCATTTGTTAGAAGAGCATTTGAATAGACTTATAAACTATCTTTCCAAAGTTTGAATTTTTCAAAATCAAAGTTCGTCTGTCAGAGAGATCTCTTGTCAAACTTAATTCAAAGTTTGAATTTTAGAAGATTGAAGTTCATCTGTTAGAAGAGCATTTGAACAAACTTATAAACTATCTTTCCAAGGTTTGAATTTTTTAAAATCAAAGTTCGTCTATTAGAGGACTAACTTGAAACTCTTTTCAAACTTTGCTTTCAAATGACCTTTGACATATCTTTAGACGGATTTTTCATTTTTCACAGATTGTGTTTTACCTGAAATTTGAATTTTCAAAGACTAAAGTTTGCCTGTCAAAGGAACCTCTTGTCATACTAACATGTTTTTAATCCAAAGTTCAAATTTCAGTTATCAAAATTCAAATTTTCAAAGTAACATATCAAGTTTAACACTTCAAAATTTGTCTAGTAGTAGGTATTTTTTAAATACTTCATGAGTTAATGTGAAAACACATTTTTAAAACATTTGTGTGCAAGATCAAAGCCTTTTACTCATGTGAATAAGATGAGAAATCCTACATCTAACATTATATTCATTTTTACTTGGATTTCTTCACTTGAGATCTTTTGTACACCTTTGATATCTTTCTTCCAAGCTCCAATTGGTTTGGAATCATCAAAACACTTAATTCAACAATTCTAGTCACTAAATAGTCGTCCTATGGCTGGGGAACTCAAGTGGTTGTGAATTAGGGTATACCTTGTAAATAGCCACCAGTTCGGATGGTTCATGCGAAGGAAAGCCATGATCTAACCTTTAGTGCATTAACCTTTGGCTGGGTTAAGAATATTGAAAGAAGACCAGGATGGTGACCCCTGAATCAACCATCATAAATCATTGGAAGGGGGCCACTGGTTAAGGTTACCTTATCATAATAACTAGGTCATGGTTCTAGCAGTTTATTAATGGGACTAATGTCTACATATCATGCATATTGTATTCGGATTGGTTATGGCACTAAATATTTTATGAGAGCATGTTCTATTATTTGTGTATATTTGTATATATATATCCCTGGTTACTGGGACGTATGTTTCACCCTATGCCTAATAATTCCCAGGTAAAGGATTGTAATATCCATAAAAAGTTAAAATAAATGGCAATGCATAGGAAATTTGCAAAAATGGCAAACACCATTTTGTGTAAAATAGAGCAAAAAGATCATTTTCCTGGTTGAACATAAAAGTAAGAAATTACATTTTTGCCCCCACAATTATGAAAAATAACATTTATGTTCTTAAGAAGTTGACGTGGGAATAAGGGTATAAAAATTTTAGAAAAAATTAGGCTGATGACCCGAAAGTTTTAAGAATTATAAATTTACCCAGGTTAGGGGTAATTTTGTAAATATATAATATTACTATTAGAACGAAGCTCTCAACGAGAGAAGTCCAATGGTATATGGTACTGAGGGCTAATGTTTAATGATGAAGAAATAATCAGTGTCAAAGATTAAAAAGTAACTTTATACTGATAAAGCTGCATTTTGATATGCAAAAGGTAAAAAGTCAAAAGGAAAAGCTATTAGACACCACAAAGGTGCTTTTCAAAGATAATATATTAAAATAATACTAGATACAAATTTACTTTAACCTTGTATCAATAAAGTGAATTTACATTGCAAAAAGTAACTTCACCAGTCCAAATATAAAGTAACAAACACAGGGTAATACTGGACTAGAAAAATTATGCAGTGTCCTGGATAAATGTACTCCTCATTTGGGATGCCACTTAGCACTCCATGGGCTGAAACTAGAAGCCTTAATGGTTAAGATTACAAAGCTTAAGGGTTAAGTTTGCAAAAGGTGACTTAACCATGCAATTAACTTGGGTAAAGCTTATTATTTGTGCTCCTCCTTGCCTTGCACATTCAAGACACTTAGAAAGAGCGAGGAGAAGCTGTAGCAAGTGTGAAAGAAAGGGAGGCTACATGGGGCGAAGGAAAAATAGGAGAAAAAATAGAAGAAGATTCCAAATAAATTGGTAAGCAAGTTCCTTTCAATTCCTAAGTGATCTAGCATAGTTACTAAGTAGTTTGAGTTCGTTTCCTTGAATTTTCTCCTCCTGCCTTTTCTATTCTAATCTAGCCAAGCATGATTAATAGGAATTCAAGTTGTTTATACCATAAAATTGTGATTAAGCATGAGATTTAGCCAGAGGAAGAAAACTAACCATGATTTGAGCAAGTTTTGTAAAAATCCCATTTTCCCTCTTATAAGAAGAATTTTGGCCAGATCAAAAATGATTCTTAGAGTGGGAATTTCATTAATTTGACCCCAAAAATGGATTCCTCATGGCCAAAAATCTTAGAGAGAAGTATATGGTTCACGATCTAAGCTAAGATAAGCAATTTGAGATTTAAGGGTTTCAAGAGTTTTATGCTAGCTTTATGTCCTGAGCTATGAAATTAGTGGCTTAAGACATTGTTTAATGATGCTTAGGGACTTGAGGAAGCCCAAGAAAGCTTATGCAACCATTGAAAGCATAGTGTAAAGCCAAGGGAAATCACTAAGGTAGTTAAGTCCATTTATTGCTATATGTTCTTTCACTATGTTCATATGATGTTTATATGATATTTTATGATGACTTTGAGCTATCATATTGTATATTGTGTTTTCTTTGATTGGTTTGGCTGTAATATATAGGGTTTTAATTCCTGAGATGTCTATTTTCTAAGCCGTTATACTGCCAAAATTTTATGACCAATTTGGTATTTTGATGTTCAAATGTGATTTAATCTATGAAATGAATATCATAATGCTTTCAATGTGACTTGCTACTGAGATTGCCCCCAATCTCATCCCCTCAGGTATCCCAAATGATAGGCATGAGTTATGGCAACGGAGTTCAGAGAGCTGAGGAGAATGAAGAAGAGAATAATGCTTGATAGTGTTTTTAAGCTATGAGTGTATATTTTGAAGTAATAAATAAAACCATGTATATGCTTTCAGATATGTGACATTGTGCTATTATGTCCTTATGAGCATTATGAAGTGTTTGGCATGGATTGATCATGTGAACATGTTATCAAGCCTATTTTCCATGATTACCTTGCAAATAGCTCATTTTGTAGCAATGAAAGTAAATTTAACACTGTTTGATTGAAACAGGGCAAGTAAGTCAAGTGTTATATGTGCTTTGAAAGTATAGAGAACAAGCTTTCTAATGAGCTAAAGATAACATGATTTGGATATATGTGCGATTTATAGTGTAATTCTAAAGTTGAGGATCAAAACTAGACAGTGATGTGAAGGCTGTGAATTTTACTGAATATATTACTTCTCTTTGGAAAGTGATATAAAATCATGCAAAGCTCCAAAAATTCAGTGGTTTACATTTGTGGAAATATTTATGTTTTGAGGTTAATATACCACTAGTTTTACTAGTGGAAAAAAGGCATGTTAAGACTTAATTTTAGAATGGTCAATAAAAAATCCGTTCTAGAAAATGTGACCGGTGACATTCTGGTAAATAAAAGCAGTAGAAATGAGTTTTCTAAAATAGTGGTATTAAGCACCATTCTAGATTCTACTTTTAGAGAATGGTAGCTTGTTCCACTGCCTTGTAAATGTTTTTATATTTTCAAAAATAAAAAAAAAATTTCTCCATAAGCAAACTACTTTGGCTTTATCACCCTAACTCGCGCAAACTCTGAATTTTGCTCTCCATCATGCCAAGCCAATTTTTGATGTCGTTCCCATTGGTATTCTCTTCTCTTGCACCATCAGTGCTCTCTTCACTAGTGAGTGGTTTAGCTTTACTCCACTGGTGAGTCCTTCATCTCTTCTTCATCGGTGCTCTCTGCCCTTACCAGTTTTGGTATCATCTCCAATGGAAGTACAGTTTCCAATGGTGCTTTCTCCCTAGTAATTTTTTTTGTTGATCTACCTTTACCCCACTTTCATTCTGTTAGGCGCTAGGTTTTCTCCCACTAATGGGATTTGATTTGGGTCTACCGTTGATGAAATTCGTATTAGGATTTTTTTGAACCTTGTTTCTTCACAAGACCCATTGAGAAGCTTAACTAATATAGCTTCCACATTATTTGGAATGAGTGAAAGTAAAAACACAAAAATGAAAATTGCATTTATTCATTATTAGGATTGATTGCCACAGGACATAACTCATGTAAAGAAGTTCCTTTCTTAGCCTAAAAGAAATACGAGCCTAACAATCGTGCGGATCACACCATGAATGCAATATAAAACTCCTACTTCTATTCACACACAAAAAATGCATGTTCCTATTGTATTTAAAAAAAACTACTGTTCTAGTGTTCCTATTTGTCTCATTCTATTATGCTTTTATTTTTTTTAGGTCTTTTAGTTATCTTCCTGGCCTAATGTCAGATCTCCTTGTGTTGTTTTCTTGGTTATATCTCAACCAATTTGTATAATGTAAAACTTTCTTGTTTCATAGGCCTTTAAGCCCATCACTCAATACCTCCATTTACATCTTGAGGAATGTAGAAAAGAGTATTCTTTATCTTTTTTGAGCTTGGAGTCCTTTGAAATATTGTGAATACCAATAGTATAAAATGATTCTAGGATAGATGTCTAAAGTTAAAATTTATCTAGATTTTTACAACTATAATGGTTATGAGCTTGCAAGTGAGCGCTGGACACTTGTTAAACTATATATTCACATTTCATTACCAAGCTAGTAGCCTAACATTGTTTTTTAGCCGGCTAAATCAAACTAGTGCTAGGTGGTTGATATTTGGGACTAGTATATATTTGTTTTTGCAAATGTAGTATGCTCTTCTGGAATAATTTAGCTTCAACAACATAATGTCTGAATATGTGTCAAAAGCTCACTATATATTGCAATCATTAACATGCCCATCACATGAAAGCCCTTTAGCCTTGAAGTTAGATAAAACACAGGCTTATTGCTTCAACAAACCCTCATATTGATAGTTTTAATACAAGTTCTGTCACTTTGTATAAATTCACTGCCATCTTGCTTTGTACTAAACATTTTTTTATCTAAGGGATTAGAAAGTGCCGTATTTCAGTCATACTTTGGTAAATGACCTAAAATAATGGAAACTACACTATATGAGGAAGGCAAAGAAAAAGTAGCAGATTTAGTACCCTGACATAGTGTAGTTGCGTTTAGGAAGCATGAGTCAAATTGTGTTCTAAATTTTTTTTTCTTTCTTTGCCATAGCAATTTTTAAGTATCAGGGTTATGATGTGAAAGAGCTGCTTGAAGAGTATAATGAACCACTTATAAATTACAGGGGCACACTAAAAGTAGCTTCTTTCTTAAAACTTTGATAGTGTTTTTATGGCCATTTCTTTTCTTGTGTTAATGCAAAATTGCAATTTTAGGTTTGGCAGGTGGATGATGATAAATTATCACTTCTTTTAGATACAGAACAGACAAAACCTTTTAGTAGCAATTGCTTTATGGCATAGTACATTAAAACTTTTTAATAGCAATTGCTATATAGCACAGTACGTTTACATTTCCTGGAAATGGGAGGGATGAGACTCTATTTCCCACAGGAATGCTATGGTTGATTCTGTCAAAACTAATCTAGTTATGGTTAGTGCTTTTATTCTTGTGTCTTCCAAAATATGTTGTTGTTTAGTTGAATAAATTTGTGAAACAATTATAACCAATATTTTTGGGAAATGTCTAAATAACAAGTATCTTCTCTATAGTCCCATATTGTTGCTACATTTTGCATATTGATCAATCCCAGATTGATGATTCCTTACTTTCCCAATTTAGTGATTTACCTATTCTAACATTCTCTAAATTAAATCATATGTGTTTAGGCTCAAATTCATGAGGGTAAGGAGCCATTTTAGTTTTTGAAATTTTCAAACTAACAACATGTTCTAGGTCTCATTAAAATTTTCTGTGGCAGGGGAGAATCAGTTTAGGATATGATGGATGAAACTTATGGTGAAAATGAGGTAGCTCTATTTTGAGCCCAAGGTATAAGTCCAGATAATATTCAGGCCATTCAAGTTGATAAAGTATGTTCCAGTGACTCTTCTAAGGATATATTCCATAATGGAATCCTACTATATTTTGTCATGCTTTGTCATTGATTACAAGAAAAAAGGATTGCAAGGTTTAAAGCAATGCTCTTCTAGAGAGTATGATATTCAATTATGTTGTAGTACTTGTTTGCTAATTGTAATCAAAGCTAGATTGAGTGCTAAAAATCAACCAAACATGTAGAATGACAAATTAAAGAGTAGGAATACTGTATTACATTAATAACCTTCCATCTATTGGCTAGAATCATGATAACTTAATTTGAATATTCTCTCTTGAATAATATCTGTGGTTTTTTTACTTGCCAGTCTTAATTAATAGTTGTTAAAGATTGCAATAATAATATTGGGTATAGGCTTTAAGATAATAAGTCTTTGAGCTAAAGTATTGTGAGCTCATGCTTTGTCCATACCTTAAGCATAGTAAGCCTTAAATTGAGGGTCCATACATAGTTCTATTAACAATGGCAAATAGGACACAAGTAAAGCCATGTGATGATCTTTCTTAGTTTAACAAGCCTGAGATACTGTTATGGCTAATGCAATTTGTGATATTTCAGGTATAATAGTGTTCAAACTTCACATCTTACATATACCTAGTTAATCTACATATCTATTTTTGGTTCTTATTTTCTTTACTGCTCATGCAGAATGCCCTTTGAAATGGCAACATATATTTGGTTCTTGGTATGATTTTTATTCTTCAAGAGAGTATGTGTAGCTATACCTATATATTTATTCTATAAGTGTGTTTTTCATTGCTAGGATTAATCTGCTTTTTAAATCCTCTAATCAGAAAAAAAAAATTTTCTTGGTTTTCTGTACATATGGTGGGGACTCGAAGAATGATCATGCTTCAAGAGAAACCAATACATGATCATCATTCAGTTAGCATCATGATGGGTCTCTCTAGACATTATTACTTACACTGCAATATGAGTATTTGCTGTCATTAGGACATTGAAAGAGATACATGTACTATAATCTTGGACTTAATTATAATCACTTTGCACCACACATAGACATGATCTAACAACATAGATTTTATTTGTCTATCTGATCCATGTTAATATATTTACATAAAGATAATAGGCAATCAGATATTCATCATGATTCAATGTTAAATGCAATTCCCATTTCAAAAGTTAATTTTCTCTAATATGCTATCGATATGAGGTATATTAAAAAAATAAACCTATAGTAGCATTAATTTTCCATTGTTACAACCTTTTTATGTTGATGTGTAGGAATCCATCTTATATGCAATCTATGCACAAACTATTGTTGATGAATAAAAGTACCTTTTGCTTTTGTTACAGGTCTTTTGGTACTACTATAGGAAAGGGAATCACTTTTTACTGCATAAAATATGAAATATGCTATTATATATGGTCTTACATTCTATGGTCAAGTTCTGCACCTTGTTTAATTGTCCGTTAGCTTCAAAATAAATATCACTTATATCATATATTGATTGTTCTTTACCTATGACATCTTTTGTAGGGGGTTTATACTCAGGGCAAGGTGCACATATGGTTAAAAATTCTTCAAATATCCATGGTAAAGAGATATTATATGTTAGTATGATTACTTTTTGTTTGACACTATCTTTTTGATTTAAGTATCAAAACTATGATTTTTAGAGTCCAAGTAGAATTGGCTTAAGGAAAAATGACATAATTGCGTTTTGGATTTGAAGTTAGAATGTGTATATATATATTTGTTGAGTCTTAATTGGTTTTCAACTTTAAATTGGCCATGTATATATTCTAGTATTTTAGATGAATGTAGTTTCAGGGAGAATGGAAGACAAATTAAAAAAAAAAAGATTCTAGAATGGTTAAAAAGTCCATCATTCAAGAAATATGAGATTCTAGAATAGTGGCAAATCACAACGGTCCTAGAAAGTGGTTTCCAGGATAGTGGTAAACACAACCTATTTTAGAAATGTGGTCCTGTCATACTTGTGATCCTTTTCTAGGATAGTTCCTTTGTCAATCGTCGTAGAAATGAACTTTCTAGAACGGTCCATCACCCATTCTAAAAAGTATGACTTTCTATGACCCCTACTTCTATAACTACATAGCAATCGTTCTAAAAAATTCATTTCAACTGATCTAGAAAGCCTTTTTTCTACTAGTGTTTGAGTTCAATTCAAGTTATACAATGAGATATATAGAAGTTTTTTTAAAACTATTCTAGTAAAAGTGATGTTCTGATCCTTAGTGATTCAAATTGATGTTGTGCCCTGTCTAGGCTAAATAAATGTATAAAAAAAATATGCATGCAATTAGACATACATAGCTTTCTAATGGCATAGATAATGCATGATTTGGCTCAGTATAGAGCTAGTCATGAATTTTTAAAGTTATGGCCAAAATCCTGAAAAAGAAAAAATGACAATTTGATCAGTGAAAGTTTGAGCAATATACTGTACAAATTGGTCCAGAAAAATTGAAATTTTATATTTTTCCCTTGTAGACCATGTTTCAAGCTTTATTTAGAGAATTGAATCACATCAATAGGATTTTTCTAGTATTATTTATGATTTTACAAAATTTATCCAGAAAACTTGGGTACCAAATGAACAGTAACATTTTTTTATTTTAATTATTTTGGTTCCTTTGTTGATTCAAGCCTCTAACATGAGTTATTGGGATATTAAATATGCTATACTACTTGGGAAAATGAATGATAAAGTAAGGTATTACAAGGATCCAACTCTAACAAGGAGAAAACCAAGGAGGTTTGGGAGTACTCATGGGTGTCTCCTTCTTTATATTGTCTTGTTTATGTTGTTAGTAAAGTCTTATTCACACTGTCATGTAACATTATGTGAACCTGATTTATCTCCATTATTTTGGGGTCAAAATGTAGTGTGGCCTTTCTTCTACTCTTTATGTTTGATTTATGTCCTTTTTTGTGTTAATGAGCCTATGGTTATGTTAGTGATGTGATGAATACCAATTATGTTCTAGGGGTGGTATGTTATGTTTTCAATATCTAATGTTTGACTATGTTGGACTTGAGATAGGTAACCGCAAGTCCCTTAGTATATCAATGTCTTGATTGTGAGTCGATGCAATTATTGAGCTCTGTGTATAAAATGGGCATATAGCCCATTAGCTTGATTTAGGTTCCAATGAGGTTAAAACTCGAAGGAGTTGTTTCTTCATGTTGAAACCTTCTTGGATGAATTCCTTGCATCAATGTAACTTGTAGTAAGGGTTTACGGGTGCCAATTGCCTATCTATGGCAATTGAAGGTGTTATTTCTTTGGTTTTGGTCAAATAGTGACCAATATAGTTCTAAGTGTCCAAAATCTTTATACAGATGTGTTTTGAGGTATGGCTATTGTCTAAGGTTAGAATAGGAAGAGTGACTTTGTAAGCTTTGGAATCAAGTCAATCGAAGGTCTGGGTAAGAAATTATGTGTGTTGAAAGTTCGTTGGAAGCATCAGTAGACAAGTGATGCAGGTTCTGTCATTAGCACCACGGTACCATTTATCTCAATTTCCATCTCCTTTTCGTCCAGGAATACCCCTCGTTGCAGCATTATAGTGTGTGGTCGTGGCGCCACCTTATCAGTTGGTCTTCCTTTCCTTGTTTTTGTATTCCTTTGGGCATGTTTTGTAATAACCCTTAGTACATTGTCCCTAACTTGGTCCCAAGCAAATCAAGTGTCGTTGGCATTGTGTATAGAACTGGAGGAAGTAGGACGGGGGAAGGTTTAAGTAGAGAAGAAAAGAACTCCAATGGTGAGGAGCAGGGCTGCCACGATGAGAGCGAATTCCAATGGCTCGTTCCGGATGAAATTGGTGGCACTGCAGTGAGCTTGTCTAGAACGGTGGCAAGATTTGAAATTTTTGTTTAAAAACGAATCATTTCAAATGAATTGATGTAAAAGAAATGGAGGAGAACTGAGGAGCTATGCTAAGGTTCATATTTTTCAGCCATTGGGAGTGATTTTCGGATCTCATGAGCTTAGATTCACATGAGTAAGTGATTCCTACTTCTCTATCTTTATTTTCTTTGGTTTGAACTAGGGATTTCTTAATTATATGTTGGGATCTTTGGTTTTGGCCAAATCCTACCAATTGAAATGGGTGAAATAGGGTTATTGGAGTATGATTTGAAGTTCTTGTTGCTTAGGTGTGAGTTTTGAAGGGATTATGTATGATTTAAGCTTAACCCTAGGTTGTTTTTAGTTAGGGCTCTTGGGAATCTAAAGTGTTTGGGATTCAGTAGTATTTGAATGGTTTCTAGGAACTTAATGATGCATGAAAGTAGTGTTGGAACCTTAGGTTAGGCCAAAGTGGTTGAATTATGGATTCTAGATATTTGGTAATTATATGTTAATTGAGGTATTATGATATTGTTAAGGTTACTGGTTGATCGAAGACGTCAAGTCATGGGATTGGGATTCAAGAAAGCTCGTGGAATCACGTGTGTGTGTGTGGTATTGACAACCTGAGATAACCAGGTATTTTATATTGTATTGTATGTATTGTATGATATTACGTATATTTGTGTGTATATATATATGCATATTTCTTTCATACCACAATATAGATGTGTTTGTGTGTACGATTTTTTATATATCATGGTATACACGCAGCTAGATGATGATTATAATGATTAGAGATGATGATATTGATGTGACATGACATGATGCATGCATGAAATTGTGAAATGTAACATCTTATCAAAACAAACCTCCATTCTTGACCAATTTCTTTAACTACTAACCAAACATAGCCCAAATTCACTTCCCAAAACATCAGAATAGTGAAAAAAACACTTGAAAGGCATCATAATAGGATGAAGTCGTAGCCTGATATAGTACCGTTGTGGCCTTAGCATCATAAACCATATAAGCAAAATGCTAATTTGCCGGGCCAACTTCTGATGAGCATAACTTCTTGCTCCGACCTCTGATTGACCTGATTCCAACTCCTACAAGTCACTCTTGTCATTATCTAACCATGGACACTAATTTCACTCAAATCTAACTCCCTTTCGAGATTCTGGATGCTCAATACCAATTTGTCACTTTTTGACCAAAACTCATAACCTATCACCTCCAATTGCCACCAACGGCAAATGGACACTCATGGACTATTCACTCAAGTCCTATTTGGGTTACCAACTTGTCTAAGGAGGTTTTACCTAGGAGAAACCTCTCATCTGAGAATTGACTTCCTTGAATCCCAAAACCACATAATAGGCTATATGCCCAAAACTCATATGCATGACCCAAAATCACCTTTGGGCTCCCACATATGGCCGATCCAGCTCACAAAAACACTCCCAACAGTAGTGACCTATACCAGGGTCCACACCATCAATACACATATAGACACTATACCTATCTCATAACAACCATTCATGGCACCTATCCACAACCCATATATCATCCATTCCTCTTTGTCACAATCATTTTATCATCATAAAGCATACAAACAGTACTCCCAAGAATCTCATCTAGGCAACCAGACTATAACAACCTACTAGGTATAGAATTACATAAACTAAATTAAATTATACTTGGAATTCCCAAAGACAATAAGACCGCTAACTCCTTGATCTTCTCTATACTAGCACTAGAATCTTCACCTAAAAGATTAGTCATGGAGGGAGGTGTGAGACAATTTCTCAATAATCGGGGACAACCACACACATATATACATATAACTCATACAACCTCATGAATGCAATATGAAATGGAATGCATGTCTCCCTCGCACACATCTAGAACCACGAGATATCATTATAACAGGACATTTCTTATAGGTAATTCCTGTAACATCCTGAAATTTTTATGGATAATCGAGGCTCAATATTTTGAAATCTATAATGAATTTGTAAAAATGGATGTACATCATTTGGCATGAAATAGGACAAAGAAGTTAATTATCTCAGTTGAAAGGAAAAAGAAAAAAATGATGATTTTGCCCCTGGAAGGAAAAAAAAAAGAGAAAGAAAAAGAAAAGAGAAAAAGAAAAAGGAAAAGAAAAAAAAATATAATAAAAAAATGAAGGCGGTGGACGCAAGAGAGAATGAAGGAGAATTTATGAATTTTGGGGTAAATTACACCTAATGACCCGAAAGTTTTAAAAATTATAAATTAGACCCGGGTCAAGGGCATTTTTGTAAATATGAAAAATTATAGTCAAAATGAAGCTCTCAATGAGTTAGACCCAATGGAATATAGTAGGAAATTTGTTAAGGTCAAAATCATATTTATTGGGTGATTAGAATTTAATATTAATATTTTACCCGATAAAAGTCAGATTAGACTGCAGGAAAAGGCAGTATTGATCCAAGGACAATGATTGAACTTTTTTAAAATATATTTTGGGTCTAGATAATGGTTTTGGATCAAAAGTAATGGTTGGAAAAGCTTTTTAAAAGAAAAGTAAATGAAAATAGAAATAAAAGTAAATTAAGTTATTATATTATATAATTATCATCTTAAACCATCATTTCATCTTCCCCCACGAGAAAAGGACGCTGGTTCAGTGGAGAAGAAGCCAGGAACGCGTGAGAGAGAGAGAGAGCAAAGGGGAAGAGAGAATATTACAAGATTTGTCCCAAAACTTCAAGGTATTATCTTACAATCCTTTTCTTGTGTCTCCTAGCAATTTTGAGGGATTTTAATGGTTATTTTCCCTCTATTTTCTTGCTGAAAGTTGCTAGCTAGAGAGAGAGTAGAGAGAGAAAATGAAGGCATGGAAAAACTAAGCCATGAAAAGAGTTATATAGGCCATAAGGTGCAAGAATATATCATTGGATCACAAATTAATCGGTTAGTTATTTTTCTATAATTTATGATAATTTTATGCCCCATTAGGGTTCATTATAGTAAGGGAATTTCAAGTTTTTGACCTTGAAAATGGATTTCTTGGGTCCAAAATAGGTTAGAACAAGTATGTTGTACAAGGAATGCATGATGGATAACAAAGTGCAAATTTTAGTTCAAGTGAGCACTTTGTGAATGAAATTGGATAACTAGTGGTTAATGGCATTATTTGATTATGCTATAGGATCCAAAGGAGTATTAGAAGATCAAGGAAAAAGGTTTGCAAGTTTGGAGATTAGTGGAAAGCCCAAAGGTAGTTAGCTCACCTATCTATGCTTATGTATTATCATTGATGTTGCTTGGTTTGAATGATGTGTTTAATGTTTGGAATGTTGTCTTGTGATGATTTGACATTGTTGGTTGTATTGTTTGAAGGGTAATGTGACCCTGGATATGTCTAAATACAAGGGGAAGTGCTGCCCAAATTTTTATAAAATGGTTATGCCAAAATGATTTGATTGCATGTTTAATGTGTTTTGAGATGAATACTTGCAATATATATGATGATATGTGTGCATGATGGTAGTTACTACTGAGATTCTTTGAATCTCACCCCTCTCCAAATGTCTAACCAATTTTAGGTTCAAGTTATTGCAAGATCACCCAAGAAAGGAAAGGCAAGGAGAAGCAAAGTAATATTCAAGCTAATGATACTTAGATTGATACTATTATATGAGAGGTTATGTAAAACCTTATGGGATATGATCATGCTATGCTTCCATGTTAATATTTTCCTCTAAGTTCTTATGGAGTATCATGTAACATAAAGGCAAGTCATGACTATTTATGTATATATGAGTGTGTATTTTGGAATGTTGGGAGAATGCAAGAGACCTTTCTGAACATGGTTGATAATTCGAAGTACTGTACTTATACCGATATGTTCAATGTATTAGGGTTTCATATGTATGAAAACTAGACATGTGTAGCTTTTCATAGACACAAAGATCACTCAATTTGGAGTTGTATATGATTTATGGTGATTTTTCAAAGTTATGGTCAGAATCAGAAATTTTCAAAAATGACCATTGCTACAGTACACATAATACGAATTTACTGTATACGTTGGCCAAGTAACTTCCCTGTTAAACATTTTTCCCATGTATAGAATCTTTTAAGCTATATTTAGAGACTTGAACCATGTCAATATGATTTTTCTTGATTTAGTTATGAATTTTCAAAGTTCACTGGGTAAAAAGAAGTTAACCAAGGACATGTTACCCGAAATGAAATAAATTGGTTTAAGTTGTTTTATATAATCAAGTCTCTAATCAAGTATTAATGGACTTAAATATAGTTTAATACATGGGAAATGAGTCTAAGTATGAGGTGTTACAATTCCCTTCCAACAGTTTGTGAAGACTGATTCTGGGACATCACCAAGCTCACCTCCCATTAGTGCACCCAACCAAAGGTGACATTAATGTTTGATCGTGGTTCTCCTTCCCTTGGACTACCTCAAATTGGTGGTATTTTAAGGAAGGTGCAATCCACTACCGCCTGGCTCCCCTAGCCATAGGGGAGGATTTGGTGATAGGGATCTCATCCTTATGCTCCCTAATCATATCTCATATCATCATATATCATATTGACATCACCATCTGATCCATCATATATCACAATCTCACAATGTCATGTGGTGATATTAATATTATCATATAATCATCATCATCATCATATGTCACAATGTCATGCGTGCATCATGTCATGTCACATCAACATTATCATCTTTAATCATCATCATAATCATCATAATTATCATACTTTATGTGTCTAGCTGTGTGCATACCATGGTATATAAAAAACCATACACACAAATACATCTATATCATGGTATAAAAGAAACATACATATATACACTAATATACATGATATCATACAATATATATACAATATAAACACTCAATTACCTCAGGTTGTCAACACCACACATAAGGGCTTAGGCAAGCCTCCCTAAGCACCCATCATGAACTGTTTGTCTCCAATTAGCTAATCAACCACTATAATAACATAATACTTCCAATTAGTATAATGCACATATTAACCATAATTCATAATCCAACCATTCAAACTTAACACATTGTTCCAAGAGCATTAACACCTCTTAATGAGTCTCAATTACACATTCTAACCATGACTATCCATATATATTTTTGATTTCACACACCCTTAACCAATTCCAACCCAGGGTTTGGCTTAAATCACATATACTCCCTCTAAAACACATACCCAAAGTTTCTTAATAATACATAACACTTCTATAACACCAAATCAAGCATTTTAATTGGTGGACTTTTCCCCCTAACTTAAAACCTAACATAGTCCCACCGATTTCCAACCTAAAACTGAGAAGAGAAGAGAAGAGAGGAAGCAAGATCAACTTACCAAACATTTAGCAAGCTTCAAAGGCTAAAAATCCTCTCCCTAGGCTGGAAAACAGGACCCCTAGCAGAGTTCCTCGTGTCTTCTTCGTTGCTTCCTCTATTTCTTTCTTTTCTTATTGCCTGAAATGATTATGATTTAAATCAGTTTCTTGACTCTCACCATGGCTCTAGGTAAGTCCACCATGGTGCCACCGATTTTAACCAAAAGATGCATGGGAATTTGCTCTCACCAGGACGTGAAGCTCAATTCTTCTTCACTTGAACCTTTCTTTTGTCTTGCTTTCCTCCAGTTCAGTATAAAATTCCAAAGACACTTGGTGAGCTAGGAACCAAGTAGGGGACAATGTAATAAGGGTTGTTACATGAAACATTATGATGATGATACATGATAATATGATATGAGTATCATCATATCACATTGTGAGATTGTGATATAAGGTGGATCGAGTGGTAATGATGATATGAGATATGATGATATGACATATGGTTAAAGAGGATAAGGATGGGATCCTTATCACTAGATCCTCCCCTATGGCCAGAGGAGTCAGGCGGTAGTGAACTACACCTTCCCTAAATCACCACTAATTGGAGGTGGTCTAAAGGAAGGAAAACCACGATCCGAGCACAAGTGTAACTTTTGGCTGGGTTGCATTAGTGTAAGGTGAGTTTAGTAATCTCCTAGAATCGATCTCCACTGTAACACCCCTCATGTTATTTTTTTTCTTGGCTTTGTGTTCAGGACCGGAGAGAATATGATGGAAGAAGGCTCAAGTGGAGTCTAGAAGAACTCTACGTCACAGCGAGAAGAAGCGCCACCACGGCGAGAAGCTTTCCAGTGGCTTTCTTTTGAAAGAAAATGGTGCAGCCGCGGCAAGGGTATGCTGGAGCCGTGGTGAGAGTTGGGATATTTGGTTAAAACCGTATCAGTTCAGTCAAACAAAAAAGAAAGAAACGGAGGAAACCGAGGGAGATCGCGAGAAGCAGTGCTAGGGTTTGAGATTCCTGGCTTCTAGGAGTGATTTTCGGACCTCAAGAGCTTGGATTTAAGTTGGTAAGTGTTCTCTACTCCTCCCTCTCCATTTTCTTCGGTTAAAGTTTGGGATTTTCGGTGTTAAGGTTGGATTTCCGATTTGGGGTAAAATCCACTGATTGAAATGGATGTTTTGAGATTAATGGAGTGTGTTTTGGTATTCTTATTGCTTGGATGTGAGTTTTGAAGGGTGTATGCATGATTTTAGCTTAACCCTAGGTTGTTTTTTATTAGAGCTCTTGGGAATCCGAAGTGTATGAGGTTATGTAGTGTTGGAGCGATCCCTAAGAGCTTATTGATGTTGTAAAGGGGGTTGGAACCTTGGGTTAGGCTAATATGGTTGAATTGTGATATTTGGTTATTCAGTAAATGGTATTAATGGAAGAATTGTGATATTGTGAAGGTTGTTTGAGTAATCGAGAGGGGTTACATGTACTGGACAGTTCAAGGAAGCTTGTGGAACTCGTGTGTGTGTGGTAAGGATAATTAAGGTAACCAGGTGTTTGATTATTTGTATCGTATTGTATATTGGTATGTATATTATATATATTTATGTATGTTTCTTTCATACCACAATATTGATATGATTGTGTGTACTATTTTCTATATATCGTGGTATGTATACAGCTAGTGGATAGTTATGATGATTATGATATTAATGATTATTATGATAATTGTGATGATGATATTGACATGACATGACATGATGCATACATGACATTATGATATGATGATGATGAATATATGATGGTACATGAGCATCACCGCATGGCATTGTGAGGCCTTGATATATGGTGGATTGGGTGGTGATGATGTGATGACGATGATATGATGATATATTTTAGGGAGCATAAGGATGGGATCCCTGCGGCTAAATAGCCTCCGATGGCCAGGAGGGGAAGGCCCGTAGTGGACTGTACCTTTCCTAAATTGCTGCCAATTCATGGTGGGAAAGGAAAATGAGAGCCACGGTCTGAACATTAGTGTTACCTTTGGCTGGGTGCACTAATGGGAGGTGAGCTTGGTAATGTCCCGGAATCAGTCTTCACCGACCGTTGGAAGGGAGTTACCCATATGAAATGTCCTGTTATGACGATAGCCCGTGGTTCTAGCTGTGTGCAAGGGAGACATGTATACCATTCATTGCACATTGCATTCATGAGTTGTATGGAATATATATATACATATATGTTTGTGTGTGATTGTTTCCGATTACTGAGACATTGTCTCACCCCTCTTTCCCATAAACTAACCTTTCAGGTGACAATTCTGGTACTAGTCCGGAGAAGACGCGGGAGTATCTGTGTACATGGGAATAGTCTATGTAGTGTGTATTTTGTATGTGTATCTTGTGCCATGTAGGATAGAATGGTTTGTAATGGATAGCTTGAGGGAATTGATAAGGAGTCATATAGATAAATGTTATGGTTGAGACTGGTTATGTATGTATGTTATGTATGTGGTATGTATGGTTGTATGGTTTTGGTGTTGAGAAGTAGTATGTTGGTTAGTTTAAGGGTCTGTAGCCCATTTGGTCATTTAGGTTCCAAGGGGTTGAATCTTAGAGGAACGATTCCTTTGAGGTGAGACCTCTTTGGACAAGTTGGTTAGGGGGTTTTTGACCTGTATGATTGGTCTGAGAGTATCCATTTGCCTTTGGTGGCAATTGGAGGTTGTTAGTAGTGAGTTTTGGTGAATAAGTGGCCAAAACATTGTCAAGAGTCTAGAATCTCCATACGGAGTTGGATGGAGGTAAAAGTGGTGTCTTTGGATAGATGGGAACAAGATTGACTTGTAGGAGTTGGAATCAAGTCAATCGGAGGTCGAAGCATAAAGTCATGTGCGTCGAAAGTTCACCCCAGAATATTGAATTTGCTGATATGGGATATCAAAAGGGGGTGTCGTGGCACAGGGAGGCAGGCCGCGGTGCTAGAGGAGACAGAAGTGATAGAGAAATGGGGGAGGCTGGAATCGCGGTGGTACTGTAGCGGCCACAGCTTCAGTCCAGTTTTTGGTGTTTTATGAGTCATTTCTACTGTGTTGATGTTCTAGAGTGTTGTTTTAAGGTATAAGGGTCGTGTTTGGTCAAGATTTACAGATTGAGGTTAAGTCAGGAGGTAACAGGAGGTAGAGTGTTACATTTTGGTATTAGAGCAAAAGTTTTGGGCCATTGTTTCTGCTTGAAGTATTACTTGGCACAAATTTTAATACATAGACTATATTCCCACTGTAATATTAGTCCAAAACTGTATAATTGAATGTGTTGTTGCTTGTGTATAGGAAAAATGTCTTGAAGAGGAAGACAGAGTAGCAGTGACCTGATGAGGCAGATGCACAAGATGTTAGCTGGCCTCAGTAATCAGGTGAACACTCAGGGAGAAACGTTGAACAGGTTGCAAGAGAGAATGGATAGGCAAGAACAAGGGGATATGAATGAAGAAGCTGGTATGTTTATGGATCTGAATGCAGGAGAGGATGAAACTGAAGTGGAACCTGAGAGAGCCCCACGAGTTGGATGAAGGGGTATCTCCTCACAGCTGAAGGACTTTCGGAAGTTTAATCCTCCGACTTTCAAAGGAACCATGGATGTGTCGTAGGTTGAGGATTAGATTGAACAAATGGAGAACATCTTTAGTGTCATGGATTGCACCACGGAGCAAAGGGTGCAATTGGTGACATTCAAGCTTGAGAAGAAGGCCAAGAGATGGTGGAGGAGTATTCTCCTGAATGTTGAAGTGATGAATCCTCCTATGAATTAGGGACAGTTTAAGGAACAGTTCTTTGCATACTACGTTCCTCCAGCCTTAATGATGCAGAAGGAGGCCAAGTTCCTAACTTTTCAACAAGGGAATCTGTCAGCAGATGACTACATTGATCAGTTCTTGGACTTGGCTAAATATTCCACTTATATGAATAATTATCCTAATGATAGGTGGATGGCTCATAGACTGTTTGAGTGTACCTATCCAGAGATAAAGGAGCGGCTATCTATGGTAGAGTTTATGTCCTTTAAGGACTTATGTGTGAAGATTCGTGCCTTGTATAGACGGATGAAGGAGGCTAAGGAGCATAGAAGGAATTCCATGATCCGAGCCTTTTCTCACCTAGGACCTACAAGAGGAATCAGTAAAGGAAGTGGTTCAGGTAGTGGTAGCAGTGGTGGTAGGACAGGTTCTAGTAGAGGAAGAGGTCATCATAATCGAGGCTATCATGGTAGAGGAAGAGGCAGGTTTGGTAGAGATCAGCATAACAGAGGTCAGTTTGGCAGAGAACCCTTTTATCAAGGTGGCTATGAACAAGGGAGTTCCAGTCAGAGTGAGCATGCAAGAAGGGACTCCACTCCATCTCAATACAGTTCTAGTAGTGCGTCAAATTCGTGCATACAATGCGGGTTTAACCATGGCAATCATTTATATTTGATTTGTTACAATTGTGGGAAACCGGGTCATATGTTGTGGTATTATCGAGAGCTGAGGTGTGATGATGCAATGAGAAGACCCACGATGCCCAGACGAGTTTTCACCATCATTGATAAGAAGTGGATGCAATGCCTAACTTGATTAGAGGTAAACTTAAACTCAATGGTTACTCTATTCATGCTTTGTTTGACTCAGGTACATCGCATTCCTTTATTTCTTTTGATTGTGCTCGAAGATTGGGTATTGTGGTAATGGAGTTGCCTTTTGAATTGTTGGTACCCACACCCACGGGTGTTTCACTAAGAACTGCTCAAACTTGTTTGAATTGTGTAGTTCGTTTTGAACATCGAAGCACTACCCTGGATTTAATTTGTTTGCCATTGCAAAAGATTGATATGATGATTGGGATGGATTGGTTGGAGGTGAATAATGCCATTCTCGACTGTTCTTGGAAGACTATGTCTTTGCCGATGAACATCCCTAGTGTTGAAGGGGATGAGAATATCTGTTTGTCCTTTGCCCAAGCTGACAGGTATTTGAAGAAAGGATGTCAAGGGTTTCTAGTTTTCTTCTTTGTGAACGTGGATATGGAAGGTGGTGTCGAAAGATATCTGGTTGTAACTGAATTTCCTGATGTGTTTCTAGAGGAGATTATTGGTTTACCCCCACCACGAGAACTGGAGTTTTCGATCGAGTTGGTGCCCGGGACTAGTCCTATTTCGAAAGCTCCATATCGAATGGCACCATCTGAATTGAAAGAGCTGAAAAAACAAATTGAGTATTTGTTGAAGAGAGGTTTTATAAGACCAAGTGTCTTGCCTTGGGGAGCTCCAGTATTGTTTGTCAAGAAGAAGGATGGTAGCCTCAGATTGTGTATTGATTATAGGCAGCTGAACCGAGTGACGATCAAGAATGAATATCCTTTACCTAGGATTGAAGACTTGATTGATCAGTTGGCAGGTGCCTCCGTATTCTCAAAAATTGATTTGAGGTCGGGATACCATCAATTGCGAGTGCGTGCTGAGGATGTGCCTAAAACGGCATTTCCGACTCAATATGGTTATTATGAGTTTCTTGTGATGCCATTCGGATTGACAAATGCCCCGGCAATCTTCATGGATTATATGAACAGGGTGTTTCAGCCGTATTTGGATAAATTTATGGTGGTTTTCATTGATGACATTCTGGTTTACTCCAAGAGTGAGGAAGAGCATGCGCATCATCTTCGGATTGTGTTGCAAGTATTGTGGGATCACCAACTGTATGCTAAGCTCAGTAAGTATGAGTTTTGGCTACGGAAGGTGAAATTTCTGGGTCATGTGATTTCTGCAGAAGGTGTGGCAGTAGACCCTAGTAAAGTGGAAGCGGTGTTGAATTGGGAGAGACCATGATCGGTGATGGAAATTCGGAGTTTTCCGGGATTGGCTGGATATTACCGAAGGTTCATTAAGGGATTCTCTCAGCTTGTTATGCCATTGACTAGACTCAACCGTAAGGATCGATCTTTCATTTGGAATGACAGGTATAGAGAGCATTCCAAGAGCTGAAGGTTTGTCTGACGTCCACCCCAGTGCTCATTATCCCTAACCCATCAGAGCCATTCATAGTTTATACGGACACCTCTAAGAAGGGTCTAGGGTATGTTTTGATGCAGCAAGGCAGAGTTGTGGCGTATACTTCAAGGCAATTAAGGACTCTTGAGGAGCACTATCCTACTCATGATCTTGAGCTAGTGGCTGTAGTGTTTGCCTTGAAATTGTGGAGGCATTATCTCTATAGTGCTCAATTTGAGCTATTCAGTGATCACAAGAGTTTGAAGTATTTGTTTGATCAGAAAGAGCTAAACATGAGGCGAAGGCGTTGGGTTGAGTTCCTTATGGATTATGAATTTGCTCTAAAGTATCATCCTGGGAAAGCCAACGTTGTTGCGAATGCTTTGAGCAGAAAGTCGATCCATATGGCCACAATGATGATGAGAGAGCAACAGTTGCTGGAAAGCCTGAGAGATATGAAGTTATCCATCAATGTCCATCCTAGAGTACTAGTAATGAGTTCCATTAGTGTATCAAGCGATTTATTAAGGAACATTTGCTATGCTTAGATGGAGGATGACTATCTTTTAGGCATTCGAGAACAAGTTGAAATGGTGGAGACCTAGGACTTTGATATTTTAGAGGATGGTATCATCCGGTACTGAGGTCGGATTTGTGTGTCAAATATTGCAGGGTTGCATGAGATTATTTTAGAGGAAGCTCATAAGAGCAAGTATACTATTCACCCAAGTACCAATAAGATGTACCAGGATTTAAAGCATGGTTATTGGTGGCCAGGCATGAAGAAGGACATCGCAGAGTTTGTGGCAAGATGTCTAATCTGTCAAAAGGTAAAGATTGAGCACCAATTGCCTATAGGTGTGTTGCAATCTTTGGAGATCCCGGAGTAGAAATGGGATAGCGTTTCCATGGATTTTGTGATGGGATTACCGAGAATCTCTTCAGGACACAATGCGATATAGGTCATTATGGATAGGTTGACGAAATTGGCCCATTTTCTTCCAATTCGAGAAACTATTTCAATGGAGAAGTTGGCCCAGTTATATGTGAATGAAATTGTAAGGCTGCATGGAGTCCCGATGAATATTATGTTGGACAGAGATCCTAGGTTTTCATCCAGGTTTTGAAAATCTCTTCAGAAGGCCATGGGTACGAAGTTGAGTTTTAGTACTGCTTATCACCCTCAATCTGTGGGCAAATTGAAAGGACTATTCAGACTCTGGAGGACATGCTGCAGGCATGTGCTCTAGAGAATAAAGGCAATTGGGATTAGTTTCTGCCATTGGTTGAATTTACCTACAACAACAGTTTCCATTCGAGTTTGCAAATGGCTTCGTATGAAGCATTGTATGGCAGAAAGTGCAGGTTGCCATTGTGTTGGGTTGAACTGGGTGAAAGGAGTCTTTTAGGCCCAGATATTGTGGATCAAACCTCTCGACAGATAGAGAGTATTCGTTAGAAGCTTCTTGCAGCTCAGAGTAAGCAAAAGAGTTATACGGATAGGAGGAAGAGACCATTGGAGTTTGATGCAGGAGATCATGTGTTTTTAAAGGTCACTCCTACTATTGGTGTTGGAAGATCGATTCGAGCCAAGAAATTCTTGAACGGATTGGGCCCATATCAAATTCTTGAACGAATTGGGCCAATAGCGTATCGAGTGGCGTTACCACGTAGTTTTGCTGGATTGCATGATGTTTTCCACTTGTTTCAACTCAAGAAGTACCATCCAGATCCATCTCATATAATTGATGATGAAGCAGTTCAAGTACGAGAGGATCTAACTTTTGAGGTCACACCATTGCAAATTTTGGATGTTAATGAGAAGCAGTTGAGGAATAAGACCATTAAGCTGTTAAAGGTCCTTTGGAGTGGTTTGATGTCCAATGATGTCACGTGGGAGACTAAAGATTCTATGCGAAGGAAGCATCCAGAGATTTTTGCTTGAGGTAAGAGTTGAAATTTCGAGGACGAAATTTTCATAAAGAGAGGAGAGTGTAACACCCCTCATGTTATTTTTTTTTCTTGGCTTTGTGTTCAGGACCGGAGAGAATAGGACAGAGGAAGGCTCAAGTGAAGTCTAGAAAAGCTCCACGCCACGGTGAGAAGAAGGGCTACCACGGCGAGAACCTTTCTAGTGGCTTTGTTCCGAAAGAAAATGGTGCAGCCACGGCAAGGACTGCTGGAGCCGCGGCGAGAGTCGGGATATTTGCTTAAAACTGGATCAGTTCAGTTGGATGAAAAAGAAAGAAACGGAGGAAACCGAGGGAGACCGTGAGGAGCAGTGCTAGGGTTCGAGATTCCCAGCTTCTAGGAGTGATATTCGAACCTCAAGAGCTTGGATTTAAGTTGGTAAGTGTTTTCTACTTCTCCCTCCCCATTTTCTTCGGTTAAAGTTTGGGATTTTCGGTGTTAAGGTTGGATTTCCGATTTGGGCTGAAATCCACAGATTGAAATGGATATTTTGAGATTAATGGAGTGTGTTTTGGTATTCTTGTTACTTGGATGTGAGTTTTGAAGGGTGTATGCATGATTTTAGCTTAACCCTAGGTTGTTTTTTATTAGAGCTCTTGGGAATTCGAAGTGTTTGAGATTGTGTAGTATTGGAGTGATCCCTAAGAGCTTATTGATGCTTGTAAAGGGGGTTGGAACCTTGTGTTAGGTTAATATGGTTGAATTGTGATATTTGGTTATTCGGTATATGGTATTAATAGAAGAATTGTGATATTGTGAAGGTTGTTTGAGTAATCGAGAGGGGTTACATGTATTGGACAGTTCAAGGAAGCTTGTAGAACTTGTGTGTGTGTGGTAACGACAATTAAGGTAATCGGGTGTTTGAATATTTATATCGTATTGTATATTGGTATGCATATTATGTATATTTATGCATGTTTCTTTCATACCACGATATTAATGTGATTGTGTGTACTGTTTTCTATATATCGTGGTATGCACAAAGCTAGTGGATAGTTATGATGATTATGATATTGATGATTATTATTATGATGATATTAACATAACATGACATGATGCATACATGACATTATGATATGATGATGATGAGTATATGATGGTACATAAGTATCACCATGTGGCATTGTGAGGCCTTGATATATAGTGGATTGGGTGGTGATAATGTAATGACGATATGATATGATGATATATTTTAGGGAGGATAAGGATGGAATCCCTGCGGCTAAATTGTCTCCGATGGCCAGGAAGGAAAGGCACACAGTGGACTGCACCTTCCCTAAATCGCTACCAATTCATGGTGGGAAAGGGGAAGGAGAGCCACGGTCCGAACATTAGTGTTACCTTTGGCTAGGTGCATTAATGGGAGATGAGCTTGGTGATGTCCCGGAATCAGTCTTCACCGACTGTTGGAAGGGAGTTACCTATACGAAATGTCTTGTTATGATGATAGCCCATGGTTCTAGCTATGTGCGAGGGAGACATGCATACCATTCATTGCACATTGCATTCATGAGTTGTATGGAATATATATATATATACATATATGTTTGTGTGTGATTGTTTCCGGTTACTAAGACATTGTCTCACCCCTCCTCTCCCACAAACTAGCCTTTTAGGTGACAGTTCTGGCACTAGTCTGGAGAACACGCGGGAGTAGCTGTGTACATGGGAATAGTCTATGTAGTGTGTATTCTGTATGTGTATCTTGTGTCATGTAGGATAGAATGGTTTGTAATTGATAGCTTGAGGGAATTGATAAGGATTCATATGGATAAATGTTATAGTTGAGACTGGTTATGCATGTATGTTATGTTTGTGGTATGTATGGTTGTATGGTTTTGGTATTGAGAAGTAGTATGTTGGTTGGTTTAAGGGCCTGTAGCCCATTTGGTCAGTTGGGTTCCAAGGGGTTGAATCTTAGAGGAATAATTCCTTTGAGGTGAAACCTCTTTGGATAAGTTGGTTTGGTGGTTTTTGACTTGTATGATTGGTCTGAGAGTGTCCATTTGCCTTTGGTGGCAATTGGAGGTTGTTAGTAGTGAGTTTTGGTGAATAAGTGGCCAAAACGGTGTCAAGAGTCCAAAATCTCCATACGGAGTTGGATGGAGGTAAAAGTGGTGTCTTTGGATAGATGGGAACTAGATTGACTTGTAGGAGTTGGAATCAAGTCAATCGGAGGTCGAAGCATAAAGTTATGTGCGTCGAAAGTTCACCCCGGAATGTTGAATTTGCTGATATGGGATATCAGAAGGGGGCGCCGCGACACCAGAGGAGGCAGAAGTGATGGAGAAACAGGGGAGGCCGGAGCCGTGGCGGTACTGTAGCGGCCACTGCCCCAGTCCAGTTTTTGGTGTTTTGTGAGTCATTTCCGCTGTGTTAAAGTTCTGGAGTGTTGTTTTAAGGTATCAGGGTTGTGTTTGGTCAAGTTTTACAGATTGAGGTTAAGTCAGGAGGTGACAGGAGGTAAGGTATTACATTCACAAACTGTTGGAAGGGAATTACCTGTATGAAATGTTCTGTTATGACGATAACTCGTGGTTCTAGCTGTGTGCATAGGAGATAAGCATTCTATTTCATATTGCATTCATGAGATTGTATGAGTTATATGTAATATGTGTGTGGTTGTTCCCAGTTACTGAGACATTGTCTCATACCACTTTTCTATGAACTAACCCTTTCAAGTGAAGGTTCTAGTACAAGTCTAGAGAAGATAAGGGAGTAGTATTGGATATGGGAATACTATGTCTATGTAGTGTATATTTATTTGGATATGTATCTTTGTACCAAGTAGGGTAGATAGTTCGTAACTAAGTGGTGACATTGATATTGTTGTTGTATTGAAGCTGTTATTGTTGTTGGTATGTTATAGATGTGGAATTGTGTCATATGTGCTATGTATATTGGTTGTGGAATATGCAAGCCCAAAGGTGAAATTGGGCCACGTGTATTTTAGGGCCTGTAGCCCATTTTGTCAATTATGGTTCAAGTGGGTCACATCTCAGAGGAGTGATTCCTTTGAGGTGAAATCTTTGGACAAGTTGGTTAGGTGTTTTGGACCTATGTGAATGGTCACGGATGGTCAATTTGTCTTTGGTGGTAAATGGGAGTTGCAAGTTGTGAGTTTTGGTCAAAAAGTGGATAAAACGGTGTTGGATATCCAGATTCTCTATTCAAAGGTGAATTGAGATGAAATTGGTGTCTATGGATAGATTGGACTAAGATTGACTCGTAGGAGTTGAAATCAAGTCAATCAGAGTTTGGAGCATAAAGTTATGTGCATCAGAAGTTTGTCCCAGAGTTAAAATTTTGCTAGTGTAGAAACCAGCAGGGAGCGCCACAGTGCCAGGAAGTTAGGCTGCGGCACTAGTGAAGTCATTGGCCATTTAGAAATAGAGGAGGGCCAGAGCTGCGGTAGTATTATAGCAGCCACGGCCCTAGCCCAGATTCTATTGTTCTTTGGCTTTTTTCCACTGCTCTGATGTTTGGAAAGTATTTGTGAAGTTTTTTCGGCTGTGTTTGGTTGGTTTTTCAAAGATTTTGGTCAAGTCATGAGGTGTTTGGAAGTAAGGTGTTACATGTTTAGAGTTAGTGAGTATAGGATGCTTATATTCTTCCTTGCAGGGGGATGGTACGAGGGAGATGTGATCAGAATAATCAAGGATGTTTTGACCACCGGTAGCAAACCAAATGCTTATGATGCTTACACCATTAATGGCCAACTTGGAGACTTGTATGATTGTTCTGAGGGTAATATTATAATGGAGTCATTAATTAATGTTATAAAAACTAGATTGAGCCAAAACACCCAGCAGTTAGTTTAATTGGTAAGGGTTGAGGTTGTACATACTAATTCAGAAGTCTTGAACTTGAACCTTGAAAATTCAACCTTGTTAAAAATTTGCTAACAAAACTTGTCATCTAAAAGAGTCATACCTGACTTAATTCAAATTAGTTTGAACCCTAATAAATTCAAAATGAAGTGGAGTAAATCTAGAATACTGAATAAAAAAAAAAGAAGATTGAAATGGCCAATTGGTTGAATAAGTTGGTACCTAAGCAATCATATACCAAAGCACTTTAAAAATTGGAACATTTTAAAATTTGTTGGTTTCTTACACATCATTTCATTATGTAGGAAATGACATGTAAAATTGATTTCTCAATTAATTCTATTTTGTAGATACAACACATTGTTTTATTGTGGAGCAAGGAAAGACTTACCTCCTTCACGTAATCAACTCCGCCATGAACAAAGACCATTACTTCAGAATCACCAACCATACACTCAGACTCGTAGGCACAGATGAAACCTACGTCAAGCCCTTTAGCACCCCTTACGTCATCATCATGCCAGGTCAAACCATGTACGTTGTCATCAAAGCTGACTAGAACCCAGGTCTGTACTACATTGTCGCTTCACACTCCCATGACGGTACTTCTCCAACCGATGACACCACGACCACGGCCATCCTGTAGTATAGTGGAACCAATACTACTGGACATCCTCCATTGGTGTTTCCAGATTTTCTTGAACACAACAACTCTTCTACCCTTTTCAACTTCACTAACAAATACGAGTACGTAGGTCCCAAAGGAAGTGAATCAGAGGATTTATATGACAGTCGCTATGAACAAACTTCCATGCAATGATAGTACTTGTGCTGACACCACTAAGCTCGTGACTAGTTTGAACAATATGTCATTTCAGATTCCAAATATTGATATATTGCAACTACTGGTAGTACGTGCTGCATTTAGCAGGGTCCTTATTGTAGCATATGAACAACTTATTATTTTCACTAAAGAGTGGGATTTTGCAGAAAATAATAGCTTGATTTTGCAGGAACAAGAATGGGATTTTCACAAAAGACTTCCCAGATATGCCTCCTCACTTTATCAACTTCACAGATCCTGATAATAATGTGTTGACGAACACAGGGACGAGGGTGATAATACTGAACTATAATGACATTGTGGAGATAGTATGGCAAGGGACAAATAAAATGATGAATATAGCTGAGAATCACCCAATGCATCTCCATGGTTTCAGTTACTATGTTATGGGACAAGGTTGGGGAATTTTCTGAGACAAATTCAATTTTTTAATATAAATTCTATATATTGAATTTTCTCATAATTTGGAATAGCAGCGGAAGACTTTATAAGTACCTCTCGTCATACTTGATAATCTAATGCAGATATCTTTGGAGTTACTCAATCTAAATGTTAAATCTGAAATCACATATAAAATTAGTTAAAAAGAAATATAAGAAAATAATCAGACAATTCTTCTAACTAGTTATGAGACTCAGTGATAGAGCGTAGGATTTAGTCTCAACTAATCAGGAAACCTGATCATGTGTTAAACTTTACTCAGTCTGCCTCTATTTGATAACATTGGCCATCATTGATTATTAATTTAAATTTTAATTTTAATTCAAATAAAGATAAAGATAAAATTATGACTGAGTTTATCCCTTATTTCCAAAAATCACTCAACTGACAATATCTTCTCTTGAAGATAAGGACCACACTCAGTTAAGATATATTTAATTAAACAAATAATATAGATATATAATTTGAATAAATTCAAATTAAATATTATCAAATTAAATATATCTAACATTTTCAACAATTAGACAAACCCCAAATCCTATAACCTCATTGATCCTCCCGAAGTTAACACCATTGGTCTCCCCAAGAATTGTTGGCTTGCCATGAGATTTGTTGCCAATAGCACTGGTATATATGTCTTGTAATTTACCATTCATGAGCATTTCAAAAATCCATTAATGATCTGATATGGGAGATTTTACTGAAGAAAGTTGATTAATTAATTTGCAGGGGTATGGTTCATGCACTGTCATTTTGAGAGGCACAATAGCTGGGATATCAACACTGTGCTAATAGTCAAGGACGGAGGAACCAATGGAACAAGCATGCGCCCACCTTCTAAGTATATGCCTTCTTGTTCATTTTTTCTTTTTAGTAACATATGCATTGTTCTGAATGAAGGCATTATATCACTATCCAATAAAGTCTTCTTTAAATCAGTAAAAATTAATTATTTAGAAATTAAATAAATTAATTAGAGTTTTCATTTGAGTCTCATAGTAAGGAATCAACTTCTTGACCAATGGAAGAATTCATCAACATTATTATTTGTCTTAATCAAGGCTCAGATACCGAATGTAAGAATATTCATGAATTGAAATTATATGATATCAGAATATGCATCAATCTCATGCTTGTTGAAGACATAATGTTAGGTGTGGTAACTTTGAATCCTAAAAAGTTGGAATTAATAGAATTTTACTAACACTACAACAAAAATAAGTTTTATGGGCATTTATATTTTTCTCTTTTTGGTGTTTTAGAATCACCATAGTTGGCAATGCTGATAAAAGGGAGTGGGATTTTATTGGCATTTGCACACTCAACAACTAAAAGTGACTTTTAGTTGGTTTTTGTTTACAAACACCAACTTTTCTTTTTTATTAAAAAAAAATTCGCAATGCTTTTGTTCCTAATACACTACAATTCTAATCCAAGTTCACAAAGTAATGAAGACTCAGCAATATAGAAACTACCAATGAGTTCAAAATTAGGGAAACACAAGCGAGAATTTTCTTTTCTAGCCAGATTAATGAGATCGAAAAGCCACATAGAAATTTTTAGAACCAACAATATACACATTTACAAAATGTAGAGATTCCAATCACACAGATTTATTGACAAAAAGAAAAAGTTGCACACATTCAGATCGAACTCTGCAAATCGAAGAATGAAATATTTGAGAAGCTATGTCATGATTGCTGTTTCCAACCAACATGAGTCACCTTCCAACTCGCACAGATTCAGGCTTGCGCATTTCCGACCAATTTGCACATGGATTCATATTCATGCTTGCGCAGCTCCCATTAATACAAGCTACACACAAATTCAGATTCACATAGTCGCACTTGAACACAGATCTAGCCATTGAAAGCATAAGTGAGGTGACAAAGACATTGTTAGGTGGAGATGAGAGAGAGATTGGGAGTGGAACCAAAGAGGAGATAGAGACATAGTGATGTGGAGAGGGGACAGAGTGATTGGGTTGCCGATGGTGAGGTAGAGAGAAGAGAGAGACTGATTGGGTTGCCGACAGTGAGGTGGAGAGAAGAGAGAGACCGATTGGGTTGCCGATGGTGAGGCAGAGAGGATAGAGAAAAATTGGTAATCAAACCAGAGAGACAGACAAAACTCACGCATCTAACTTCAGGAATGTGATGAGGGAGAGAGATAAGGGGGAAGAGAAAAAGAAAAAAGTAACAAATAATGGGACCATCCTATTTATTTTTATGAACGGCTAACAATAGCAATCCGCAACTTGTATTTTTCTATAATAAAATATTATATCTTTTGTTGGCGTTTGTTTAGGAAACGCTAACTAAAATATCCACTTCTGTTGACGTTTCCTTAACAAACACCATCTAGATTATTTACTTTAATTGAAGTTTTTTATACAAATGCTAACTAAAGTCTTTGCCTCACTTTTGCTGGCATTTTTTCTAATAAATGCCAAAAAAATCTAGACTTTCATTAGCGTTTGTTTAAATAAACGCTAACTAAAATCTCTGCATCATTTTTATTACCGTTTTTTCTAATAAACGCTAACTATTTAGTGCCAATAAAATCCAAAATTGGTGTATTGTAAAATATTCTTGACTTAAATGCTCTCTTAATGCTTCATTTTATACTAATGAAAGATAAAATAATAAAAAATAATTAATATTTTATTGATATTATAATTAATATTTTATTGATATTTTAAATGATAAAAAATTTTAAAAAATAACAAAACCTTTAAAGTAACAATTTTTATGAACATGGGGATTAGTAATCATGAAAATAAATATGATCCTTTAGATCATATTTAAATGATCTACTTAAAACGGAGTCACTGCACTCGGGATAAAAAAAAAAAACACTAGACACTGCAGCTATATAATGCACAAAAATACATGTTTTAACAGATCCAATTTAAAAAATTTTTTTGATTTCAAAATTTTATTATTATTATTATGGTAATAAATAATTATCTTTACAAAATGTACTTCTTAGTTAATCAACAAATGTAGTACAATATTGGTACTTGACGTTCACTTGTTTGCACTATATAAGAAGGGACGTAATGCTATCAACTAATTAACCAGCAAGAAGAGGTTTAGAGTCACAAAATATGCGTATAATGTCCTATTCTTTCTCAATTTTCTCCCAGAAAGATTCCTTCTCTGTGCCACCTTGCTCAAGTTGGCATAATTTGTATCATCTTGGTGAAGCGATAACTTTCATATCATCCCAAGTAAGTTGGCTTTGCATTTGAACTATTCCTTATAGAATATTCACTACATACTTTGCTGGAAGTTTGGTGAGCACAGCTCAAATTAGGCTTTTTTTCAAACGCATTGGGTTTGCAAAGGAATGATTTATCGTATTTCCACCCTAATTAAGCATATTTATTATGGAATTTGTAATGAAACACTGAGGAATTATCATCTTATTAAGTATTCCTCGCTATATATTAGTGAGGGATCGATGCGATTCTCTTGTTTAGCTCCCTTGTTGAATTCTTCTATAAGGCAATGGTCAAATATATAAATCATTTGAATTAATTTCGGTCAAATTGGCTAATCGATCCATGGCTGTTTAGCAAGGGATAGTAAACTAGCTAGGCAAACTTCTCTTTTTTATATTATTTTTTAATACTAAGAAAGCCTTTTATACTAATCAAAATAGTTGCGGAAAAATCAATAATAAATTAATATCAATATAATAATGTGGTATAGTAAAAGGTACAAGGAGTCGCACAGTTCACAAATCTTGAATGGTAAAGTTTATTTCGGACTCTGTACAAATGTATGAACCCACATAAGTGATAAAACCCACATATAACATGAGCATTTTCCTTCTATTAATTTTTTATTTTATGCTGGGAAATAAGTATATATTTAGCCCAAATAACAAGGCTGTCATCACTTTGTTTATGACCATCAGATTTTTTTTATCACCAAACTTTAATAATTGAATTGCTTTCCATGTTTTCATTTCAAAACAAATGACACGAAATTCGAGTCAATGGACTGAGCCAGTAAGAAGTATCTAACCCATCAAGTTGTCAAATTTTATGTAAAAGTGGTGGGTGAATGGAATGCAACTGATATATAGCTCCTTAGACGCTACTTAAAGCAGCTCACGTGATTACTAATTATTAATAATATTAACAATTACGATAAGATGTGGTGTTATTTTCAACGTGTTAGCGCTCTATAAATTAATATTATTAGCATACGAACATCATCAAAGTGATGGAACCAAACTTGTTCCCATTCACGCAAACACAAGGAATTGAAGTCCTAAACGCAAAGCAACGTAACTCTGGGAATCAGAAAATAAAGAAAAAGGTTATATGCAGTCACCTTTTTGTTCGGTTAAATGTGGGAATCCGAAGAAAAGCTAAAATCACTTTTCGTTCGGCACATTCCTCAAAAGTCAAAAAGTGGATATATAGACTTTTTATTTTTCTGTTTCGTATATATTCGGTGACTATTAAAATAAAAATAAATGAAAAATAATTTTATATTAAAAATGTTATTTGTAGTTCTAAACAAAAAAATAAAAAGTATAAATATGATAAAAATAGATATTGTGTATTTCAACTTTTATACAATGTTACGAGTTACTTGGTATGTAGAAAGAACTAAAATAAATACACATTCTAGTGACTTTGAAAATGAAAATATTCTTCATATCTTAAAATAAAAGTAATAAAAAAATTATTATTAAATGATAGTCACACAGCCACGGGTAATTGTATATTTTGTTTTTATGCAACTATTTTCAAATTAGATAATGGATTTAAAAGTAAACATTACCAATCTAAAATCATTCCTCTATCAACTACGTGAATAAGTCATATGGTTTAACTCTAATGTGAAAATTAAATTATTCTATATGATCCGCATGATGCTAAAATGATGATGAGTGGCTGTGTCAGAGAAGGATCAACTGAAAAATGATACTATTGAGAAAAATAAAAAACAAAAAGGCCAATGCTTATCAACGGAATGTAAACTTAATCTTTCAATCCTTTTGTACCCACTTGTGAAGCATAATGTTTACAAGATCAAGCAAACACACCCAATATATATACTTTTTTAGTAACTATATGATATATTATAGTAAACCCTACGCTAGCACACTAGTGGGATATATATATTACAAAGAAAACATTGCTTTCAAGTGAGAGTGAAGAGGTAACAAAGCAGTGTATATTTTATAATTGCAATGAAGATGAAGAAAAAACAGTTGAGAAATCCCTCAGAGTTAACAACTTGCCCTGTATGTAACTTGCAAATATGGCTACCTGAATGGCATTCAATTATATAAAAGCTATGCCTTATTGTCTCTAATACTTACTGCTAAGAAGAGCAAGCTATGATGGGAAATTTTCACTCTTTACTCATAGTTCTTCTGGGCTTCATGTTTTTTGGCGAGAGCCAATGCAACGTTCATTATTATGATTTTGTAGTAAGTCCTGAAGTTCCCCCATTATAAAACTTCTCGTATATTTATGTTAAAATTTTCTGTATATTCACTTTTCTCATAGTTTATTTTTATGCTATCACTCTCGTTCATGATTTTATGACAAGTTTAATAAAAATGATTAGGTGAATTAAAAGCATAACAATATACAATTTTTATCATTAAAGTTTTAATTATTTCATTTAATGATGGACAATTTTCCGTCAGTGTGAGATTGTTTACAAGTTAAAATTTTAAATTTTCAAACTTATTCTTGCGTGAATATCAATTAACTACGTACAGGTGGAAGAAAAGAATTTCACAAAGTTGTGCAGCACAAAAAGCATATTAACAGTGAACGGTAGCTTTCCAGGGCCAACCATTCGCGTTCAGAAAGGCGATACAGCTTTTGTTACTGTCCACAATCATGGAACCTACGGAGTCACTATTCACTGGTCAGTAATTTTAACATGAATATATATATATATAATAGCGTAGCCCCCCTGGTTGGAACTGTGTTAACTTAACCCGTGGTCTTCTAGATTCGGGATTGATTCTATATATACACATACATACCGACGGGGTGGTTTGATACAATATATACACATACATACCTACGTGCTGTAAACTGATAACGTTTGAGAAGAACACAGGCATGGAGTTAGGGAACCAAGGGATCCATGGTCAGATGGACCAGAGAATATAACACAATGCCCTATCCCACCAGGAACAAGTTTCAATCAGAAGTTGACATTTACAACTGAAGAAGGAACCCTTTGGTGGCATGCTCATAGTAGCTGGACTCGAGCCACTGTCCATGGTGCCATTCTCATCTTCCCTGCAAATGGCACTTCTTATCCTTTCCCTCAACCTCATGGACAAGAAACTATTATCATTGGTCAGTATCTTCTGTAATTTTTCTTCAAAACTTGTTATGCATATTTTGCTTTTAGTTCTACAGCTATATTTGATAGAAATCAGTCATTTTTATGGGAAATGAAAAGAAAGGAGGAGAGGAAGAAGAGGTTTTCCTTAGAAGGCTAGTTTGGGTCCCTAGAAAGCCTGAATTTTGTGTACCAAAATATTATAAAGTTTTCTCTTTCATTCTCTCTTTTATAAAACATTTTTTTCCTATTTCCCAAACCTATAGCCAAAAAGAAGGAAAAAAGCATAGACTATATTTAGTAGAAACAAGTCATTTTTAGGGAATATAGAAAGAGAGAAGGAGAGGAAAAAACAGTTTCCCTCAAAGGGTTATTTTTTGTCTCTAAGAAACTAATCTTGTGTACCAAATATATTATATAAAGATTTCTCTCTCATTCTCCTTATTTATGAAATTCTTTTCCCATCTACCAAACCTAGCTAGCCAGAATTAAGAAAAATAACTTAGGTACTTAAACTTATATACTCAACTTATTTTATTCCAATCAAACTAAGCAAAGTGTATTCTTTTATGTATTATTTATTTTATATAACTAACTTTTGTTGTTAATATTATTAAAAAAAATTTAAAACTAAAATCTATATGCCGTGGAATAAAAGTGCATTAAGTATATAAGGATATCTAGACAAGTATTCCCCCTAAAAGAATTGGGGCTTTGAGCGAGCAGCGCTTTTTCACTGCGCTGAAGCTTAAAGAAACTATCATTCGGCAGTTTTATTATTGATGATAAATATTGAAATTGTAGCTAAAAGATGACGAGATCCCATGAAAATACTAAGACAACTAGCAAAATGTTGCCGTTGTTTCTTTAAATCTAATCCAAATTGGGGTGAAATTTAAAAGTATAGGCATTATATATAAATATAGTTATGCGTTCAAGTGATGTGCAGGGGAATGGTACAAGGGGGATGTGCAGCAAATAATAAATTCAGCACTAGCAAGTGGTGGCGAGCCCAACCAATCAGATGCTTACACTATCAATGGTGAACCTGGAGGTTTCTATAATTGTTCAACAGGTACGAACCACATGTTCATTAATTAATTAATAATCAACTTTTAAACATCCTTTCTACAACTCTAAATTTACCCTTAAGAATAACATATCCCTTGATTTTGAGATGCTAATTATCACGGTCCTTAGAAACCAATGAGATAGATCTAACTCACTAATTAATCATTATGACAGTTTAATGTACACAAAACTCGAATTATAATTTCGAAGGACCAAAGCAGTAATTGAACTGAACTCTAATTCATTGATTTTGACTCATTTATTCTGCAGAAACAACGTACAGATCATCGGTTGATTACGGAAAGACCTATCTCTTTCGTATAATAAATTCTGCAATGAACGAAGAACACTTCTTTGGGATTGCACATCACAACCTCACAGTCGTGGGAATCGATGCATCCTACACAAAACCCTTCGAAACCAGCTTCATCATGATCGCCCCAGGACAAACCATGGATGTGCTCGTCACAGCAGATCAGACCCTACATCAGTATTACATGGCTGCTTCTCCCTTCTATGATGGAAATGCATTCTATGATAACTCCACAGCAACAGCAATTCTTCAGTACAAAAATTTCACTCATAATTATAATGCAAATAATAACTCATCGTCATCGTCATCGTCATCATCATCATCAAATAGAGCTATTCCCTTTCCTGTGCTGCCTGCTTTGAATGACTCAGGGACTGTGTTTAACTTCAGTAAGACGTTGAGGAGTTTGGCGAATAAAGATCATCCAGTGGATGTTCCCAAAAACGTCAGCAGAAGAATTTATATGACTGTGTCTGTAAATGTGTTGCCTTGCCCTAATTCAAATTGCTCAGGTCCTAATGGAACTAGGCTGGCTTCAAGCCTGAACAACATAAGCTTTCAGATTCCCAACATTGATATTCTACAAGCATATTATTGGTATATGCATGAACTTATATCACTCTTTTGTTTTTTAATTTTCCTGAAATTCATGAATCATTTATTTGCAGGAACATTTCTGGGGTTTTCACTGAGGACTTTCCCGATGAACCGCCATTGTATTTCAACTTCACAGGGGACGTGGGAAACAAGACACTAATCCCAAGCACTGGAACGAGGGTGCTCATGCTGGATTATAATGAGGTTGTGGAAATAGTGTGGCAAGGAACAAGTCTTCTTACTGCAGAGAATCACCCTCTTCACCTTCATGGCTTCAGCTTCTATGTGGTTGGCCTTGGCCTTGGAAATTTCAACAATCACACAGACCCTCAATCCTACAACCTAATCGATCCTCCAGAAGTCAACACCTTTGGTCTTCCCAAAAATGGATGGGTTGCAATGAGATTTATTGCTAATAATCCTGGCAAGTTAATTTTCACAACTATTATATAACTTAAATTAATATCTATAATACTAGTTGTTGAATAATTATGAAAATAAAAATCATATTATTGAAAATAACATAGAAAAGTAATAATTTTTATATATTCTGAGATTGAATTAGTTTGTTTATGCAGGGGTATGGTATATGCATTGTCATCTTGATAGACACACAAGCTGGGGTATGGATACTGTACTTATTGTGAGAGATGGAGGTACACCGCAAACAAGCATGCTTCCACCCCCCAAATATCTGCCTCCTTGTTCATAAGGAAGACTAAACAACATTTTATGAGGTTTTTGGATATATATATATATATATAATATGTTGTAATAAAAAAGAGGGAGAATTCGAGTGAGCCACTTTGCTAATACATGGACTTGTGAGATGCAATCAAATTTCGGTTTATGAGGAATTGCTTCGTTATTTGTGAAATAACGATGCATATTATTTGTGTAATTTGTTTTGAATTCTTATTTTAAGAATCTTGTCATATTATTGGTGTTAATTTAAGCAAATAGGGAATTGAATGATTTGAGTTAAAGAACGTATAACATGGAATGAATTTCTCTTTTCATCCTTAGCATGGGCATAGGATACAAATCTAATATAAGTCATCTGAATTTGATTTAGACGACCCAGATCTTAAATATTTTGTTTTCTATTTTTTTATATCAAAACATCATTATTTAAAAATTTAATAATTAGACTGTGTTTACTTTATATTATTATTTTGTTAAAGAAAAATAAAATACTAGCATTACAAAAATAAAATTATATTAAATTAGAACCAACTATTTTTGTTTTGAATGGTTTAGATTAAAGATTAATTAGTTCCCTCTACTCATTCCATGGATGAGTAGAGGATCCAACTACAACATGGAATACAGTAAATTTCAGTAAGTTTTTGTCAGCATATCTCAAGAAAATAAGGGCGAGTTATCTCAAAGCTTTCTGGGGATGTAATTTACACTTTTACATATATTGAAAAATATTAAAAAATATATTGTTTTTAAAAAATAAAAAAGCTTACTTTAATTATCTTTATGCAATACCCTACCTCCAAATACCTCTAGAATTGACCAAAAACTTCAAAATCTAACCAAACGTAACACAAACATCTTAAAACAACTTACCAAAACTTCAGAACAGCGGAAACGAACCAAAAAATACAAAAAGTTGGACTCTAGACTTCCCCTATTTCTCCATCGTTACTGGACTCTTTGGCACCGTGGCATGCTTCCTGGCGTTGTGGCGGCCCCTGCTGGTTTCCATACCACCAAAAACTCAACATTGGGGCGAACTTCTGATGTACATAACTTTATGCTTCAATCTCCAATTGACTTGATTCCAACTTCTACAAGTCAATCTAGTCCTAAACTATCCATAGACACCAACTTCAAATCAATCCAACTCCGTATGGGGATTCTGGACCCCTAACACTATTTTGGTCACTTATTAACCAAAACTCACCACTAACCATCACTAATTACCACCAAAGGCAAATAGTCACTCAAACACTATTCATATAAGTCTAAAACTCCCAAACTAACTTATCCAAAGAGGTTTTACCTCAAAGAAACTACTCCTTTGATATTTGACCTGCTTGAACCCCAACTTAATAAAATGAGCTACAGGCCCTAAAACATATCAACCAGGCTCAATTCCACCTTTCATCATATGTAACACATACAACACAATTCCACATATATAACCATAAATCCATCCATCTATAACAATCCTTACAATGTCATACATTCATTACAAAACCTTCTATCCAACTTGGCACAAAATACAATATTGAAATTACCTATATACTACATAGACCAAGTATCCCCGCGTCTGATGCTACTCACACATCTTCTTAGGACTAACATCAAAACTGTCTCTTGAAAGGTTAGTTCATGGGAGAGGGGTGTAAGACAATATCTCAATAACTGGGAACAATAGAATCCATGAATGCAATGTGAAATGAATAGAATGCATGTCTCCCTCACAAGGATCACATCCTTATCCTCCATAACAAATATATTCCATCTTTATCATTCCTAACATATATATAGTCCATTCTTATCCTCCCTAACATATATATTATCATATATCATGTCGTCATCACATCATTACCACCCAATCCGCCATATATCATGTAACACCCCTCATGATTTCTTCCTTGGCATTGTGTTCAGTACCAGAGGAAACATGACAGAGGGAGGCTCAAGTGGAGTCTGAAAATACTCCATGCCGCGACGAGAAGCAATTCCAGTGGTGTTGTTCGGCTGAACGTTGTAGAGCCGTGGTGAGGTATGTTGAGGCCGCGGCGAGATACGAGATTTTTGTTTAAAATCATATCATTTCAATCGATTGAGAAAGAAGAAAACGGAGGAGAAACCAAGGAGCAGAGCTAGGGTTCGTGATTGTCGGCCATTGAGCGTGATTTTCGTACCTCAAGAGCTTGAATTCAAGTGGGTAAGTATTCTCTACTCCTCTCTCTCCATTTTGTTCGGTTGGAATTTGGGGTTTTTTTCGGTTTGGAGGTTGGATTTCTAGTTTGGGACGAAATCCACTGATTAAAATGGATGTTATGGGATTAGTGAAGTGTGTTGTGGTGTTCTTGTTGCTTGGGTGTGAGTTTTGAAGGGATTATATGTGTTTTGAGCTTAACCCTAGGTTATTTTTGGTTAGAGCTCTTGGGAATCCAAAATATATGTGTTTGAGTAGGGTTTAAATGGTCCCTAAGAGCTGATTGATGCATGGAAGGGATGTTGGAACCTTGGGTTTGGCCTAAAGTGGTTAAATTGTGATGTTTGAGTAATGGCATATTGTGCTAATGGAAGAATTGTGTTATTATGAAGGTTGTTTGGTTAACCGAAAGGGGTTCACGTGTGTTGGATAATTCGAGAAATTTGTGGAGCTCACGTGTGTGGTATTGATAATCTAAGGTAACCGGGTATATGTTTGTATTGTATTGTTTGTATGGTATGATAGAACGTATATCTATATATATATGCATATTCCTTTTCATATTACGATATTGATTGTGTATATGTATAGTTTTCTTATATATCGTGGTATACACGGCTAGTTGATGTATAATGGTTGTACATTTATATTGTGATGTGTAGCATCCCCATACCATTGCATGCGAGTATGTCCATATGATGATTATGATAATAATGATGTATATATATATGCATAGAGGCATGTTGGCATGACATTGGCATCATCACCATATAATTGCATAGTGAGAGATTGATGATGAGGTGATGATGATATGATGTGATATGAGATAATGATGTGAGAGAGATCCCTGTCGCTAAATCCTCTCCATGGGAGAGCCAGGCGGCAGAGGACAATATGATATGATGAAATATCCCTGTCACTAAATCCTCTCCTTGGGAGAACCAGGTGGCAGTGGATTTGGGGATGCATCTTCCCTAAATCACCATTAATTCGTGATGGTCCAAGGAAAGAAGAGCCATGGTCTGAGCTATAGTGTAACCATTAGCTGGGTTACATTAGAGTAAGATGAGCTTGATGATATCCTGGAATGAGTATTCACCGACTGTTGGAAGGGAATCATCTATTGAAATGTCTTGTGATGATGACAACTCGTGGTTCTAGCCGTGTAAGAGGGAGAACATGCATACCATTCATTAGCATTGCATTGCATGACTGTATGGGTCAGTATATGTATTGTATGTGGTTGTCCCCGGTTACTGAGACATTGTCTCACACCCCTCTCCCATGACTAGCCTTTCAGGTGACAGTTTTGGCACTAGTCCGGAGAAGACGCAAGAGTAGTTACGTACGTGGGAATAGTCTATGTAATGTTTGTAATGTTGGATATTGTATCTTGCGCCAAGTAGGATAGAATGGTTTGTAATAAATATTTGGATAAGGTATGAATTGTATGGATTATGTATGTTGTATGCATGGTTATGTGGTTTTGGATGTTCAGAAGTATGTATGTTGGTGTTTGTGAGCCTAGAGTGGTTTTGGGCATGATTGGTGTATCTTAAGGGTTCCAAGGGGTCAAATCTCAAAGGAGGGGTTCCTCTAGGGTGAAACCTCTTTGGACAAGTTGGTTTAGAGATTTTGGACCTATTTGAATGGTCTTTGAGCGACCCATTGTCTTTGGTAGTAATTAGAGATGGTTAATGGTGAGTTTTGGTCAATAAGTGGCCAAAATGGTATCGAGGGTCCAGAATCTTCATACGGAGTTGAATTGAGGGGAAAACGATGTCTCTGGCTAGATTGGGACTAGATTGACTTGTAGGAATTTGAATCAAGTCAATCGGAGGTCGGAGCCTAAAGTTATGTGCATCAGGAGTTTACCTTGGAGTTGGAAGTTGCTAAGATGAGATATCAGCAAGGGGCGCCACGATGCCAGAAATCAGGCCGTGGTGCCAGTGAGGCCAGAAGCATGTAAAAACAGAGGAGGCCAAAGCCGCAGTGGTACTATAGCAGCCATGGCCCCAGCCTAGTTTTTGGGTCATTTCCGCTGGTTAGAAGTTTTGGAAAGCGTTTCATGATGTTTGGGGGTGTGTTATGTTGGATTTTTGAAGATTTTGGTTAAGTCTGGAGGTGACAGGAGGTAGGGTGTAACATATCACAATCTCACAATGCCATGTGGTGATGCTCATGTATCATCATATAATCATCATCATCATATCATAATATCATGTATGCATTATGTCATCTCATGTCAATATCATCAACTCTAATCATCATCATAATCGTCATAGTCATCATAATCATCATCAAGCTGTGTACGTACCACGATATATAGAAAACAGTACACACAAACACATCAATATCGTGGTACGAAAAAAACATGCATAATACACAATTATATGTATCATCATATAATATAAGCAATATAATATAAACAAACACCCAGTTACCTCAAATGTCAATATCACACACACGCGGATTCCATGAACTTCTCAAGTTATCCGACATACTTGAACCCCTCTCAGACTACCAAACAACCTTCAAAATATCACAATTCAACCAATTTAGTCTAACCCAAGGTTCTAACACCCCTTTCATGCATCAATAAGTTCTTAGGGACTATTCAAACACTACTTAACCACATACACTTTAGATTCCCAAGAGCACTAACTGAAAACAACCTAGCGTTAAGCTCAAATCATACATACACCCTTCGAAACTCGCATCCAAGCAACAAGAACACTAAAACACACTTCCTTAACCCCATTTCATCCATTTCAATTGGTGGATTCTAGCCAGAACCAAAGATCCAAACTCATAACCGAAAAACCCCAAATTTCAACTAAAGAAAATGGAAAGGGAGGAGTAGAAATCACTTAGCCCTTGAATCTAAGCTCTTGAGGTCCGAAAATCACTTCCAAAGCCCAGAAATCTCAAACCATAGCATACCTCTCGCATTCTCCCTCCATTTTCCTTTCTTTTCGTCACATCTGACTAACCGAAATGTTTCTAATTTAAATGAAATCCTTGAATCTTGCTGCGGCTCCAAGACAACCCGTTGTGGCTCTACTAGTTTTCAGCTAAAAAGAGCCACTGGAATACACTCTTACCACTCCGTGAAGCTCTTTCAGACTCCATTTAAACCTTCCTTTGTCTTGTTTTCCTCCGATTCTACACACAATACCAAAACAAAGTTATGAGCGGTGTTACACTCTACACCTCGAAGGATGCCTTCAACTATTGATTGGAAAATACTCTTAATTTTTATGAAAGAAAAGATACTAATATGCATGCTAGGAGAGTTATTCCCTATTTAGAATCTGGCAATATTTGAATTTGAATTATTTCATAGTATTATATACTCTCTCTGATCTATATTATAAGGCATTAAGACTACATTCACGTACATTAAGGAATTTTTATTATATTCTTAAATTTTTGCAACAAAATCAAAAAAATTTTGTATACCCCTATTAATTCCATTCTTTTCAATAAATATAACACAAGTTACAATACTAGCAACATAATAAATATGGGGTAAAAATGGTAAATCAATACATGATATTTTATATTACGAACCAAGAAAAACATCTTAAGATACTTCATAATATGGACTGGAGGGAGTATAAGATAATTGTGGGGAAAAAAACAAATCAAAGACTGCACATATATTTCACCATATCAATATCTTGTATCTTATCCCAATGATTAAAATATGTTGAATACATACGCAAGTATAAGTTTCTTGCATGCAATTATAAATTGTACTTCACAATTATGAAGATATGGAGTACAATATTGGTACTGCACACTTGTTATGTACACTATAAGAACGTAAATACGTGATGTTATATATTAAGCTGACAGGAAGTGGTTTAGAGACCAAAAATGATATGTATGAAAGGTCCTATATATATACACACTATTTCTCAATTTTCTCTCACACAAGGTTTCCTTCTATGTGTCATATGCTCAAGTTGGCTTAGTTTTAATTTGTATCATCTTGTAGAAGCTATATTTTTCTTTCATATCATCCAAGTAAGTTGGCTTTACATTATGAACCATTCCTTACATAACACACATGTTTTTATAATTTATAGCAAACACTAAAAAGATAGAAATCAAAAGGTAGAAAGATCTGATTCAACAAATTAAAGTATAATTTTAAAATAAATGTAGGATACTTGAAGAGTAATTTATGGAAATGTGGAGAATGTAATAATTTTGCCTCAGATAAGTCATTACACATATCTTCACTCACACATTAATTTCTTATTGATATGGGATCACCATTTTTGTCAAGAGATATAATATTAAAAGTAGGGTTTTTATGTCAAGTTTTTTTACATGAATTTCTTTTGCCTCCTTATATTATCAAGTATGTATATTTTAATTTTCATTAACTCACTTTGATCTTATTCACTTTGTATTGGGGGGAAGGGAGGTTGGGTTTCGTTGTTCAGCCTAGCGTGGGCTAATCTTATATCCTAAAAGCAGGATGGTTTGGTTACTATTCATAACACTGTTCATAAAAGTTCAGTTGGGTTTGATGTCACATGTCGCTAGGTCGGGTTAGCATCACAAGGGCTCTTTTAATCCAAAATCTTCTTTCTTCAAGCTTCCTGCAGATACTTCTTCCAAGTTTGCTCCAAATGCCTATTGAGTTCTTCATTCCTTATTCTTCCCTCTTTCTCTTTTTCCATTTTTTCTTTATCTTTGCTCTGATCAACTTTGTGGTTCTCCTTCCTTTAATTTCTTCTTTTTAGGGAAGCCATTCTTTCATTTTCTTTTGGTTGTAGGGAGGGGTAAAAAATTTTTGTCCATGCGTTTCATAAATAAATGGTAGAGCGATTCAGGTGATACTGATCATATTTCAGTGTTTTTTCCCCTCATTTTCTTATATTCCATTGTATTTTTAGTTTTTTCACTCTTTTGGAGGTTTTAAATATCAGAGTTCTATAACCCTATGTGTGGAGAAGGATTAATTGAAGGTCTATTGCCATGGAGTCGTCGTCAAGGACTACTATGATTAGTATGAAAGATGGAGTTAGATTTGTACTTGCATGAGGTGATCAATGTGTTGTTTAGCCTATTCATTATTGTTATACTTTCCCCCTTACATGCAACTGCTTCTGCCCCCTATTTTTGGAGAAAATTGCATAGATACTTTTCACTATAGCAGTGTGTCTTCTCAGTTGAGAGAGGGTGAGTGATTATCTTAGACTGGAGCACGTTTATGTCCATTGAATGATTTGTGTAACAACCCTCATTACATTGTCCCTAGCTAACCAAGTGTAATTGGCATTGTGTGCAGAACCGGAGGGTCAGGATGGCAGAAAGAATCAAAGTGAAGGAAAGTAAGTTCCACGCTACAGCGCAAGCCTAGACCACCACAGTGAGAAAGCTATATTTTGGCTCAAAATTTTTAGGTCAAGAAGCTCCACGTAGTAGTAGGCTTTTTTGAGGCTGCGGCGAGCGGGAAAAATTTGGTATAAACCAGAAACATTTCAGATGAATAGACGAAAGGAAACGAAGGAAGAAAGAAGGAGCAGTGCTAGGGTTTGAAGTTTCTGGCCTTTGGGAGCGATTTTTAGTGTCTTGGAGCTTGGATAATTGTTGGTAAGTGGTCCTTGATCTTCCCTCTCTATTTTTTTTGGTTTTGAGTTGGGATTTTTTGGGTATTTGTTGGGATATTTGGTTTTAGCAGAAATCAACCAATTAAAATAAATGGAATGAGATTAATGGAGTATGATTTAGTGCTTATAATGCTTGGGTATGAGATTCAAAAGAAGTATGCGTGATTTAAGCTTTACCCTAGGTTGAAATGTTAGAGAAAGTATGGAATCCGAGATGTGTTAGATTGATTAGAGCTTGAATGGTTTCTAGGAGCTAAATGATGCATGAAAGTGGGGTTGGAACCTTGGGTTAGGCTTAAATGGTTAAATTATAGAATTTAGTTATTTGGATTATATGTTAATTGAGGATTATATGATATTGTAAAGGTTGTTTGGGTGATCGGAGAAGTCAAGTCGTGGGATTGGCATTCAAGAAAACTTGTGGAATCTATATGCGTGTGGTAGCGACAATTGAGGTAATTGGGTGTTTGTATTATGTGATTATATGTTGATATATATATATATGTATATATGCATGTTCCTTTTTATATCAAGATATTGGTTGTATATGTGTATGTTTTTCTACATATCGTGGTATGCATATAGCTAGTTGAGATAAGATGATTGTATATGTTGTGTATGTATGATGTTGTAGTATTCCCATACCATTGCATGAGAACATGTCCATATGATGTTTGTGATGATATATATACATGTTTGAGGCATGTTGGCATGACTTTGGCATCATCACCATATGATTGCATAGTAAGAGATTGATGATGAGGTGATGATGTTATGATAAAAATCCCTATCCCTAAATCCTCTACTTGGGAGAGTTATGTGATAGTGGATAAGATAATATGATAAAATATCCTATTACTAAATCCTCTCCTTGAAAGAGCCAAGTGGCAGTGGATTTGGGGGTGCACCTTCCCTAAATCATCACCAATTCAAGATGGCCCAGGGGAAGGAGGTCCACAGTCTAAGCTCTAGTGTAACCATTGGCCGGGTTGCATTAGGCTAAGTTGAGCTTGGTGATGTCCAAAAATCAGTCTTCACTGACTATTGGAAGGGAATCAGCTATTGAAATGTCTTGTGATGACGATAGCTCATGGTTCTATCTATGTATAAGAGAGAACATGCATATCATTCATTAGTATTTCATTGCACCATGTGCACGATTAGGTGGATCAATATATATATATTGTGTGTGGTTATTCCTGGTTACTGAGATATTGTCTCACACCCCTTTTCCATGAACTAACATTTCAGGTGAATGTTTTGGCATTAGTCCAGAGAAGACAAGGGAGTAGTATCTCAGATGTGGGAATATCCAAGTCATGGTAGTTGGTTGTATTGTCTATGTATGTTGTACCAAGTAGGATAGGGTGTTTGTAATGGATGTATGTTATTGATGTTTGACATAGGATGATGTTGTATGTACGCATGTGTGGTGGTTAAATGCGATGGTTATGATGTTGGTGTGTGTATCTATGGGGTGAATTAGTCATGTGTGTGGGCCTAGAATGGATTTGGGCCTTGTTAGTATGTTTTTGGCCAGGTAGCCAATTATGAGGAATTAGGGTTTAAGGGGGTCAAATCTCAGAGGAAGGGTTCTTTTGAGATGAAATCTCTTTGGACAAGTTGGTTAAGTAGATTAAGACCTCTGTGAATGGTCCATGAGTGCCCATTTGCCTTTGGTGACAATTGGAAGTGGTTAATAGTGAGTTTTGGTCAAAGAGTGGCCAAAATGGTGTCAGGTCTCCAAAATCTCCATACGAAGATGGATTGAGATGAAAGTAGTATCTATGGTTGGATTGGGATAAGATTAACTTGTGGGAGTTGGAATTAGATCAATAGAAGGTAGGAGCATAAAGTTATGCATGTCGAAAGTTCACTCTAGAAGTTGAACTTTGATGATTTTGCATCAGCAAGGAGGCACTACGCCAAGAAGTTATGTTATGGTGCTAGTTAATCTGAGGGCACTAGAGTTACGGCGGTACTGTAGCGGCTATGGCCCTAACCTGTTTCTACTATTCTAGTGTTTTTTGAGGTGTTTTGTGGTGTTTTCCGTTGCTCTGATATTTTGGAAGATATATATGAGATATTTGGACTATGTTTCATTGGTTTTTGAAGTATTTAGTCAAGTTAGAAGGTGTACAAGACTAAGGTGTTATAATTTGAGTGTGAGTTTACAAAGGAGAGAAAAAATATGATTATATATGATGTCTAGAAATTTTGCTATTCCTTTTGGCTCTTTTCATTCTCCATGTCTTTTGTCACCGATGATGGAAAAGGGTTCATCATCACCGTTGATAGGTTCAAAGGCATTAGGTAGCACGGCATCCACCTCATTGGATGACTTATGGTGATACTTCAAATTGTATGCACAAATCTGGCTAACGTAATGTCACCACCTTGAAAGTTGTGCCTTTCCCTTCTCTGTAAGTCTGCTGCCAAGTGTTGTAGGCTTTGAATGGCAAAACTTGTAAATTTCCAAAAGTTGCTAATTTTATTATTATTATTTTTCCTAGGAAAAGGAAGGATATGGATGATGTAATTGTGATGTGAGCATGCAATATGAATTAAAACAAGATACAAACACGAAATGCGATGGATCTAAGTTTTTCTTCCTTTTGGAGGATGCATAATTTTATTTTTATCCTCTATAGTTTTTTTTTTTGCCCAAATTTCTCTTCATAATTTGTTTGTAGGGCCATATGTTTTTATTATTGTATTTAATATTTATATTTCTCAGAATTAAGATTTTACCCAAGTATGTCATGCTTGTAATTTTTTTTATTATTCTTTTTCTTTTTGTTCTATCCATTTTCTTGTGAATATATATGACCTTAGCTTTTGAATGCCTTTAAAGGTGAGTATTTTTTCTTTTCATGTTTCCTATCCTGTAAATTTTAAAATTAGTTGTAAGATGTGATGAGTTAAATAAATAGTCCTTTTATTTGCCATTACTTATGAATTTCACTTTAGTGTAAGATAAATTTGCACTTATGAGTACAATGTTGCATTCAAGTTGTGACTCTCTTTGTATCATAGGCTTCTATCAATCCTTTAGTCAGATATGAAGTTTAAGTGGAGGATCCTAAGGAAGCTTGGATACATGGTGGGTTTTGGAGGTTAATGGAGAAGAATTCAAAGTTCTACGTACTTCTAGAAAGATAATGAGTAAGCTTTGTATACTGGTTATAATAATTAATCATTTTGGTTTTATTTTTTAGTTGTTGCTTTGACATTTGTCTTCTGAGTATTCAGTCTTCTAAGCCTCTGACATTTGATATGTTTTAACTTAGTTTATCTTTATGCTATTACCCTTTACAAAGGAGTAGTTGGCTTGCTATGATTGTAATAAAAGATTGATGCTAGCTATTAGTATATTGCTTGCTAACACTGCCTATAAATATTAATTACTACTCGCATTTGGCTTCAAGTTGATGATTTTTATATTGTGCATAACATTGGTTAATTACATCAAGACACATTTTTGTTTCCTAACGTGTTTCTAGAAACACACTTCTGAGTCACATTGTTTTCCTGGAACAAACTTATAGTTGAGATTGTTTAGTGTCAACTATTATTCCAATCATTTATCTTTCTTTTTGTTATCTTGTTTTGAGACCGCATAAAGTATGATCCATCATATATGGTTAGTCTATCTTCCTTTAGGCCTGCAGGTTTAAATTTCAATAGTGTTACTTTATTTTTATTTTGTCATTGTTCATTTAATTTACTAGGTAGCTTACTTTCTAGAGTTTCCATTTTTTGATTTACATTTTATTAAATTAATGTTGCAAGTATTATTTCATAAAAGCTTCCTATATAGCTTTTGTCATGAACTCCTTTTCCACATTTGTTGTTCCTGTATTTTTTGTCTTTTTTTCTTTTTTTGATGAGTTGATGTTCCTATCTGTTGGTTTATATTTACTGGATTGTTCTGTTTGTCCTTACCATAAAATGCCAAGTTGCACACATGATCAAATACAAATATGTCCCATTAACCTTGGGAAAGAAGGTTTAGTTTCTATCTTTCTGATGCTTAAATTTCTTCTCATAATTTGCTTTGGGCATTTGTGCAAAATATTTTATTGTTTTGTGCATGAAGTCCAACTGAAGATTACTTCATTTTATATTTTTTCCTTCATAAGCACTCAAGCTTCTTTTTAATTTTTTTTAGAAGTATGGTGATGATAAATCTTCTACAAGTAGCAAGGATCTCATGCAAAATAAAGCTAGGCTATTTCATGCTGCAAAGGATACTCATTTAGTGGATGGAGGAAAAGGGTTAGGATTTGTGAACATTCAGGGTAGTTGATTTTCCCTACTTTTTACTTGAAGGATTGTGCTTTCAGACAATAATGGATACCAACATGCAGTTATAAAAAATTGAATTGTGACCACTTAATTTTATGACACCTGAAGACATGTTAATGTTGGCACTTGGCAGTAAAACTTCATTATTTATACATATTAGCATTTAGTCCAATTTTAAATATTAGTGCCTATTCTCATGTTTGATGAAGTACTTTAACATACTTGAACAAGCATTTTGATGTTTATTAGAAGGGGGAAATTAATTAACCATATTTAAGTTTCTGCTAACTTCCTCTATTCCTCATGAACATGGACCATACCTTTTGGTGAAGTTTACCTTTACATATGAATATTTTGGGTTATTAGAAGTTGGCGGGCAATGAAGTTTTACTTTATGATCATGTTTTATCTTCCTAGTATTTTGGAGTAAATGAAAAATTGGTCTTAAAGTAAATCATGCTTTAAAGAAAATAAAGAAAAATCCATGTTTGGTGTAGTGAACTTTGGTGCACTTTTTTACTCTTTGCTTTTATACACACACACATATTTGTTACTTAACTAATCATAGACTGTTATATATTTTCATTGGTAACTACAAATGCTAATTTGCTTTCATATATATTTGAGATATGCAGAGGGTTAAAATTTTAATGCTTTGCTATTGCTATTATTCTTGTGTTTCCTATTTCATTATTGTTTATATCTTCAAGCCAGAGATTATGCAAGAAAATCGAGTCACAAGTTGAGGAACAAAAAGGGACAATTGAATGCCAAATTGTAAAGTGATCGTCTCTTCTTCTAGTGTGGATTTTATCTGTTCAAAAGGCTGTGAAGTGTTATTTCTGACATGATATGTGTTTGGGTTTAGTGCAGGGAGGGTAGTGGAGAAAAACTAAAATTAGTTTTGGTTCAATTTAGGTTACAAAGGCTAAGTGGAAGTTTCATTAGTTTTGCTCAACTACTATTTAAACTTCTTAACCATAAAGAACACGTGTTTAGCTAATTTATTGATGATAACTACATATCACAACATCTTAATAGATATTTCAATGTGGTTTTTTTTTCCCTATTTTCTATCATCAAATCAGTAAGTGATACCAAAATGGCTCAGAAGCTAAAGGAATACTCAAAATTGAGAAATTGATTCTATTCTTTTTCTGATTAATGCTGAATAGAAGGAGAAAGCCTCATTTTATACTAATTCCAAGAGACATTAAACGAACAGAAATTTAATGGAGTTTATGAAGGAAATTATGGAGGGGTAGAGGTTACATAGAATTGAAGAGGGAGTTACATGGAATGTAAAGGAGTTATGGGAGTTACATGGTGGGTCATTCATTCTTGTTCCATTTTAGTAAGCTTTCTTATTTTCCTTATTACTATAATGTATTATATTGGCAGCGTTTGCAAGTGTGGAATATGTCATGAGTTAAGGAAAACATCTACTTATGGATCAACATGCATTTTCCTATTTAGAATTTTATAGTTGTTTGACAACATATAATCCTATTCTAAAAAGTTTAGAAGAAAAAGAGTCTCTGTTGACAATTACCATCACTATTACAGAATTGGGCTCTCTTGGCACGAATACATCGGCAGTTATATGAAAAAATGCAAAGAAAAGTGAGACGGCATACTTTCATTTGCGGTTGTCTAAACAACCGTCTACAAAAATATTCATATTTGGGAATAAAAATAATGAAAAACTAATGTATGCAGTTGTTTTGAAAAACCGCCTAAGTTTCTATTTTTTTTATAAAAAAAATTATTACCAATGTTAGCAGTTATTTTTAGTAACCACCTTCATTTCCTTTTCTTTTAAAAAAAATAAAAACAAAATACAAGTGTGCATATGTAATTTTAGCCTTAACTCTCGAAGTTACAAACACAGTTCCCTCTTTCTTTTACTATAGATCCTCTCGCATCCTCATAAATTCCTTCCAGTCATCCAAAGTTCGCTCCCTTCAGCCATCATTTTCAAGAAATCTGTGACTCCAAAATAAGGCAGTTTAGAAGAGAGTCAGTGATCATTGATATCATCGGCAATGGAGTTTGCAAAGGAAATTTAGGGTATTGGCGAAACAAAAGTGGGGAATAGGAAGAAAGCTGTATCCAAGTCCATGAAAGCTAGGCTTCAATTTCCTGTGTCTCATACATGAAGAGTGGTACACTATTCTAATCGCTTAGGCATTTAAGGACTGACCTATCTCACGGTCATCCTCAAATATCTCGCCATTGACATATTTTGTTGATTTCGTTACTCATTGACTCCCCAATGCCTTCTCAGTTTTATAAACTTGAACCTAAGTGGATTTTTTTTTCTCTTTTAATCTTCCACTAGATCTTTTTGTTTTGTTTTTTGGGTATTGTTTAATTGTTTGTAAACCTAAGTGGCATATGCTTTTGGATTGTTGATATGGGCTGATAAAAAGCTGGGAAATTAAGATGAAAAGCATGAGTAGTCAGAGTAGATTTGGAATTTGTCATTATGCACTAAACCATTCTTAATTATTCATTAATCATGCTTACTTAACTATACTGCTTGCATTTTAACTAATTAATACTTTGAAATACTTGTACCAAGAAATTTCTTTTCTTCTCTGAAGTTTTTTCACGTGATTGTATATATTTGTGAGGTCCAGATTCTATTAATTTCATGCGTAGAGATCAGTGAAAGACATCAGTAGCCAGTGGGGATATAAATCTAATAATATTAATGAATGTGAATACACAAAAGTAACATTTTTCCTTTTCCAAGATGATACAACAACTGTTCCATTCTATATATGACTCATAAATATGTGAAATGAGATCAACATTATATATATATATATTTTTTTTTTGAAACTCCTCAAAATCTTTGCATTTAGGTGGTCAAATCATCCTTGATGATGTCCAAGCTGTCAGAATAATTCCACTTCCTCTTTTTCTTTGGTTCTCCTTTTGATTACCCTGATATCACATTATCATGTTTAACATTCATTATTATATATCAATAACATAAATTGCTATTATTCATTATAAGTTTAAGTCTTATTGGACAAAATATTGTGGTAGGCATGTCATGTGTAGCATTAACTAAAGAATTTGGAAAGTTAAGTTGACAAAGCCTTTTAAAATTTTTATAGGTCATCTAGACATACTAGTTTCTATTGTCCTTATCTTCTTGGGGTTATTTCGATTGATCTTTTTCTAGAGAAGGTAAATAATCATTTTGTTGTTTTATATCTTATGTTTCCTTTCTTTTTCTTTTTATTGATTAATTTTTTCATCTTTGTCTTCTTATCATGACAAATAAAGGTTACAATCAAGAAGGATCTTTCTTTTATTGAAGGTTCCTATCCTGTAGGATGAAAGAGGCTTGGTCAATGATTCCAGAGGCTAAGAGGTCATGATAGTTGTAGGAGGAAGGTTTGTATCTCTTTTCTTTACTTCTTCTTCTCATATTAGACCGGAAACTATTTTCCATTCTTCGTTCAAACTATGTACCGTTTTGTAGACATCGATTTGTATATTAGGCGGAATCAATGAATTTGATAAGGTCAAATTGTTTTTATTTAGCAATTGTTTTATTTTTTTGTAAAATATGAGGGGCTTGAATAATGCATCATGCTCACTTCCCTTTGCTTCCTATATCATTCCTCTGATATTGTTCATACTTACCATTATTGTCCAAAGTAGAGCTTATCTTTTGCCTCTTCTGTAGGGGATATTTCATTAGTTTTTTTTATTGTTTTGGCAATTGTTTCATTTTTCTGCCAATTCTGCTTGCTAATAATTAAAATTCACTATGTAGAAGATGAAAAAGAAAGAAAATATAAAGAGGGAGTTGGAAAAGATATAAGTCATAGCTTGATGTGTACGGTGTTGAAACCAAGTCCCTTCCTTTGTTTATGAATCATACTTGCATGTACACTACTCACTTTGAGAACCAATTCTATACATTTGTGCTAATAACAAAGCATCTTTATTTTTTATTGTTCTTAAAACTAAATTCATAGACAACAAAATATTTGATGATATAATATAAGGTACCCTCTGCTGAGCCCTCCAAAAGATGCCTCAAGAAACCATTAAGCTAGACTAGACTTAATATATATAAACCCTAAAAAATTGTTATTGCATTGTATCTATTGATTTCTTCCCCATTTCTCATTACCTTGGCAAAACCGCAATCCCTTGTCTCCTTTCTTTTGTTAATGTAAGATTCTGGAATAGATCTAATTGAATCAACCTAAGAAGAGAAAGAGAATTATTATTTATTATTAACATGTGATTGTTTATACAGAGAAATCAAATGGACACTTGCATCGTGTTGGCTATTAGATTCAGACAAATGGGGTAATCTGAAGAAGCAAGCAGAGAAACCAGGTGACACAATATTAAGTCATGGGGCTGTATTTGCTTGTCATAGAGGAAGCATAATTACATCACTGTTGGTTTCCATGTGCTCTAAGAATCAATCCACACATACACAAAGAGATATATACACATTGGCCAGCTATGTAGATTGGTGTCATTGGCATGTCTTGAGGGTTTACCAGTTTTGTAATGTGTTTACGTGTGTATATGCTTATGATATTTTTTTAATTAATATAAATGCAGATTTTGTAAAAAAAAAAATTGGATTTTTTGGATGTGCAAAACCGAAGGGATTATTTGTCATTGACTAAGGCTGTTAGTGGACCAAGATATCCTAGAGTTAATGGTGAATGGGGATCAAGAGAAAGTGAGTTGAGCATTTGTGATTATTTAACTATTTGCAAACACTTGTTTAGACATGTGGTTCTTTTATCTTAAAAATGGAACTCCTCTTTAAACATTTGTTTAACATTTGTAGTATTGTTGTTCTTTTATATTATGATGCCATCATTTGCCCACCAGTTATTTTTACAAAGCATAATGCTTCTATGTCCAACTATAAATACAGACTTTTGACTACAAGTTATTTGTTATCCATTAGTTACCAAGGGGAAATTTTTCTATGAATTGTAGGAGAGCAATAGTTTAATAAACATGTGAAATGCTTCTATTTGTAGATTATTTGTCAATCCATGGTTCCATGAAAGGTATTAGTGGTCCATGAGTTGTATGAGTGGTGAATCAGCAAAAAAGGAAAATGGCTCTGTTGAAAATGTTGATTGAAATGTAAGTTTTTTCTATAATATTTTTTATTATTTTTTTCTTTTACCATCTTCTAATGAAAACTTTGGTGTGTTGTCATTTTTACCTTTTATTTGTTGAGAATTGCAATGATATGTATTAAATGATTGCTGCAATGATTGGCTAATGTTTGATTAGCATGGAAATATTTTCATATGAAGTTATAGGGTGAAGTTTGAAATTGAAAATGATTGATTGAAATTTTATATTGCCGGTTCTATTGCCAGTTTTTCTTTAAAAATTAAACTGTGCTTACCAGAAAATCTATGGTTCAATCATGTATTGCTTTTGAATAGTGATAGTTATTATATTTAAAGATTTATAAGTTAGGTTATTTGGGATTCGATGGAAAATGATAGTACTTATAATTATAAAGTTTAACTTTTTGTGAGATGTTGTAGAATTATTGCACCTACAACTTCTAAGGGAGGCTCTGCCAAAATTGATACACATCTCAAGAGTATGGATAGGTAATGGATGTCTGTGAATTGTTTGACTATGGAGTATACGAATGGAGTGAAAGAGTTCATTAGATTTGCAGTTGAGCATGCAGACAACCCTAATAAAATTTTATGCCCTTGCTGAAAGTGTTGCCATGGGAAGCTAGTTAGTGCAGATGACTTGGAAGATCATTTAATTTCACGGAATCGACCGAGGTTACACACGTTGGACAAAAGCATGATAAGACAAATGATAGGTATAGTAGTTTGGGGTATAGTGGTTCAAAAGATTTCGACACAAGTACATTTAAGGCTGACCATCTTGAAGAGATGACAAATGTGATTGAGGATGAACTTCAAGATTGTCCTAAGATGTTTAAAAGGTTGAAAAGTGATGCAGAAAAGCTATTATACTGTGGTTGTACTAAATTCACAACATTATCAGACGTGTTGAAGTTGTACAACTTGAAAGTGAGCAATGGATAGAGTGATACGAGCTTCACAGAATTGCTTACACTTTTAAAGAATATGCTGGTAGGGGATAATGAGCTTCCTAGCTAAACATATGAGGATAAACGAATGTTATGCTCTATTAGGATGAGCTATGAGAGGATACATGCTTGTCCTAATAACTGTGTGCTATTCCAGAAAAAATATATATCTTTATACCTGTGTCCTAAATGGAACGCCAAAGGTAGTATGGTATTTTCCCATTATACCAAGATTTAGACGCTTGTATAGAAGTCCTGAAATTGTGAAGCACTTTACGTGGCATGCAAATGAAAGAATTAAAGATGGAAAGTTTTAACATCCTGCAGATTCTCCGCAATGGAAAAAAATTGATAGTCAACATAAAGGGTTCAAGGTAGAAGATAGAAACCTACGCCTTGCGTTATCTATCGATGGAATGAATCTGCATGGTCAGCAAAGTAGTACTCATAGTACATGATCCGTGATTTTGGTGATTTATAACCTATCACCATGCCTATGTATGAAGCGGAAGTTAATGATGTTGTCTATGCTAATCTCTGGTCCAAAACAATGTGGAAATGATATAGATGTATATTTGGCTTCACTAATTGAAGATTTAAAGCTAATATGGGATAGACGTGTAGAGGTGTATGATGGATATAGGGAAAAGACATTCAAGTTGAGAACTATGTTGTTTGGTATAATCAATGATTTTCCAACATATGGTAATTTGTCAGGCTATAGTATCAAATGGCTCCACAAAAAATTTAAGGATTATTTTGTAATTCTAAAAAATATTTTAAACATACTTTACAAAGTATAATTATTTAAGAATTTTTGGCCAAAAAAATTATTCAAGAATTCAATACCTTCATTCGCACTTGTCATACATATAAGTGTTTTATTTAAATCTAATAAAATAATTATCTTTAAAAGGAATATACATGTGTGTGTATTAGAGTTACTAATTTTAAGCATAAGGGACTTAGGTATAGAATAACAATAGAGAAATAAATTTAAATTGGACCACATTGGATAGACAGTGAATATGAGGATGATATATATATATATAAGTATTGTTATAAGCGTTCTTGAAATTGCAAGGCATATTCTAATCTAACCTGACGGGTTTCATCTAAACCTTTTGAACATTAAAAAGAAAAATAAATCAACGATATTGGGATTACTTTCTTTGTTTACTTTCTTTTAAAAAAAATATTATCCGCGCTTCACTTCATCTTAACTACCGCGCCTAGACTAGTTTGTAAAAAAATATGTGACATTTTCATGAGCTGTCAAATTGCCATTTTACTTGTGCTAAAATTGACATGCAACAATAATACTATAAGCTAACTCTCAATTTTACGAAACTAGATATCTTTTCATCATTAAAGTAACGCATAATAAAATAAATTCAACTAGATATCTTTTACGAAACTACTTCTTTTAAACATCAGCTATAGGGAAAATTGCAAGTCAATAAGTTGTGCTTGCAGACTTATGCTTCAAGTCTAAATCAATTACAACTTTCAAGCTCGTTAGACTTTAGGTATTGAATAATTGAATAATGTCAAAAAAAATATAAATAAAGTGCTTGAAAGTTCACCACTACAAAAAGGGGAATAGATGGTGTTTTCCCCCTTTAATGGTGTTTCCAACATGCCATGTATTGCAGTGTTGAAAAAAGTAGGATACTTTTATTGACGTTTAGTAAATGCCAATAGAAGTTATGTTAGGTTGGCGTTTACAATAAAAATGCTAAGTCAAAATTTTGGACTATGTTTCGATGGTGTTTCCCAGGGAAACGCCATCTTTGATGATACTTAAGATGGCATTTCCATGGGAAACATCATCTTTATATGTGTTTAGATGGCATTTCCCAGGGAAAGGCCATCTTTATTAATACTTAAGATGACGTTTCCCAAGGAAATGCCACCTTTATACTATGTTTTTAGATGGCATTTCCACATCTTTAATAATACTTACAATGCCTTTTCTCTAGGAAACGCCATCTTTCATCTTTCTTTTTTACATAGCGTTTCCTACACAAATGCCATCTTTTGTGAGGATTTCCATGACATTTATCTAGAAACACCAACTAAATCATGATTTCTTTTTAGTATAGTAGTTGTAATTTAATTTGTTCCTTTGCAGCTTGTATTTATGAATTGAACTTAGTATAGAAACCTAATAAGACAAACTAATAATATTTTTCAACAACAACTGAAATACAATACTCCAGTAGAACTATAACCAATGCAAACAGTAAGGTCAACAATGTTTTTCAACATCTAAAATACAAACTATACCCATGAGAAGTAGACTTTACCAGTATTGACTAGCCATACACAATAACAGTGCACAGAAGTAGATTTTGTTGGACTTGGATACCCTTTGTCTTAAGGAAAAATAGGGTTGATGGATCTGATGTCAACAAACTTCATTATCAAAAAATCCTTACCAAGATGGTGGTAGCAGAAGATGCTTTAACAAATGCTTTAGACGGATGATCGTCATCTTCGCCACTCAAACATTCGACAATTAATTTCTAGAAACAAGGAGATACAAAATTAGTTCAAGTTTCCAAAATACAAATATGAAACAATTAACGAAACTCAGAAGTGAAAAACTCAAAAACTAAGCAATTTGACCACAATACAACCATTAAACTTGGGCATGTAAAAGACAAATTCAAATATGAAGCTTTTAAAAAATAGCTGGTGTTATTATAAGCCCAACTACTTAGTCTAGCAATTCACTGAAGCTTTTAAATTTCATACATTGAACCACAAAGACAAGAAGAATGGATACCCTGAAGTTTGAAAGAAACCAAAAAACCAAACTCAAAATCATCTATAGCACCATATACAGCATCTCTAACCTCACTAGGGTACTCAGGGACCCCCAGTGCCTTGCCTAGTGTATCTTGCCCTGAGCTTTCCTCCTCAATGCCCTGAGTCATGGACTTTGAGAGTTGGTCCTATGGAAAGAAGAAAAAATTATAAATATTGGTTGCAAATACATAATAAACACTTGAAAAAGCCTAAATAAAATAGATAAAAAAGTAATACTAACAATTGAGTTGGCAACTTTCCAAACATTTTCATTGTCAATTATCCCATCTTTGTTCTTGCAAGATTCTATCCATAGCTCATGACATTGTATTTCCCTCCCTTGTGACCACTCCTTTGATTGCTATGTATGAACACAAATAAGCACGTGTAAGTATTTGAATGGAAATGTATGTTGTAGAATTAAACATAGTGCCTTTCACATACCAGTTTATCCTTTATACCATGGTATCCTTGACGACTCATTCTATAGGGGTATTGCTGTTTCTTGGCTCTGTCACTACTGGCTTGGCTTAATTTTTGCAAAGTAGTGCACCAAATTAGCTCTAAGCTAACAAAAACTAACCAACCTAACAAAATAGTACACTAAATTCTATTCAACAGCTAAACATAGTGTATGAAAACTAAGTTGTGTACCTAAAAAGTTTCCTCATGGCACCTTGCAACAAAAGCAACCCAGTGTTCCTGTGCAACGTATATCTCAAACAACCAAGGCGGAAGCTTAAGGAAGTCGCCTGCTTCATCTCTCATGAAGAATCTAGTCAAAATACTTCGGAAGTTTCACAATGCCACTCCAGCCTTTATATATATTTGACGCCTGTGACTATCATTTATGTCAAAATTAGACTACAAAGTACATCCCAAAAGAATTATTGTCTGTAAATATACATAAACATAATAATTAAATGACATTTTTTTTACCTCTATATCATCAAAAATGCTCTTCTTCATAGGCTCAAGGACTTTCCTCCAATCCATGTAAGGATGAGAGATTGGAAACTTCAACTTCGTAGCGACCCCAATGTAGCTACTCAATTTGTGTCCACCCTTCTGTAGTGATTACCATTACGATTCCATTCTACATGAATCTTTTGGCAAGTATCTCAGGCTCGTATAACCTCTTTTAGCATGGTCAAGCCCCGCCAGTACTTTTTGATATGTTGCTCTAACTCTTTTTCACCATCATCATTACCATGATTACTATGATCAAAAGAGGACGCCATTTACCTGCAAAGAAATTCCAACAAACATCTAGGGTATCAAAGATGGATAAAGAACCCTTTAACATGAAAAAGTATACATATATATTGAAGGAAATAAAATTCATACTAAGGCAAGCAATAAATTATATTTAAAAATGATAACCATTTCCTCTTTCCTGTCAGAAGTTGACTTATTCGTCCCTTATTTCTAATCCAACTACCCTCTTGATGGTCATCTCTCACATAAAGGGGCATTATCTTTACCAGGGTTAGTATCAAGTGATGTCCCGAGAAAAGGATCATCCTTAGTATCCACATCTTGATAGTCCTGAGCATTATCCTCAATTATTTTGTTCATTAACATAGCAATAGACCACTTCTTATTAGTAGGATTAAGAATAAAAAAACACTTGTTGAGCTTGTGATACTAAAATAAAAGGCTCATTTGTATACCCCATCCTATTAGGATCCAGCTGGATGAACCCTAAATCATCAATTTGAAGGCTGTTACTATTGTCAACCCACTTACAACAAAAGATAGGTGCACGGAATGAGATGTAATCCAACTCCCATATGCGCTTAATTACCCCAAAGTATGACATGTTTGTAAAAACAGGGTTTTTGTCTTTGGTACTTGAGATATGCATTGATTAAGCTACAAGAGTTACCTTACTAGTTTACATTATACTCTGATTATCTTGCTCTTTTGTATAGAATATATACCCGTTGATGAGATAACCGGTGTAAGAGAGTACATGCATGCTTGGACCCATAGCTAACTTTTTTAACATGTTTGACATTTAACAAGGATTCATCTCTAATTCCACAATAATATGATTTCACAATCAATCTATAAAAAGCCGATTATGTTCTTTTGACATCCAACATTCATTCTTATTAGAGTTCAAGCTTCTAATTCTCCCCTTGTGCATTTCCACATATTCGTCAACCTCATCTGAGTTATGCAAGACATACAAGTGAGCTTGCTCCCACTGTGTCCTAGAAATACTAACTATTTCACTTCCCCGAATCCCTTGCCCACTTGTTCTCCCCAAGTGACGAGACTTTGGAAGCCCAATGATATCAACATTTGATAAGTGTTTGGTATAGAATTCAACAGCTTTTTTAACTATGTACCTTTCAACAATACAACCCTCTAGTCTACTTGGATTTTTCACATACCCTTTCAATATCTTCATGTAATGCTCAATCAAGTACATCCATCTCATCAAAGTTGGGACGCACATTTGTGTTTCCCTAACAAGGTGAACTGTTAGGTGAACCATTATGTCAAAGAATGAAGGCGAGAAATATATCTCAAGCTCACACAAAGTAATAACAATTTGTTTTTGCAAAGTGGGCAACTTTCTAAGGTCAATGACTTTGTTGCAAATAGACTTGAAAAAGAAACATAGTTTCATTATTGTCCCCTGCACCTTTTTTTGCAAAATGGATCGTATACCCACCAGCATCATGTGCTCCATCTGAACATGGCAGTCATGAGACTTCACACCCTTTAACTTCAAGTCTTTCATAAATACAAGGTTCCTGATATTCGAGGAGTATCCCTCTGGAACTTTAACCTGATTAAGGAATTCACAAAAAGCGATTTTCTCTCTTCTACATCAAGTATAAGCTGCCGAAGGTAGATAAGTAGGTCGTTTCTACTTCATTGGTGCCAATTCTCCTCTAATTCCCACCATGATTCAACTGAATCGAGTGTGTCCCTTCTTCACATATAGGGCACCCAAACTGTCCTTTGATACTATATCCAGACAAATTACTGTACGCCACAAAATCTTTGATTGTACCAAATAACATAGCTTTCAAATTGAATGGTTCCTCCTTATATTCATCTTACACTTCCACACCCTTATCCCACAATAGCTTCAAATCTTCAATAAGTGGAACTAAGTATACATCTATATCATTTCCAGGTTGTTTGGGTCCAGAAATCAACATAGACAACATCATAAATTTCCGCTTCATACATAGCCACGGTGGCAAGTTATAAATCACCAAAATTATGGGCCATGTACTGTGGGTACTACTTTGCATACCATGCCGGTTCATTTCATTAGTAGATAAGGCAAGGTGTAGATTTTTATCTTCTGCCCCGAAGTCTTCATAGTCATAATCAATTAATTTCCACTGTAGAGAATCTGCAGGATGTCTAAGCTTTCCACTTTTAATTCTTTCATTCACATGCTATGTTAAAAGCTTTGCATTCTCTGTATTACTATACATGCGTCTAAATCTAGGTATGATAGGAAAATACCATACCACCTTCACTAGGGTCGATTCTTTCTTCTTATATCATGGGGCATTGCATTTAGGACATTTTTCTAAAGAGGCATATTCTTTCCGAAATAAAATGCAATCATTAAGAAAAGCATATATCCTCTCGTAGTTCATCCCAATCGAGTTCAGCATTCATTTAGCCTCATATGTTCAGCAAGGAAGCAAATTATCCTCTGACGGCATATCCTTCAAAAGTGCAAGTAACTCTATGAAGCTCTTATCACTCCATCCATTGCCCACTTTCAAACTGTACAGCTTCAAGACGGCTGATAATATCATGAACTTAGTGCAGCCAAAGTACAATGGTTTTTCTGCATCACTTTTCAACCTCTCAAACATCTTTAGACAGTCCTGAAGTTTATCCTCAATCACATTTGCCATCTCTTCAAGACGATCAACCTCCAATATACTTGTGTCGAAATCATTTGATCCACAACTCCCACTATACCTCTTACTACTATTCTTATCATTCATCTCACCATATTTTGTCCATCAAGTGTAACTTCGATCAATTCCATTACATATTAAATGTGATTATAACTCAACTGCACTAACTAACTTCTCATAGCAATACTTCAAGTAAGGGCATACAATTTTTTTGGGGTTATCAACATGCTTAACTGCAAAGCTAAGGAACTCTGTCACTCCATCCCAATATTCCTGAAGCAAACAATTTGTAGACATCCATGACCAATTCATATTCCTAAGATGGGTAAAAATTTTGGCAGAGCCTCCCCAGCAGTTGAGGGTCCAATAATTCTATAACAATACACAGAAAAGAAGACTTTTATGATATAAGCAGTAGCACTTGATATTATATTTATATCATTGCATGAAATTCATTTCATACTATGCATAATTAACCTTTAGTCTACTAATACATGTCTGACAACCATTTTTAAGCAAATTGCAAATCACTAATCCATTCCTAGCTACCATAAACTTATTTTCAAAGAAAAACCGGCAGCATAAAATAAGATCGATGTACCTTAGAAGCTTTGAAGTTAGTCACCAACCCTAAGGACCTGAACTTATCCTTTTATCTCTATGAGACCTTTGGATCTAGACTTCAAACAGTTATTTTTCACACTTTAATTAACCCAAACATAATTTTTAAAGTAAGATTAAACTGAATCAACTAGAGAAAAGAAATTTAGAACGAATATCTAAAAAATATTCAAAAGAATATAATGCACAATCATGTCCAAAGTAGAGGAAAAGTAGAGAGAAAAAAAATTTAGAATGAATATCTAAAAAACTCTTTTCTAATAGAACCCCAAATTACATTCTAGAAATTCAATTACAATTAAATTAGGACAAAAAAAATATTGAAGGTCTTAATGGCATGATTGAAGATGCAGAATAAGCTTAAAGTTAAAACATCACTTCAAAGCCCAAAGAGCATTCCTAGGCCCTTTTAGAGAAGATGCTAATGTCAATTATTGAAGGCCTTAATGGAATGATTGAAGATGATGATATATATATAGAGATAATTACTTAGATGCACAGCATTGACTACCTTTTCATATTACAAAATTTATGGCAAACTAGATTGTTTATTCAAATCAAATCATTAATAATATATGTACAGCTTATTTTGCAGATTTCGTGTAATACATAAACTTTTAAATAAATAGTAGACACTACTCCACATCAATTGTTTGATAGTTCCAAAAATCCTAACAGTAAATCATTGTTCGGCAAAAATATATTCTTCCCCTTTAATTATACATGTAAGCATGTAAAATTATATTTTACATCTTAAAACATCTTCCAAATTCTATAAAAAAAAAATTAGTACGTTTCTATTCGCATGGAGAAACTGATTATTAACCAAGTATCAGCCAAATTTCAAACATATATAATACTTGGACAAGTATGCATGTCAAACCTATATATATCTACAATCACTCACCTACCTTCCATATCTAAATTTGTTATGAATGGGAGTGGCAAACCAATCTCTATCTTGAAGAATTAGATTGTCCTAAAATTCCTTTTTATTTCCTGAAATTGGATAATTACTATACATATATCAATGTGCTCAATTTCATTAAAGACCATAAGTTCACCGAGGTGCAAATGCATGCAAGACAAATTTGTTTTACTTATTACTAACACTCAATGCAAGGAGTCTTGTGATTTCAACAAATATAGTCAAGACAAAAAATAAATCCTACTTCACTACTATAAAAATGGGTTTTCTATGCGGTTATTTTTGGCATTTCTTGGTGATTATGAACCGTCTTCTATCAGCCCACCAACAAATAGGGAAACTTTTGTAGGCGGTTATTAACGCCTACAAAAGTTGACCGCCTACAAAATTCAACTTTTGTAGGCGGTTGTTTATATAACTACCCATAAAAGTCATCAAAGAGACACCTTTTGTAGGCAATTATGCATATAATCTGCATAACCGCCCACAAAAGTTAAAAATTATAGGCGGTTATTTAGAATAACTGCCTACATAAATCATCAAAGAGCTACCTTTTGTGGGCGGTTATATGCATAACCGCCCACAAAGTCAATAATTATAGGCTTATATAACCGCCCACAAAGTCAATAATTGTACCTATGTTTTCTTATTTTTTAAAAAAAAAATATTAAATTTTTGGATTCCCATATATATGTTTTTTTTTTTGGAACCTGCAATTAAACCCAGCATATATAGTATAATGTATTACGCAACAGCCACAGATAACAAACCAGAAACAATCTCACATTACTATACTTTTAGATTGTGAGCAACAAACCAAAACAATCATGTAGTGGTATGTAACTAAGTCACCCACTAGACAACAAATGAGGTCAAAAACCAAATTCTATACAAAGCTTCAACTTTGGAAAGCTATATAAATGAAATGAAAAATGATACAAAGCTTTGAGTCTATAAAATTAAGGAGGATAACATATGAAAAACAACCAAAAGACAAAACCAAAAGCCTAAGATCCAAGAATACTAATGTATGAACCTTTTATTCCACATTCAATATTACCACATCCCCCTCCTCCCCTTCTGGCACTGCACTCATGTAGAGATCAACCGCAAAATCACTCTACTCGGCAATGAGTTCATTAATTTCAACTTCAGAATATTCAGTACAGAAGGTATCGAGAAAGTACTGTAAATTAAAATATCATAAAGAAATCAAGTTACATTACTAAAATTAATCAAAAGTTACCCAATTAAGATACGTACAATGTAATGACATACCTTGTACAATGTAATGACATACCTTGACTAGGATAGAGCTCTAGCCATGTATAATGATATCTTTCATGAATTTCAAAACATAGTATCCACAATCAATGTCGTTATTTTACTTTGGACACTATACAAAAAATATATATATTAATTACAAGGAATGTCAATCTTAATTTTTTACTTGAATATTAAGTTATAAATACCTGTATCGATGTCCATTTATATAATTGTGAATATATTATTGTTTGCTTCTTGCCAGGTTTATTACTTTTGTTGTTCAACCTGCGGTTTGAGCGAAACATTTTCACGACTCTATTAAACATGAGAAAAGAAAATTAACATAGAAAAAAATTGAATTCAAATAGGGTAATGTAACATTGTATGTTGAGATAAAAGCTTATCCTTATTGATTGAACATCTCCATCATTTGCTTGTGGATTTCTGGCCCTAGCCCATGTGCAGGGTCGAAATAATATATTGCTGGCTCTAATGGGTTAATCACAATCAACATCCAGTGATGTCCAATAAAAAAAAAAACCATTGTTAGCAAATTATGATTAAATAGATAACATGAAATACAGCATCATTCAAAATTTTAGAGTTAAGTTATTCACCATGATAGAAAGGCGCCCTCTCTGGCCCTTGCCATGACCACATTCGCAACATCTTGGGATTGTTCTATGATTCTCCTCTAGGGCATCACAGCTTGTAAAGCTTATATCTCTTGAGGATGAAGGAACACAAATCTATCTATTAGATTGTTAGGGACCAAGAACTTCTCATATAGCAACCTAACATAGAAAAACAAAGGTATTAATAATCCATACTAAAATGAAAGGTCAATTGCATTGTAATTCATGTACCTAATGTATATGTTAATATTCATAGTCTCAAGTTGTTGATGGTCCACTATAATGTTGATGATATCTATAGTTATTGCTTCAAAGACTTCCTTATTATACACTCTTGTGTCATGCTTAGCCCTCAATATGCTCCATTGACCTCCTTTTGCTAATCTTCTGAAGAGTTTGTGGTTTTTGTCAGAAAAATTAGGTCGAGGCAATCCCTTTGCTTGGTGAACATTTGACTCCTTTGATTGCCCCATCCTTATGGCTTGCTTCTCTTTTCCCTTTGTAACAAAGTTGGACAACAATAGCAAATTATAATAAAGTGTAAGATGAACAAGAGAATACACAACAGCAAATTATAATAAAGTGCCAATTACCATACCTTTAGAGATGGACCTGATCGTTTGGCTCGGTTCTCTTTTGCCTGTGCAACAAAGTTGGTCAATATGGGATAAACTGGAGAATATATAATAGCATATTATAATGAAGTATCAACTGAAATACCAGGGTAATGAGGTTTGCTGGCCACACCACGTAGCTACCCACTGCCTTTATTACTATATCTGCCTCTTCAATAGGAAAAGGCAACAAGGCATTCTCCTCCTTTGGAACTTCAATGGATACTCTCAAATGACCTGCAGGTAAGGGCATGTTGTGTAACATTCCTCCTGGGCTATTTCCACATGTCCTTCTGCAACCACACGATGAGTCGGGGTATCCAACCATAGTTGGCAATATGATACACCCTAAACCAATCATAACATCATAAATTTATATATGCAAAAAAAAAATATGGACTTCATTAATAAGGAGAGGAATTACCTCAAGGAGATGCGCAGAATGAAGAGTATAACTATCTTTGGCACTAAGGTCGGCTTCCTCCACTTGCACCCTATGCAATGATTGTATTTGATCAATTACCTTCACTTGTTTATACACTAATTCTTTCAATGCAGATATTTCTTTGCTCATCCATTCCTCCATTTCCTTAAGTGACATAGCTGCAGCGTTTGAGGATAAACGACGTGTGGTTCCAAGAACAGCTTTCTTACTAACGCCAAACCCAACACCCCTAATACGACCAAGGTGAGTAGGCTTCCCCAATGCCTTGCCTAACACATCCAACCCTATGGCTTCATCAATACTGTTGGACATGGATTGTGAAAGTTCATCCTGTCAATCCAAAAAAACAAATGATTATTAAATTATTTTATAAAGACAATAATACATACTTACAATCCAAAAAATAGTAATTTTTTTTAAAAATATAGATAATGAAGTAATAGATACTTACAAATTGGTCACAAACTTTCTTAACCTCTTCATTATCAATCACCCCTTCCTTGTTTTTCCTTGCTTTTTTGCCCACAACTCGTAACGGGTAATTGTGCTGCCCTCGAATCCCTCCTGAGTAACCTATGTATTAATACAAATAATGAATGTATAAGCATTTTTATGGAAAATATATTTACACAAATAAAACTAAAAACATGTATCATTCTATCTTCGATTCCAGAGTATCCTAGATGACTGCCTCTGTACGGGTATTGTTGAAACTTAGCCCTCTCACTATTTTGCTAGTTTCATATCTGTATGAAACACAATACTCAAATGAAACAACTTGAAACACAGATCAATAAAATACAATTAATAAAAATGGTTTACCTTGAAAGACTCCTCACGACATCTATCGGTAAAAATATCTCAAACTTCTTGTTGTATATATATTTCAAATAACTTCGGAGGATGCTCAAGGATATTACCATCTTGATCCTTCATATAATGTTTTGTCAGGATATAACAAAAAGTTTGCATTACCACTCCGACCTTCTTGTATATGTAATCTCGATAGGTTTCATCGATGTCAAATGCTAGCTGCAAAACAATTATAGTAAGTATGCATATATGAAAAAAAAGAGAAAACATCATAAAGAGAAGCAATTTACCATTATATCCTCGAAAACCAAGTCCTTTACACTCCAAGGGGCTTTCCTCCAATCCTTCCAATCCAAATCATTACTTGCTATGGGCACCTTCAACTTAACAACCATCCCGATATAGCTACTTAATTTTTTTTCCACCTTTTCTTATGGGATGGTTTTTATAATTCCAATACATACGGATCTTACGGCCATTATCTCTTACTCATGTAACCTCTTTTAGTACAGTCAAATCCACGACAGTGCTTGTCTAATTCTTTCCTCAACTTCTTTCTAGCAGGGTCATCCGGTGAGTCACCATGACTCGAATCTATATCATGTGTAGAAGGGGAAGCCATTTATCTATAATATAAATCAAACAAACAAGTTATATATGATCCAAGTAATATAAATCAAATTAAGAGAACTTAAACATAAGAGAAATTATATTTGTTAAAAAAAATAGTATAAAACAAGTTAAGCAAACTTAAACATAAGATACACTATATATGTTAAAAAAAAGTAATATAAATCAAGTCAAGAAAACTCAAAAATTATATACGTTAACAAAATAATAAATGAAGTTAAGAAAACTCAAATATAAGAGAAATTATATTTGCTAAAAAAAGTTAAACCTTTTCCTCTTTCTACTTTGTCCATTCTTTATGATCCAAATACCCTCTTGATGATCATCTCTCATATACAGTGCATCATCTACAGTAGAATCAAAATCAATTGATGTCCCTAAGAAAGGATCATCCTCAATATTTGCATCTTGATGGTCTTCATCATTATCGGTTATTTTGTTCGTTATCATAACAGTGGACTACTTCTTATTAGTAGGATCAGTGACAAAAAATACCTGTTGAGCTTAAGATGCTAAAATAAAAGGCTCATCCTTATACCCCACCTTATAAAGATCCACTTGAATGAACCCTAATTCATCAACTCGAAGGCCATTCCTATTGTCAACCCACTTACAGCTGAAGACTGGTACTCGGAATAAGATGTAATCCAACTCCCATATGTGCTCAATCACCCCAAAGTATGACATATTTGCAAAAATACGGTTTTTATCTTTGGCACTAGAAATATGCACTAATTGAGCTATCAGAGTTACCCCATTATTTTGCATTGTGCTCCGATCATCCTGCTCTTTCATATAAAATGTGTAGCCATTGATAAGATAACCAATGTAAGATAGGACACGCATGCTTGGACCATTACCTAACCATCTCAACATTTCTGAAATCGAACAAGGATTCCTCTCAAACTCCAAAATAGTGTGATGTCTCAACCAATATATAAAAGGTCGATTGTGTTCTTTTGATATCCAACTCTCATACTTATTAGGGTTGATCTTCTAAGTTCCTCCTTATGCATTTCCATATATGTCACAATGTCCTCAGAGTTGTGCAGAACATACAAGTGAGCTTGCTCCCACTGTGTCCTAGAGATGCTAACTATTTCATTTCCATGAATCCCTACCCCAGCTGCTCTTCCCATGTGATGAGACTTTAGAAGACCAATGCTATCGACATTGGATAAGTATTTGATGCAGAACTTAATAGCTTCTTCAGTTATGTATCATTCAACCATACATCCCTCTGGTCTACTTCGGTTTTTCACATACTCTTTTAACACCTTCATATAACGCTTAATTGGATACATCCATCTAAGATAAGCTGGCCACATATTTGTGTCTCTTTAACCAGGTGAACCATCATGTCAAAGAATGAAGGTGGGAAATACATCTCAAGCTCACATAGTGTAAGAACAATTTGTTTTTGCAATGCCGGCAACTTTCTGGGATCAATCACTTTGCTGCAAATAGACTTCAAAAAGAAACATAGTTTTTGGATTGTCCCTTGTATCTTTTTGGGTAAAATGGATCGTATGGCCACCGGCATCATATGCTCCGTCAGTACATGATAGTCATGAGACTTAAGATCTTTTAACTTCAAGTCTTTCATAGATATGAGTTTCCTGATATTTGAGGAGTACCCCTCTGGCACTTTAACCCCGTTAAGAAACTCACGAAAAGTGATTTTCTCCTTTCTAAAAAAAGGTATAAGCTACCAAAGGTAGGTAAGTACAGTGTTTCTCCTTCACCGGTGCTAATTCTCCTCTTATTCCCATAGCAACCATGTCTAACCTCGCCTTGATGCCATCTTTGGTCTTTCCCGGCAAATTGAGTAATGTACCAGTGATACTATTACACACATTTTTTCTATATGTATCACATCAAGAAAGTTTTTAACATACAAAGACTTCCAATATGGCAATTCAAAGAAAATTGACATTTTCTTCTACCCACTCGTCCTAAGGTGTCTCGCAAAAGGTTTCCCAAAGTTGTTATTCAAATCTTTTATCTTGTGAAACTGCTCCTCACTAGTTAATGACAAAGGTTCTCTGCCTTGTTCTGTAGTCCCACTGAAGGCTTCCTTCCATGACCTTTAACGATGTCGTCGAGCAAAAATCTATGATGGCCAAGGAAAACAAATTTTCCCCCATGTTCCAACCATATGGAATGTGTATTTTCTTCACATATAGGGCATCCAAACTCCCCCTTAACACTATAGCCTAACAAACTACCATATGTTGGAAAATCATTAATTGTGCCAAATAGCATTGCTTTCAACTTGATTGTCTCTTCCCTATATCTGTTATACACCTCCACACCCCTTTCCCAGAGTAGCTTCATATCTTCAATTAGTGGAGCCAGGTATACATCTATATCATTTCCTAGTTGTTTGGGTCCAGAAATTAACATGAAAAGCATCATAAACTTCCGTTTCATGCGTAGCCATGGCGGAAGGTTATAATTCACCAAAATTACAGGCCATGTACTATAGCTACTACTATGCATACCATGAGGATTCATTCCATTAGTAGATAATGCAAGTGGTAGGTTTCTATCTTCTTCCTCAAAATCTTCATATTCATCATCAATTTTTTTTCCATTGTGGAGAATCTGTAGGATGTCGAAGTATTCCATCTTCACTTCTTTCATCTGCATGCCATGTCAAGAGCTTCGCATTTTCAGCACTGCTATACATGCGTCTAAATCTAGGTCACCTTTGTTGGACTCGATTCTTTCTTCTTATATCATGGGGCACTGCATTTAGGACACTTGTCCAATGATGCATATTCTTTACGAAATAAAACGCAATCATTAGGACATGCATGTATCTTCTCATAGCTCATCCCAATAGAACATATCATCTTTTTAGCTTCATATGTACGGCTAGGAAGATCATTATCCTCTGGCAGCAAATCCTTCAAAATTGCAAGCAATTCTGTGAATCTTTTATCACTCCACCCATTACTTATTTTCAAGTTATATAGTTTCAACACAACTGACAATGTCGTAAATTTAGTACAACCTGAGTACAATGGTTTTTCTGCATCACTTTTCAACCTTTCAAACATCTGAGGACAATCTCGAAGTTCATCTTCAATTACATTTGCCATCTCTTCAAGATAGTCAGCCTCGAATATACTTGGGTTGAAATCAGTCAATCCACAGCTTCTACTATACCCCTGATCATTATACCCATCATTCGGCTCACCATGCTTTGTCCAACGTGTATAACTTCGATCAATTCTATGATACACTAAATGCTCTTCCAACTCAATTGCACTAACTAGCCTCCCATGACAATACTTCAAACAGGGGTAAATGAGCTTATCAATGTGAGCAATATGCTTAACTGCAAACTTAACGAAATCTTTCACTCCATCCCAATATTCCTTAGACAAACAACTCGCAAACATCCATTTCGGATCCATACTCCAAAATTGTGTAAATTTCAGCAAAGCTTCACCTAGAAGTTAGGCCTCCCAATAATTCTACATTAGGCATAAGGAGAATCATTATTCCAAGCAAGGGCAAATGTTGCACTAAATTGTAAGGGGGGCCAACAATATAAGATGTGAAATGTATAATAAAACTATATTATTCATAAATCATAAATATTACAACTCATTTCCTAGAGTTCACACAATAATAAAAAATACGTCTAATTGACAAAAACATGACAATATCTTAGTATAAAGTTGATATAATTATATTGTACAAGGGGAATTTTTTGCTTTTAGTCCTTTAAATAAGGCTATTACAATTTTTGTGGTATTTTAATAATTTATCTATAATATGTGTATAAGATGTAATTATGAGAATTTTAATCCATCCACAATAGACTAAAGAGTTTGTTCGGCACATAAAATAAAATAAAAAAAATTTAAGACTAAAAACTGTTCTTTATTGGCAAAAAAAATTTTTAAAAAAAAAATTGTTCACTTTGAAACACTATAAATGAATATATAATTAAGATTAATATAAACAAAAACTATTATACAATTCATGTTGCAATGTAAAAAACAAAAGATGGAATATTCATCAAAATGAATATCCATATAAACTGCTACAAGGAGCAACCACAAACCATATAAGCACAAAGCCTGATACTCCATTGAAGTCCAAAACCAGTAGTGACATCAAAAGCGATATATTTTGTTGTTTCATTTTGGGCTTAGCCCTCGTTTCTTAAAAAAAAAAAAAAAAGCAATATTTTTTTCTCAATCTATATATTCATCTCAAAATCTATAGTAACAAAAATTCCAATAACAATGCACTTATATACGGCAATGGCATATTAGCGACGCTGCATAAATCCATATATACTATACACATTGAGAAAAAACATGCTAGCTTACTTAAGTATCATATAAAGTGTAATTCATTGGTGGATGATTTTTTTTTGGTTCAAATACTAGCTTTTCTTTTATATTTGTATAAAATAGAATAGAATGAAAGCAGTGATTTCGGAGATAAAAAATAACATCCATAATCTAAAAGAAAAAATGCTATTTGAGAGAAACGGAAGAGAAACGGAGGAAGAGAAATTATCTGGGAATCTGAACTGCATTATACTGAACCCGTGTATACAATATATACAGAGTAAAAGGAAATCACCTAATAAAAGCTAATAAATACAAATGAATACAGAATAATATCAATATCATAATTACAAAATCATTACTATTAATTAACACCCCCCCTCAAACTCAAGATGGCTTAAGATCAAACATCTTGAGTTTGCTAACTAAAATGTGAAACCGGCCTGGATTGTGAGACTTGGTAAACAAGTCAGCAGGTTGATCAGCAGTCCGGATGGGAAGCAATTTGAGGGTGCCACATAGAACATGCTGTCGAGTGAAGTGACAGTCAATTTCAATATGCTTGGTTCGCTCATGAAACACATCATTATGAGCAATCTGTCTGGCACTCTGACTATCACAATAGAGCTCAGTGGAGGAATCTTGAGCCACACCCATATCGGTGAGAAGCCAACGAAGCCAAAGTATCTCAGATGTGGTGTCAGCCAAAGCTCGATACTCAGACTCAGTACTAGATCGAGAGGCCAAAGTCTGTTTCTTGCTTCGCCATGAGATTAGAGAATCACCAAGAAAAATACAGAATCCAGTGGTAGATCTACGATCAGAGTGATCACCACCCCAATCGGCATCAGAATAAGCTCGTAGAATGAGTGAAGAACTAGCAGGAAAATGGAGGCCATGAGATAGAGTACCCTTAACATATCTAATGATACGAAGAACCGCAGTATAGTGAGTGGTGCGAGGAGACTGCATAAACTGACTAACAATGTGCACTGCATATGCAATGTCAGGTCTGGTCACAGTGAGATAAATAAGACTCCCAACTAACTGACGGTAAGCAGTGGGATTTTTTAATAAAGTTCCATCAGTAGAGGTAAATTTCGCATTAGGTTCAATGGGAGTAGTCTCTATTGTATCATTAGTGAGTTGAGCTCGAGAAATCAAGTCAGAAGCATATTTAACCTGAGAAAGAGAAATACCATTTTCCCTTTGAAGTACCTCTAGCCCAAGAAAATAACTCAGGTTACCAAGATCCTTCATCTCAAAATGGTTCCCAAGATATAACTTGAGTTCCTGTACCCCTAGAAAGTCACTACCAATGATAATCATGTCATCAACATATAACAAAAGTAGAACAATACCATGCTCAGTAGATCGAACAAATAAGGCAGAGTCATAAGGACTATGAGAAAATCCAAGCTGACTAATAGTAGAGCTAAATTTGGCAAACCAAGCACGAGGAGCCTGTTTAAGACCATAGAGTGCTCGCCGGAGTCGACAAACCTTGTTTGTCGGATGCAAATATCCAGGAGGAGGTTTCATATACACTTCTTCCTCAAGATCCCCATTCAAAAAGGCATTTTTGACATCCATCTGGTGAAGGGTCCAACCCTTAGCTGCAGCAATAGCAAGAAGACTCCGTACAGAGGTGATCCGAGCAACAGGAGCAAAAGTCTCCTCGTAATCGATGCCATACTCCTGAGTAAAACCTTGAGCTACCAAGCGGGCCTTGCGCCGCTCGAAAGAGCCATCAGAATGAGTTTTGAGTTTATACACCCATCTACATCCAACTAGAGTCTTATCAGAAGGAAGGTCAACAAGATCCCAAGTGTGCATTTTCTCCAAAGCCTGTAATTCTTCTTGCATAGCCTGCTGCCAATCCGGATCACGAGAGGCTTCCAAATAGGATTGAGGTTCCTGTAACTGAAGTATGGTAGAAAGACAATGGTAATCACGAAGATAGAAGGGAGGATGTCTTACACGAATAGGCCGAGAAGACTCTGATGACAGAGGCTCAGTTGACGTGTCATGTGCAGGAGAATCAAGAACAACAGGAGCATCTGAGAGAGACACAGCATCAGACGTAACAGTGAGCTCATCAACAGAATCTGTACCTGGATCACTAGGAAAAAGATCAACTGCTGGATTGGTGAAAACTGAATTAGAAGCAGAAGGAATGCTAGAAAAATTAGTCAGAGAAGAAAAATGGATATGTTCCCAAAAGACCACATGACGAGAAACACGGATGCGAAGAGAAAGAGGATCCCAACAACGATATCCCTTGTGTTCAGAATCATAACCAAGAAAACAGCAGACACGTGCTCGAGCTTGTAATTTGGTGGACTCATGAGAGGGAAGAAGAACAAAGCAAGCACAGCCAAAAACTTTCAACATTTGGTAATTAGGAGAAGTACCATAAAGTCGTTCAAAAGGAGAAATATTGCCAATGACAGAGGAAGGAACACGATTAATGCAAAAAACAGCAGTCATGGCTACTTCACCCCAAAACCGCTCAGGACAACCAGATGAAATTAATAGAGCTCGGACAGAATCAAGAATATGACGATGTTTACGCTCAGCACGGCCATTTTGTTGAGAGGTGTAAGGACAAGAATATTGAGAAATAGTGCCTTGCTCATCAAGAAAGTGAAGTAATTTGGAATCACGATACTCAAGAGCATTGTCTCTTCGAAAAACTTTGATTATTTTTGAAAATTGAGTACGAATCATGGTAGCAAATTTGATATAGATTTGAGATAACTCTGAACGATTTTTCATCATATAAATCCAAGTAAAACGCGAAAAATCATCAATAAAAATTACAAAATATCGAGATCCCCCCATAGAGGAAGTGGGAGCAGGTCCCCAAATATCAGAGTGAATCAAGTCAAAAGAAGAATCAGAAATAGAATCATTTTTATTAAAAGACAAAGCAGGTTGTTTTGCAGTTTGACAAGAAATACAATCCAAAGTCTTATCACTAACTGGACCTAAAAAACTATGAGAAATCAAAAGCTGCAATTTATTCATGGAAGGATGAGCAAGACGGCGATGCCATAAATCAAGAGAGGATGAAGCAGAAGAAGCAGCACATAATCTAGAAGAAGTGACATCAGGTAGATGCATGGAGGTGAGCTCAAACATACGTCCGACCTTACGCCCAGTCCCGATGACCTGTCCTGTCTGAGAATCCATAACAACACAGCCACGTTTGTTAAATAAAACATCATAGCCCATATCAACAAGTTGTCCAACAGAGATAAGGTTAAAACTGATAGCAGGTACGAAATAAGTATCACTAAGAGATAAAGAAGATGAAGAAACAGTTCCAACATGACTAACAGGCATTTGTGAGTTATCAGCAGTGTGAATAGGAGGTGCAGAGGTATTTGGCATTAAAGAAGAGAAAAGATTGGGTTGGCTAGTCATGTGATTACAACAGGCAGAATCAAAGTACCAAGAAGATATACCTGAGGGAGTAGCTAGGGCAGCAGGTGAGGAAGATATACCTGAGGGAGTAGCTAGGGCAGCAGGAGGACTGGAGGAACCAGATAGCAATTTGCGAAGTAAAGCCTCAATATCAGTAGTAGAGGACCCTGAAGTGAAAGCAGTAGATGCGTCATTATTGACAACATCAGTTACAGATAATGCAGGCTTGGATAACTGTCCTGGTCGTGTTGACTTCCTTTGATCAGTTCTAGGTGGACGAGTAGGGCATTGTTCTATAAGATGACCTGGTTTCTTGCAGTATCTGCAGAACAAAGTAGGGCAGTTGACAGCTATGTGCCCTTTCTTCTGGCATGTACGACACTCAATAAAAGGACATTCAGCAAATGAGTGATTAGATTGAGGACAGCGGCGACATAGTTTAGGATTCCTATCAGGTACCGCAAAAGCCATCTCAGGAGTACGCTGCAGAAGACCTAAACGAGTTTCCTCCGATTGAAGTCGAGGAAGAGCATCTTCAAGAGTGGGAAGAGGACTCTGATGTAGAAGAGAAGCTCGAACAGGCTCATAATCATCTGTGAGTGCCATAAGAAACTGAATAAGGCGGAGTTGATCACGATACTTTAGAAAAGCCTATGTATCAGCTTCACACTTGAAAACAGGTTCAGAGTAAGCTAATTGATCCCAAATAAACTCAATCTTGGCCAGAAATTCATAGAGAGGTTGACCCCGTTCTTGCTTGAGAGTACTGAGTTCCTTTTGCAATTGAAACTGATTGGATAGATCGGAAGAAGTGTATCGATTAGCAAGATGATCCCATACCTCTTTTGCAGTCTCAAAGCGTCCAAATTGTTGATGGATACTAACTGTGGAAGTGTTTCTGAACCATGTAATAATTTGATTATTTTTACTGTCCCAATCTTCTAGTCGAGCATAAAATTTAACATCAGTCTCATCAGGATCACGAGAAGGAAATTGTTGATCTCCAGTGACATATCTCCACAACTTCCTTCCTTTAAGAAAACCTCGCATGCTTTCCAACCATAAACGGTAATTAGTACCATTTAAAATTACTGAAATAGGCTAAGCAGTATCCAATTTCTCCATACTGAGCAAAAGGATCAAAAAACCAAAACCAAACTGCAGAAAGAAACTGAATGATCTTGATAAAACAAAACGACCTAGAATCAAAAAACAAACCACAGAAGGATGATCAGAGAGAAGAGACGATCACGACGCAGCAAACGGTAGCCGGAGAGGAGGTCTCACGCGCCTTCACGCGCTGGTGAGAGAGCGTAGCTTGCGGCGGCGCGTGGTGCGCGTGTGGGCGCGTGGGACGGTGGTTGGCAGTCAGACTTGGTGGACTAACCGATCGGAGGCTTCTGGACACGATGGTGGGGCGCGTGTAGGCAACAGAACTGACCACAGATGCAGATTTGAAAACGAAGCTACAGGGACTATTTTGCAAACTGAAAAACGTGGGAAGAACCTAGGCGGCACGGTGTTTACTCTGAGAAAAAAGAGCCCTAGGCTCTGATACCATGAGAGAAACGGAAGAGAAACGGAGGAAGAGAAATTATCTGGGAATCTGAACTGCATTATACTGAACCCGTGTATACAATATATACAGAGTAAAAGGAAATCACCTAATAAAAGCTAATAAATACAAATGAATACAGAATAATATCAATATCCTAATTACAAAATCATTACTATTAATTAACACTATTAATGAATCTAATTAAGTTTTTTTAAATAATAAATTGATTAACATACCATGTAACCACTATCACACTTTTCTGTTATTTTGTAGATGTTCTTTATTGTGACGTTTAGAACAAGTAGCAAACTATAATTCCTTAGTGACTTGTTGAAACAAGTCATGTAATTTTAAACCATCCAAAACTCATGACTCATATCATTCATGACTCATTTGTTTGCTCAGCATGCATTTCATATTGCAATTTTGTTTATAAGCGATGATATTCGCATAGAATTTTAAGAAAAAAAATATTGAATCATTATGAGATATTGGATGAAATTAATATAACACTCCCAAGCCAAAATTCTACCTAATAGAATGTTTTTGAAAAAATTATAGTAATCCAGAAGATAACGAGAGTATAGGTTCATTAACTCGTCAACTCTACATACTACAAGATTGTACAGTTGTAATATAAAGATATCAGGCATATATTTTCATTAATTAAACTTTGTAATATATACTGGGACTTGTGTTGTCATCTTTTAGAGACATGACACCATATACATAACTAGTCAGAAGTCAAGTCAATCACAACAACACTAACAAACCACATGTCAAACCAAATAAACATTAAAACAAGAGATTTGCTGCTGACGTATGCGTGAAAATTTGCAAATCTTATCTCAACCAAGCAAATTACTATATATATGGACAAGAGGCAGAGTAGCACACTCAAGCACCCCTGTTACCCTTCCAAGGTTGGGTAACACCAACAACTATTATAGCCACCATTAATAAGAGTATAATGATGGCAATGCACATACATTTTCGAGAGTTCTTCTACAGTTTCTTAGCATTTTGTAGCACTGATGTCCCTCTCTAGACATTATCGATTGCATTGTGTGAGGGGAATGGCAGCAGCATGTGCCAATAAGGTCTGAGGTAATCATATTTGATTAAAAGAAAAAGAAAGTTGGAGGTATATTAAATTACCTTTCCATCATATTCCCTTAAACTCCTAATTATATTTATATTATTATATTATATTACATTAATATTAATTCATGGGGTTTGTGTTTATAAATAGTACGTATTGATGCACGCATATGGTGATTAATAGGTGTTGGTAAGAGATATGTCCCCTAAAGTTTTTCTTGGATGACACATAAAACCAATGACTTATTACCTTAAACCTGTCACAAATGGTCTGTAAGGAAAGGAAAAGAAATACAAGAAAGCATTAGACGCAGAAAGTTATTCAATTTTTTAAACATATATTAACGAAATCAACACAGTTTGACACAAATGATCTGTAATCCAAAAGAAATTAAACTCTTGCTTTAGTCATAGGTGTAGGTTTTAATCCTCTAAAGTCATCCAAATTAAGTTCTGATTGGTGGATATGCCTTTACTAAAAGATCTCTTAGCGCCTGAAGACTTTCACAATTTAGGCCTTTATAATATATATATATATATATCTATAATTTTTTGAATTGGGCTTCTATTGGTATTCACAGTATGCCAGTGACGTCCAAATAAGATAGGAGGTGTCTTCCCTTCCTTCCTAACGACAAAAAGAGCATAGTTTAATGAAGAAAGAAAATGCACTCACAAGAACAAAAGCTTTTGCTTTTCTAGCCCAAGAGGATAGAAAGTGAATACAAGTTCCTGTATCATCATCAATCATTATATTGGGTATCTAACTTGCTGCTTTTTGTTTGGACTTTAACATTGATATGATTTTTCCCCGCCCATGGCTTCGGATTTAAATTTGTGAAAGCAACGATAAAGACTACCTGTATGTATTGCCATTTTTTTTTAAATGTGAAAAGATAAAAGCAGTGCAACACTTGGGTGTTCCTTTTGTTTCTAATTTGTTTTGGTGGTCCAACTACAACAGTTGTTTTTGCTTTCTTCTGATCACAGTCACTAACCCCGACCTTTCCTTTCCTCCTTAAATTACCTTTCATTTGCACTAGAGGGATTGAATTGAACCTCTTAAGTTAATTATTGGCAACCAACCCGACAAGGCTAGGCACCACATCTGCACATTGTTGTGACATTAAGCTCAATATCAATTCTTGAGGTCCTACTTTAAAAAGGACTCTGCCATTCTAGCCTGTGTTGCATGTGCGGGCTGGTTAGTTCTCATCTCGGAATCAAGCAGTACCCCACAAGTGCAGGCTTTGGGTTGGTTGTAAAGTACTACCCCATGAAAAACCCCAACATGAATTTCCAGAAACAAATGAATTCTGAAGTTACCAAGATCCAAGGAGTTAAGCAAGTCATGTGGGTGCAAGGCAATGATAAGATAACTCACTAATTCAGTCACATGAACAAGGTATAGACCTACGAGGTTTTTTCCCCCCTGGCCGACAGTCCTACAAGGTTTAGGACATAGCAATATAGAAATATACTTTAGTGTTTATAGCGTCGCTGTACTAGGCCTTGTTTATATCACAAGACAACATGAAGATTTTGATTTGCTAGATGAATGCCGGATCAGAACAATACATTTGGTTATCAAATTTCACAGCAATCATGGCAGAATAGTTCAAATATCATTAATGCACTTAGAGTCGACCTCAAAATTTTCAATAAACACAATCACACTACTGCAGATTTTCATTTTCACAACACTACAGAATTTCATTTTCATTTTCACTACTATAATCACTCAACCAGTAAAACAGAAGGAACCTCTTCAATCCTCACCCACAGTGACCCAATCAGCAAAATCGCACAAAAATAAGAGGGAGAGAGTCGATACTGACCTGATGAGGGAGACTGAGAGAGAAGGGAGACCACGGAGAGCTGAGAGAGGAGAGAGGCCGCGGATTTTCGAGGGACCAGTAGTGAAGCAGTCTGCAAATACGAGCAAGTTTTGAGACTCTAACTTCAACTATGAATGCGACTCCGGCTCGGCATCTCCAAAATCATCCAGTTCTTGCCTGCGTATTGACAGTTTAAGAGAGGAGAAAGAAACTCTAAATAAAGAGAAGAAGAAAAATGAAGGGAAGAGTGGCCAACTTACAAGAGGCACGAGCTGTAGAGCCATAGGACAAACGCCAGACGCAGACAATCGGAGACGAGAGAAGAGCACGATCGTCGATGGAGTCTGGAGAGGATTGTGAAAAAAAGCGAGAAAGGAAGAGGGAAAACTTCACGCGCGCAAGCTTTAGACTTTAGATGGAATGAATCGAACCAATGAGGATATTAAAAGGGGTAAATGTGTTTTTAAACATACCAGGGCGGTTATTTAACAAAACCGCCTGTATAATTAATTTTTATTTGAATATATATAATTAATTTTAAAATAAAAATTATATTTAGACAATTATTTTAAATAATCGTTAACATTATGGATATATATTATTTTTTTATCTATTATTTTTAAAAATAATAAATTTATATTTATTTTTTAATATATTTTTAATATTAATTTTTAAACATAGGTAGGCCATTATCTTAGACAACCGCCTATGTTTTTTAATCTATTTAAAAAATTAAATGTATTATTATATTAAAAAAATATGTAGGCAGTTATTATAGATAACCACTTATATTATAGATTTTTTATTTATATATATATTTTTAAAAATAATAGACTTATCATCCTTATCATCCTATTTTTAATATATTTGAATGATATTTTTTAATGTCATTTTTTAAATTTATGTAGGCAATTATTTAAAATTGTAACATTTTAAAGAAGTTAAAATATCTAGAAATGTATATGAATTTTTCAAAAATGGATAAACACCGTTTTACGTGAAAGAGGATAAAGGGGTCATTTTTCCCGATTAAATAGAAAAATAAAAAAATTATGTTTTTGCTCCTAGAGAATTATCAAAATATCATTCATATCATTAAAGTCAATAAATTCCCATGGAGTCAAATTGCAAAAGTCCTTGAGGAAAATTACAACTAAGACTCAAACATTTTATAAATTATAATTTAATTCCGAGTTCGAGGTAATTTTATAAATATGTAAAATTAACGTCAAAATGAAGCCCTCAAAGAGAAAAGTCTAATGATATATGGCACTGAGGGTTAATGTTCAAGGATAAAGAAATAATCAATGCCGAGTGTCCAAAAGTGATAGTAAACCAATAAAGTAAACTGTGAGCCCCACGAACAATTGAAAATAAACTGGGACAGGATATGAGCTATATACAGATATCATTTGGGATAGGATAATTAAGAAAATATAAATGTAAATATAGAATAATCCTGTAGCCTAAAAATGTTGATTTACTATAAAAAGCACTTTTATTGGTATGGTTAAAAATTAATCGGTTCAAGATATATCTGGACCAGAAAAAATTGAGCAGTATTTGGACACATTTCTCTTTCTTGGATGTGCAAGTCAACAGCCCATGTGCTGCAATTGAATATTTAATATTAATTCCAAAACTTAATGAAGAAGTTTGCTTAACTAAGGTTAAAGCCAACCTAATCATGCAATTAAATGAATTAAGCTCCTTGCCTTATCTCTCTCCTCTCATTTGAGCATCCAGACAGCTGTACAAAGGAGAGAGAAGCAGCTGAAAGTTTTCCTAAGAAAAGAAGAAAGGAGACGTAGGAAAGAAGAAGAAGAAGAAGAAGAGAAAATTGGAAACCAACATAAGGTAAGCTTTTCCCTTGAATCCTTGAAACTTTTGGTTCAAGTTTGTGTTAGTTTAGCAAAGTTTTCTTCTTTTCCTCTCTAGGTCTAGATCTCATATAAGGTTTAGGAAGAGAGGGAAAGTGATTTTCTTGCACAAAAATGAAGGGAAAGTGTAAGAAAATGTAAGAAAAGTAAGTTTAGGTAAATTTGAGACAAGTTTTATGAAAAACCAATATTTTCCCCTTCATGGCAGATTTTTGGTCAGCACATTAGGCCATCTTAGAGTAGGAATTTCATTATTTTGATGTCAAAAATGGATTTCTCATGATCCAAAACCTTAAGAACAACTATGTATGTAAGGGGAAAAAAAATTGGAAATTGAAATTTTAAGGGTTTGATAAGTCCTTGGTGAAGTAAGGCTATGAATTAGTGATCTATGTGCTTCATTAGTGCTATGTATAGGTTCAAGAAAGCTTAAGCAAGCCAAAGAATAGGTGCACAAAGTTTGGAAAGGAAGGGAATACATTAAGATAGCAATTTACCTATTCTTGCCTTATATTGTCATGTGATTTTTAATGAATTTGATGATTAGCCTATTGTTTGATATGATCATTTGTGATGCTTTGAGAATGTTAGCTGAGTAAATTGAGGGGTTTTGAGACCTCGGGATATCCAAAATATAAAATGAAACTCTACCAAAATTTTTATAAAATATTATGGTATAAATATTTAAAAGTATTCACTTGATATTTTATGATGATTATATGCTTAATGTGATAATATGATTGCATGAATGGTGATTGCTACTAAGATTCTTTGAATCTCACCCCCCTTTCAATGACTAACCATGATAGGTAGAACCAATGCAAAAGAGCTAAGGAATGAGCAAAATGCATGAAGAAGAAAATGATGAGTTGTTGATGTGCAAATTGTCATATTATGATATGAATTGTTATTTATGCCTTGTTTTATATGAAGTTGTAAAATAGTGAATATTATATTAATGTTGTAGAAAATGTATGATAATATCCAGTTCTGGATCTTGAAATATGAAGTTATATTCTACCAAGTTACATGCCAAAATGAGTTCATTTGCATGGGTTTTGGCAAGTAATTTGCAATATAGATTGAAACAGGATATTTTCTAGATGGTCTGCTTTGCTCATCCTTGTTCTACATTTAATGTAAAGTTAGGTTTCTAGAATTTAAACCAAATAGAGGACATGTCAAGCTTTAAAATGACACCTAATTTACACTATTTGGAGTTGTATACAATTAATGGTGATTTTTCAAGGTTAAGGTTCAGAACAGGGAAGGAATGAGAAAACTGAAAATTGAAAGTTAGGTACTAGAAAATTTAAAAGATAATATAAAATCATACATAACTCCAAAAATTCAGTGGTTTAAATTTATATAAAGGTATATGTTTTAAGTTTCATATGCCCTGATTTGGAGGTAAATGGAGCTATATAATAGAAGATATAGAGTTTTTCCTAAAACTGTTCCAGTAAAATTTGAATTCTAACCCTTCATGATTTAAGTTAAAGTTATGCTTTGTGTAAATAAAATAAATATATAAGAAAAATGTTTCTATAAGTAGACATATAGAGTTTTCAAATGACATAATTTGGAATAGAATAGAATGAAATATGATTTTTCAAAATTGAGGTTAGAAAACTGGAAGATAGAAAAATGACCAAATAAACAGTAAAGTCCATGAAATTATTGTATAAATTGGCCCACTGAAGTTACTATTTTATATTTTTCACATATATATCTGAATTTAAGATAATTTTAGAGACTTGAATCACTTCAAGATGATTTTTCTAAATTTAGTTATGAATTTTCAAAGTTTATCAGATAAAATAGAAATTGCCAAATAAATAGTATCCAGACTTTTGAAAAATTCTGTTTTTATTATATTATGATTTTAGTCTCTAAACTATGATAAAAGGCATCTAAAATGATTTAATATATGGGAAATGAGCCCTAATATAAGGTGTCATAAAAATAACCTCCTACATTTTGTAATCTTTTCTTTAAAAAATAAACATATTTTAATATTAAAAGAATACATAGGCGGTTATTATAGATAGCCACCTGCATAATGGATTTTTTATTCTTTATATATATTTTTAAATATATGTAGGCAGTTATTTTAAATAACTGCCGACATTTTCCATTCCTTTTTTTAAAAAATAAACATATGTTTATATTAAAAATATACATAGGCAGTTAGTTTATTGATATATTTTTTTATCAATATATTTTTTTCTTAATAATAATAATAATATATTTGTAGGCCGTTAGTTTAAAAATCGCCTACAAAATGTTACTTTTATAGACAGTTATTTAAAGAAAAATTAACCTTTTGGTCCTTAAATTTTGCATCAATTTTGAAATTAGTCCATGACCTAATTTTTTTTTATAATGATCCTTAATTTATTTAACATTGGCATAGTCAATTCCTTAACTATCAGACCATTTGGAAATTCGTCCCTATGAGTGCCACGTGACAAGATTGATGTGAAATGGTGTTGACATGCCAAATGGAGTTGTTGACATGGCAGACAGAGTTGCTGATGTAGCAAACACGTGGGTAGGGGATGCTGACTTGAATTAAATGATAGCTGATTTTAGTCTCTATATTTTACCATAATTTATAATTTAATCCTTAAACTTTATTATTTTTCTTATATTCATCCTCAAACTTTGCTTCTATTTACGCCGTCATCCTTCAACTATTTAGGGCCTATTTTGTTTTCAATTTGTAAAAGTAAGTTAGAATAAATAAAATTTGTAAAAATAAGGTTTCGGTAAGAGTAAGTTTATTGTAAGATGTTATATTTGGATATTCTTTTTGTAATAGTAAACTTGACAAATTGAAACATGTTTTGATTATAAGAGTTACAAATATTTTTAGATGTATAATTACTAAAAAAGACATAAGTTTTATAATATAATATTATATAATTAATCGTGTTATATATGCTTTATAATAATAATATACTTCCTCCAATCGTAAATATAAAGCATTTTCAATTATCTCACTTATATTAAGAAAATGAGTTTTATTATTAAATTTGTTAAAAAATTTCAATATTTTCTACTCTTTACCCTTATGAATTGTATTATCTCTCACACTTCCTATATTATTTATGTCTCATACTATCTCTAGTTATTTTGGAATTGCATTTCACTTATCTTAATATTATTTAAAATCTAAGTTTGTAACTTGAATGTTCAAGCTTGAAATAAGGACACAAAGAAAATGATAATCTTCACTTCTTAAAAAAATTCATTATCATTATTCTTTACTACTTACCTATTTGATCTCACCATATTTATTTTCGTATTTTTCTTACCATATGTCACATTTATGTATGAGATGACTAATGTTTAAAGAGTTAAAGGATGAATATTCAAATGGAAGCAAAGTTTGAGGATGAATATAAGAAAAATAATAAAGTTTAAGGACTAAATTATAAATTATGGTAAAATATAGGAACTAAAATCAGCTGTCATTTAATTCAAATCAGCATCCCTTACTCATGTGTCTGTCACATCAGCAACTCTGTCTGCCATGCCAGGAACTCCGTCTACCATGTCAGCAACGTTTCACATCAATCTTGCCACGTGACACTCATAGGGACAAATTTCCAAATGGTCTGATAGTTAAGAGACTAACTATGCTACCGTTAAATAGATTAGGGATCATTATAAAAAAAAATTAGTTCAGGGACTAATTTCAAAATTAATGCAAAATTCAGAGACCAAAAGGTTAATTTTCCCATTATTTAAACATCCGTCTACAAATCCTCTGTCTCACTTTTTTTTGTGTTTTTTTCATATAACTGCCTACGTAAGTATGCTAAGAAAACTCATTTTTGTAGTAGTGCTTTCTATAAAAAAAAATGTAACCATTGAAACAATACCAAACAAGTTTTGAAAATAATTAGTTGAAGTTCATAAATATATATATATATATTAATAAGGGTGCCTTTAAAAAAAAAAAGAGACAGGTTACTGGCTTCCCATGAGCATATGCTCTACATTTAACAAATCAAAAACATTAAACAGGAAAGCACCTTACTATGATTCTTTGTGTAGGAAGGACAAGAAAAAAGTTAAGAAAAGAGAGATGAGTTCCAAAAGGTGAGCCAAGCCCTCATTTATTAAATAATAAACATTTTACGTTGTAAGCAAATAATTAAATTTAGATTAGATTGGCACGTCGATTTCAAAGCAATGGGTGATGTTGTACACTGTGGATATTCGTAGTTGGAAGCCATCATCCTCTAAACATGGAAATACTAAACAAAGACTAATGATGTGATTACCTAAGGAAAAGAGGTCCTAAACATCACCAGATTCAGCCAGCCAATTCAATTGAACTCCTCCTTTATTTCTGGTACCAAAAACAATGAAGAAATCTATATTAAATAACTACTCAGTTTTAGCAATGTGCAGGGGAGTTGCTACCTTGCATAGGATTGAAGGAAATGAAAGAAACAAAGGGAATAGTGGCTGAGTTACAGGAGGCAAATGAGCCCTAGCTGAGACACACCACCGTGATGCAAGAAGAAGGAAGAACACTTATTTAGGTTATTTGGGTTTGATAACACTAGAGTAGAACTTACTAGGAGGTTAATGAACTTCTCACCTCCTTCTTCCCGTATTTCAAAGCAACCTCTCCTTGGATGTTCAAAGCATAAAATCAGAGCCATCATTAATAATTGAGAGTTTAGACAAAGACTGTTTAAATAATAAACCATATTATACTTAATAATCATTACCACAGTTTAGAATTTTTTCAAAGGACTTAAAGTATAAGCCACAGAGAAAACAAAGTTACATAACCTAAAAGTTAGAATAAAAACAAAAATTACCAATGACATTCCTCCCAAAATGCAAAATGCCAAGCATTCATATATCACTAGAGTCCGACATTTGATTTCCCATGTGAATAGAAATATAATCAGGCATTCACCAAATTGGAAATAGGAAATGCAGGAAAAGACTGTCAAATGAAGTGACAAATAGTAGCATAATAGACAATTCTCTCAGCATACCTTTTCAGGGTTCAATATCATCGTAACCCCAGCTACATTTTTCTCTAGAACTTCTTTCACCAAATTAGCTCTCGTCTTGTATGAATTGCATTGTTTACTAAGGGAAAGCAAATTCGCAGTTATTGGAGGACTTAGATAGACTCAAGAACCGAGAAAAAAAAATAAAGGCTATCATTTAAATATCAGATTTATTTTAAATATCATTTAAATAAAGCCTAAGTTAATTGGTTAGATTCTACTACTACTATACTAAGTATTATCATAAAACCTAATCAATGACCAGAAAGATTTCATATAAATGTGTCTATGTATGTACCTGTGAGCCAAATCTCATTTCAAGCTTAATTTACTATAAGTAAATTCTGCTTTTAAGTATGCAAAGTATATACAAAATGTAATAGGTGAGGAACAAGGTATTGCAAGTTGGGTGGATTGTCCATGGGAAGTTAGGATTGCTAAGGTTCAGAGGTAGGCTAATGCTTTTATGGATCTTATGGCCAAGGATGGGGGGATCTTTTCCTTTTGAGGTTTAGGATGAGGCGCCTTCATTTGTAAGGGGTTTCCTTATTGCTGAGTCTAGGAATGTTCGTAACATCCTAAGGGAACAAAGACCAAAACCACCTGTGAAGACTGTGACTTAACCAAAGACACTCCAAATAAACTTGGTAAGGATAAGGAATTAGGAGCAAAAGAGCTAGAAGACTAAGAACTGAGACTGAGGACACAACACCTGCTAGAAACTAGACAAAATCTTAGGAAATTGGAAGACAAAGGTACTACCACAATTTCTCACTATGGTAAGGGAGTATTTAGAAAAAATGAAGATGAAAGCAGGGATGCACAACGCTGTAACCTGGACTTTGGTGCCACGGTGCTAGTGTCTACTGTCAAATGACAGCAAATTCTAATTATTGGGATGAATTTTGAACATGCATATCTTTTTACCTGTATCTCCGATTGGCATGGTTCCAATACCACAAGTCATAATGTACCTCCTTTATCCATAGACACCAGTCTTGTCTCAAAATTCCTTCGTATGAAGATTTTGGACATCTGTGACCAAAATGGTTACTTTTAGACCAAAACTTGACTTCAATAGCTTCCAAACTCAAACCATTGACCTTTTGGTTACCAAACCTTTTCTAATAAGTCACAAATGAAACAAGTACATTAATTAAGAAGGTGGCATCCCAAAAAAATCACTCTCCTAGGTTTTAACTCACGTCAAGCCTAGCCTTACCTACTAAGTGACATACCCTTTTTCCATAAAATACATTGAAAATCCCAAATGACTTTGTACCTTACTCAAACTTGACTAATTATAAGTGAGCAACCATTACCGTGGACCCGAACTCTTATGAATAAAGAATAGGGTGTATGCCTAAAAACACATGATAACCACCAAAATTACAACTCCGCGATTCACTATAACTTGTCTATACATACTTTAGTCTCAAACATCATTAAAATTAAAATGATATGAGACTAGCAACATAGTCTGAGTCTCTAAACAACCCGAGGAATGTATTAAGCATCTTCACACATGGTATCTAGTCATAAAACCATACTTGGCACAGTAATATATATATATATATCATGTGTGTTCTCATCTAACACATGTCATTCATGAATACTTGAATATTCCATGCTCATCCAAGGGGAAAACCCACCTTGGTCATTATCTTACTAGAGCTAAACAGCCTCTTCTTGTAAAGGGGTATCCACGAGGCGTGAGACAAATGTCCCTATAACCAAGGTTAACATGTGAAAAGATTTCTGATATAATAGATTACAAAGATATTAGCTTACTAGAAGTCAAAACACTAGAAATTAATATATAACTACACACATGCAGTATGCATGATGTAAATGCTATGCACATGATATACAAAGCCCATATCGATCATAGTAGGAACCATGAGCTAGTCACCACCACAAGGTAACTTCGATAAGTAGCCCATTTCTAACAACCAGTAAAGGCTGGTTCCAAGCAACTACTAAGCTCACTACTATTAGTTATAATCTGGCCAAAGGTCATTCCACTAGTGAGTAGAACATGGTTCCTTTCCCCTAGACCACTCAAATTGGTGATGATTTAGAGAAGGTGTATTCCCAATCTACTGTCACTTGACTCTCCTAGCCAAAGGAAAAGGATTTAGTGGCAGAGAGATATATATATATATATCAACCTCACCACTTGGACACGAGATCTCACATGTTCCACGAGTAGATTGGTATACCACATGATATCTCAAGACATCATCACCCATCATCTAATACTCAGCGCACATAACCCAAGTGATAATGCCATTCATGCTACGCCAACATATTAATGTCATACACAATCATTGTCGTTGTCATCATTATACTATCATAAAATCATATGGGGATGCACAACAACAAGAGCTATATCAATATGTGACATGATCTAATATATATATATATATGTGGCCAGTTCTATTCTCATCATTATCGACATTATCATCATTATTATTATGGTTACTCATGCTAATACTGAGGGTGCAATATTTGTAGGTCCAGTCCTTAGTATTCCCATATATATATATATGTTAGGTTTGCTGGCTTCCCAAGAAGAGGGATAAATTAGGAAGTTTAAAATTTTCTGCAAAATTATAAAAGAGTAGTGAAAGTAAAAGTTGCAGAAAACAAAGTGCAGAATATTAAAAGGCAGTTTGCAAAGTAGAAGAAGGGAGGACACAAAGATTTATCCTAGTTCAGTTTACTCCTCATGACCTATGTTCAGTCCTCAAGTCACCACTTGAAATTTTTTACTATCTTGCAAGAATTTAGTAGGGCTTCTTGCGTTGCCACAGTATAGCCTTGTGCTATATTCTAAGAGCTTACAAATTTTCACTTTGCACTCTAGCAAAATGTTTCCCAAATTTCTTGTGAAACCTTACAAGAAAATCTTTCTTCCATATGAAGAAAAGATTAGTTACAGAAAAAAAAAAACTCTCTAATATAGAGTAAATGTGACAGTTGAAGTGTGATAAATGAAGTGTGAGTGAGTAGAAGGCTTTGTCTAATGATTTCAATAGAATTTTAGCATATACAGCATAAAATCTTTACCCATAACTTCAAATGAAGTTCTATTTATAGATTTGTATCTTACTTATACATTAGATATAAGATCTAGCTATTAGAGACGTTACCCAATTGTTACTCTGTAAAACTAGCCATTTATCAACCGCATTTAATGCCTTTAACACTTTGAAATTTGAATTTTAGGGTGTCTACAAATAAATTTCACAGAGATCATAAGCTAAAAACTTTAATGTTGAACTTCCAAAATTCATCTGTTTAAAAGTGAAATTCAAATTTTAGTTTTAACAAATATTTCCCATGTTAAAACATACGAATTTTTAAGTTTAAAGTGCATATGTTAATTATGAACAGATGTCTCATATTACTACAGTGCACTTGAAGTTCAAATTTTGGAGATCCAAAATTCGTCTGTCACTGAGTAACTCAATATAGCACAAGAGTTCTACTTTTCAAAATTTGAATTTTGAACTTTCAAAATTTATTTGACAGAGAGACCTTTAATCAAACTTACGCATTTTCAATTTAAATTTTGAATTTTTAAATCTAAAGTTCATATGTCAGAGGGACTAACTTTAAACTCTTTTTGCACTTTAATATTAGACAAATTTTGACATAACTTCAAATAAATTTTCCATTTGTCACAAATTATATTAGACTCAAAATTTGAATTTCAATTAACTAAAATTTGTATGACAGATGTAACATCTCTGTAACTTCGAATTTCAGTTACCAAAGTTCATAATTTCAACTATATGTATGCAGTTTAACAACTCAAAACTTGTCTGATAGTCAGTGTTTTTAAAATTTAGCATGAGGTAATATAGGATAATTGAAAAACACTTATTTAAAACCAGTGGAAGTTAAATTAAAGCCTTCTACTCTATGTTCACCGTGAGAAATCCTACAAACTAATTCTTTACTCATTTTTTCCTAGATTTCTTCACTTGAATGCTTTTATATTCCTTTGATATTTTCCTTCCAAGCTCTAGTTGTTTGGAATCATCAAAACACTTGATTTAACAATATACACATATACGTATGAATATAAACTCAATAGTTCTCTCTTTCTTATCATACTTTTCAAAGGAAAGGGGTTTCGAGAAAACTTACTATTTCTTTCCATGATATAAATAAAATATCATGATGTGAAAACTTTCAAACGTATAGAATAAATAAAATTACTTCTTAGTTACCTCAAGTCCTCGCATACTCATTGTACCTCAATAAGCCAAAAGATCATCCACTACAACATATGAGAGGAAACATAATCCACAACAATTAATTAACATTCAACACTAATCTAACTCAAACATTCAATAAAACTTCCAATTAAATTGTTAAAATTAGTCAAGATCAATTAATGTCTCTAAGACCCAAATCTACCATAACACAATTTAACTACTTACTGATAAATTCACCACTTTCAAATAACTTCTCAAAATCCATATACCTTATCAAAACATACACAAACCCTATATAAGCACTAAACACAAATATCAAGACCAAAAGCATGCTCTGGTAGAACTTAAATCAACATTTCAAGTATAAACTCAATGAAACCAAGTCTCCAATACTCTTTCCAACCATCTTTATACTCAAAATAACACATGAATCCACATTGGACTCTAATCAAATTCAGATATCGTGAGAACTCTAAGCTTACAAACTAGGGTTTGGAGAAACAACCACATAATCCACAAAAATCCATAACCTAAGGCCTAACCATACATGATAACACATCATTGAAGCATTAAGACACAATTTAATCAATGGAAATCATCCCCAAATAGACCCCCATCAATAAACACTAAAAATCCACCATCAAGATTAGAAAAGAGGAAGGGGAAGGTTAAGAAACCACTTACCACACAAGATCTAATTAAGCTTCCCAAGTCCAAAATTGAGCCCATAGGCCAAAAAAGTTGAACTCTAGTAGAGCTCCTCATATCTCCTCTGCTCTCTCCTTTGTCCATCAATTGGTTTGCTTTCTAATTTAAATAAGTTCTACGACTAGCGTTACAGTGGTAAATAAGCTCACCACTGTGTGAGTTAGCTTTGACTTAACCCAAAAAGTTGAGATTCAATAGCTCTCGTAGCGGCTTCACCTACTCAAGTTATGGCTTGAGTTTCCTTTGTTTTCTTTTCTCCAAATCTTAATCCTTTTTATCCTTTCTCTGGTTGTGGTTCCTTCAATTCTGTATAATTCAAGTGATAAACTTCTTATTAGTCTAATCTCGAATCTAAGAAATCATATTGAGGGTCGTTACAATGTTTGTTTTGTATTGCTTAATTGCTTGTTTTGTTTTGTTATTTAGGCTTAATGTGTATGCCTCCTTCATTTACAAAAATATAATATTTAAAGTGAGAATCCTTTTTTTTATAGTGACACTAACACTAGTTTTTATATCTCATTTTCAAATGTCTAATACTTGTGTTACATTATTGTAACTGTTCGAATTTTGAGCTTTGTCAGAAACTGGAAGCGCCTTCCTTCATTCCTATAACAACCCTTAAATTATTGTTTTAGACTTAGCCCTGAGCTAATAAGAAGTATAACTTTTGAATTGTGCAGTATCAAAGGAGCAGGGACTGGAGGAAGGTCAAAAGTATAAAAAATTTGATGAAAAGAAACAAAAGCATCTCACACCGCTGCTGGCTATAGTGTTGTCATGGCGAGAAACTGAAAACTTTGAATTCTAAGAGGTAGAACAGGCTCACACTATGGTAAGCTTATGATGCGCCACGATGCCAGTCATAGAATTTGTTTAAATCAGGACATGATTTAGTCGATAAGAAGAAAGAATATAGTAGATATACAAAGGAGCTCTAGTAAGGTACGAAATGTTTGACTTTAGGGATCAAATTTTGGATTTCAGAAGCTTAAATCTTGGTTAGTAAGTAGATTATACCTTTCCTCCTCCTTTTTTTGTTCATTTTTAAGAAGAAATTTGTGGGGGTATGATGGATTTCTATTTGGTTGACATTTCTACGGATTAAAATGGTTATAAGTATGTTAATTGGTGTTTCAATGGCTTGGGTATGAGTTTTGAAGGGATTGCAAACGGCTTATCTTAAACCCTAATCTTGGTTATAAGTGTGTTAATTTATGTGGTTGTTTATGATTTGGATGGGTGTTTGGGGCCTCTTGATGTATGTTGGTGCTATTGAAACCATGGATTTGTCATCATTATGCTTGGTTGGTTGAATTGTGAATTATTGGAATATATGTATATTGTGTTAGTTGGAAGTATTATGGTATTGTAGTATTCAAAAGTGCTGTTTGGAAGTTGTGGCATTCTAAGAAGTGGTTCACAAGAATTGAACTCATCAATTGTACTCCAACGGCCTATTGGTTCCCCTGTGTGTGTTTGTGTGTAGACAATCCAAGATAACCAAGGTATACTTCTATGTATTATGTTTTGTTTTCGAATACATGTGTTATCCCTTTCATATCATGATATGTCTCCCATAGATTTGTTTGACTCTTTTTCCATATCATGATATGTTCACAGCACAACTAGTAGGATTATGATAACCTCTACTCTTATTACTTGCATTTGGTATATGAGAATATGTCATTTGTTATATATATGATTTATGGGCATCCTCATTGTTATAACTCACATGTTGATAAGCATGCTAATATGGTGATTATTTATATGTGAGCATGGAATATGATAGCATGAGAGTATCATCACATGTTTGAACATGAGAACATTGGTGGTTTTGGATGATGATGATGTATGATACCACATGGTATATCAATTCACTCATAGAACATGTGAGGTCTTATATCCAAGTAATGAGGATGATATATGTAGATATCCCTTCTAATAAATCATTTTCCTTTGGCCAGGAAATCCAGGTGACAATAGATTGGTGATAAATATTCCCTAAATCACTACCAATTCGGGTGGTCTGGGGGAAGGAGAACCACAATCGAATCATTAGTATGGTTTTTGGCCGAGTTATACTAGTAAGCAGAGAGGTTAATGATGTCCAAAAATCACTCTTCACCTATTGTTGGAAGAGAATCACTTGTTAGAGGTACCTTATGATGGTAACTAACCCATGGTTCTAGCCATGTATGTTGGGAGACATTCATATATCATTGCATCTGCATAGCATCTCATTACATGTATCTATATATTGTTTTGGTTATGTGTTTAGTCATTGTATTTCCCTCGATTACTAGGACTCTATCTCACATTCCTCTGTGGTTAATATTTTGGGTGAAGACTCTAACACTAGCCAAGAGAAGTCTAAGGAGTCTTAGCTTCTTCCTCCACATGGGAATATCCAAATGTTATTTGATAGCATGTTGTGTTTAGTTTATGTAGCTTTATTACACCAACTAAGATGTTTGCAGAAGATGCCTTATGTAATGTATGATCTTGTGTATAAGATAATATATTGTACCTCGTATATGCACGTGGATGTCCTGGACCATCTTTGATCAAATTGCTAGTTGTTGGATGGTTATTTTAATGGTGTGCTATATATGTATTGCTATTTTAGGTCTCAATGTGATTAGTGTGGTACTTTATGCATGTTGATGTGTCATTGAGGAATGGCTTTTGTATGGGTATATATAGCCCACTAGTGGCTTATAGTGCTGAGAGGGTTAATTTTAGAGAAAATGCTTCTTTAAAATTCAACTGCGCTAAACCAAGTCCTTGGGATGTTTGGAACTTGGGAAAGCGTTGGTATGGGTTAATGTAATATGGCTTGGAATTTGGAGCTTCCAAAGCCAAGTTTGTGTCCAAAATTGACCATATAGGTCTTGGGTGTCCAAAATCTCTATACGAATGTATTTTGAAGTATAGTCAATGTCTCTAGTTAGATTAGATAAGGTGACTTGTGAGAATTAGAATTAGGTCCATCAGAGGTCAAAGTCAGAATTTATGTACACTAGAAGTTCATCTAAAATATTAGCAAAAAACTAATATTGTATCAGTATTTGGCATCGACACTAGTGGTTCAAACCACAACGCCACACTCCTTTGTTTCTTTTCTCCTTTGTCCAGAAACACTTCACACCATGGTAGTGCCCTCTGTTGTTGTTCCTTTTGTGTTTTAATGCTATGTCCTAGTACGAATTTGAGTCTTATTTGTAGGGTGTTACATTTCCCATCTTTCTTCATAATAAAAAAAAAAAAGAGGCTCCATAGAGAGAGAGAGAGAGAGAGAGATTGTATAATGAAGTCTATGTAAATTTAAAAATGATTGGTTAATTTGCAAAGTTAAAGTTACCTTTGAGATATAGTGCTTGTACCCTCAGTTTCAATTCACGGTTGGATTAAAAAAATTTGATAGGGTGAGATGAAGGCAAATCTCAAAATTTAAAGAATGCTTACAAATGTATGCATAATTATTTTGAAAAGCATGTAAAAAAAACATATGATGGTATAACTAAGAAAATAATAATTGATATTTTTTTAAAATTTGAAAGTGGGAGATAAATAAAAATAATTTTTTTTTCAAAAGTTACAGCTACGAAAAATGGAGGGACTATAAATTAATAGGGTCTATATAGTCAAACGATAGCTAATAAGGACAACATTAATTAGTTTTTACATTTTTGGGTAATTTTTTTTAACATGGTCTTCCATTATCATTCCCAAAATTAGTAATCTTGCTAGTTGATTACAACTTCGAATATCTTCTTCCAAATACAGTTATATATTGGATAATCTAAAGAATAAATATAAATTATTTGAGCTTTCCCTTCAAATAATGACGTGTTTGAGACTAATAAACCAAGTTATAATACAAGTAGAATGAAAGGGGAATGAAACTTCAATTTAAAGATTCTACTTATTTAAATAATTATTTTTAATAAAATTTTGGGATTAAATAAAATACATGAGAAAAATTATTTATTTATTTATTTATTATCATTAATTTAATCATACACTAAAAGTTGTTTTAAAAGAAAATTTGATTTTTGGCTTTCCTCTATGTACCATCCCAGGAAAAAAAGAAAAAGACAAGGCATGAGAACAATTTGTCACGTTTCATCAAAAGTGCCATATTATTTGCACTCTCTCCTGTAAAAAATTATAAAGCATAAAAATTAAGACTAAAATATTATTAATTTGATTTGTATGACCTTTTTAATTATAATTTTTTTCTTTTCAAAACATCTATGTCCATATTAATATTTCTCTTATTTTATTAAAGTGTTTTTTTTTATCGATTTATTGAATTTGAACTCCTTTTCAACGAAAAAATTTAAACGATACGATGATGGGTCAAATCAAACATATCTGAGGATGTGATCTTCTTCCACTAAAATTATCTTGATTAATTGTCTTCCAAGGACAGCGCGATTCAAAAGCAACAACTCTCTGCTATTAGGTGAAGCAACTTTCCAATACCTATTCAGAGGGTAATCTATTATTGGCAGTCTATCCTCTTCACGTTACCTCAAAGCTGAAATACTGTTCCACAAAAAATTTTCAAATACGGGATTAGTTAATTTAACTTCCATCTTAATCAAATAATCAAATGAATGCGTTAAATAAAATTCACCCGAACTTCTTCTACAAACTAATTAAGACTGTATTCAATAAGAAAGCTTACGTCCAGCGCGCTATTTAGTTTCCAAAAACTTAAGAGACCAGTCATATCAACATTTCGGGTAGGGTTTCACTTGAAATATCTATTTGACTTGGTTATGCTACATTATAATTAATTTGTTTGGGTTAGGAAGTACTAAGACACAAAATCACATATCCTATCATGTTTGATATGTTTTTTAGTTTTTCTTTTCATCTTAACTAGATGCATTTTCACATGTGTTGAAAAAATAGAAAGTAAGTCGTGTTATTAATGATTTATGAATAATATATTTTTATTTAGATTTTATTATCTATATTAATATCTTGATATGTATATATTGTATAAATATAATCTTCCTTGGTTTTTTATTTAGTTAATATGTTTTAAAATGTTTTAAAACATTTTTAAAACTTACAAGACATTTTAATGTTGTGGAAGATAAAGAATGATATTTAATTTAAAATATCACAAAAATCAACGTTTAATTTAGTGTAATTACTTTTTTTAACTAGATACGTTTTCTTGTGTATTATCTAATAAATGAAATATACTATTCATAACTTGTAAATGTAATATAGTTTATTATTGATTTTATTTAATATATATTAAATTGATATGATATATACAATATATTTACCATTTGAAAGATATGATTGAGGTTCAATTTTTCGTATTATAAAGTTTTAATAAATCAATTTATTGAATGTATAAATATACACACACATATGTTATGCTTGTTAAGACTAGGTCGACTACTGACATAGGATCCTTTTTCATAGAGATGGACATCAATCTAGTTGACCTGGTAAACTAGGTCGGGCAAGTTAATTCTTCCAACCATTCGAACTTAGTCCGTCCTTGGATCGTAAACATTTTTTTATTTTGTTTTTTTTTTCTGAAATGCTAACTGGTTGGTTTCCAAAAGGCACATTAGGAACTAATTTGAATTGAATTGGATTGAATGATATGAGTGTAAAACTTTTTTAGTGGCAATTGTTTTGATACATTAGACACAAATTATTGCAATAATGTGTAATATTGAAGATTATCTTGCTACAATATTATCATTGCCAAGGTTTCTTAACTTTATCTACTTTAAAAATTACAGGCGCTTGGTATTATTTTAAATTATACTAGAACTTTTTATAATAATAATATATTCTTTCAATATTTTTTCTTTGATCATAATTTTTCATTTCTCTTTATTGATGTTTTAAAGACAAAAATTAAAGGTAGCATTGATTTTGGTGAGCTTCAAGAATATTCCCAAACTAACAATAAAAAATTAATTCCTTCAAAGCATAGAGATTATTGCAGTGGGAGGGTTGCATTGATTTTTACTCTGTGTTGTTTGCTTTAATTGGTAGTTCAAGATATTCAAAAAATGGTATTCAAAATTCTTTTCTAGGGGACTGATCGGCCTTGCAACAATGAATGCCGGGTGAGATTAGGGTCTCCTATCCCAAACCACATCTTGCCCTACGTGGTTGGAATTCGGGCAAAGATAATGTTCAATCCGGCACGTCCGATGTACACCCATACACGCACATTTTTGTTTAGTTCTAAGTTGTGCATATTTTATCTTAATCATTCAAATCGTAAATAGATAGTCTAAATTTTATTAAGATAAAATACTGATGCTGACTTTATTGGATCAAAGACTGACAGAAATAGCACAAGTGGCACATGCCAATTTCTTGGAGGATCTCTAGTCTCATGGTTCAGCAAGAAGCAAAATAGTATGACTCTCTCCATGGCAGAGGCTGAATATATAACTGCTGAAAGCTGCTGTGCTCAAGTTCTTTAGATGAAGCAGTAACTTGAAGACCTTGAAATTGAGATGAAGGAAATACCTATAAGGTGTGACAATCAAGATACCATTAACATCACAAAGAATCCAGTAATGCATTCAAGGACAAAGAACATTGAGGTCAGACATCATTTCATAAGGGATCATATTCTGAAAAGGGATATCAAGTTGGAATTGTTGAATCAAGTGTTTTGATGATTCCAAACTAACTTTCTAGAGCTTGGAGAAAAGATATCAAAGGTGCATAAATGATCTCAAGTGGAGAAATTCAAGAAAAACCAGCACAAAAATAGATGTAGAATCTACAGTCATGTTTAAATTGAGTAAAAGACTTTGAATTAGCAAAAAGATGTTTTAAAACTATGATTCTATATTAATCCATGGAATATTTGAAAAACACCTACTAACAGATGAATTTTGAAACATTTATACTGATATGCTATTTTGAAAATTCAAACTTTGGCTTTAGAAATTCAAATTTTGTATTGAAAATGAACAAGTTTGAAAAGAGCCTTTTCTGACAGATGAATTTTGACCTGAGAAATTTGAATTTTGAATCTTGTCTGAAAAGAGCTTTCTCTAACAGATGAATTTTGGCTGTTGAAAATTCAAATTTCAGACAAAATATAACTTATGAAAAATGAAAAAATTCATCTGAGGATATGTCAAAGTTCATCTGAAAACTAAGTTTGGAAAGAGCATCAAAATGGCTCACTAACAGATGAACTTTGAACATGAAAATTTGAATTTCAGTGACAAAGCTTGTGAGTTTGTTATAATGATGTGTTGACATACGAATGATAATATTGAGAAATTTAAACTTTGTATTAAGTCTGAAAAGAAGCCTCTCTGACAGACAAACTTTGCATTTTGAAAATTCAAATTTCGAATAGATGAACTATTGTGCCTTATTGAACTATCCACTGACAGAAAAATTTTGGGTATCAAAATTCAAATTTTGAAGGCACTGTAGCAAAATGGAACTACTATTCACACTTTTAGAAGAATTTTTAACTTGAAAGTTTGTATGTTTTAATACAGAAAAACTTCTCAATGATGAAAATTTGAACTTTGTTTTACAACAGACGAACTTTGAAATGTAACATTGAAGTTTTTAACCTTTGGTTTCTGCGAAATTCGTTTGTAGGCCAACCAAAATTCAAACTTTGGATGTAAGAAGCATTAAATGCGGTTGGTGAACGGATAGTTTTTCAGAGTAACCGGTGGGTAACATCTCCAATGGATAGATTTTTTTTCTAACGTATAGTTAAGACCTAAATCTATAAATATAACATCATTTAAAGTTATGGATAACGATTTTAATTTTGTATATACTAAAACTCTGTCAAATCATCAATTCAAAGTCTCCTACTCTCATATACTTCATTCTTTGTACTTCAACTTTCATATACATTCTGATTAAGAGAGTTTATCCATTGTAAACAATCATATCTTCATTTGGAAGAAAGATTTTCTTGAGAGGGGATATCACAAGGGACTGGGGAAGCACTTAGCTAGAGTGCAAAGAAAGAAAGTGTGAGCTCTAAAATAGAGTATCATAGTTGTACTGTGGCAGCAAGAAGCCTATCGAATTCTTATAAGATGGTGGAAAATCTCAAGTTCTGGCTTGAGGACTGGATGTAAGTCAAGATTGAGAGATTGAACCAGGATAAATATCTGTGTCTTCCCTTCTCTATTACTACCTTTACTTGTTATTTATTTATACTCTATTTTACTATCACCATTGCTTTCTTCACTTTATTGACATTTTGTAAAAAATTATAATCTTCCCAATTCACCCCCTTTTTGGGAAGCCAGCATATCTAACAGGAATTTGCCTCTACTAAAGATCAGCTTGCACGTATATTGACTAAGCCACTTTTAGATGATAGATATTGCAAAATCAAAAGAGAATTGGGAATGGTAAATCCCAGTGAACTATAAGCTAACTTCTAATTAAATTTGTTTACTTTCTAAAGTTAATTTGTTAAGACTTTCACTAACTTAAGCTTCAAAGTATCTTTAAGATGTTTTGTAGGTACTCCACATGAGCTTAAATGATTGAAAAATCAATATAATGGAGTATATCAGGCCTTTTTAGTCAACAACTGCTGAAGAAGACTTGGAATTCGAATATTCAGCATATATCTATAAGTTCATTCTTGTAAAATTTGCACTTTGAATGTTGACAGATGAATTTCCATACTCTATCCAGCCTGTTGAATGGCTTTCCTTAGTTAAAATTTGAACTTTGAGCTTAAACAGGCGGGTTTTAGTAATTCAAATGTTGCACCAGTGCTTTAGCTCTCTCAAAATTCATCTGTTGGTAAACTGAAATTCAAATTTTGAATCTCTGAATACATGTCTAGGTTGCCTATGTAGAATATAATCGTCTGTTGATAAACAGAAATTTGAATTTTATACGTGTATGATTTGTCTGAGTAAGTAATATTCAAATTTTGAAGGTTCTATATTCGTACTTTAGACAATTTTTCATGAAGTCTTAAAATACGAACTTTGAATTACAAGTGTCCGTCTATTGAAACCTTTTTGTGTGTTTACCTTCAAACAAAGACCTTAACATTCGAATTTTATGAGCATAACATTTCTCTGTAGAAGCATTTATTGATGTTAAGTCTTTGTTAGATGAATTTCAGGACTGAAATTCATCTGTTGAAGTCACCCCTCATATGATAAGTCTCTAACAAAAGAACTTTAAGAATGAAAATTCGTCTGTCAAGACAATCTCTCTAAACATATAAGCAACATAACTGGCCGAAATTTGAATTTTGACCATCAACATTTGTCTGTTGAACAGTTACAAAATGAAATCCAAAGGGTCTTGTTCTGAACAGATATAACCCTACATGTCTCTTAGCTAAAGCCATTCCTCTCCTCTCTTTACCATTCTTAATACCCTTTGCCCAAACTTCATTTCTCTCCGATTAAACTTCAAATTGAACCTCTGAAACACCTTAAGAGGATTTCTTAAAACACATTTCAAAAGAAAATGGTTAGAGTTAAGAACACCAACGTAGGAAAAGGAGAGTCTAGACCAGAGCATGCAACCAAATCTCAATATGCTGCATAGAAAGCAGAAACCCATAAAAGAAAACTGAATCTAGCATGATAACTCCATCTAAGAAGCAAAAACAACACCCTAGGCTGAATCAAAGAAACCAGCCCCTGCTGTCCCTCCATCCAACACCAAGTTAGAGGCAACAGTTAATTACAGAGCCTATTTGCAATTCTGATCAAATCTTGGAAGAATACACCACAAAATTTGCAGGCAAGAAGGTAATAACTCCTCATTGCACCAATTTAAAAGATTTTTTAGTTTCCAACAATTTTGATGCTAGGTTTTGGATGAGCAAGTATAGGAACTTGTTGGAAATTAAGGAAAAATTTGATGATGAGGTGGTTAAGACATGGTATGATGCTTTAAATACAATAACAAAAAGAGGAAGTACTAAGTGACACTTAAGTCTAGGATTCTGGTTATCTAATGAGAATATTAATGAAGTCTTGGAGATTCCTGGACAAGAGGGATTCAAGATTGATACCACCTTTAAATACATGGATGAGGATGATAAAATACATGGATGAGGATGATAACACAAATGAGGAAAGTAGAGAGTTTCTAAACTATAAGGAAAGTACAATCTTGAATACTCTCTTCAGAAGGCCTGAGAATAAGCCCCCTTTAAAACTTGTAAAGCCCTCTAATCTAAGTATACAAGCCAAAGTCTTGCCCTACATAGTGCCAAGGATCATCTTTAACAAGGAAGGAAGTTTCAACCTGATCATAAGGACTGAGGCTTACATGATGACTGTCTCGATATGAGGAAAATTGCTAAATATAGGTCACATTATCTTCTAGAGAATGATTAAGACAGGGATAAAAAAAAAAGATTCAACATTGCCCTATGCCTCTATTATCACCAAACTTCTTAGATATGCCAATATTCAATACCTAGAGAAAGGCAAAGGGAAATCAACTGAAGTATTCAAAGAGGAAAAGTTGATAAGGATAGGAATATAATAAAAGAAGGAAGATGATTGGGAAAGGAGCAGGCAAATCAGAAGATCTATTCTATAAAGGAGGAAAGTCACAATAGCAAGAAGGTACATCCAAGGTCACTCCAAACATTCAGCCTATACCTTAACCCACCTAACCAGAGTCTCCTTGACCACAATCTACCTAATCACCTCAACCATCCAATCCATCCACTTAGGCTAAACCTAATACTATCACTCAACTATATGATAGCCTGTCTGTAGTGATGTTGAGCATCAGAGAGGAACAGAATGCTAAGTTTGCATACTTGCAAAATCAAATCACTCAACTGGCCAAGAACCTTAAGCTGATTGCTAATGCCTATGAAGACATTAAAAACTCTATCCCTACCACATCAACACCACCTCAGCCTGGACCTTTTGATCCTACCAAATATGTCTCTCCTGAAGCTCCTAGCCCTTTTGAAATAAATTCCCTAAGGCTACTGCTATAGATTTTGCCATTGCTGCTACTCCACAGGCTTCAAGTAATGAAACAAGTCTTGGTTCACCTTTGGACTATGCCATAGAGAAAGAAGCCACCCATGAGGAAGGCTCTCCTGAGCCAGTGATGGAGGACATTACTCAAGAGTCAATTCTGCTTTCACAAGAAAGTAAGCAAATGCAGAAGCTTGTTGCTGCTCTTACCACTGCTCCAATCATCTAAGTTACTTTGAATGAAGAAAAGGGATTGTGTAGTATATGGACATTGATGCTATTGCATATGATGCAACATTGCAAGCACAAAAGTAAAGACTGGCTAAAATGTTTCCTCTACCTACTCTTTAACCTCTATCTTCTAGATACGGTCTGCCAGTAGAGAAAAAAGCTAGACTAGCCAACCTTTAAAAGGAAGTTCAAGAAATAATCTCAAATGATCTTCCTATGATACCTCAATCTGTGTCATTTATCCTAATTCCTCTTCAAGTCATTCCTATGTCTTAAAAACCTCCTTTATCTGCACAAGCCCTTCTGTCTGATGATGCCAAAAAGAGAGAGAAGAAAGATAAGAAGGAAGGGTAAACTAGCGAAGTTGTAGCTAAACAATCTGAAGCTGAAGTTAGGCAGTCAGGCAAGACATATGGCAAGAAGAAGATCAAGCTCAAGACTAGGAAGGAATAATAAGATAGAGAACTTTATGGCTTAAATCTTGGCTTGTGTGACTCTGTATCTGTTGTACCCTACCCATGTTGAGTTTGTGAACTTATATTTGAAATTTCATTCCTATTGAAATTTGTGATTATGTACTCGTGTTGAACTTAGTTTAATTTAATTGAAATCTAGTACGGAACTTATAAGTCAATACAATGTGTTTCCATATCTCCTTCTCTATTCTCCTATAGTCTCAACTCTAATACATGTTCCATATTTATATTCAAATTTTAATGCATTTGTTGAAGGGGAGCTCTTAGAAGCAAACCCAAGTACTAATCTAGTTTGTAAGTTGTTTTGTCATCATCAAAAAGGGAGAGAATGTTGAATCAGAGGTTTTGATTATTCCAAACAACTAGAGCTTGGAAGGAGAATATCAAAGGAGTGTAAAAGCATAAAAGTGAAGAAATCCAATGAAAAATGTGTGAAGATTTAGTTGTCAAAATTTCTCACAATGTACACTATGTAAAAGGCTTTAATTCTTAGTTATTCATGTCACCGCAACTTTTAAACATGTATTTTCATAGTTATCCTATGTTAGCATATGTTAGATTTGGAAAATACTAACTAATAGAAGAATTTTGGTGTTGATTTTTATGTATTTTATGCAAAATTCAAACTTTGTTTACTGAAATTTAAATTTTCAAAGTTATCATCTCTGATAGACAAATTTCAAATTCTAAAATTTGAATTTTAAGTTAAGCATAGTTAGTAAAATGTGCAAATTTGAATGTTATTAGAGTCATTCCCTGGGACAGACAAATTTTAGATTTTAAAATTTGAATTTTGAAATAAGAACTTATGAGTCTTGTTAAAGCATATCTCTGGCAGACGAACTTTGAAGTGTTAGATAAGCTGGCTTCCCAAGAGGGCGGTGAATTGGGAAGCTTGAAAATTTTCTGCAAAATATCAAGAAAGTGAAGAAAGCAAAGTATAGACTGTAAAACAGAGTATAAGAGAATAAATTGTAAAAGTTGCAGTAAAGAGAAGAAAACTCAGATATTTATCCTGGTTTGGTCTCTCCACTTGACCTACGTCCAGTCCCTAAGTCACCACTTGAGATTTTCCACTATTTTGCAAGAATTCAATGTGCTTCTTCCAAATGCCTCAATACAAAGATGATGCTTTGTTTCTAGAGCTCACCCATTTACTCTATGCACTCTTACAAAATGCTTCCCAATCCCTTGTGATATCCCCTCACAAGAAAATATTTCTTTCAGATGAAGATAAGATTGTTTACAATGATTAAACTCTCTTAAACAGAGTGAATATGAAAGTTGGAGTACAAATATTGAAGTGAGAGAGTAAGAGACTTTGAGTAGATGATTTGGCAGAGTTTCAGTATATATAATGTTAAAATTGTTACCCACAACTTCAAATGATGTTATATTTATAGATTTAGATCTCAACTATCCGTTGGAGACAAAATCTATCCGTTGGAGAAGTTATCCAACGGTTACTCTGAAAAACTATCCGTTAACCAACTGCACTTAATGCTTTTGACACTCTGAAATTCAAATTTCTGTTGGTCAATGGACAAATTTTACAGAAATTGAAGGCTAAAGACTTCAATGTTGAATGCCTGAAGTTCGTCTGTCATGAAGTGAAATTCGAATTTTGATGTTTGGAAAATGTTTCTATGTTATGACATACGAATTTTCAGGTAGAAAGTTTTTCTGTTAAGTGAGAACAGTATTTTCAATTTGCTATAGTACCTTCAAAATTTGAATTTTGGAACCTCAAAATTTGTCTGTCCGTAGCTGGTTTATAAGGCAGAGTAGTTCATATGATTCGAAATTCGAATTTTCAAAGGGCAAAGTTCGTCTGTCAGAGAGACCTCTTTTCAGACTTACTTCAAAATCTAAATTTATAAATACTGTCATTCGCATATCAATATATCATTGTAACAGACTCACAAGCTTAGTTTCTGAAATTCAAATTTTCATGTTCAAAGTTCATCTGTCAGTGAGCAATTTTGAAATTCAATCCAAACTTGGTTTCAGATAAACTTTGACATAATTTCAGATGAATTTATTTAGTTTTCATAAGTTACTTTTTGTCTGAAATTCAAATTTTCAAAACCTAAAGTTCGTCTGTTACTGAAAGCTTCTTTCAAACACTTATCAAAATTCAAATTTTTTCAAGTCAAAATTCATCAGTCAGAGAAGCTTCTCCTCAGACTTGTTCAGTTTCAATACAAAATTTGAATTTCCAAAGTCAAAGTTCGAATTTCCAAGATCACATATCCTTCAAACTTCATCTGTTGGTGAGTGTTTTTCAATTATTCCATGTTTTAACATAGAATCAAGGTTTTAAAACATCTTTTCACCAAATCAAAGTCTTTTACTTAAATCAAAACATTTCTAAACATCCTACATGAATCTTTGCATTGATTTCTCCAGGATTTCTTCACTTGAACTTTTTGTGCACCTTTGATATCTTTATTCCAAGCTCTTGAAGGTTAGTTTGGAATCATCAAAATACTTGATTCAACATGAACTACAAAATTCGAATTTCACATAGGAGAACTTTTGTACCATGTTGAGGAAGCCTCCTATAGATGAATTTTAGATTCTAAAATTCAAATTTCAAGTGTATCATGAAAACATGAAACAACTATTCAAACTCAATATAAACACTTTTAATATTAAAATTCGTATATTCTAACTTAGGATATATCTAACAAATTCAAAATTCGAGTTTCACTCTTGAACAGATGAATTTTGGAAGTTCAATGTTGAAGTCCTTAGCTTATGGTCTCCATGAAATTCTTCTATTGACACCCAAAATTTGAATTTTAATGTGTTAGACACATTAAATGCAGTTGGTGAATGATTAGTTTTGCAGAATAATTGTTGGTTAACATTTCTAATGGTTAGATCTTGTGTCTAACGACTAGTTTGTTGAATCAATAAGTTTTAATGATTCCAAATCAACTCTTAAGAGCTTGGAGTAAAAGATATCAAAGGTGCACAAAGAGTTCAAATGAAGAAATCCTGGAGAAATATGTGCAAAATTTATTGTAGGATGTTTAATTATGTTTAAATATGGGTAAAAGACTTTGATTTGATGAAAAGATGTTTTAAAAACTTGATTTTATGTTAAATCATGAAATATTTAAAAAATACCCACCAACAGACGAAGTTTGAAGAGTTTACATTGAACTGTCATATTGGAAATTTGAACTTTGGCTTTGGAAGTTCGAATTTTGAGCTAAAATTGAATAAGTTTGAAGAGATGTCTCTCTGACAGACGAATTTTGATTTTCCAAAGTTTGAATTTTCATAAGTATCTGAAAGAAGATGTTGAGTAACAGACGAACTTTGAGTTTTGAAAATTCGAATTTCAGACAAAATACAACTTATGAAAATCAAGAAATCCGTCTGAAACAATGACAAAGTTCATCTGAAATCAAGACTATTTTGAGTTTCAAAAATTGGTCACCGACAGATGAACTTTGAACATGGAAATTCAAATTTCAGAAGCTAAAGTTGTGAGTCTATTGAAATGATATGATGATATACGAAGGACAGTGTTTACAAATTCGAATGTTGAAGTAAGTCTGAAAAGAGGTCTCTCTGACAGACAAACTTCACTCTTTGAAAATTTGAATTTTGAAGTAAATGAACTACGTGCCTTTTGAGCCTACTATGGACAAACGAATTTTGGGGTTCCAAAATTTGAATTTCGATGGCACTGTAGCAAATTAAAAATACTGTTCACACTTAACAGAAGAACTTTCTTCTTGAAAATTCGTACGTCACAACATGGAAACATTTTCTAAGTTTCAAAATTTGAATTTCACCTCATGAACAGATGAACTTTAGTATTTCAATGTTGGAAGCTTTAACCTTCGGTTCCTTCAAAATTCATCTATTGACCAACCAAAATTTGAATTTCAGTATGTCAGAAGCATTAAATGCGGTTGGTTAACGGATAGTTTTTCAGAGTAATCATTGGATAACTTCTCCAACGGATAGATTTTGTCTCTAACGGACATTTGAGACCTAAATCTATAAATATAACATCACTTAAAGTTATGGGTAATGAATCAAACTTTGTATATACTGAAATTCTGCCAAATCTTCTACTCAAAGACTTTTGCTCTCTTACTTCAATACTTGTACCTCAACTTTCATATTCACTCTATTCTAGAGAGTTTCATCTTTGTAAACGATCTAATCTTCATCTGGAAGATAGATTTTCTTGTGAGGAGATATCACAAGGGATTTTAAAGCACTTTGTGAAAGTGCAGAAAGTGATTGAGTGAGCTCTAAAAAACAGAGCACTGAAGTTGTACTGTGGGATTTGCAAGAAGCCCATTGAATTCTTGCTGAATAGTGGAAAATCTCAAGTTGTGTCTTGGGGACTGGACGTAGGTCAAGAGAAGAGACCGAACCAGGATAAATATCAGAGTTTTTCTTCTCTCTATCACTACTTTTTTATCTTACTGCTTTATACTCTGTTTTTCTATCATATTGTGCTTTTTTTATTGTTTTCACCTTGTGCAGAAAATTTTTAAACTTCCCAATTCACCCCCCTTGGGAAGTCAACCTAACTAACAAGTGGTATCATAGCCCGGATTCCCATTCAAAGGATCTTACAGTCCGGGAATTAAAATGGCTCGCTTTTGGAGAAAGCATATTACCATAAGGGAACAATACAAACAAACCATCTGGCTTCAGTGGAGAGCACTATGGTTACTGGAAGATGAAAATGCAAATCTATCTCCAGTCAATCGATCTGGACATCTGGTCAGTCATTCAGAAGGGAGACTTTATTCCAATGGCTTTAGAAGATGATGAAAAGTACAGAGAAAAGCCAGAAGCTGAATGGAATGAGAAAGACAGAAGGAGAGTCTTGTTGAACTTCAAAGCAAAATACTGTTTAGTCAGTGCCTTGAATCAAGATAAATTTTAGAGAGTCTCACAATGCTCCACTGCCAAGGAAATGTGGGACACCCTGCAGATTGCTCATGAACGAACAACTGGAGTCAGGGAAAATAAACTGAATACCTGCATTGGAGAATATGAAAGCTTCAGAATGGCTAAAGGAGAAACTGTAAAAGAGCTACAAAAGAGATTCACTCTCATTGTGAATCAATTAAAGAGCTTGGGAAAGGAGTACACTCAAACAGAGAAAGTAAGAAAGATTCTCAGAGCTCTCCCTGTGGAATGGCAACCCAAAGTAACAGCAATAGAGGAAGCCAGAGGAGAATCAATGGCCTCTGTCACAGCTCTATTTGGCAGCCTTGAGGAGTATAAAGGAAAACTCAAAGCTCTCAAGGAAGCTGGACAAGACAGAAAGAAGAAAGGTCTTGCTCTCAAATGTGCTGAAGAAAAGGAGGAAAAATCTTATGATGGAAAGGAGCTAGATGAAGAAACTCTGGCTATGATGGTCAGAAAATTCGGAAGATTCTACAGTAATAATAGAAATAAGAAAATCTTCAAGAAAGGAGCTGCTGGAGATAGCAAGAGGGAACAAAAAGAGCTTGTTACTTGCTATGAGTGCAAAAAGCAAGGACATATCAAATGGGATTGTCCACAGTTCCTGAAAAAGTAAGAGAAAGAAAAGAAAGCTGCAAACAAAGGAAAGAAAAAGAAAGCTTACATCTCATCAATATGGGACAACAGCTCAGACGAAGAAGAAGATGATGAAGATGAAATTACCAACATCTGTCTCATGGCAGTTGCCTCTGAAGAAGCTGAAATTTCACGCAACAGTGACTAAGAGAATGAGGTATATGAATCTGAACCTTTCTATTCAGAATTACTGGATGCATTTCATGAGCTACATGATGAGTTTGTTAAAGTTGCTAAAGAACTGAAGCAAGTTAAGAAAAAGATTAACAAACTAGAATCCCAACATAATATTTCTGAAACTGTTTCTCTACCTGTTGCTGAATCTGTTTGCTGTAAAACATGTATTGAACTGAAGCAAACCAATGAGTATCTAGTGAAAAGCATGTCTAGGCTTACTAGAGGTAAAGATATGTTGTTTGCTTTAATGGGAAGCCAAAGTATATCACAAGGGAAAGCTGGACTTGGCTATGATCCTTGTGCTGTAAAAGAAAAGATTAGGAAGAAAAATCTGAATATATACATGAGATATTTTGTGTATGCTGAGAACGATAGAAAGAAAAATTATATGTCACCTCACATTGAATCCTATAATCAACCAAGGCATGCAAAACAAAAGTATTATCTGTATTATTTTCTTCCTGCTTCTCAATCTAGCAGTTCTTTTACCACCTGTCATTTCTGTAACAAAAAGGGACATATTTCCAGTTTTTGTGCTATAAAGAAAAATGGACTTAACTGGAAGGTTAAATGGGTTTCCAAGGGTACATCAGTATCCAGGGAAAAGACTACTGACAGAAAAGGACCCTAACAAATTTTGGGTACCTAAAAGGAAAATATGAACCTTGTTTTGCAGGTCTGTCTCAAAGCTAAAAGGAGCAACAAATGGTATATAGACAGTACCTGCTCAAGTCACATGACTGGTGACAAGGAGAAGTTTATCACCCTTAGGGACAAGAAAGGAGGAAAAGTGACCTTTGGAGGTGATCAGTATGGCAGAATAGTTGACATTGGCATTGTGGGTAAGAATCCTGAAATATCCATTGAAGAGGTGCTGTTTGTGATAGGCCTCAACCACAATCTGCTGAGTGTGAGCCAAACATGTGACAAAGGAAATTGGGTGCTGTTTGACTCAAAATTCTGCCTAGTCATCAGAAAAAGCGATCACAAAGTAATCCTCAAAGCTCAAAGGGATGGTAACTGCTATACTATTGATCTTAATGAACTTCCTCCCTTAGATTCTATCTGTTTAATTAGTCAGGACAATGATAGTTGGCTATGGCATAGAAGATTAGCTCATGTTAACATGAATCAGCTTTCAAAATTGGTTAAAAATGAGCTAGTCACTGGCCTACCAAAAATTGCTTTTGAAAAGGATAAAGAATATGATGCATGCCTAAGAGGAAAGCAAACTAAATCTTCTTTTAAACCCAAAAACGTAATCACCACAACTAGACCACTAGAACTACTGCATATGGATTTAATTGATCCATCTAGGGTAAAAAGTATTGGTGAAAATCTGTATGTGCTTGTCATTGTAGATGATTATTCTAGATTTATATGAATATTGTTTCTTTCTTCTAAAAGTGATACCTTTGATGCATTTGTAACCTTAGCCAAGAAAGTGCAAAATGAGAAAGGTATTTCCATTGTGTCTATCAGGTCAGATCATGAAGGAGAATTTGAAAACCCATACTTTCTAGAGTATTGCAATGAGCATGGAATTGACCACAACTTCTCAGCCCCAAGAACTCCACAATAGAATGGTGTAGTAGAAAGAAAGAACATAACAATTGGAGAGATGGTTAGAGCTATGCTGAATGAAAAGGAACTCCCTCAAGTGTTTTAGGCTGATGCAGTGAATACAACTAGCTACATCATTAATAGAGCCTACATCAGACCAATCCTTAGGAAGACTCCTTATGAGTTGTACAAGGGAAGAAAGCCAAATCTGTCACATCTCCATGTGTTCGGCTGCAAATGCTTCATTCACAATAATGGAAAGGAGAATCTGGGTAAGTTTGATGCCAAATCTGATGAAGGTATGTTTCTGGGCTACTCTAGTAAAAGTATGGCATATAGAGTTTTCAATAAAAAGTCTAACTTGGTAGAGGAGTCTGTGCATGTAGTATTTGTTAAAAATGAAACTACTTCTAAACATGTTACTGATGAGGATGATCTTGTTTCAAACTTTAAAAAGTTAGATATCTCTAATGAAGGTATAATTGAATCTTCAAAAATATCTGAATCTATTAATATAGAGGAAGATATTCAGGAGAGAGATTTTGAAGAAAAAAATAATGAAGAAATATCTCAAGAACTCCCTAGAGCTTGGAGATATCAAAAGAATCATCCTGTTGATCAAGTGATAGGGAATGTTCAAGAGAAAGTTAGAACCAGAAAACAGTTAAGGGATCAAATGATTAATTGTGCTTTCATCTCACAAATTGAATCTAAATGTACTGAGGAAGCCTTAATTGATGAGTACTGGATTCTAGCTATGCAGGATGAATTAAATCAGTTTGAAAGAAATCAAGTCTGGGATTTAGTGCCTAGACCCAAAACTCATCTTGACATAGGTACCAAATGGGTTTTTAGAAATAAACTTGATGAATCAAGATCAATCATTAGAAACAAAGCTAGACTGGTTGCTAAAGGATATAATCAAGAAGAGGGCATTGATTTTGAGGAAACCTTTGCTCCAGTAGCTAGATTAGAAGCAATTAGAATTCTACTTGCATATGCATGCATGAAAAATATTTTGTTATATCAAATGGATGTAAAGAGTGCTTTTCTGAATGGATATATCATGAAAAAAGTCTATGTAGATCAGGTTTTGAGGATTCTACAAAACCAAACCATGTGTATAAACTGAAGAAAGCTCTTTACGTTTTGAAGCAAGCCCCTAGAGCATGGTATGAAAGATTGAGTAATTTTCTAACTGAAAAGGGGTTTAACAGAGGAAAAGTAGATACAACTTTATTTACTAAGAAAGAAAATAAATATTTACTTATTGTTCAAATATATGTTGATGATATTATATTTGGTGCTACTAATGAGTCTCTCTGCAAAAATTTTTCTAAGTTAATGCAGGGGGAATTTGAAATGTCTATGATGGGTGAACTCAACTTCTTTCTTGGATTGCAAATCAGACAGTGCAATGATGGTATCTTCCTCAATCAATCCAAGTATCTGAAGGAATTGCTGAATAAGTTTGGAATGGAAAATGCAAAGCCAATGGGGGCACCTATGGCTACTGCAACCAAATTGGATATGGATGAAAAGGGGAAACTGTTTGACATAACTCAGTACAGAAGAATGATTGAATCCCTACTGTACTTAACTGCTAGCAGACCTGACATTATGTTTAGTGTCTGTATGTGTGCAAGGTTCCAATCATGTCCCAAAGAGACCCATGCAACTGCTGTGAAACGTATCTTCAGATATCTAATTGGAACTTCACATATTGGACTTTGGTATCCGAAGGGCAATGGAGAAGATCTCAAAGGATACACTGATACTGACTTTGCAGGATCCAAAACTGATAGAAAAAGCACAAGTGGAACTTGTCAGTTTCTTGGAGGATCCTTGGTTTCATGGTTTAGCAAAAAGCAGAACAGTGTGGCCTTATCCACAGCAGAGGCTGAGTATGTTACAGCTGGAAGCTGTTGTGCCCAAATCATCTGGATGAAATAGCAGCTTGAAGATCTTGAGGTTGAGTTGAAGGAAATACCAATCATGTGTGACAATCAAAGTGTCATTAATATCACAAAGAATCCTATCATGCACTCAAGGACAAAACATATTGAAATTAGGCACCACTTCATAAGGGATCATGTTTTGAAAGGAGAAATCAGACTAGAATACATCCCAACCAAAGATCAAGTTACAGATATCCTGACAAAGCCTCTATCAGAAGATAGACATTGCAAAATAAGAAGAGAATTGGGCATGGTAAATCCTAATGAACTGTAAGTAAATCCGTATGTAATTCTGTTTTAAGATTTTCCAACATTGAATTAGTTCTAACTTTAGCATCGGAGTGTGTTTAAAATAAGTTGCAGGTGCTCCTCATGAGATTCAATGCTGATAAATCTGAAAAATGGAGCTTACCAGAATGGAACAATCAAAGAGTGAAGAAAATGGAAGAAATTCTGAGTTTCTGGATCTATTCTATAAGTTTCTAAAGTTGAAATTCATATATTGATGATGTGTTAGATGAATTTTTGTGAAAAATTAAGTTTATGAGGAAGTCAGCATGGTCAACATTCGAATTTGGATACCTAACAGACAAACTTCAACATGTTATAAGTTAGAACAGTTCTCGGTAATGCCTCGAAATTCGTCTATTGAACCTTCAAAATTTGAATTTTCAAGAACAAAAATTTCAAAATTCTATTTGTCCAACATGATGATTATACTAATATTTATCTCTTAACATATAAATGTTGGAAAAACTTTCACAAAATAGAGAAATTTGAATTTCTGACTTAAAATTCGTCTGTTGAAACATACCCCTCAATGTTGAATCTTTGAAAGATGAAGTTTTGCATGCTTAATTCGTCTGTTGTTTGGTGGTTTGGTTGCTGCTTGATGTTTGCTCTTAAAAATTTAAACTTTGTTGAAACAAAGTTCGTCTGTTCATCTTGTTTTGTTTTAACCAAGCCTCTATCAGACGAACTTTCACAAGAAAATTCGTCTGTCAGTAAGCTTTGCTGAACGGTTTAACTTGTAACTACCCGAAGTTCGAATTTTGACCCCTCAAAATTCGTCTGTCAGACGGTTACTCATGTTAAAACTGACAGTTTTTCAAAGAACAGATGCAACCCTATTTCTATTCTCTCTGAGTCTGTTCTAATCCCCCATTTAATGCTCTTCAATTCTGACAAAAAATCGTCATTTCCCACCAATTAAACTTCCTTGCGCATCTTTTAAACCTATTCTTTACTCCATTCTGCAACATTCATCCGTGAAAATGGCAAGAGTTAAGAATCCAGAAGCTGGCAAAGGAGAGGCTCAGCCAAAACATTCAGTTAAATCCTAATATGCCACGAAGGAAGGAGAAAACCCGAAGAGAAAGGTCGAATCCAGCAAGGGAACTCCTTCCAAACGCCAGAAAACTATACCTAACGGAGAATTGAAGAAGGCTAGACCCTCTTCCTCAAAGACAGCAGAACCTTCAATCCCTGTTCCTGTTGCTGCTGAGAATGTTGCTTCCACTTCATCCTCAAGTACTGAATTTGGAGAATATGAGCTTACCACACTGCCACTATGGAGCACTCCACAGATTCAAGAGGGAATACTCCACCAAGTTTGCCAACAAAAAGGTAATCAAGCTACATTATGTAAACTTGGAAGATTTCTTGGTCTCTAATAGTTTTGATGCTGGTATATAGATGATGAGATACAAAAATCTGTTGGAAGTATTGGAGAGATATGATGATGAAATGATAAAAACTTGGTATGTCTCCTTAAAGTACAACAGCAAGAAGAAGAAATGGGAGGTTAACCTGAGATCAAGGACCATCTGACTCTCAGATAAAACTTTGAATGAAATGCTGGAGATCCCAGGGCAAGATGGCCTCAAAATTGACATCACTGCCTCTGGACACATGGATGAGGCAGAAACTGCTGATGAAGAAGGTGGCTCCTTTCTGAACTACAAAGAGAGCACGATTCTGAGCACATTGTTCAGAAGAAAGGAAAACTGGCCATCCATAAACGTGTTGAAGCCCATAGACCTCAGTGTTCAAGTGAGAATCCTGCACTACATAATATCCAGGATCATATTCAACAAAGAAGGCAGCTTCAATCTGATAACAAGGGTAGAGGCACATGTCATGGCAGCAATCATGCGTGGAAAGCTGATCAACATGGGACATATCATACTCCAACGCATGATCAAGGCAAGGGATCAAAGGAAGGACTCCACACTCCTCTATGCAACTATCATTTCTAGAATTCTGCAATATGCCAGAATTCAGTATCTTGAGAAGGGGAAGGGGAAGCCCACTGAGATCTTCAAGGAAGAAGAATTGTAAAGAATGGGAATTGAAAAGGATGAAGGAAGATGGATTGAAAAGGGAGCAGGAAGAACTGAAGATCTATTTTTTGTTACAGATGTCTTCCTAGAGCAAGAAGGCACCTCTGAGGCCCCTGCAAGATCTGTACCTCAGCCTTGTCAGCCAGTTCCATCTCCATCCAAGCCTACTCACATTTCATCCACTCCCTCCTCTCGTGCCAAGCCAACCAAGATTACTGAGTTATATGACAGCCTATCTACACTCATTCTTAGCATCAGAGATGAGAAAAATGCCAAGTTTGCTCATCTGTAAGATCAGATTCATCAGTTGGCAAAGAACATGAAAGTGGTTGCTGATGCCTATGAAGAAATTCGAAGTGCAATCCCTACCACATCAGCTCTACCTCAGCCAGGGTTTTCTGTGCCTATCCAATCTCCAACCCCTGAGCCTCCAAGCCCCTTCGAGCTAGTCTCTTCTGACCATGATGATGATGGTGCTGAGCCTGCTGGTACAATGAGGACACCAAGTCCTGGTCCACCCTTGGACTATGGTTTAGAAGAAGAAGGACTTCAAGAAACAAGCCCTCATGAGCCTATGCAAGAATATGCTCAGGATTCAATTATGTCCATTCAAGAATCTGAGCAAGTTGAAAGACTGGTGGCAGCCATTTCCACCTCTTCAATGCAAGAAGTTGCCAACAATGAAGAGAGAAGCATTGTGCCAATTGTTGATTATGAAGCTATTGCTCGCAATGCTCTCTTGCAAGCTCAAAGAAGAAGGCTTGAGGAAATGTTTCATCCTGATGAACCAGCTCCTCCTTCTCTCACTGCTTATGGACTCTCAGAAGAATAGAGAGCTCAATTGGCTCATTCCAGGCAGGCAATGCAGGAGTTGTTTGAGATCTCTGATGATGATGAAGAGACAAGTCCTGAGCTTTATGAGCCTCCTGCACCAGTTGAACTAGAAATCCTTTTTGCTCCTGTGCCACTTCAAGCCATTCCAGTTTCTCAGATCCTTCCTCCGATTGATTTTGTTGGCCTTCCTGATGATGCCAAAAAGGGGGAGAAGAAGAAGCAAACTGGAAAATCTGCTGCTGAGCCATCTAGGAAGACATACAGCAAGAAGCCCAATCTAAAGAAGAAGTGATTGAAAAATTGATTAGAATTTAGGCTTGAGTCTTCATGTAGTGCTGTCCTATGTTTTGATTGTTTGGGTTGTTTGCATTTTGTATTTGCTTTGTGTTTTGAAATTGGTTTTTGAAGAACTTTTTACTTTAATTGGGTTCTGTAAAGCAACAATTATTGAAATGAATGAATTCCTTGATTGCAATATCACTCCTTGAATCTCTTCACCGATGTGCTATATATGATATCTTTTGAAATATAATGCATATGTTAAGGGGAAACTTGTTAAAGCAAACCCAAGTACTAATCCAGTTTGTAAGTTGTTTTGTCATCATAAAAAATGGGGAGAATGTTGAATCAAGAAGTTTTGATGATTTCAAATCAACTCTTAAGAGCTTGGAGTAAAAGATATTAAATGTGCACAAAGAGTTCAAATGAAGAAATCCTGGAGAAATCTATGCAAAATTTGTTGTAGGATGTTTAATTATGTTTAAATATGGGTAAAAGACTTTGATTTGATGAAAAGATATTTTAAAAACTTGATTTTATGTTAAATCATGAAATATTTGAAAAATACCCACCAACAGACGAAGTTTGAAGAGTTTACATTGAATTGTCATATTGGAAATTCGAACTTTGGTTTTGGAAGTTCGAATTTCGAGCTAAAACTGAATAAGTCTGAAGAGATGTCTCTCTGACAGACGAATTTTGATTTTCCAAAGTTTGAATTTTCATAAGTATCTGAAAGAAGATGTTGAGTAACAAACGAACTTTGAGTTTTGAAAATTCGAATTTCAGACAAAATACAACTTATGAAAATCAAGAAATCCGTCTGAAACAATGACAAAGTTCATCTGAAATCAAGACTATTTTGAGTTTCAAAAATTGGTCACCGACAGACGAACTTTGAACATGGAAATTCAAATTTCAGAAGCTAAAGTTGTGAGTCTATTGAAATGATATGATGATATACGAAGGACAGTGTTTACAAATTCGAATGTTGAAGTAAGTCTGAAAAGAGGTCTCTCTGACAGGCGAATTTCACTCTTTGAAAATTCGAATTTTGAAGTAAATGAACTACGTGCCTTTTGAGCCTACTACTGACAAACAAATTTTGGGGTTCCAAAATTTGAATTTCGATGGCACTGTAGCAAATTAAAAATACTGTTCACACTTAACAGAAGAACTTTCTTCTTGAAAATTCATACGTCACAACATGGAAACATTTTCTAAGTTTCAAAATTCGAATTTCACCTCATGAACAGATGAACTTCAGTATTTCAACGTTGGAAGCTTTAACCTTCGGTTCCTTCAAAATTCATCTGTTGACCAACCAAAATTTGAATTTCAGTATGTCAGAAACATTAAATGCGGTTGGTTAACGGATAGTTTTTCAGAGTAACTGTTGGATAACTTCTCTAACGGATAGATTTTGTCTCTAACGGACATTTGAGACCTAAATCTATAAATATAATATCACTTGAAGTTGTGGGTAACGAATCAAACTTAGTATATACTGAAATTTTGCCAAATCTTCTACTCAAAGACTTTTGCTCTCTTACTTCAATACTTATACCTCAACTTTCATATTCACTCTATTCTAGAGAGTTTCATCTTTGTAAACGATCTAATCTTCATCTGGAAGATAGATTTTCTTGTGAGGAGATATCACAAGGGGTTGTAAAGCACTTTGTGAAAGTGCAGAAAGTGATTGAGTGAGCTCTAGAAAACAAAGCACTGAAGTCATACTATGGCATTTGCAAGAAGCCCATTGATTTCTTGCTGAATAGTGGAAAATCTCAAGTTGTGTCTTGGGGACTGGACGTAGGTCAAGAGAAGAGACTGAACCAGGACAAATATCAGAGTTTTTCTTCTCTCTATCACTACTCTTTTATCTTACTGCTTTATACTCTGTTTTTCTGTCATACCGTGCTTTCTTCATTGTTTTCACCTTGTGCAGAAAATTTTCAAACTTCCCAATTCACCCCCCCTCTTGGGAAGTCAGCCTAACTAACATAGTTAAGTCGCAAATCTATAAATAGAACTTCATTTGAGATTGCTGGTAACAATTTTAACACTGAATATACTGAAACTCTACTGAATTCATTAGTCAAAGCCTTTTCACTCTCACACTTCATTTATTATACTCCAACTATTATATCTTCTCTAATTTAGAGAGTTTTTATTCTATGTAAAAATCTTTTGTTTATTTGGAAGAAGAATTTCTTGTGAGGGAATTCACAAGAGAATTTAGGAAACACTTTATAAGAGTGCAGAGTGTAAAGTTTAAGTGTTATTAGAACAGGGCACAAGGTTGTACTGAGACATTGTAAGGAGCCCATTGAATTCTGGATGATAGTGAAAATCTCAAGTAGTAGCTTGGGGACTGAACATAAGTCAAGTGGATTAGAGCGAATCAGAGTAAATTTCCTTGTCCTTTCTTCATTTATCTTGCATTTACCTTCATTATCTTTGTACTCTGTTTTTTTGCAAACTTCTATTATCACTGTAATATTACATTTTTGCAAAAAAAATTTTAAACTTATCAATTCACTCCCCTCTGGGGAAGCTAGCACTTCTAACACAATTAATTAGCATTCGACACTGATCTAAGTCCAAACATTCAACAGAGCTTCCAAATAAAACCAATAGAATCACCCGGTATCATTTAGTACCTCTAAGGCCCAAACCACCAAAACACAATTTAGCTACTTACTGATGAATTCGCTGCTTCCAAATAACTTTTGAAAATCTATAAACCTGATCACAACATACATGCACCCTATACAAGCACCAAACACATCCTCCCATAGAACTTAAAGCAACATCTCAAGCATAAACCCAATGAGACCAAGTTACCAATACCATTTCCGACCATCTTTATACTCAAAACAACACATAAATCCATATTTGATCCTAATCAAGTTTGGACATCATGAGAACCCAAAGCTTAGAAACTAGAGTTTGGAGAAACAACCACATAATCCATAAAAATCCATAACCTAAGTTCTAATTACATACAATGGCACATCATTAAAGCATTTAAACATAATTTAATTGGTAGAAATCCATCCAAACTGGACCCTTAACATCTAACACAAAATTCCACCATTTAAAACTAGAAAAATAGGAAGGGGAAGGTAGAGAATCATCATACCTACAAAATCCAAACTTCCCAAAGCTCCAGAGTGTGCCCTAACACCTCAAGACTTCAAACCCTAGCAGAGAACCACTGATCTCCTTCATTTTTTCCTTCTTTGGTCTACTGGTTCACGCTATTTAAAAATAGAATTTGTGATATGGCGCCACAGCACCAGTGCTTTATGTTTCAAATTTCACTGGTGAAATTCAACTCTTTCGCTGTGGCTTGAAGGGAGCCCGCTGTGGTATGAGAGAATTTTCTACTCTCTTTTTTCATCTCTTCCTCTGATTTGGCCCCATCGGACTTGCACCAATATGAAAATATTCTTCCATGAGTCCATTAACATGTCCAGAAGAATTAAAGTGGGGTTGTTACACTTCTCTGGATCTTCCAATGGAGGAAGCTACTTAATGTCATACCACTCAACTTTTTTTTTTCTCCCAAATGCACACACATGCATTTTGGCACTAAACACGAAAGATTATTTAACTTGAATGTTAAAGTCCATTATTTTCTTAAACATAATGCCTATTTTCAATATATTTAAAAGAGACTTTTTAATGAAAAACTTCAATATATTTAAAATTTATTTATGAGAAAATGACACTTAGGAACTCATAACATAGAATTGGTAGTTAAAATTTGAAAAAAAAAATTATCAAAACCTACTTTGATTATCTTTACATTTCAAAAGAATTAGTTTTCAACTGTCGTATGGGAGATACACTTGGTACTTTCCAATAAATTTTGATAAGAATTAAATGCTTCATGAAAATTATATCAATAAATGATAATTCATGCTTCTCATAGAGCCGATGCCTATACTTCTTAAAGTTATAGTTTAATTTTCAATTATAAGATTATAAAAATTTTAAAATCTGTTATTATCTCTACATTAAAAAATAAAACCTTGCAATATTCGAAAGATTATCTTTTAAGTTAAAATAGAACCCATTATAACTTATTTTATGATCATGAAAACCATTAATAATAAATATTATAAATATTTAAATGTCATTTTTTTGAATGAGTTGATCATTACTTTTAAGTAAAAAATTTTTTGCTTTAGAAGTTAGAGGGAATGATGTAAAAGAAATTGTTACAAGATGTGGAAATCTTTAATAGGCATGAACATTTAAAAAAAAGTTTGAAAAAATTTAAAAATAGATAATATTATTGCATATTGCTTTTATTCAACTAATAAAAAAGGGATTGTAATAATCAATACACATTAATTATATGATTTCTAATATACCCTTTCAGTACTTAATATAAAATCATTTTAATTAAACTATGCCAATTAAGAATGAAAGTTATAATTATAACTATCTCGATTTCTCTACAAATCACAATATTTTATAAAATTACTCTTATTTAAGTTCTTTTTCTATCTTTCGGGATACATTAAATTGATATTTTTTTTAAAATACATAATAAATACTACATTATATATTATAAAAAGCCTATATTTAGAATAGGAGGGTTGCCGGCCAACTTTTTTATTACTATTTATTATTTTTGTTATAACACACATGAAAGTCACAAACAAGAGATTTAAATTAAATGCTGTAATATAAAAACAAATAGATTTGATGTCAATACGGATGGCAATTCTGTCAGCACATTAGATAACATCGACCATTTGATATGAACCAGAAGAGTAATTTCGTCGATACGTTTAATCCACCTCATGTGGAGAAGGACTTAATTAGTATTGAAGGTCTAATGACAAGAGGAAAGCTTAAGATATTGCATTAATGCAATTGAAGCGCATTTTTAATTCATTGAAGGACAATGACACTAATATTCAATTGAAAGAATGGAGAATTAGGGCTGATTCATGTTTTTTAAAACAATTTTTTATTTTTTAAAATAGAAAAATAAAAAAAATTGTTTGATAAACCTGTTTCTTATAAATTAAAGTATTTTGAAAAATAGAAAAAATAAAAAAATAAAAAATTTAAGACATTGTTAAGGTGTTTTACATTTCTTGTTTTAAAAAGCACAAGAAAAATATAGAAACTATCCACCTTATTAATAGAAAAATTATAAATTTTTAATATCTAAGTTAATAATTATTAATTATGATTTTGATAATAATTATTTAAATAAATATATTTATTTTTTTTTCCTAAAATTCATTATAGAAAACCATACAATTTTGTAAAACTATTTTAAAAATATTAAAATTGAGAATTCATTAAAACAAGTCTTTAATATTTCTTATTCAAGTCCAAATGGCTGCGCCCATGAGTATTGGGAAACGTGAAGAACAAGTTGAGCCCAATTTTGAAAAGCTCAAATGAATTGTAATTGGCCTACACTTGTTATTTCATCCAAATTAATTTGTTTCCTATTTTCAAGCCTATTTTGTTTATTTTTTATATTATCTTTTTAGGATAGAATTAAATTTAAATTTTAAATTAATTCATAAATATCTTTTAAGTAATCCTTTAAGAAAATGGATTCCCTAGTAATGTTTTGATATCCAAACCGGACCAAACAGTTGAACTAGTTGGACCGTCACCAGAATGACTCAATTTTTAGCTTTGCATCGTTTTAGGGGTTAGACCGCTTTAAATTTGCTTTCGAGTCGGGAATCAGAATTGAACCAGGAACCGAAGCGGTTTTTAAAGAACCGGACAATTTTTTAAATTGTGTGAAATTTAACTTAAATTTATTTTTTTTACCAAAATTATTAATTATAAAAATTATTAGAGAGTAAAATACTATTTCCCATTTTATTTTAAAATTACTAATTATAAAAATGAAAATTTTCAATGTATTATACTCTCTCTGTCCCAAATTATAAAAAAATTTTGAAAATTTTCATTTATCCCAAAATATAAAAGACATAGATAAAATTTGTGAAGTAATTAATATTATTTTTCTTTTATACCCTTAAGTAATTAAAATTGTATTGATAATTATTAATAATTAATTAGTCTTGCTTCAGGCTTTTAATGTAGATAATTCTAGAAAAAAATTAAATTGTAGCACAATTAATAAGTTTAACTACCAAAACTATTTTTTTCTTAATACAGATAAAGTAATTATTTATTTCTTATAATTAGGACCAAAGAGAGTATTGTCATTTTATAATATTATGGTCATATAGTATTATCATGCTAAAATGTTTTATTATTATTTTTAATAATTTAATATATATTATTACTATATAAACTTATTAACTTATTATGAACCTGAATTATTTAAATTTATTTTATTAATAATTTGATATTTTATTTTTATATATATATTTTATTATATATTATTATTTTTATGTAATTATTATATCATCAATTGAACTACTGGTTAATTCATACAAATTATGACTTGATAATATTTTTAATTTTATGTTTGATCTAATTTTTAAAATATTATTTTCTGGTATCAATAGGATTCCTAGCAGCAGCAGAATTCTAGTTTTAGTAGGACTTTTGTTTGTCAATAGCCGTGTACTAGGCAGAATTTCGAACTCGTAAAAATAAAAGAAAATAGTAAAAGTATTCTGCAATTGCGCGGATAGGTCAATGTCCCTTTAGTTTGTGATTAGTTTGTGATTAGGAAAAATAACATGTTCCGTTGCGTACAACGTACGTTCGCTATTTACATCCATCAAATCTTGAATCATCCATTTATTCCTCTTAGGGCAAGTCTAGCCTCCAAATATTTTCAAAGTTGTTATTAGTGTCTAAACTTTTTTTTATATGAAGTTATCCTACAAGTTTCAGAATTGTAGTAATTTTGCCTTGGCAAGCAATTAAAGTCAACAATGTTGTTTGTTAATTTATCAACTTACGAGCTTATTTAGTTTAGCATTTGATAAATTAAATCATAATTTTTAATTATTATTTTTTTATTTAAACATATTTATGATAAATTTTTATATTTTTATCTAAATTTTATTTTTATAAATTTTGGTTATTATAATAGAACTTTTATAAAAAGGTAATCCAAATAGTATATTGTCAATTATATCAAATCATCCTATCTAACAGTTTACGTGGTATTCTAATTAGAAAAAAATCCTAAAAAAATTATAAAAATGCAAGAAAAATGGAAACAGTGCTCAAAATGAAGAAATTTAACCAAAATATATTATTTTTAATATCCAAAGAGTATTAACTTTTAATCAAAGACTCCAAAAACTATTAAAAATCATTTCATAAAAATTTTATGTGACAATCTACATGGCACTCAAGTGGGAATATTATAAATGACCATAATGCCTTTGCTAAAAAGACCACCTCAGTTCAATTAAAATGTACCAACTCAACCCAATTAATTTTGACTCAGTGCAAAAAATTGAAACCCAAATTAAAAATCTCATAACATAATAAAATCAACTAATAAATATAAAGGAATAAAAATTCTAAAAAATAATGTGCAAATTCATATGAGAAAATAAACTAAAAAATTTTTAAGAAAATTGAAAAATCCTAAAAAAAAATTTCACAAAAATACAAGAAAAGTGGTCAAAATGAAAAAATTTGACTATAAGACACTAAATTTAATACCCAAGAGGTATCAAGTTTTAATTAAAGACTCCAAAACTATTAAAAATACAAATCAAGTTCATTTTAAAGTCTAATTAAGATCAAAGTTAACCAATTAATGCAATTAGTTTTTGAGGTCTCTTATTATAAGTTAATACTCTCTGGATGTTAAAATTAGTGTATTTTGTCCAATTTTTTTCATTTCAACCACTTTTTCTATTTTTCTTTTATTTTTATGGATTTTTTAGGATTTTCCATTTTCATGAAATTTTTTACTTTATTTTTTTCTGTGAATATGCACATAATTTTTGTGACTTGTTTATTCCTTTTTGTTTATTGATTGATTTTATTAGATATTAAGATTTTTAATTAGGTTGAATTGGTATATTTTAATTTGGTACTTTATGTTCTCACTTTGATGTCATGGAGACTGCCACGTAAAATTTTTATGAAATATTTTTTAGTAATTTTTGGAATCTCTACTTACCCTTTGGTATATAGAATTAGTGTATTTTGATTAAATTCCTTCATTTAAACTACTTTTTCTATTTTCTTACATTTTCACAATTTTTTAAAAAAATTTTTAACTAGAATGCTACGGAGATTGTCACATAAGATAATTTGGTACAATTAATAAATTGATAGTCAACGTTCTTTAACAATTGAGTCAAAATTTATAATTTTGAAACTTTGAGGGTAACATTATGAAAAAAAAATTTAAGATATTAGTAACAACTTTAAAATAATTTAAGGATAGATTTGCACTTTAATTTTTCTTTTATCTACACCGAAAAAATGGGGTCACTCCTTGATTTGCATTTAGATTTCATGCATGTAATGGAAAAAGTTTCTAGCATTGGATGCTTCTCTTCATGTCTCTCCATCTTCCAATGGTGGAAGCTACTAAACACAAACGGATCTACTTTTTCTTGCCCCAAACACCAACCATGTATTTTGGCACTAAAAACAAAAGATTTAAATTGAATGATAAAATCCACTCTGTTTAAATTAATGGTTTTTTTAAGAAAGATTCTTCTATATGTTTTAAACTTATTTTGGGGAAATGACACTTTGCCAACTCACAATATCAATATATAGTTAAGAACTTTGAAAATTAGAAAGCTTCATAAAAATTATAAAAAATAAATTATTATTCCTATTTTTAAAGTTAGTATTCATGCTTCTGAAAATTACAATTCAATCATTCTACTATTATAAAAATGCTTTAAATTTGTTATTACTTCTAAATAAAAAAATATTTGTAACATTCCAATGATTAGGTTTTAAATTAAAGAAGAATGAATGATAATTTACTTTTATGATTATTAAAAAAATTTGACCTGTAAAATTGTTAGCTATCAATAATGTAAATTATAAATATTAAATTTCAATTATTTTTTAATGAGTTAACCATTACTTTTACGGCAATTTTTGCACTAAAAGTTAGGGGAAAATTATGTCAAAAAAATCGTTGTAGGACATGGAAACCTTTTAATAGGCATGAAGATATTAAAAAATATAAAACAAAATTCAAATGATATCATGCAATACTTTTATTACTCAATCAATGATAAAAATATATGATCGTAACGATTAATACACATTGTATCATGTCTAATATATACTTTGCATTAGAACAATTATATTTATTTCAATGCTATATATTCTTTTAATTTTTTGTTATTACATGTCTCGATTTTTATGTTAACAGACTTTATTTTGATATTAGTTGATAAATATATATATATGCTTAAAGTTGTGTTTTTTAATATTTATATTGAATATAAATCTTTCACTCCTTTATAATTTTTTTCTAGTCTAGGATCAATTTATTTAATATCTGTTAAATGATATTAATCCATATATGTCTTAAAATTAAATTCAGTATTTAAATAACAATTTGATAATTTGGTCTATCTACCCTTTTAAAGGATGGATCTACTTCAAAATTTTTATTATAGTTTTCTGCAATTTAAACCAATACCCTCCAGGGATGCTTATATTAATCAGAACCAGTTAATGAATTACTAATAGCACCACTTGAAGCAGAAGCCTCTCTCTCTATCTCTCTCGATCTCACGCACACACGCAAGAGAATGTGGTTTTCCAAGCAAATGATCATCTTTTCGACTCTCTGGATTTTAACATTCGTTGGGGTTCATTCCCAAATACTGAAACATTACAATTTCATCGTAAGTTTCCCGACATTCAGAAACTCAATCCTCAAACCGTTAGCCATCAATTTCTATTTCATTATTATCAGGTTAATTTCTTGCAGGTGAAAGAAGCTCAATATACAAGACTTTGCAGCACAAAAAGTATATTAACTGTGAACGGAGAATTTCCCGGGCCAATTATTCGCGTACAGAAGGGTGAAACAATACATGTCGATGTTTGTAACAAGGGCAGATATAACATCACTTTACACTGGTACTTATGTCTTAATCTCATCAGTTTTGATGTTCCAGAGATATATTAACTTTAGCCAATTATATGGCAGGCATGGAGTGAAGCAGCCGAGGAATCCATGGTCAGATGGTCCTGAATACATCACACAGTGTCCTATAAAACCTGGAGGGAAGTTCAAGCAGAAGGTGGTTTTCTCTACAGAGGAAGGAACCTTATGGTGGCATGCTCACAGTGAATGGGCTAGAGCCACTGTCCATGGAGCTATCATAGTCTATCCAAACCAGAACAGTGCCTACCCTTTTCCCAAACCTCATGCAGAGATTCCCATCATATTTGGTATCAAATTATTGATAATTACTACTTGTCCTATAATGATCAGAATTTATTAAATTTGATTGTCTTTCTTTCTTGCAGGAGAATGGTGGAAGAATGACGTGAGGGAAGTCTATACTGAGTTCCGTAAATCTGGAGGATCTCCATTAAGTTCTGATGCTGTCACCATAAATGGTCAACCAGGTTATCTCTATCCTTGCTCAAAATCAGGTAGATGGACAACTACAAGCTAACTGTTCTTCTACACGTGTGTGTTTGTATGCGTATGATCTGATTTTAGGTACCTAACCTAACACCTGAGTTCTCTGCAACATTCAGACACATTCAAGATGAAAGTAGAAAAAGGAAAGAGTTACCTTCTTCGGATGGTTAATGCTGCAGTGAACCTCATACTGTTTGTTTCTGTTTCAAATCACAAGCTGACGCTTGTTGGAGCAGACGGCAGCTACACGAAGCCATTGACAAGAGGTTACATCGCAATAGCTCCAGGACAAACAATGGATGTGTTGTTACACGCAAACCAGAAGCCTAATCGCTACTGTATGGCTGCAACAGCATATTCAAGGGCCGGAGGAATTCCCTTTGATAACACCACAACCACATCATTTATTCAGTACAAAGGTGAATATAATGCATCTTCATCATGTTCCCCATTACCATATCTTCCACAATCTAATGACAGCCAGGCTGCTTTTAACTTTTTTAGAAGCATTAAGGGATTGCCTAAGAAATTCTCCCAGAGAGTCCCATTGGATATCACCACTCACATACTGACGACTGTTTCTTTAAACACATTCCCATGCACCAAAGGCCAATCCTGCCAGGGAACCAATGGAACCATTTTCGCTTCTAGCATGAACAACATAAGTTTTGAAAACCCAAGCAATATTGACATACTGGAAGCTTATTACCATCAAATCAATGGGGTGTATGGTACAGGATTTCCCATGTTTCCACCGTTGATATTTAACTTCACTGCAAAGGATTTGCCTCTAGTTCTACAGATACCGAAGCGAGGGACAGAGGTTATGATTCTGAATTATGGTGAAAGAGTGGAACTTGTTGTCCAAGGGACAAACTTGATTGAGGGGACGGAACATCCTATGCATCTTCATGGATACAACTTCTATGTTGTTGGGTATGGACTAGGGAATTTCAACAAACAGTTGGACTCCAAAAATTTCAATCTCATTGATCCTCCTCTCTTGAACACAGTGATTGTGCCCAGAAGTGGCTGGACTGCCATCAGGTTCAGGGCTATCAACCCAGGTACGCACTATTTCAACCTAGCTATCAAACACTAAAGAGAACATAATAAAATATTGAGATAAGTTCTTTATAGTTTCAAAATCCTTCACCATTAAACTTTGGGTAATGTACGAATGTATGGTACGTAGGAGTATGGTTAATGCATTGCCATCTCGAGAGCCATATTTCTTGGGGAATGGAGACAGTCTTCATTGTGAAGAACGGGAAATTGTGCATTCAAACTTTGCCACCTCCACCACCTGACATGCCACCTTGTTGAAGTTAGCTTCTTTCACACTCGTTAGTCACTGGCTTGCATCGATCTCTTGAAGCGCCTTTGGACGAAATGAGAGATTACATAGGAGAATAATGAGTCCCTTTTTTAACCCTGTGTATCTCATAGAAATATATAGGACTAATCTCTTTAATTTATCTGTCTTCTCATTTCACTTAATTCACTTAAGGAGTTACTTCAGGAAATTCACATTCCTCACTCACACACTGTTCAAAACTTTGGAACATGATAAATTGAAATAAATAATTAATATTACTACGTACCATTATTGGCTTGATAATTGGTGAGAAATGGTCTTGTTATATGGACCCATAATGAACCACACACATTAATGAAGGCGACCTTACGAGTAAAGTTGGGATGTCTCATTGATGACAAGGGATAGGTCCTGGCTTTATACTCCCACTTATTATTAATATAAGGTTATTTTAATAAAAAATATGCAGATTAAAGATAGAAATTAAAATTAATTAACTATCTTAATTTTTCCAAAAATTATAATATTTTTTCAAAACTATCTTTATTTAATCTTTTTTTTCTTTTTAGAATACATTAAATAGGGGCATTTTTTGAAATGCATAATAAATACTACCTCATATATAGTAAAAAATCATATATTTAGGATTAGAATAAAAGATCCTATAATTAGAATTAGAACTGAATAGAGTATTTTATTTCAATTCAATTTGTAGACGATGAGGGTTTGATCTTGTCTTTGAATAAATAAATGGTTCCATCTGCCTATCCAGCAACTTATATTTTATTGGTTAACGTGCTCCATGCGAGCATGACTTTCAACAAACTTTCTTTAATTTCTATGGCAGAAAAGACCAACAAAATTGAAAATCTTGATAAATATTGCTAGCTAATTCAATTTTCTACTTTAAAAGTGCCAATAGTGAAGTTATAAAGCATCAGCAAAATGCCAAGTTGTTGATATAATATTTAAAGTTTTGTTAATTATATATCCCCAGCACTTGTAATCGAGCCTGAATTCTCGACACTTCCACAAAATGAGTAAAGAGTACTTACTCCCATCATTAATATAAGTTACTTTTAATTAATTTATTAAAATCAAGAAAAATTTGTTATGTCATTAAAATTATCTTAAAATTAATGTGTTTTCTATCTTTACCCTTTAATAAATACTACAAATTCAAATAATTCACATTCATTTTCATGATTAAATAAGGACATTTTAAAAATAAAGTAATTAATACTCTAGAAACTCATAGAATGTGACTTACATTTAAGATTATAAAAAACTTTTAAAATGTAACTAATAAAAATGACCGGAGGAAGCATTAACACGTAGAACACTATTGCAAACTCATAAATTTATTCAGGAAAACAAGAAGTCATCTACTTGAATTTATATTCTTATGAACTATTTTCTAGTTAAATTAGAAAATATGAATTTTGTACGCATTACTTACCTTATTAATAATTTTGTATTAACACTTTTAACTTAATTTAAAATGTAAAATCTACTCATTTTAATTTGATTGGAAAAATATCTTAATTATATAAATTTTAAGTATCTACGTTTTCTTCAGAAATTGCAAGGATCTATATATATATATATCATGTTGATGATATTAAAAGACCTTAAAAATTAAAATTTTTATGATGGATTATTTTTATAAAACTAAAATATTCTTACAGTATCCAAAAGCGACCATCCTGTTATTTTAAGAACAGCTATAATGATAATTTTAAAAAATTAATAATAATTCCAATTCTAATTATTCATAAAAAATTTTAATTTTTTTAAATTCTTAAAGATGATTGATTTATTTAAATTTAAGGAAAAGGATGCTGTGCCCGCCATTGCAAGACGACAAATTAAATAAAAGAAAGATTGATTTGAATGCGATGTATGTGATATACAATGAACGGAAGAACACCCTTAAAAATGGAGGGTTTTGAAAAGACCCATTTAACTTTTTTTTTTATTTACCTGATTTAATTCATACCGTTGTTTTCAAAACCACTGTTTATAATAAATGGAACATATCTAAAACCGTAAAGAGACCGGAATAAGTACAACAAAGAACGTTTTTTGGTAAATATAAAATCCTTAAGATCAGTTATGTATTTTTGTAATTATGTTCACACCTCAATTTTAATATACGTGATATAAGTGTATGTATTTTACAAATATAATAAAGTAATTAAGTCAATATAAAAAGAAGTGAAAGTTAAAACTAAATTAAAGAAATAAAACTGATAAAATAAAAGAGAGACAAGACTTTAGATATATTGCTTTTTAGCTTCAAAGAGTCTAATAAATTTGAAAATTAAAACGAATTACATCACATTCCATCACATTTCATATGAAGTAGTTAATTTTTTTTTTTACATTGCTTTCTTTTTTTTTTTTTGATACGTTTTTTACATTGCTTTCATTATCAATATATGTTCACAAGCTGTGATGTGAACAACGCAATCACACCTTAAATCCATGCAGACGCAAGTACAGAAGCCCACTATAGTTAAGGATAAATCTTATTATGTTATTGTTATGTAATTGGTAGCTGTAGTATTATTTTATAAACAAAGCAATCTAATATACTTTTTATAATCTTAAATATAAAATATTTTTAACTGCCTCACGTATTTTAAAAAGGAAAGTTTGAACATTAAATTTGTTAAAAAATTTTGATATTTTTCATTATATATCTTTATTAATTACATTATCTTTTATACTTCCCATAATATTTATTTTTCATCTATTAGTTATAAATCAGAGTGCATAAATGAAAAAAATAATTAATATATAAAACAAGATATTTTATATATTTTAAATCAAACATTATTTTTAAAAGATATCCTATATTTTAAGATTCATGAAATCATGCTAATAAATTTATGATGTCGTCTTAATCGATCATCATCTAAAGATTCCGAGCATTTAGAAGCCTGAAAAACAAGGATTGAACAAACAAATAATACCATCAATTGCAAATAGAGAGGGTTATTACAGAGTACATATTAGGGTTCTTAATTATAATCCCAAACCAACACGTTTAACTCATAACTAATATCATAAACAAAACACGTACAGCTCACACGCATCAAATCGGTACATTTTCTGAGATTTGAATGGATTCCTATATATATATATATATAAATATATCTGTTTAATTAAACAGATTGAATCGCCCAACAACCTTGTGAATCCAATTTTATTGCGTTCCTCTATTGCTTCAAGTGTCAATAATCTTCAGCAAGGTGGCATGTCTGGTGGTGGTGGGGGCAATGTTTGATTGGCCCTTAACCCATTTTTCACAATGAAGACTGTCTCCATTCCCCAGGAAATATGGCGCTCCAGATGGCAATGCAGTAACCATACTCCTATATATATATATATATCATATGCATGCATAATATTAGTTAATTATGTCAATTTTCATGTTCACAAAAATTGAAAATATCGCCCACGAACAATTGAGTAGAGTGAAAGAGACTCATTTCTTCTTAAGTAAAGTCATATTAAGCTTAATAATTAACAATTAAATATGATATGATAGTACGCATACAAATTTATACTAAATATCTTGAAAATATCCATAATGCGCATAGCAGAATTTACCAATCAATTAAGATAGTTCCATCATACATTTAGTCTTGGGAAAAAAAAAAAAAAAGCTTTACATACAGATTGACGCATGAACATTTTTTCTTGGTAGAAAAAAGAAGACAATGAAAGATAGTAAGTCCAAGGATGGGACTTTAGTAGGATTCACTTGTGTCGGCCTCATTGCCTTTGTCAGCTTCTCCTACTTGACTCTTTCACATTAATTGCAGGAGATTTTAACTTGTCTGAGCTGATTTTATTTTGAGTAGATCACACAAAATTTTCATTTCATTAAAATTTTATTCATCTCTATATATTTCAAATTTATGCAATTTTTTAAATAAAAATGAAATACCCAAATCTCGCGTGAATTTTGTTAAAGTATACATATCATAATTTTGTTTTCAAAACCAAAAGAAACCATCCTTAAAACAAAGAACAAAATACATAGATATTTTCCTAAGTTTTTCTTAAATTATATAGACTTTTTACATTATTTTAAAATAAAGAAAAATTTTATATGATTAAAAAATTTTGGGAGAAGTTTGTACAATTTAATCCTTAATTAGTTCAGAGAGATTTGTGTAAGTTTTAAAAATAAAAGAAAAGTAGGTGTATATATATATATATGTATGTATGTATGTATGTATTTATATTATATTTAAGTAAAAGCTAGTGGCCAACTGTTCATGCGGAGCTATATAGTGTGCCTTCCAATTAGACATTGAGCTCCGCGCATTCAATGAGGCCTGAAATCTAATTTTAACAAAACTTATAATTGAAACTTAAAAGTTAGGATAACTTAATTTTTATTTTATTACATCATTTAAAATACAAATATAACTTATAAAAGGTTAATTAGGCTATGATTTATTTTTCATTTTATTATATATTTTAAATTATCAATATAAAATAAAAAATTATATCAAACTGTACTATTCATATGTACAGTAAATAATACTTCCTCCGTTCCCTAATATAAGGGACAATTGTAAAAATTTCTATATTTCAAAATATAAGGGATACATAGGGCTTGTCTGGTGTATTTAATGACTTTTTCCAAAAGTATCCCTAATTAAGATGGTACGTTTTCAATATAATTCATTTATATTAATTGTATGATGGAAAAGTTATTAACATTAAATAACAGTATTTTTGGAAACTACTTTATATTTTAGACAAATTTATTACTTTCCTTGATCTGTGTGATTTTGTCTCTTGTCCCTTATATTAAGAAACAGAGAAAGTACAGTTTATTTCTCCCATTTTCTCCAATACGCAAAACTCACATATAGTTTTATTAATATAATCTTCAATATACCTTTAAAAAATATATAACCATCAATGCAGTTTATTTTTTTATGTGTCATTTAAGATTTTAACATATAGATTAAGAAATATAATTAATGTATTAGAATTTCTTTTAAATTTTCTAATATACCCTTTAATAAATGAGTAGATAAAAAAAGTAATTAATATTATCTTTGACTTTTAAAAAAATAAATAAAAATATAATAGCAAAATTAGTAATTAATATTATTTTAAAATTTAAAAAAATTTTAAAATTAAAAAAAAAGGTGATAATTAAAAAGAAGTAGATTTAGTATATAACAAGTTATCCTATGTACAAGTTATGAATAGCAGTCATTTCTAACACGCATCGTTGACATAATCAAAGCTTTTTTTAAACGCGAATTCAATGGTTAAAATGACCTGTAATTGTAAAAATTAAAGAATTAACGGGAAATTGCAAAAAGAGAAAAGAAAAAAGAAAAAATTCAAACAACAACAACCAAAATTTTATTCCATTAAAACAAAAAAGATTTTAGCATTACCTGGATTGGCAGCCTCGAATCTGACGGCAGCCCAGCCATTTTTGGGGACAGCGACTGTGTTCAGAAGAGGAGGATCAATCAGATTGAACTTCTTGGGGTGCATTTGTTCATTGAAATTGCCCTTTCCATACCCAACAACATAGAAACTGAAACCATGGAGATGCATGGGATGGTCTATTCCAGCTACCAAGTTCGTCCCTTGGAAAACAATCTGAACTTTTGCCCCAAACCTCAGCACCTTCACCTCAGTTCCTTTCTTTGGTATCTCCAGAACCAGCGGCAAATACTGTGCTGTGAAGTTAAACATCAATGGCGGAAACATAGGAAACCGCGTACCATACACCCCATTGATGTGGTAGTAATAAGCTTCCAGTATGTCAGTGCTTGGGTTGTCAAAACTAATGTTGTTCATGCTTGAAGCTAAACGGGTCCCATTGGGTCCCTGGCAGGTCTGACCTTTCTGACATGGAAACGTGTTTATAGACAGAGTGGTCACTATATTTGTTGAGATATTCACTGGTATTTGGTGGGGAAATTTCTGGGGCAAGCCTCTAATTCTACTGTAGAACTTGAAAGCTGCCTGCGTGTCATTATAGTAAGGAAGATATGGTAATGAGAGAGAGGAAGAAGATGAATTAGATTTGCCTTTGTACTGAATAATAGCTGTGGTGGTGGTGTTATCAAAGGGAACATTGACCCCACTTGAATATGCTCTTGCTGCCATATAGTAACGATCAGGCTTCTGGTTGGCATATAGCAACACGTCCATGGTTTGTCCTGGAGCTATAGCGATGTAATCTCTTGTCAGTGGCTTCGTGTAGCTCCCATCTGCCCCCACAAGCGTTAGCTTGTGATTGGAAACAGACACGAAGAGGATGAGGTTCATTGCAGCATTAACCATCCGAAGAAGGTACGTCTTCCCTTTCTCCACGTTGATTTTGAATGTTTCTGAAGGACGCAGAAAACGTTAACTGTGTTAGGTGCCTAGTCTCACGTCAGACTCTCACACACAAGCACACACACTTAGATTCGGGAAAAGCATAGTTTCTTGTAGATTGACCAGTTACCTGATTTAGAGCACGGATAAAGGTCACCCGGTTGACCATTGATTGTGATGGCATCTGAATCATTCGGAGTTCCACCAGAGTTAAGGAACTGATTGAAAACCTTCCTCACATCACTCTTCCACCATTCTCCTACAATCAAAAATTCATATATCCTTTAGAAATATCCTGACAATTATATATATACTCTACCTTGTTTTAAATATAGGATATTTTTTCTTTTTAGAATATAATATAGTATTTATTATATTTTAAAAATATGTCAATGTTCGATTCATAAGAGAGAGGAAGAGAAAAAAATTTAATAAATAAAATTTTAAAAAAATATTATGATTTTTAAAGAATAAAATATAACTAACTAATTTTAATTCTTATTCTTATTCTGAATAATTTGATTAAAAGATGAGGATGAATTAAAATGTGAGTATGAGAGTATATTTGACCGTTGTACAATAACTAGTAATGAATTATTTCATACCGAATATGATGGGTATCTCTGCATCAGGTTTTGGAAAAGGGTAGGCACGGTTCTTGTGTGGATAGACTATGATAGCCCCATGGACGGTGGCTCTAGACCAGTCACTGTGAGCATGCCACCATAAGGTTCCTTCCTCTGTAGAGAAGATGACCTTCTGCCTGAACTTGCCTCCTGGTTTTATAGGGCACTGTGTGATGTATGCAGGACCATCCGGCCATGGATTCCTCGGCTGCTTCACTCCATGCCTGCAACAGTAATTGGTAAAAGTGAAGCACTTGAACTTTATTGTTTTTCCTTTTTGGTTTGGTTAAGAACAAGAAATAAGTACCAGTGTAGAGTGATGTTGTATCGGCCCCTGTTATAGACATCAACATATACTGTTTCACCCTTTTGAGCAGTAATGATTGGCCCCGGAAATAGTCCGTTCACAGTTAATATACTTTTCGTGCTGCAAAGTCTTGTGTATTGAGCTTCTTTCACCTGTGCAAGAATCCAGATAAAGTAAATAAATGATTAAGAAAAGGAAATGTTGAATGATGAATGAGATGTTAATTAATTGGAGGACTTACGTTAAATTTGTAAATTTTGGGTGTTTGAGAATAAACTCCAACCAATGAGAAAAACCAGAGAGCGAAGAGGAAGATCAGCTTCTTGGAAAAGCACATTTTCACGAGAGACTTCAGCTGCTGGGATTGCTAGTACTGATTGTTTCTGATTTGTGAAAGCATCACTCGTGGCATGGGTTTTTCTCTCAAGATTATAAGAAATTTTCCATTGATTGTTGTTGCAAAACGCAAGATGGCTAAGACGATTTACATCCACACACACATATATACATGTTAAACCCCCTTTATTGGGCCCCACCCTTTGTATATTTTTATAATTATTTTTATACATTTATTTAATTTTTGCAAAGTGAGTGTACCAAACTAAATCATTTTTTTCGGTGTGAACATCTCATTGAATCATTCAGATCCTATTCGATTGTTTTTAATTTTATTTTATTGGGAGAGGTAAAGTTTATTTTTATGATATTTATAATTGTCATATGAAAAATACCCTTAATATTAATAAAAATATTATTTTCTTATTTTTTTAATGTTAATTAAAACAATCATTTTAAGTATATTAATTAGAAGATTGTATTTGTTTTATATTATGCTACTTTCAAAAAATAAGACAATAAAATATATTAATGAAATTTAGATTTACTTAGATATGATCTTGACAATCAATACATATGAAAAAAAATCTGTAGGGAATGTGATTAATGAGATAAAAGTCACCCATTGGCAATAAAATAAAATAAAATAAAAGTTGATATATTTTTTTTGAAAAAAATTGTTCAATATATAACAAATGTTATTTTATTTTTATATTCATATTTTCTGACCCGAGGATATCCGAATCAGTCAGGTTTTCCGCTTTCAGAAAATTTCTTACATCCATTTTTTATAGTCATTAAAAAAATCTAAATAATGTGAGGTGTCCATTAACAGGACAAGATGGAAATTAAAATTATAGTACAATGTGTAGTGGAGGAAAGCTTTCATGGAATAACTCAGCTTGACGTGGCAGCGTATAGATCACAGAACATAAGGTACCGGTTGTAATGCAACTTTTGTCTAATCCAAAATTTATCCCTTCATGCGTAAGTTATTGCTTTTGTACAAGTTTTTGTTTCGTTAAAGTGATGATAGATATATAAAGTGTCATATTATTATCAATTATAACTATCTGCAAACCTTACTGATGAATGAATATTAAAAATCCGTTACTATCAATATAAAATATAAAATTAATAATAAATTATATTATTCATAAGTCACACATAAATAATTTAGTTTCTTTTTTTAATTTGATATCATTTTTATTTTTTAAATAGTTTTCACATATTTTATTAAATTTCAAGCAACTTTATGTTTTTAATTTTTTCACATATTTTAATAAAATTTATTTTTGAAAAAAAAGTATAATTTTCATACAATAAATTATTATCTCTCCTGTACATCATATAGAAAAGATTTCTAATTATAAGATCTATAGGGAACTTTTAAAATGTAAATAACATAATTTACTTTTGAGTCCTGTGAAATTATAAGAAATTAATATATTCCATTCTGACAAAAAAAGTCCGCCCACAGGATGTTGGGTTTAGTTATTTTGAATTTCGATATTTACTGTAGTAAACAGTATGATTTATTTTAGATTTTATGTAAATATAGTAAATTTATTTTTAATTTAAATTAATTTAATTTAACATTGATAGAGAGAGAAAAAAATAATAGGCATATATATATATATATGAGTGTGTATATGACTCATTTTAATGAAGACGATGTCATATTTACAAGTGTATTACTCAAAGAGCATACAAATAGTAAGAAATGAAGAAATTGTTGGATTTAAAATTACGCTAGCTATTCAATCACTTGGAATTAGTTTGGTATTAAAAAAAAAAACACTTGGAATTAGTGTTTAGAACTTTAGATGATTAAGAATGGGGATAAGATGTTAAGAGTTTATTATCCTGATATAATTATATATATATGGTGCTATTCTTGAAAGAGTTAAATATTGTTTTTATGGAAAAGGATAAGAACATGATACATGTCTCCCTTGTTGGAACACTGCAACATATATTGATATATTAATATATATTATTTTTGAAGGAATTAAAATATATTTTTATTTTTGACATTACTTTTTATTTTATTTCATTTTGTGCATAAAACGGGTTCTTACTAGTTACTTCTCAGAATCAATATTTTTTCCACTGGGTGAAAAGAATAAATTATTTTAATCTGATGAAAGGACACCACTCTATATCGGCGGTGCGCTAGTGTCGGCAAAACTGAACTGAATAGAACGTTACCCTGCTCATAGAAACAAGATAATACATTTTGATTAAGAATACTTATTGCTTGTAACCCAAAAAGGGTATTTTTCATAAATGATCCCTTCCTGTTAGATTCCCGTTATTTTTTTTCAGTCGGTTTGACCACTTCCGTGTTATGATTTAGAAAAGGGAAAAAAAAATTTCACATTTTAGATCTAGCTATTTGATACACAGTATAAAATATGATTATTTAAATTAATTAAATGCATTATAAACATACTGTTTATTTGATGCACATAATTATGAATAAGCTTGGACATATATTCTTCTCATGCATTATATAATATATAGCCTCAACAAAATTTGAAAGATAAAATTAGATATTATTATATGCATTTTTTTTCATGTATTGTAAAGCTTGTTATAAATTTCATTTAATATATTGATTAGATTTTGAAATTGCCCTAACTTGAATTATCTAAGGCCCCGTTTGGTACATTAAAAGTATTTTTGAAAGAATGGGAATGGAAATAGAAATTGGAATGAGAATGATAAAGTATTGTTTGGTGTGCTAAAAAAAATAGAAGGAATTCATACATAATTTTTATTTGATATGTATTTTTTTTTTTGGCCAGAAACAAGAAAATACATTACTAAAAACAACACAACATACAGAAACAAGGTTCAAAGACAACAAAAACATCACAACCCAACCTGACCCACAAAAACCCGACATGACAACATCATCCAATTGCACTACCACATTGCCACTGGACCACCGAAGACCACCCTACCCACTGGCACCCATACTAAGAAATAGAAGAAAACAAGCAACCATTATGCCAAAAAGGGGCTTCCTAGGTGGTTAAAAATGGAATCTTTTGCAGTTTCAAACTGCAAAGGATTTGGATGCTGAAAAAAATTTCTTTGTGGTTACAAATGTTTGCCACGATGGCAAATGAAACTAATTAATCTTCAATTAAATAAAATGTTGAAAAAACACTTTAGTTGGCAGTTATAAAATAAAACTGCAAAGGTAAGTTTGTTCAATTAATTTTTTAAAAATTATTTAATCCAAACTTTCCTTTGGAGTTGTGTCAACAAATACAAAGGAAAGTTTTTTTAATTCATCAAAATTTCACTTTCCTCTATGTTTTTTATATACAACCACAAAGGAAACCACATGTTTTTTTTAATGTACTATTCATTTGGTCAGTTTCCTCCCTATTTTACATTCCACAAAATGGCCAATATTTACAAACAAAAATGACCAATAGTCTAGCTATAGAGATGGCTAATAATCTAGTACAGAAATGGCCAATCAGCTGCAATATACAACATTTAGCAATACAGCAACCCAAAACAATAAAAAAGTCATATATAAACTAAGCTAGTTGGTTACAAAATAACCTAACAGCTTGCAACAAAAACTTAAAAAGCTTTGCACATATGTATACAAGGAAATCTAGCTACCTAAGCAAGCAAAAACTTCCAAACCACATGACCAATAAGTTGTAGCTGCCACTATATGCTCATCACTTTGTTCACTATCTCCTAAAATAGAATTTACATTACCAATTTTTAGAACTTAATTATCTAAGAATCAGTTATACCCATTGCTGCTTGATTTCAACCATGTATCTGAACCACTCCTCGATTACTTCATTTACACAATCTTCAGAGGAGTACCTCCTACAGTTGGGGAAGTACTGTAAATAAAAATAATAGAGAAAATAAATTTAGATTATTAATTTTTAATGTAAATAGCAATAAACCAAGTTATGTTGGAATAGTTGGCTTCCTAAGGGGGGTGAATTGAGAAGTTTAAAAATTTTCTACAAAAATGTAATTACATAGTGAAAGCAAAAGTTTGTAGAAAAACAGAGTGCAGTGAATAATGAAAGTAAATGCAAGAGAAAGGAAGAATGGACTCAGAAATTTATCCTGGTTCTGTCTGATCCTCTTGACCTACATTCAGTCCTTAAGTTACCACTTGAGATTTCCACTATTTGCAAGAATTCAACGGGTTCCTTGCAATGCCTCAGTATAAATTTATGCTCTTTTCTAAGAGCTCTCAAATTTTACACTTTGCACTCTTACAAAGTGTTTCCCACTTCCCTTGTGAATCCCCTCACAAGAAATATTTCTTCTAGATAAAGAAAAGAGTTTACACAAAAAGAAAACTATTTAAATTAGAGTAGATATGACAATTGGAGTACAATAAATAAAGTGTGAGGGTGAAAAGACTTTGACTAATGAATTTAGCAGAGTTTTAGTATATTCAGCATTAAAATTGTTACCCACAACTTCAAATGAAGTTCTATTGATAGATTTGTGACTTAATTAGTTGTTAGACACAAGATCTAGTTGTTAGAGATGTTAACCAATGATTACTCTGCAAAACTAGCCGTTCACCAAATGTATTTAATGTGTTTGACACACCAAAATTCAAATTTTGGATGTCAATAGATGAATTTCTTAAAGACCATAAGTTAAGAACTTCAATCATTGAACTTCCAAAATTCATCTGTTCAAGAGTGAAATTTGAATTTTGAACTTGTCAAATATATCCCATGTTAAAACATACAAATTTTCATATTAAAAGTGCATCTGTTGAGTTTGAATAGTTGTCTCATATTTTCATGATGCACTCAAAATTTGAATTTCAAAATCAAAAATTTGTCTGTCAAATGCTTCCTCAACATGGTACAAAATTTTTTCTTTGTGAAATTCAAATTTTGCACTTCAAAGTTCATTTATCAGAGACATACTCTACCGAAACTCACAAGTTCTCATTTCAAAATTCGAATTTTAAAATCCAAAATTTGTCTGTTAGAGGAAGTGATTCTAAACTCTTTATGCACTTTAATAACATTCAAATTTTGACTAGACCTCAGACGAAGTTTGCACATTTTACTAACTATGCTTAACTCAAAATTCGAATTTCATAACTTGAAATTCGTCTATCAGGGATGATAACTCTGGAACTTCATATTTTAGTAAGCAAAGTTTGAATTTTGCACAAAATACATAAGAATCAACAGCAAAATTCATCTGTTAGTTAGTGTTTTTGAAATCTAACATATGTTAACATAGGATTACTATGAAAACACTTGTTTAAATGCTATGAGAATATAAATAAGTAATAATCAAAGCTTTTTACCCTGTGTATATTGTGAGAAATCCTAACAACTAAGTCTTCACACATTTTCCATTGGATTTCTTCACTCTTATACTTTTACACTATTTGATATTCTCCTTCCAAGCTTTAGTTGTTTGGAATCATTAAAACTTCTGATCCAACAAGTTAGATATACCTTCACAAGGATCAAGCTCTTTTCATGTAAGATGATATCTTTCAAAAGTTAAGCACATAATATCCACAGTCATCATCATTCTGTTGTTTCAGACACTAAAAACATTATATGCACATTATTTACAAGGATTATTGTTAATCACAGTAATTACTTATATATGAATTTATAAATACTTGAATTGTTGTCCATTTATACAATGTGTTTGTATCTGATTGCTTGTAATTTAGACCAAAATTATTCTCCCTAAGCCCACGTTGTGCACGAAAGATACTCCCGCCCTTGTAAATGGTAACATGACTTAATTTAATGTAAGTAAAGAGAAATACATAAATAAAAATGCATATAGAATAGAATGCATCTTCTTATTGATTGAACATCTCCATTGTCTACGTGTGGTACTTGGGTGGATTATACTTTGGATACAAAAGATATATTGTTGGTTGTATCGGGTTGATACAGACCAACATCCAATGATTCCTATGAAAAAAATAAACTAATGTTAGCAAAATATAATCAAGTAGTTAAAATGAAACAAGTCATAATTCAAAAGTTGAGTAAAAAGTTGATTCACCCCTACTAATATGGTGCCAAATATAACATCTTATCAGCTGCATCAACCCTCATCACATTGGCAACATCTCACGATTGTTCAGTGATTTTGTGCTGGGGTATCCGACGGACTATAAAAACTGAGACGTCTTAGGAGTGGATGAACACAAATCTGTTTGTGAGCTTGGCAAGGACTATAATCTTTTCATACAAATAACTAAAAATAATGAAAAGAGCAATTCATTAATATCACATAAGGAAATGAAGTGACTATAAGCAAATCTATTGTAATTTTTATACTTGATGTATAAGGTTACATTTTGTACCCTATGCCATTAATAACCCATAATGTTAGTGATCACATCCTTGGTCATCACTTCGGATACTTTCTTATTGAAGATCCTCAGTCCCACAGCTCCAGCTTCATTATGTTGGCAAGAAAATCTCGTTTATCACTTGCCTTTAAAGCTTAAGGTTTCAGCAATCGCTTCCTTGATGCAGTGATGTACTCCTTGGACTGCTTCAACACTGGAACACTGGACTTCCTCTTGGACTATGAAACAAAGTTGGTCAACTTGGTATGAACATGAAGTATATAACATCAAATTATAATTAATGAAGTGCTAATTGACATACCTATTTTACTGGATCTAAAGTAACAAGGTGAGCAGCCATGCTACATATCCAGCCACTGCCTATCCTACCATGGCCACCTGGTTAATAGGAATAGGTAACTATGCCTTCTCCTCAATGGGCAAATTGATTGATACTCTCACATGGTCTATAGGTAGGGGAATATTATGGACCCTATCTCCTTTCTTTGCATATCCTTCTTCAACAAGCATCAAGTAGGGGTATCCAACTGTAGTAGACAATATTGTCCATATACCAATCAATTAGTATTAATATCTAAGACTTAATTAACTATAAACTTAGTTAATAAGGAAAGTAACTACCTCTGGAAGCTACTTAGAAGGTAGTGTTCAACTGTTGTTGACACAAGGGTTGATTTGGGTCTGTTGTGTCTCTTAAAATTTTTTCAAAAACATCTCGATCTAAGTTAATCGTCTCTCTAATGCAACTTGATTTTGTCTTTGTACCTCAAGCTGTGCCTCCAATTTGGCAACCTTAGCTGCAGATGAGTCTAAGTAGTAGCATTTGGTCCCAAAATATGATGATGGAGTGACTTCTCCTCTAACACAACTAGAATGCTCATGTTGCCCCAATGCTTGGCTAAGCACATCTAGCTCTAAGCTGTCCTTATCAGTAGGTACCATTTGTGTAAGGGTGTCCTATAAAGATAGAAAATCAAGTACTTAAGACAAGCAATAGACAAGAAATTATTGAAAAAAAATTAGTACTTAAAACAATAAATTACTAAAAAACAAGCACTTACTATCATGGCAATAACTTCCCAGACATCATCATTCTCTATTACCACATCTTTGTTTTTCCTAGATTTAGATCACAACTCATGACAAGGTATTTTTCCACTTGATCCCTCATTCCTTAACTATTCATTGACACAAATAATAGATGTGTAAGTATTTATATATAAAAGATATTCATACAACTAAAGACATATGCAATCACTTACAATGTTCATCTTGACTCTAGAGTATCCCAAACGACAAGCTCTATATGGATACTTCTGACTCTTTGCAATTTGACTATTTTTTTTTTTTACTTTTTTCTTTGAAGCTCTACTCTTGTCGTACACCAATAGAAAGATCCCAGTGCTCTTGCTTCACATAGAAGTCAAAAAATACAAGCGGATGTGGAATGACATTGCCTTGATCATCCGTCATGAAGAACTTGGTCAATATATATTGGAAATTTCATAGTGAAATTCTGGCCTTCAAAAGTACATACTCCTTGTGTTGCCTATCAAAATAAAAAACTGACTACAACACAAAATGAGAAAGTATATAGTGAAAATGACAAATTATAGTGAAATGGCAACTTATGGTGAAATGATAAATTATAGTGAAATAGAAAATTAAGTTACTTATTGCTACATCATCAAAAACTAAATCTTTCAAAACCTTTGGGATTTTCCTCTAATCACTCTACTCTAGATAGGAGATCGGGACCTTCATCTTGACTGCTACCCCAATATAGCTATTTAGCTTTATGCCAACCTCACTCACTGCATGACCCTTATAATTCCACTCCACATGAAACTTTTTTCAGGCATCCCTTGCTTGTGTGACCTCTTTAAGTATAATTACACCATGATGATACTTCTCTATCTCACTCTCTAATGTCAATGTATGAGCCTTCTTTTTCTTCTTCGATTACGAACTTTTCTTCTTAGCTGGTGAATGACCCATATTTACTTGAAATAAAGATAAAAAAAGTAGTTAAACATTATATTAAAATAGAATGAATAATATATCATAAATAATATATTAAAAAAATAGCTATTCAAATAAAACATATATTCAAATAAAAAATGTATTCAAATAAAAAATTTATCGAAAAATGAAAATATATTCAAATAACACTATCTATTCAAATAAAAATTTATTCAAATAAAATGAAAACCTTTTCCACTTTTTTGTTCTTTATTGAGTAATTCGCCCCCTTCTTACGGTCCAAAATCCCTTCTCTATGAACATCCCTTATATAGAGGGCATCATCTCCAGTAAAATCAATATCAAGAGATGTACCAAAAAATATATCATCTTCAATATCCCTACCCTGTTGGTCTCCAACATCAATTTTGTTGGTTAACATAACAATTGAGCACTTCTTATTAGCAAGATCCGAGACAAAGAACACCTATTGAGCTTGGGAGGCTAAAATAAAAGGCTCATCCATGTAGCTTTCCTTATTTATATCCACCTAGATAAACTCTGACTCATCAAATTGAAGGCCATTCTTGTTGTCCACCCACTTATAATTGAAAACCGGTACCCAAAAGGAGATGTAAACCAACTCCCATATAGACTCAATAACCCTGAAATATGACATACTTGCAAAAATTGGGTTTTTGCATTTTGTACTGGAAATATGCATTGATTGCACAATAAGAGTTACCCCACTATTTTACATCGTACTTCGCTCATCTTGCTCTTTCATATAGAAGGTATAGCCTATGATAAGATAACCTTAATAAGAAAGGACGCATATTTAGACCATTAACTAAGCATCTCAACCTTTTAGAAATTGAATCAAGATTCATCTCCAACTTTGAAATTATATAATCTCTCAACAAGTCTATAAAAAGCCAATTATCTTCTCTAATATTCAACTCTTATTCTTATTTGAGTTTGAGTTTCTAAGCTTCTCCTTGTGTATTTCCACATATGAGATAGCCTCATTGGAGTTGTGAAGAATATACAGGTGAGCTTGCTCCCATTAAGTTCTGGAGATACTAATTATGTCATTTCCCATAATCCCTTTCCAATCTATTCTCCCCGAGTGTCGAGACTTCGGAAGCCTAATGGTAGTAACATTCGATAAGTATTTGGTACATAATTCAACAGCTTCTTCGACTATGTATCATTCAACGATACAACCCTCAGTTATACTTCAATTTTTCACATACCTTTTTAATACCTTTATATAACACTCAATCACATACATCCATCTCATTTAAGCTAGATTGTACAACTGTGTCTTCCTAACTAGCTAAGCTGTCAGGTGAACTATTATGTCAAAGAATGAAGGTGAGAAATACATGTCAAGCTTGCACAAAGTGACCACAATCTATTTTTACAATGTAGCTAACTTCATGGGGTCAATTACTTTGCTACAAAGAGACTTGAAGAAGAAGCATAGATTGGTGATTGTCCTTCACACCTTTTTGGGCAAAATAGATCATATACCTGTGGGTATGAAATAATCCATAAGAACATGGCAGCCATGAGACTTTAAACTCTTCAACTTCAAGACTTTCATAGACACAAGGTTCTTGATGTTTGAGGAATACCTATCTAGAACTTTAAATCCATTAAGAAACTAATGAAAAAAATGATTTTCTCTCTTCTAGATAAAGTATAAGCTACCAAAGTTAGATAAGTACATCAGTTTTGCTTCACTGGTGCTAATTCTTCTTTAATTCCCAAAGTAACCAATTCCGACCTTGCCTTTTTGCCATCTTTGTTCTTTCTTGGCACATTGTGTAACATACCAATGATGCTTACACACACATTTTTTTCTATATACATGACATCAAGGAAGTGTCTCACATACAAGGACTTCTAACATGGTAGTTCAAAGAAAATTAACATTTTCTTCCACCCACTTGTCCCACGGTATCTTGCAAAAGGTTTCCCAAAGTCGGTATTCAAATCCTTTAGTTTGCAACACAGGTCCTCACTACTTAATGGCAAAGGTTCTTTTCCTTCTTCTGTATTCCCATCAATGACTTTTCTCCACTCCTTGTACCGATAGCCTTGAGGCAAAAATCTGTGATGGCCAAGGAAGACAAATTTCCCACCATATTCCAACTGAATAGAATATGTGCCTTCTTTGTATATCCAACACCCAAACTTTCCTTTGACATTGTATCCTAACAAATTACCATACACCAGAAAATCGTTGATCATACTAAACAGCATAACTCTTATAGTGAATGTTTCTTTTTTATGCCTGTTATAAACCTCCACACACATTTCTCATAATAGCTTTAAATCTTCAATTAGTTGAGCCAAGTATAGATCTATATCATTTTTAAGTTGTTTGGGTGTAGAGATTAACATAGACAAGATCATAAACTTCCACTTCATGCATAACCATGGTAGTAGGTTATAAATAAACAAAATCACAAGCCATGTACTATAGGTACTACTCTGCATATGATATGGGTTCATTATATTAATATATAATGCAAGGTATAGGTTTCTATCTTCTCCATCGAATTTTTCATATACACTATCAATCCTTTTTTATTACGGAGATTTTACAGGAAGTCGAAGCTTTCCATCTTCAATTCTTTCATCCACATGCCTTGTCAAGTGCTTCGCATATTCAATTCTTTTACTTGCTTATACAGTATGATGGAATTAATGCCAGAAGTACTTAATAATGACCTTAAACTTGTTAATGCTGAATGTGAGTAAAGTAGCTCTATGAGACATGGCGAACATGGTAGACCTAACATGAATCTAGTGAATCGCAAAGGGGCTCGTCATAACAACGACATTATGTTGCCAAAGAGGAATGGCACTATGGGGATTATATGATAACTACTAAGTCAGATTAATATTTATGAAACCTATGTATGGACAAATTATGTTAAATAATGGAGCATGACAGGTAGTTAGTATGGTGAAGGAGTCATGAGAAGGTGGAGTCTTTCTCTTAGCATGGGTGATAAGGAAAAAATTTTGTATGTTATGAACTAATTAAGGTAACCTTCTGGGAATCAACCAATACCTAGTTAATAGAATCCCATGAGCATAGATGTGATAGCAGGGAGTAACTAACAACCAAGGTAAATTATTATAATGTCGATTGTTTGGGTAAATAGAGTAGTCATCAGAATAAGTGGAAGAAATCATTGAAGAGATCATTCTAGATTAATAAGCTTACCCTGACATGTGAGGCTTTTCTCCGTAGATCCTTGGGAAGATGAAGTTAGTAGTAATTTAAGAGTTTTATCACTTAACTTAATGGGACTATATGAGGTGTTTTAGGCGTCTTGATTAGGGAATCCTCTCTCAACCCATTTCATGTTAATGGAACAAGATGGAATTTGACTGCAGGTGACTTAATGACAAGATTTGGACTATTGAGTTATTGAAGGGTATTATGGAAACTTTAATATCAAGCAAAGTTGTTTAGGAGAAGAATGAATCAACTCAGAAATGAATTACTCTTGTTTATGCATAAGGTGAGTGTCTCCAAATTTCAAGGATGAAATTTTTATGAAGTGGGAGAGTGTAACAACCCACATCTTATCATCTTAGACCAAAGGACTCAAGACAGAAAGCAATGCCGTCGTGGTATTATAACCCTCTGTGCGCAGCCAATCAAGAAATTTGGTTAAATCAAATCAGAACTGCATCAGCTCAATGAAACATAGGGAGTTCATGGAATAGAAGGAGAGCTCTGCTAGGGTTTCTTTCTTTAAGATGAAGGGTGAAGTTTTTATGCTTTGTGTGGCTCAAATCATCAAGCTAAGGTAATTTTATTATATTTCCCTCCTCTTTTCACAAGCTTTGGGTTCATTTTCATAGGTTAGAGCTTGGGTTCCAAATTTGCTGAAGTTCCACTGATTAAAATAAGTATAAATACATTATTGATGTGTTATGTAGCATTCTCAAGTCCTGGATGAAGGATTTTGAGTGATTGTAAAGTGGCTTCCCTAAACCCTAATCTTTAATCTTAGGGTTTCTCATAAAATCTGAATTAATTGGGTTCATGGCTTGTTAAGGGAGTTGATTTGAGTATTTTATGAGTGGCTATGATGTTAAATTCATGGTCTTATTAAGTTTAAGTTAGAGTTACTAAGTTGGATTCTACTGAAGCCTTTTTTCTACTTGATATGTGTGTTTCATATTTTTATTAGGTATGTGATGGTATTATCGAAGAAGATACACTTCAAGAGGTGAATTGGGAAATATCGGGCTCATTGGTACTTTGATGTATGAAGGATTTGTGGATTTGGTATATATAAAGGTTTTGATGCTTGAATATGATTATTTTGGAGCTTTTAAAGTTGTATTAAGCTAGTATGATGAGTAAAGTAATATGAATAAACTGGTGTTTGCCTTTCCTTTATTTGTTGTAGTTGGTGACCTAGTGGCCTACCATGTTATTTTGTGGGTTTGGATGACTTAAGGTAATCGGCAAGCAACTTTAATTGTCAAATATGTTTTAAACTTTTCATATCATGATTTGTGTTTCATACCTCAGCTCGTAAGTTTTCTTGAACTCTTTACCTTTTGGAAATTGTGATGAGAAAAGAAAATGGTAATCATGTAGGTCTATGTGTATATATGTGTATATATATTTGTATGTATATCCAAGTAATTGAGGAAGGGCTTGGCCATAGTTTTTGTTTGTATCCAATTATATTATGCTTAAAGATATATGTAGTGTCAATACAATCCTGATAATGATGATATTAATGATAATGGATTGAACATGGAAACATGATAGTATGATAATAATGAGGATAATGATAATAATAATGTAAATAGTTGAGAATGGCTAACGTAAAGATGTGTGTGTGTGTGTGTGTGCACGCACGCATGTGTGCATAAGCTTAGTGATTATTGATGAATATCATTATTATGGATCCCCATAAAATATCATGCATGATAAAGTTATGCTAGCATGATGATAGTGATAATGATGCTGATAATGATATTGGCCTACATGTATGGCATGATGGCATATTAGCATAACATTTGGGCATCATTACTACATCATGCATATTAGGACATTGTTGGTTGGGTGATAATGTCTTACAATATGATGATACCATGTTATATGCTGATCCACTAGCGGGACATGCGAGGCCTCATGTCCAAGTGGTAAGGTTGATATATATATATATATATATCATTTTTACTAAATTATCATCCCTTGCCCGGGAAGATCTAGACAATGGATTGGGGATGCACATTCTCTAAATCACCACCAATTTGAGTGGTCTAGAGGAAAGGGAACCATTATTTACTCATTAGTGGAATGACCTTCAACCGGGTTATGACTAATAGTAGTGAGATTAGTTACCCAGAATCGGCCTTCACAGGTTGTTTGAAGGGGACTGCTTATTGAAGTCACCTTGTGGTGGTGACTAGCTCATGGTTCCTACCATGATTGATATAGGTTCTTGCACATCACACGCATTGCAGTTTGCATAACACATAGTGCATGAGTATATATATAGAATATCTATATTTGACCTTATATTGAGTGGTTGTGGTTTGTAATCCCCCTTATAATTGTACTTCTTTGTTTTATAAGTTATCCTTGATTACTGAGACATTTGTCTTACCCCTCATGAAAAACATTTACAGGAATAGGATCTAACTCTAGGAAGGAGATACGAAAATAGATACGTCCCCTCAGGGATATATAGGATATCTAAGTACTTATGTCGGTATGTGTTTAGTTGAAAATGCATGTTATGTTTAGTATCGTGTCAAGTGTAGGACAATAAATGGTGCCATAAGAGTCTTTGTCCCTTATGTATGACTCTTGTCACTTATGACCTCAATGTTGGTAGAGATTATCTTAGGTATAAATTTGCATGACGAATCATGTGTGGATGTATGTATGATTGATTTGGTAGGGTAAATCATCTTGATGCCTTGTAAGGTTTGAGGTTGTGGTTATATGATATGTCAGGGTTATGGCTTAATATTGTTATAGTAAGTTTGGGCTCCAAGCAGCGAGTGACCTAGGTGTGTTTTGTTATTGTGTGAGTGGTTTTATGAGGCTAGGCTTGAGATTTGTTAAATTCTAGAGAAAATGCATATGTAACTCATTAGTCTGATTTGGAGTTCAAGGGGGGTCAAATCTTAGAGAAGTGGTTTTCTTAAGATATAACCACCTTGGACAATGTCTATGGGTGATTTGTGACCTGTTAGGAAAGGTCCAGTGGTTAAAAGATATGTGATTTGGGAATGAGAAGATATTAGAGTTGAGTTTTGACCAAAAGTGACCATTTTAGTCAAAAGTGTTCAAAATCTTTATATAAAGGAATTTTGGGATGCAGTTTGCGCCCATAGTTAAAGGAGGTGTTGAGTAAAGCTGCTAAAGCGGGCTAACCTGCCTTAAAGGGGCCGGCCTGCCATGGGCCCCTTTTTTTGTTTGGTAGGGCAAGGCGGGCTGGGGGACCTATAAGGGTGGGTCATGAAATCTCCAGCCCACCCACCATACATGGGCTGGCGGGCTAAATGGGTCAGCCCATTTTTTTTTTCTTTTTTCTCTGTTTGGTTAAACTATCAACTTACTATTTATTACCATAAACTAAATGATAACATCTATGAAATTTTTTTGCCTGTTGATACTTAAAGTCTTAAACTATGATATATTAATACATAATAACTAAAATTAGAAGACCAAATGTCTAAATTACCAAATCCAAAGAAACATCAAGTCTTAATACATAATAACACAAATGATCATCCAATTCATTCATCAAAGATCACATTTGAAGCTCCTTGATCTGGATGAACATTAGTGTTTAAATCATCGTCATTCTCTCCATCATCATTTGAAGCAAACAAAAAAAATAAAGATACATATTATTAAATATTATTTGGTATTCTTGAATGCTTATGCTTTTGATAAATATATATAAATATGTAAGATAAATGAGATGACCCACATTGACATTACCACTAGCATTCACATATTAACCTCCAAATTACTAGTATCACTGACATTAATATTAGACATATTTTAATCTACAAGTAAGAAAAGTAATACACCATTATAACAACACAATATTTGTTCTAGTCCAGCCAGCTCAAATATTAAGTCCAAGGCATCATCCATAGTCGATAAATTTCAGTATCAAATGGAGAATACAAAAAAGAAACTTATTGTTACGGGTGTGGTGCTATAGAGCTAGAGCAGAGAGGAGAGATCGAGAGAGCACATTGAACACTTGAATAACATTCAAGCTCGAGAGGATTGAGGAGGGACTCAATCAAGACTAAAGGAGAAGGATCAAGTTTGGGCATGGGCATGGTTGGCCAAATGGGTGAGGGACTGAAGATGAGTAGCGAAAGACATGAATGCTAGACACGAGTTGTACCTGTATGAGAAGGGATCTCAAATCTATGAGAGCGAGATGGCGATGCTGACAACTCACCAAAAGGAGATGGATCGAAATCAAACTTGAAAGTGAAAGGAGAAAGACGAGAGGCTGGACTGCAGATGATGAGACTGAGATCGACATTGAGCAGAGGGAATGAAGTTGCAAAAGTGGACACCAGAGCAGACGGATGCAGGCTGGGATTAGGACTATTGAAATTTGGATAGGAGTGGCCGAGTGGGATTTAGGAAGAGGTAAGGCTGCGGTTCATGAAGATGAAAGTAAGGTGAATTGGACTAGTTAAGGTAAAGTTTGGGAAATGGACTTGGACCACTTTATTTCTAGTTTTTGTTAAATGAAAAATTACAAAAAATTTGTGCAGGATATGCGGGCTGGCCCATCTTTTTTTTGTGGGCTAGCGAGGCAGGATCAAAATTGTCCACTCATTATGAGGACTCTTGATTTTTTCAGCCGGCCCCATCATTTTTTGTTGGCTAAGCAGGCTAGTCCGTTTTATTAGCTGCAACCATTTTTGTCAGCTTTAGTATAGAGCAACCTGTAGGCTTTGAAATATTGTTAATCAGAAGTCCAGATAGAAAGATATACTCATCTGAAGTTAGTCCAAATTGATAGTAAACTGGTGTCAAAACAGCAACTGATGACACCGTGACACCATCTCCCTGAGCCGCAGCACCATAGAGGTGCTCCCCCATTTTTCTTGTCATCCAACCATAATTTGAAGTCCTATATCATGTATAACCCCATTTTCTAGTCTATCCCATCTTTTTATCTTCAGTGTCTTCTTTTAAGTTATTTTTCAATCATGTCTTGGTTAATACTGAAGTAAGTAATCTCCTGGAAGTGGATTTATGGTTATATGTATTTGGGTGTTACAACTTTCCTCTAACTTATTAGATGGTGAAGCACTTGATAAATTGAAATTTCAGCAAAATTGTAACCAACACTATAATTTCAGTAGAACTTTGTCTTAAGCAACCACTTTTGGTTATACAAATATCACTCCAGTTAGCTTTATACAAAATTCCCTTCTTAAACTCTAACATAAGGATTATCACTATTCCCATGGATTAAAGCAATACAACATTCAATCATAGACTTTCAAACAACTATAGACTAATTTTATAGAAAAATTGGCAGTGTAACAACATAAAAATGAGAGTATTTAGGGCCTTAAACCCTCTTTTCATACATAAAGTACTAAATTATAGCATATTTCAACCAATCACAATCATAATTAGGTCCTAAATCATTTCCAATCATCAAATCACTTTTAACTAGTATATTGAGGTAGCATGCATGACATCAACAAGTAGACAAGTATAGCTACTCAATGATCAAGTTCAATTAATTTGATAAGTTCCACCAAATCAATTTCATACACATCTCCAACTCGACAGTGACATTCAAGCTCAATTAATAGACTTTACCTATTCTTTTCTAAAGAGAATAGTTGAAGCACATACATACCTCACTTTTTGTGAATTATGGCTGTGAGAAAATGCTTCAAAATCAACTAGCAAGGAAATACCTCAGCATGAAAAAGGAGCAGCATGCAATAGCTTGTTCATAAGGAAATATTAACTTATATATACCACAAGAAAACAAAATTCTAACTGAAGTCGGAAAGAAGTGAAAATTAATGTGTAACACCCTACCTCCTAACACCTCCAGAATTGACCAAAAACTTCGAAAACCAACCAAACACAGCCCAAACAACTCAAAACAACTCTCCAAAACTTCAAAATAGCGGAAACGAACCCGGAAACACCAAAAACTGGGCTGGGGCTGCGGCCGCTACAGTATCGCCATGGCTCTAGACCTTCCCTGTTTTCACTCATTTCTGTCTCCACTGGCACCGCGGCCTGGAACCTGGCACTACGGCGCCCCCTCCTGATTTTCCATATCAGCAACTTCCATCCACCGGGGTGAATTTCCGACGCACATAACTTTATGGTCCGACCTCCGATTACTTGATTCTAAATCCTACAAGTTAATCTAGTCCCAATCTATCCATGGACATCACTTTTATCTCAATCCAACTCCGTATGAAGATTCTGGACCCCTAACACCGTTTTGGCCACTTATTGACTAAAACTCACCACTAACCACTTCTAATTGCCACCAAAGGCAACTAGTCACTTAGAGACCATTCATACAAGTCCAAAACGCCCAAACTAACCTATCTAAAGAGATTTCACCTCAAAGGAACCACTCCTTTGAGATTTGACCCCCTTGAACTCTAACATGACAAAATGGGCTACAGGCCCTCAAACACACCAATCAGGCCCAATGCCAACTTTCATCATACATAACACATACACACAACATACATACCACAAACAACATCTTTTCTACATATAATCATACATACAACCATCCATAACAATACTCCCAATGTCATACATTCATTACAAACAATTCTATCCTACTTGGCACAAGGTACATTAACTAATTTACAAATACTCCTTAGACTATTCCCATATATGTAGCTACTCCTACGTCTTCTTCTAACTAGTGTCAGAACCATCACCTGAAAGGTTAGTTCAAGGGAGAGGGGTGTGAGACAATGTCTTAGTAACCAGGACAATCACACATACACATATATATACATATATCTCATACAACTCATGAATGCAATGCGAAATGAATGGAATGCATGTTGCCCTTGTAGGGTCCCCCATCCTTATCCTCCCTAACATACATATATTCCATCATTATCCTTCCTAACATATATATATTTCATATATCATATCGTCATCGCAACATCACCACCCAATCCACCATATACCACAGTCTCATAATGTCATGTGGTGATGCTCATGTATTATCATATCATCATCATCATCATCATAATCATCATAATGTCATGTATGCATCATGTCATATCATATCAATGTCATCATCACTTATATCATCATCACAGTCATCATAATCGTCAATTAGCTGTGTGCATACCATGATATATATATATATATAATGATACACACAAACACATCAATATCGTGGTAAGAAAGAAACATACATATATATACATGAAGATACATTTTATCATATAATACAATATAAACAAATACTTGGTTACCTCAGGTTATCAATACCACGCTCACACTAGTTCCACAAGCTTTCTTGAATGCCAATCCCACGACTAGCCTTCTCCAAGTAGTCAAACAACCATACAATATGATAATACCTTAATTAACATCACATACCCAATATCCAAATTCTACAATTCAACTACTTTAACTTAACCCAAGGTTCTAACACCCTTTTTATGCATCAATAAGCTCTTAGGGATCATTCAAACAATACTCAAACACATACACTTCAGATTTCCAAGAGCCCAAACTGAAAACAACCTAGGGTTAAGCTCTAAACACATATAATCCCTTCAAAACTCATATCCAAGCAACAAGAATACCAAAACACACTTCCTTAACCTCATTTCATCCATTTCAATTGGTGGATTTCGGCTTTAACCGAAGATCCTAACTCAAAACTGAAAAACCCCAAATTCCAACCGAAGAAAATAGAGAGGGAGGAGTAGAAAATACTCACCAACTTGAATCTAAGCTTCCAAGGTACGAAAATTACTCCTAAATGCTGGAAATCTTGAACCCTAGCAGAGGTCCCTTAGTTTCTCCACCATTTCTTTCTTTCTGATCGTCCAAAATAATCCAGATTTAAACAAAAATCCTGACTCTCGCCGCGGCTCTAGGACATCTCGTCATGGTTCCACCTGTTTTTCATCCAAAACCCACGCCACTGGACACGCTCTTATCGTGGCGGCTCTACTTCAAGCCGTGGCGTGGAGCTCTTTCAGACTCCACTTGAACCTTCCTCCGTCCTATTTTCCTTCAGTCCCAAACACAATGTCGAACAAAATTGTGAGGGGCGTTACATAATGTATATTGCATCTGCATCCAGCATATAAGCTAAATTGATATGCAAGTATTCATGGCCATGGAAACTGATCCAAATTTTCAACACTACTGTCATTTGTCTAATTTTTTTCCCTTAAAAGAAAAAAATAGTAAAATGCTACCATAAAGGTCACTTAATATACAAGTCTCACTATAATATGATTATGAAATACATCTTTATAACCATACCTTCAACTCTACAAACTCAATCCCACGAGCAGACTCCACCACTTCTACCCCAACACGTTTAGAGCAAGTCAAATGGATGACCTATCTACCCAAATAAAAAACACTGCTTGATTCACATAATCACAACCCCAAATCAGCACCTATGTACCTAAAAATTTAAAAAAGCAACAACAAATGAAAGATTAAACACACCTACAAAGTCCGTATTTGAAGCCAAACACACCCACGTACAAGCAAAGTAAGCTAGAGGTGCTTTATATTAGGTGTGAGTTAGGGAGAATGGTAGCTGTCATACTCGTGACCGTGGGGATTTTAGATTATAACTCATAGGTGAAACTGAGCAAAATAGAGGATGAGAAATTTCATGGTAAAATTGTGAAAATGAGTGAAAAGGATGGAACTTTTTACGAGTATGAAGCCAATGTGACTGGAAATACGGAAATACTCATTGTTGTGTATATGGGAGCAACGATTTTGGATGTAGAGTATGAAGATGAAGAGAGTTTAGAACGTAGAGGCAAGGCAAAGTCTAGCGCTGGACTGAAAAGAAGTTGTTTTTCTTTAATTAGGGCATAAAATTTCTTTGTGATTATTAAAAAGAACCACAAAGAAATGTTTTTCCTTTGTGGTTATTTAATCAACTGCAAAGGAAACTTTTCAATTTTTTTTTTAATTTTTTTAATGACTTGGAGTTTTCTTTGCATTATGAAAACAAAACAAAGTAAGTTAGAAAGACTTTCCTTTGCGGTTATTTAAGTTACCACAAAGGAGACCTTCCCCGCCTAGGTGTGTCACTTTCCTTTGCATTTGCTTCAATAATTACCAAATTTTTAACACCAAAAAAAGTCATTTTTGGCATAGTGAATGCAGCATACACTAGTAAAGGAGAAAACCCCCAAAAAAAGGAGACACCATCAGCCAAACTAAGCACAAATGAGAATCAAGCTGCTACTTCATTGGAAAACAACAAGAACACCAACAAATTTGAGGATGTTGGCTCTGAGAGCCATCCTTTTTCAATCCATCCCCTCGAACCTCAAATTTGTCGAGATAGAAGTAGACTTCAAAAAAGCTCCACATGTAAACCACACTGAAAAAGCCACCACAATGGCCTTTGTGAAAGCAAGTGAACAAATAAATCTTTGAAAGTGCTGACTCTGCAATCTGCCAGATTTGGCCATCACCAAAGGAAGATAGCTATGGAAATCGTTTATCCATTTTCGCTCTATTCACCAAACTGTCCAATTTACAAGGCAGAAGGCAGTATTAGGAGGAACTTGCCATCTTCCCACAAACTCTAACAACCAAACAGACACCCACCAAAGACGAGAAACACACACACAACATAGTTGCCCCCTCCCCTGCTGGAGGCTATGGACAGGGGCGCCGTGAAACTTGCTGCTTAATTGTAAGCCAAGGGTTTAGACTCTCAGAGGAGAGGGTTTGAATCTCTCAGGAAAGAGAGCATTTATTTGATATGTATGTTAAATAATATGAAAATACAATAAGTGAGGTGGTACTAGGAAGAGCTGGATAGTTTGGGAATTTCAAGAGTATTTTCATAGTGCACATTAAGAATTCCCTTAATTTATCTATGGAAAGATTTATTGAGGCCATAAAATGCCATTCACACGTACCAAACCCCACTTTGCAAGATTCCATTACAGTTGACTACTATATACCAAACATGACCTTAATTTTTTACAAAGTTGGACCTAATTATTTTTTTAAATTAATTTGATCATTTTTAAAATAATTAATTTATAAAGCTTATAAAATGAATTATGTAAAAATAAAACGTTAATAAAAGTTCTGATAAAATTATATTTTGTTGTAAAAATACAAAACCTAGAGTAGTTAACAATCAAATTAAAATAGAAAAATGTGCTTTCTCTATTTCAAAATAATTGTTATTTTGAAATTTTTTTTATTTCAAAAAAATTATTATTTTACAATTTTTAAAATAATATTAATGATTTTTTAGAAGTTTATCTTTTAACAATAATGAAGAAAGAGAGAAGTATTGAAAATTACTATATAATTAAGAAGAATATTATGGTAAAATATAATCAAATTTTATTAATTTTTAGATTATTTATTAATTTTTAATCAGATAATTCTAAAATAATAACTATTTCGAAACGGAATAAGTATGATATTTCAAAGCACACTTTGAGTTCAATAAGTGTTTGGTATCGGTAGAGAAGTAAATGCTACTAATTTCGCATTGCAATTGGCGGTTCCAACAATTAATAATCGGTTGAATCAATTTTTTTTCTTTTTGGTGAAAAGAATCAATCATCATTTTAATTTGATGAAAGGACATCACTCTTTAGCAGTACACTAACGTCGGCAAAACATAATTGAATAGAACGTTACCTAATTATAGAAAAATGATAATGCATTTTGATTAAGAATACTTATTGTTTGTAACCCAAAAAGGGCATTTTTCATAAATGATCCCTTCCTGTTAGATTCTCTTTATTTTTTCAGTCAGTTTGACCACTTCCTTGTTATGATTTAGAAAAGGGAAAAAAAAGTCACATTTTAGATCTAGCTACGTGATATACAGTATAAAATAGGATTATATAAATCAATTAAATACATTATAAAAATACTATTTATTTGATGCACATAATTATGAATAAGCTTGGACATAAATTCTTATCATACATTATATATAATATATAGATAGCCTCATCAAAATTTGAAAGATAAAATTAGATATTATTAGATGCATTTTTTCATGTATTGCAACAATTCAATTAGAATATTTATAATTTATAGATAATACAACTTGTTATAAATTTTATTTCATATATTAATTAGATTTTGAAGTTGCCCAGACCTGCACTATCTTAGGCCTCATTTGGTAAAGTGAAATTATTTTTGAAGAAATGAGAATAAAAATAAAAATTAGAATAGGAATGATAAAGTATTGTTTAGTGTATTGAAAAAGATAGATAGAGTTCAGATATAATTTTTATTTGGTATGTATGTTAAATAATATAAAAAGACAATAATACCCCTATTTAAAAAAAAAAGTCCTAAGGTGGTACTAAGAGTAGCTGGGTAGTCTGGGAATTTCATGAGTATTTCCATGGTATACAATGAGGATTCCCGAATGAATTTATCCATGGAAAGATTTATGGAGGCTGATTTCCCTGGGGAATGGGTCATAGAATGCCGTTCGCACATACCCAGCCCGACTTTGTAGGATTTCATTATGATGGCCTACTACAAGCCAAATGTGACATTAATCTTTTACAGAGTTGGACCTAATTATTTTTCCATATCGATTTGATCATTTCTAAAATAATTTTTTATAAAGATTATAAAATGAATTCTGTAAAAATGAAATGTTCATAAAAGTCCTTCTTATAAAATTATATTTTGTCGTAAAAATTAAAAAAAATTTCAATAAATTCCTAAAAAATAACTTTTTTAAAATTAATAAAGTTGAACTGATTCACTTAGGATCATGTGACCAAACTCAATATACTAAAAAAATAATTTGTGAACAATTAACTGTATTGATCATGTTACAGTTAATTGTTAACAGATTTTACCAAATCAGGATGCTTGATTTTAATTTTTCATATAAAAGTTTGGTTAGATGTGCAATATCTCACAGGGACTATAAATATATATATACGTCAAAAATAGTGTGACTTCTCAAGCTCCATATAATCTTTTTTCAATCTTTTTACATACATTTTATTAAATTTTGTGGACTTTTTCATTCCTTTAAATTTTTACACATGGCAATGGATCAAAGAAATGTTAGGAAAATAGGTATATGATTTTACAGAAAATTTTAAATTATTATATATAGCTCGTATGCATAGCACAGAAAAATATATCTAGTTAATATCAATTTTCAAATGATATTTTGTCAGCAATGTGCTTATCACATGGACAAAACCTAAAGTACTTAACAATTCAAATTAAAATAGAAAAATTCACTTTCTCTATTTCAAAATAATTATCATTTTAAGTTTTTTTATATTTCAAAATGATTGTTATTTTATAATTTTTAAAATAACATTAATGATTTTTTACAAGTTTACCTTTTAATAATAATAAAGGAAGAGAGAAGTATTAAAAATTAATATATAATTAATAAAGGTATTATGATAAAATGTAATCAAACCTTACTAATTTTTAGATTATTTATTAATTTTTTTAATCTATTGCCTAACCCTAAAGTAAGAACTACTCCCTCTGGTCCCATTTATAAGATGTTGTTTTGAAAATTTACTTGGTTCTATTTATAAGGTGTTGTGTTATTTTTTTTATTTGAATTTTCTTTTTGACCCTTCATTTAATAACTTTTTTTGTCTCATAAATTGTTTCGGTCTTTAATTAGTAGGGATAAGATTAGAAATTTATACTATTTTTTTATAAATTTAAAAGTATAATTATATCTTCTTAATACCTGTGTAATGAAAAATAATATGGGACGGAGGAGTATTTTGAAATGGAAGAAGGATAATATTCCAAAGCACGCTTTGAGGTCAATAAGTGTGTTTGGTATTCCTGGAAGTAAATGCTACTAAGTTCACACTGCAATTGGCGGTTCCAACAATTAATAATTGGTTGAAAAGTTGCTCGGACTAATTAATTCAGTATGCTCTTTCCTTTACGTAATGTTGAAGGCCAGTCTGGTTGACTACCATGGTTTTTAAAACTTTTTTTTTTATAATGAGGGTGTTTGACAATTTATAAAAACTGTTTTTTTAATAAAAAATATATTAAACTATAATTTTAAAAAAGAATGAGATACTACCTTTATATTATAAATCTAAAAATATTTTTAATTCTTATAATTTAAATATGTTTCAAAATCAAACTTATATTTATAAACAGAATATCTAAATATAATAATTTATAAATTTATTTTATTTAAGTTTTATTTTTATAAATTTTATTTATTTTAATTTATTTTTGTAAAACTAAAAACCAGCCAAATGGACCCTTGTAATTAACGCAACACAACAACACAAGTCTCACTCATTAATGTACCTTTAACTACTCTACGAACTTTACATTTTTTTCAAAGTAGCGTCGGTGTTGCCTCTTTGAAGTAAAAGGAGCATGTAACCCAGATTTTGTAGCCTACAACTATGAATTTGGATTTTCTTTCTTATCCAACAAATAATTCATTTTCAATAGGTTTAGACTATTCAACTGATCGATTTGGATGTCTAAATTAGTATTTTATTAAAAATTAAAATTATTTATAATTATAAGTTTGAACTGTATAATAAGATTTTATTCAAAATAATTTTTTTGGTGAGAAGAAATCCATTTTATATGTTGACATATTTAATATTAATTGGTTATATGTATAGAAATATGTGGTCAAGAAAATGGCTTTACAATGAAATTATAGAAAGGAAAAAAGACACTTTTGTACCCCCAACAATAATTAATGACAAATAAGGATCCTAATTTATCTAATCGCCTAGAAATACTCAAATTTTAAATTGGTATAAAAATAAAATATAATGGACAAAATTACCCTTAACAATTAATAATGAACCAGAATTCCCAACTGATCTTAACAGAATTCCCAAATGCCTAATATTAAATTCCAAATTGACCAAAACGCATGAAACAAAATTCCCTACTGATCCTAATAGAATTCCCAAGTGCCTGTACCTCAATTCCCAAGTGCCTGAAACAAAATTCCTTATTGATTCTAACAGAATTTCCAAGTATTTGTTCCTCAATTTCCAAGTGTCTGATACTAAATTTCTAATTGACCCTAACAGAATTCTCAAGTGCGTGTACCTCAATTCCCTAGTGGCTGACACTAAATTCCCAACTGACTCAAACTGAATTCTCAAATGCATGTATTTCAATTCCCAAGCGTCTAAAACGAAATTCCCTACTGATTCTAACAGAATTCCCAAGTGCCTGTGCCTCAATTCTGTAATGCTTGATACTAAATTCCCAATTGAGACAAACTGAATTCTCAAGTGCCTATACCTCAATTTCTAAGTACCTAAAACTTTTTGGAACAGTTGGGAATTTAGTTTGAGACATTTAGGAATTCAAGTATAGATACTTGAGAATTCAGTTTGGATCAGTTGGAAATTCTGGTTCATTATTAACTATTGAGGGTAGTTTTGTCTATTGCATTTTATTTTTATCCCAATTTAGGACTTAAAAATACTTTTAGATGATTTGACAAATTACGAGTCCTTATTTATTATTAATTATTATTGGGATTACTAAAGTGTCATTTTCCCATAGAAAATTGACTTACGCTTGGGTTCATCTCTAATGAAATTACAGTCAATTATTATATCCCAATTTCATTCATACATATGCCACCTTTCAAACCAATACGTCTGTCTTAAAAGCCTATGTGTAGGGAAGAGAAAATAAATGTCACTTCGACTAAAATAAAAGTTCAACTTTTTTGTTTAAATGTTTTAGTAGTTTTCTTTTGCCTGACGTTTATGGGGAACGGCAGCGATTGTTCAAAGATGTATATAATTACTCACAACATGCTCACACAATTGGTAGATAGCATTATGTTTTTTTTAAGTATGTTGTCTTAAATTTTATCACTGATCATATATATGAAAAAGATCTTATTGAAAAAGGTAAAACTTACTTTAATAATCTCTATACTTTGAAAGAATTAGTCTTTAACTACTAGTTAGGAGATATCTTTGAAATATAATAAATATTATATCGTATTCTGAAAAAGGTATAGAACCAAATCAAAATATCTTATAGTTAATTAGAACAAGAGGGAGTAGTCAAATTTGTAAGAGAAAAAGTTTAATATATTTAATGTTGAGTGTCATTTTTCATCTTGTATAATTTCAGCTTCACACCAATTGGGAAAAAACAAAAGCCCATTTTTTTTTATTTATTTACCTTTATTTTGGACTTCAACAAATTTAAATGTGCTTGATTTGATCTTTCTCACAATTTGAATTAGTTCATACTTACACATGCATGACTTAATCTTTGAGACAAGCAATTTGATCCTCCTCTCATTAACTCATGCGGTGATTGTGCCCAAACAGGACCGGGACTGCCATCAGGTTCCGAGCTACAACTTTAAGCTTTCAATATATGTAGGAGATCCAATTGAAAACGTGCTTGGAAGTAAGAATATGTCGATTTTAATTTGTTGAAGCATGCTTTGTTCTGAAAATTAAAAAAAAATCATATTATTACATATTAAAATAATAAAAGCAATTTTATCAAATAATAATAATGATAATTTTTATCTTTTCTCAGATTGAATTATTAGTTTGTTTATGATGGGGCATGGTATATGCATTGTGATGTTGATAGACACACAAGCTAGGGTATCAATGGATACTGTCATTATTGGGCTTGAGCCACAGTCCATGGGCTATCAATTGTCAAGTAACTTGGAGTCTGTATTCAGATGCTTTAAAAAAACAAAAAGGTGTTGGATCCAGATGATAGTATTGCTTTCTCTCCTAATTATAATTTATAAATTACAAAATGCCGTTCACCAAAAACAAAAAATACAAAATGTAGTATAGCAAAAAAAAAAAAATGTACTTGTCAAATGATGAAGATGAAGTGCAGTACGTAGTACAATATTGGTAGTACTATACGCTTGTAGCTGCACTATAAGGACGTACGCGATGGATGCTATATATAAATTAAGTTCAGTTGAGGTGGTTTAATCATAGCCTAGCCTCCACAAATTGATATGGATACAAATAATAAACTCCTGCATATACAATTTTTTTTTTCTTAATTTTGTGTCACAAGGTTTAATTCCTTTTCTGTGTCATGATGATGCTCATGTTGGGTTACAGTTATTCGGTAGCGACGGAGGTAAAAAGGATTGTGAGGTATGGTGCAAGGGTTGAACTTTGTTGTATAATTTTCCAAGGGACTTAACTTGGTTGCAGGGATGGACCATCCAATTGATCTGCATGGGTTCAGTTTTTATTAATATGTTGTTGGATATGTTGATTGTAACCAACAATTTCAATCTCCTTCATCCTTTTTCTTCTTCTTCTCTCATGAACTCACTGATTGTACGCCTAAAAAGGCTGGATTGGTAGTGCATCAGGTCAGGTCCAACCATTTTTGGGTGAGGAGGATCAATCAGATTGATTCAACTTCTTGGGGTCCATTTGTTCGTTGAAATTAATTCCCAAAAGCATATACCCAACAACACACAAAATCTGAAACCATGGAGATGCATGGGATGGCCTATACCTGCTACCAAGTTCGTCCCTTGAAGAACAAGTTGAACTGTTGCCCCATACCTCACCACCTTCACCTCCCTCCCTTTCCTCCTCCGTATCTACCGGCGACAACTCTGCTTCTGCTGTGAACTTGAATATCAGTGGTGCAAACATAGGAAATCACGACCCATACACATAACCCCATTGACAGCCGCATGGTAAGTAAACGTGCCACCTGCTCAGTCGAAAACTGATTTGCGACGGAAATGGTTTTGCTATGGATTTTGTGATAAATTTGCAAAGAAGGAAAGAAAGAGGTGAAGAACATTATCAACATCAAAAGGGATAAGGTAGATAAAGTAGTCCGAAACATCATCTCATTAGTAGAAGAGAAAAAAAAAAAGGAGAAAAAAAAAGAAAAAAAAAGAGAAAATGATAAAGGAGACAATAAAACTAAAAAAGATGTTGGACCAAAAGAGAAGAGAAAAAGAGAATATAAAAAGAAAGAGAAAAAGGAAAATGACAAAAGAAAGAAAGAGAGAAAAGATAAGGCTGCAAGACACCATAACTATGGCGTATTGATGAACAGGAAATAACATGAGAAATAAAATTGAAATGTAAGAAATGCATGGATGATCTCATTATAAAAGGCTCATTCCAATATCCATATAGACACACTTCCATTGCTCTTCTCATTATATTCCACTCGACTACCTTAATATTCACTTCTTTGTCTTCTTGTAATTTTCGTCACTCTCTGCCACTCCAATCTTTGTAAATTGTATATTTTGAAATAAAGTATTACTTTATAGTAATCTCATACTTTTTATTTTCTATTTAGATCTTTACTCTTATATTTGTTATCAGAGCCTATTAAGACTAGGAAGAGAAAATAGTTGAGTATTTTATTATAGTGATAGTCGCATGAGCTGGTTTAGAAGAATTATAAGATCTAATAAAAATATAAGAGAAAGACTAAGTCTTAAGAGTCTTAGTTTATAGTCAAATAAAACTAATAAAAAAGAGTTAGATGAAGAAATAAGTGAAGCTAGCCATATAATTAATGAAAGTGAAATAACAAAATTAAGTCTACAGGAAGTGTGAACTAACTGGTCTATGCCAGTATTTAAGGAAGAAGAACTATATAAAACTATCACTTTTGATTTTTCTTATGTAACCTAAACCATAGAAAAAGAATAGGAATAAATAAAGAAAGACAAATGATATATATGATTCCATCCGAAATAGTAAAGAAATTTAAAGAAAAATATAATTGGATGCATGTAGGCATGATACAGGTAGTTGTAAAACCAAATTTTAGATTACAATTAAATAAACCGGTATTTATATATTTAAGAGATAGAAGATAGGAAGTAAATTTTTATGAATCTATAGTAGGAATAATACAGACAAACCTACATGAAGGACTAGTATATTTTAACTACTTTCCTAACTATGTCATGGGTTTAAAGGATCATGATTGTAGGGAGGCATCAGTCATGGAAGCAGGATCCAATGGATCTAAGAAAAAGGGTACTACTTTCATGGTAGTACAATACAGAATTATGTTTAGAATACAAAAAACACATCAAAACTGTAAAGCTCTTAAAGAATCTCCTAAAGGAGAATCTATGCTAACAGAAATAGGAGATTCTTGTAACATCCTACCTCTTGATACTTCCAGACTTGATCAAAAACTTCAAAATTCAACTAAACACAACCCTGACATCTCAAAACAACTCTCCAATGCTTAAGAACAGCGGAAACGAACCCCAAAACACCAAAAATTGGGTTGGGGCCGCAGTCGCTACAATACCACCATGGCTCCGGCCTCCCCTGTTTCTTTATCGCTTCTATCTTGGCTGGCGCTGTTGCCTGGACTCTGGAGCCACGGTGTCTCCTGCTGATTTCCATATCAGCAAAAACTCAACACTAAGGGTGGAATTCCGACGCATATAACTTTATGCTGCGACCTCCGATTGACTTGATTCCAACTCCTACTAGTCAATCTAGTCCTAATCTATCCATAGACACCAATCTTATCTCAATTCAACTCCGTATGGAGATCTGGACCCTTGACACTGTTTTGACCAGTTATTGACTAAAACTCACCACTAACCACCTTCAATCGCCACCAAAGGCAAATGGTCACTCAAAGACCATTTATATAGGTCCAAAACCCCGAAACCAACTAGTTCAAAGAGGTTTCACCTAAAAGGAACCACTCATATGAGGCTCGACCCCCTGAAACCCCTACTTGACAAACGGGCTATAGGCCCCAAACACACCAATCAAACCCAATTCCAACTTTCATCATACATAACACATACATACAACATACATACCACAAACAACCTCTTTTCCACATATAACCATCTTATCCTACTTGGCACATAATACATATCCAGAATACACATAAACTACATAGACCTACTATTCCCACGTCCGCTGCTACTCCTTCGGCTTCTCAAGGCTAGTGCCAGAACCGTCACCTGAAAGGTTAGTTCATAGGAGAGGGGTGTGAGATAATGTCTCAGTAATCGGGAACAACCACACATATACATATATACATATATCTCACACAATTCATGAATACAATGTAAAATGAATGACATGCATGTCTCCCTTGCAGGGATCCCATCCTTATCCTCCCTAACCTATATCATCCATCCTTATCCTCCCTAAAAGGTATCATCCATTCTTATCCTCCCTAACATGTATAATTCATCCTTATCCTCCCTAACATATATATATATATATTATCATACATCATATCATCATCACATCATCACCACCCCATCCGTCATATATCACAGTCTCACAATGTCATGTGGTGATGCTCATGTATCATCATATCATCATCATCATAATCATAATCATTATCTGACTGTACACATACCACGATATATAAAAACAGTACATATAAACACATCAATATCGTGGTATGAAACAAACATGCATATATACACAACTATACGTACTATCATACAATATCGACAATACAACATAAACAAACACCCGATCACCTAAGGTTGTCGATACGGCGCTCACATGAGTTTCACAAGCTTTTTTGAGCACCAATCCCACGACTAGCCTTTTTTGAGTAGCCAAACAACCTTAACAGTACCACAATTCTTCAATTAACATAATATACCAAATATTCAAATATCACAACTCGACCACTTTAGGCTTAACCCAAGGTTCCAACACCCCTTTCAAGCATTATTAAGCTCTTAGGGATCATTTAAACACTACTCAACTATATACACTTTAGATTCCCAAGAGTTCTAACCGAAAACAACCTAGGGTTAAGCTTAAATCATACATAAACACTTCAAAACTTACATAAACACTTCAAAACTCACATCCAAGCAACAAGAACACTAAAACACACTTCCTTAACCCCATTTCATCCATTTCAATTAGTGGATTTTGGCCAAAACCGAAGATTCTAACTCAAAACCGAAAACCCCAAATTCCAACCGAAGAAAATAGAGAGGGAGGAGTAGAGAACACTTGCCAACTTGAATCCAAGCTTCCAGAGGCTAAAAACAACTCCCAATGGCCGAAAATAGCAAACCCTAGTACAGCTCCTCGTCACTCCCTCCGTTTCTTTCTTTTTCGTTCGTCCAAAATGATTTAGATTTAAACAAAATTTTCGATCCTCGCTGCGGCCTCGGCACACCTTTCCAAGGCTCCACCGTGTTCAGCTAAAACAACGCCACTAGAAAGCCTTTTGCCACTGGGACTCTGCTTCTCGTTGTGGCGTGGAGCTCTTTCAGTCTCTACTTGAACCTTCCTCCATCCTGTTTCCTCCAGTTCTACACATTAAGCCAAAGTAAAATCATGAGGGGTGTTACAATCCTTCTAAAACTACAGCTATGATCCCTAGGAGATTGAAACATAAAGAAATAGATATTTCAACTAATTGGAAATTTCCTCGACTAATTAAACCAAAACCTGTAGAAAAATTGGAATTGAGAAAGATAGTAAGGAACCCAGAAGGAGACATAACTTATGAAATGCTTACAAGAACAATGTCTTCCTCCAGTCTAACTAACAAAAAACCAATACCATATACAGAAGTGAGGAGCTCTATAGATAATTCACAAATAGATTATGTAATACCCTACCTCTTGACACTTCAAAACTTGACAAAAGACTTTCAAAAATCCAATCAAACACAACCCAAACAACTCAAAAAACTTCTCATAATCTCAGAACAGCGGAAACAACCAAAAATGCCAGAAAATGGGCTGGGGCCGCGGTAGCTACAGTACCGCCGTGGCTTCAGCCTCCCCTGATCTGCACTTGCTTCTGGCCTCACTAGCACCATGGCCTGGACACTGGCACCGCGGTGCCCCTTGCTGATTTCCATATCAGCAAAAACTCAACACCGGGGCAAACTTCCGACGTGCATAACTTTATGCTCCAATTGACTTGATTCCAACTCCTACAAGTCAATCTAGTCCCAATCTAGCCATAGACACCACTTTCATCTTAATCCAACTCTATATGGAGATTCTGGACCCTCGACACCATTTTGACCACTTATTGACTAAAACTCATCACTAACCACCTCTAATTGCCACCAAAGGCAACTAGCCGCTTAAAGACCATTCATATAGGTCCAAAACCCCCAAACCAACTTGTCTAAAGAGGTTTCACCCAAAAGAAACCACTCCTCTGAGATTTGACCCCTTGGAACCCCAATTGGACAAACAGGTTACAGGCCCCAAAACATACTAATCAGGTCCAAATACACCTTTCATCTCACATAACACATACAAATAACATTCATAACCAAACATTCATCCATTTCCATCCTTACAATGTCATATATCCATTACAAAACCTTTTATCCTACTTGGCACATGATACATTATCCAAAATTGCAAATATTACAAGACTATTCCCATGCACATAGCTACTCCCATGTCTTCTCTGAACTAGTACCAGAACTGTCACTTGGACTATTAGTCTTGGGAGAGGGGTGTGAGAGAATGTCTCAGTAACTGGGGATAACCACATACACATATATATATCTCATGCAACTCATAAATGCAATGTGAAATGAATAGTATGCATGTTTTCCCTCGTATACAGCTAGAGCCACAAGCTGTCGTCATCACAAAACATTTCAATAGATGATTCTCTTCCAACAGTCGGTGAAGACTGATTCCGGGACATCACCAAACTTACCTTACCCTAATGTAACCCAGCCAATGGTTATACTAGAGCTCGGACCGTGTCTCTCCTTCCCCTGGACCATCACAAATTAATGGTGATTTAGGGAAGGTGCATCCCTAAATCCATTGTCACCTGGCTCTCCCAAGGAGATGATTTAGTGATAGGGATATTTCATCATATCATATTATCCTCTGCTGCTTGACTCTCCCATGGAGAGGATTTAGTGATAGGGATCTTTATTATATCATCATCTCATATCACATCATATCATCATCACCTTATCATCAATCTCTCACTATGCAATTATATGGTAATGATGTCAATGTCATGCTAACATGCCTCTACACACACACACATATATATATACATCATTATCATCATAATCATCATATGGACATGCTAGCATGCAATGGCATGGGGATGCTACACATCACAATATATATATACACAATCATCATACATTAACTAGCTGTGCATACCATGATATATAGAAAGACCATATACATACATAATCCATATCGTGGTATGAAAAGAAACATGCATATATATACAAATATACGTACTATCATACTATACAAACAACACAATACAAACATACACCTGGTTACCTTAGATTGTCAATACTATACACGTGAGTTGCACGAACTTCTTGAATGCCCAACGCGCTTAAACCCCTCTCGGTTAACCAAACAACCTTCATAATACATAATTCTTCAATTAACACAATATACCAAACATCCAAATTCCACAATTCAACCGCTTTAGCCTAACCCAAGGTTCCAACACCCCTTTCATGCATTAATAAGCTCTTAGGGACTATTCAAACACTACTCAACCACATACACTTCGGATTCCCAAGAGCTCTAACCGAAAATAACCTAGGGTTAAACTCAAATCATATATACACCCTTCAAAACTCACACTCAAGCAACAAGAATACCAAAACACACTTCCTTAACCTCATTTCATCCATTTTAGTCAGTGGATTTTGTCCTAAACCAAAGATCCAACCTCAAAACTGAAAAATCCTAAACTTCAACCGAAGAAAATGGAGAAGGAGGAGTAGAGAATGCTTACCCACTTGAATCCAAGCTTCTAGAGGCTGAAAACAACTCCCAATGGCCGAAAATAGTGAACCCTAGCACAGCTCCTCGTCGCTCCCTCCGTTTCTTTCTTTCCGATCGTCCAAATTGATCCGGATTTAAACAAAATTCCCGATCCTCGCTGCGGCCTTAGCATACCTCACAACAGCTCCACCGTGTTCAACTGAAACAATGTCACTAGAATGTTTCTCGCTGCGGTAGCTCTGCTTCTCACTGCAGCGTGGAGCTCTTCCAGACGCCACTTGAGCCTTCCTCCGTCTTGTTTCCTCCGGTCCTAAACACAAACCCAAGAAAGATATCATGAGGGGTGTTACAGATTATAAATTAAGAGAAGTAGATTTTAGTCCAAGAATACCTGAACCTATATATAAACTAGAAACTTCTAATAATTTTAAAACACAAATAGAAATAGATTGAGAATTTCAAACTACAGAATATCAGGCAGTAAGTGACTTAGAAAAAGCGTCATTAATGGTAATAAGAAAAGGAGGATATAAAATAAACAAAGAGATAATAAGAAAAGAATTCATGTCTCCCCATCATAAAGAAGAAAGAGAATGATTTTTTAATAATTTTAGTGAGGAAGAAAGAAATAATATAAGAGAAGAATACTACAATGATATGGAAAAATTAAGAGAAGAAATTTACTTTTTCCAGTGGCTTAAAATGTATACATTTAATAACAAAATATTTAATCCCTTTGATTAAGAAAATCTTTCAATTAACACTTAATAACACAAAACTGAAAATGTAGAGATAATCTTTGTGTCACTTATATCGATCCACCTTTAGAAGAAATCACTTTGAAGGTAGGGGAAAATGAAATAATAGTTTATCCACTAAAACTAATTGACTCTTAGGATAATAAAGGAATACAAAAAATATTACAACAAAATAATTATACCAACAAGATATTATATACTATAGGACAACAATTAAATAGGGTAGAAATTAAAGTAGAAGATAAATCATCTCAACAATTAATAGATAAATAGATAGATCCAATGAAGCCTATATTTAAATATGAAATAATACCTTTAGAAGAAGTTAAAAAAGATTACTTTATGAAAATGGGATATAAGAGAAAAAAATACTAAGAGAATAGAAGATATTTTGGCTGAAATAAATAGAAAAATAGAAAAACTAAGTATAGAAGAAAATGGAAAAACTAACATAAACACATTAAGTAAAAAAGAGCCTATAGAAGAAAATAAAGATGAAGAATATAGTGAAATAATTAAAAAAGCAAATAAAAAATTAGAAAAATAAATATTAACACTTCAAAAAGAGAAGAAGATGATCTAAGTATAAATAAAATTAAAAGAAATGATAGGATAAATGGTTATACACAGAAAAATTATTACCCAAGACCGACACTACCTGATTTATAGTTTGAAGGTACATTATGGCATCTTCTTATTATGACGGAAGATTAATATATGAATGAAATATATATGGTTATAGTGAATACGAGATAATAATTTAGCACATGAAATGATGATGGAAGTAGCAGCCTGCAGGATAGATAACAATAATGATAATAACATATTTGATATTCTAGTGCAAGGATTTATAGGAAGTCTAAAAGATTGGCGGAAAAATGTTTTCACTAAAAAGAAAGACAACACACAAAACATTGGCATACAGTGAAAACAGATGCCACATGACAAGAAGTTAGACATTTAGACAACATAGCTTAGCTAGTTTATGCTATAATGAAATCTTTCATAGGAGAACTAGCAAGAATACAAGAAAGATATTTAGAGGAACTCATGAATTTAAGATGTCATACTTTATCTAATTTTAGATGATATAAAGATAATTTTATTCTAAAAGTTTTTCAAAGGTAGGATGCTAATTCAATAATATGGAAAGAACAATTTATTTCAGAATTACCAAGATTATTAGTAGAAAGAGTTAGAGATGAAGCAAAATCAAGACAGGGAGGAATTTTAAATTATAACTTATTAACCTATGGTCAAATTATTAATATCATTAATAAGTAGGAATAAGATTATGTAGAGATATTAAAATACAAAAGAAGATAAATACAAAAACTAGACAAGCAGAATTAGAATTAGGAAATTTCTATGAACAATATGGATTTGAGATAATTCCATTCAGAAGATATCATCAAAAGAAAAAATATAAACCAGATAAATATTACCCAAGAAAATACTACAAGACATATAAAAAGGGAAAGAAATATTTAATCCTAAAATAAAGAAAAAAAGGGCAAAAGTTCTAAAAGTAAAAGAGAAATAGTATGCTATAAGTGTAGAAGATTCGGATATTACGTTACTAAATGTAAAACAGAAAAGAAAATTAGAAATCTAAATTTAAGTGAAGAACATAAGAAAAACCTTTTGAGTATTTTAATTGACAAAGAATTTTCTTCAGAAACTCCAGAAGAAGAATATTTATCTGTATCTAAAGAAGAAGTGTATATATATATATATATATATATAGAATACACAAAATCAACACTATAGAGGAAACCAAATAAAATAACGAAAAAAGTATAGGAATAGAATTGTGTGATTGTGATGGCTATCTAAATAAAGAAAAAGGAATTAAAACATTAAATAAAGAAAATCTCCAATTCTTAATAGATATAGTTCAAAAAATAGAAGATGAAGATATTAAGAGACTATATTTTTTAAAAAATAAAAGACATGTTAGATGCGGACAAAAAGTAAATAGAAAAATCACCACTTATACCTATGAAAGATATATTAAATAGGTTTGATAATAAACAACCACAAGTAGGAATAAAAGAATTGCAACAAAAGATAAAATGTATTGAAGAAGAAATCAGGATGTTGAAGGAAGGAATTAAAGAAATCAAATAAGAAGAAATAACTAAAGAATTAGAAATCTCAGAAATAAAGGCAAAAATAGAAAATAAGAATGAAGAAAATTTAGTCACTAATAAAGAAGAAAACGATGAGATAATAGACGTACCTAACGAAATAAATCAGGAAAAGTTTTTAATGAGTAGCCCAAGTTACTTTTATAAAATGGTAATGCCAGATAAAAATAATCATAAATAGAGAATACTATAGAAATATAATAGATTTAGTAGATTCAGGAGCAGACTTAAATTGTATATAAGAAGGATTGATACCAACAAAGTATTATGAAAAAACATTAGAAAGTCTATCCATAGTTAATAATAATAAATTAAACATAAAATATAAATTAACCGATACCCGTGTTTGTAATGAAGGAATATGTTTTAAGAATATTTTTGTCTTAGTAAAATATTTAAGTGAACCAGGAAATAATGCCTTTTGAAACCACCCATATAGGAATTATAACCAAAGTAGGGGCAAAGAAAGCAATATTTAAATGGATAAAACCCCTAATAACAAAAGAAATAAATATCCTAAAGGAAGATTCTATTTTTAAAATTAATGTGATAAAAAGAAAACAAAATTAAATAAATTTCTTACAAAAAGAAATACATTACAAAAAAATAGAAGAACAAGTGAAAATGAAAATATACAAATCTGAATAGGAAAAATAAAAACACAATTTGAAAAGAATATATGTTCAGAACATCCAAATGCATTTTGGGATAGAAAGAAACATGTAGTAACCTTACTCTACGAAAATGAATTTAATGAAAAAGATATACATACCAAAGCTAAACATATACAAATGAATCAAGAATTACTAGAGTATTGTAAAAAAGAAATACAAGAACTTTTAGATAAAAATTTAATAAGGACAAGTAAATCACCATGGAGTTTCTCGGCATTTTATGTACAAAACCATGCAGAAATAGAAAGAGGAACACCAAGATTAGTTATAAATCATAAACTTTTAAGTAAGGTATTAAGATGGATAAGGTATCCAATATCTAATAAAAAAGACTTAATAGAGAGATTGTTGAATGCATCAATATTTTCAAAGTTTGATTTAAATTTAGGATATTATTAGTTACAAATAGAAGAAAAAGATAAGTATAAAACATCTTGCATCGTACCTTTTGGCCATTATGAATGGAATGTAATACCTTTTGGACTAAAAAATGTTCCATTAGAATTTCAACAAATAATGAATGATATATTTTATCCTTATGGTAAATTTACCATAGTATATATTGATGATGTTCTAGTATTTTCAGACTCTATAGAACAACATTTTAAACATCTTCAAGAATTTTATGAAATAATAAAGAACAATGGTCTAGTAGTTTCAACCAAAAAGATGAAATTATTTTAGGTAAATGTTAAATTGTTAGGATTAGAAATATATCAAGGTTCAGTTACTCCTACTAGTAGAGTCATAGAATTTGCAGACAAATTTCTAGATGAGATAAAGGATAAAACCTAATTATAAAGATTTTTAGGATGCCTTAATTATGTATAAGATTTCTTTCTAAATTTATGAGTTAAAATAGTGTATTTGTTTTCAAGACTTATACAAAATTCACTAGAATGGAATAATAAAATGACTCAAATAGTAAGAATTTAAAAGGACAAGTCAACAATCTTTCCTACTTAGGAATAGCATACCTAAAAGTTAAAAAGATAGTAGAAACAGATACTTCAGAAATAGGATATTGAGGAATATTGAAACAAACTCTAGGAAGAAAGGAACAAATAGTAAGATACTATTTAGGAGCATGGATAGAAATCCAACAGAAGTATTTCACTATCAAAATGGAAATTTTATCTATAGTATAATCTATTTCAAAATTCCAGGATGATTTGATAAATAAAAAATTTTTATTAAGAATTGATTGCAAAGCAACCATAGATATTTTACAAAAAGATGTTAAAAATCTTGTTTCTAAACATATTTTTACAAGATGGCAGGCTATTTTATCATGCTTTGATTTTGAAATAGGATTTAAAAAGGAAAAAATAACTCTTTACTAGATTTTTTGACAAGGGAATTTCTACAGGAAAAAGATTTACATTTGTCATGAGTTCAATGCGGGGTAATCCCAATGATAAAACTAATATGAGAAAATAGTTGAGTATTAAAATTAAGACAATTAAAACAAGTATTAATATGTAATTATCAATAAATGATACCAAGGGACCAAAAAAAAAATTACAACAAATGACTAAAATTCCAAATTAATGCCATTTAAGGACCAATTATTAAAAATAGCCGTTAAATTCAAATATTATTTAATTAAATCCACTTTGATTATATTTTTTTTATTAAAAATACTAAATATGAAGGATTTAAAGTGTAAAAATCTAGTGGCCAATAAAAAATTAGAGTGTGAAAATCCGATGATACCAACATGATTTATTTAATACATATATAATGATCATCATATATGCTTGTTAATATTAAATGATAAAATGTAGTTAAGGATTGGAAGTTGTGTCTTTCCTTTTATTGGGAACTTTATGACATGTTAATATTTAAGAAAGTTTAAGTATGTTATGTTAAAGGAAATAAGTCAAAATATGATTCCTTTAATTAGAGGATATGATAAGTTTTATGATGAAATAGATTATGTATTCTTTGGCTAATGTGGGCTATGTCATATGGCTCAAAGAAGTTAATGATGTAAAAATAGTTTACTGTAAAATGTCTGAAGCTTATGTTGATTCTAGAATAGTATATAAAATTGTACAGTACTCCAAAAATGTAGTAGTTTACATGCAAGAATAAAGCTATGTTTTAAGATTAATATGCCACTAGGTTGAATGTAATTGGAGCTATGAAATAAGAATTATGCATATTTTTCTAAAACTATTCAAGTAAAAGATTATTTTGACCTTTGATGATTGATGATGATTCTCTATCTTGTACAAGTAGAATAATGTGCAAAACAAGCAAACCTTTCTAATGATATAAAGAATGAATAAATTGGCTTTATATAGAATGAGAAAAGAGTTTTTAAAGTTATAGGACATAATTTGGATAGAAACTAGAAGTAGAAAATAAATAGCAGACTTCGATGAATAAACTACATATGGTATTGGTTTTTTGTTAGTTAGACTAGATGAAGACATTGTTCTTGTAAGTATTTCATAGGTTATGTCTCCTTCTGGGTTCCTTACTATCTTTCTAAATTCCATTTTTTCTAGAGGTTCTGGTTTAGGTAGTTGGGGAAATTTCCAATTAGTTGAAATGTCTATTTCTTTATGTTTCAATCTCTAAGAGATCATAACTGGAGTTTTAGAATGATCTTCTATTTCTATTAGCATAGATTCTCCTTTAGGAGATTCTTTAAGAGTTTTAAAGTTTTGGTGAATTTTTTGTATTCTAAATATAATTCTGTATTGTACTACCATGAAAGTAGTACCATTTTTCTCAAATCCATTGGATCCTACTTCCATGACTAATGCCTCCCTACAATCATGATCCTTTAAACCCATGACATAGTTAGGAAAGTAGTTAAAATATACTGGTCTTTCATATAGGTTTATCTGTATTATTCCTACTATAGATTCATAAAAATTTACTTCCTGTCTTCTATCTCTTAAATATATAAATACCGGTTTATTTAATTCTAATCTAAAATTAGGTTTTACAACTACCTGTATCATGCCTACATGCATCCAATTATATTTTTCTTTAAATTTCTTTACTGTTTCGGATGGAATCATATATATCATTTGTCTTTCTTTATTTATTCCTATCTCTTTTTCTATGGTTTAGGTTACATAAGAAAAATCAAAAGTGATAGTTCCATATAGTTCTTTCTTAAATATTGGTATAGATCAGTTAGTTAACACTTCATGTAGACTTAATTTTGTTATTTCACTTTCCTTGGTTATATGACTGGCTTCACTTATTTTTTCATCTGACTCTTCATTATTAGTTTTATTTGGCTGTAAACTAAGGCTCTTAAGGCTTAGTCTTTCTCTTATATTTTTATCAGATCCTATAATTCTTCTAAACCAGCTCATGCAACTATCACTACAATAAAATCAACTATTTTCTCTTCCTAGTCTTAACGGGAACACTAGACTAATCCAGCGGACTTACTAACTGCCGAGTCTAGCCTATCAGGCTTACGAACATTTCCTCCAAGATAGAAAATATAGTTGGATCTTATTATAGAAATAATATGATGAAACAATTTAAGAGGATCAAACGCCCTGATACCAAATATAAGAGTAAAGATCTAAATAGTAAATAAAAAGTAAGAGATTGCTATAAAGTAATAATTTTTCCATTGGGTTAAACTATACTAATTGGCATGTCCAAATCCTATAATTATTTACAAATTGACACATCCAAATCTCTATAAGAAGTCTTCCAAATCTACCTAGTCGAAGTCCTATAATTATGTAGAATACATAATGAAATGAAATAAAATAAAAAGGAGATTTTGTAAATAAAAAAATGTTTCCATTTTCATTATTAAAAAAATAAAAAGAGGCAACTATCATTAAGTTTCCATATTCCATCATCAATGACTAAAAACTATAACATCATATCAAATTAAGACCAAATCTTTTTTTTTTTTTATAAAAGATCAATATATTGGCAGTAAAATTATATATAAAGTTTATTAGTAACCTTCATAATAACAGTAAACTTAAAATACCAAGGAAGTGAAGAGATAAACAAGGAAATATTAAGATGTTGGCTTAGGTGAGAAATATCTTCGTCAATGGGGTCACCAAGTCTTCCTTTCTTGAAATTTGCTATAATGAAGAAGTGGTTTTTGAAGTAGACAATTGCCAAATCTAGTGTGGGAGAGGTTTGAAGACTCAGAATCTATATCAGTGCAAAATAAAAATTATAACTTGGATCACCATGCTAACACCATGTGAGAACCTTCATTTAATATATATCATTCAATATGTAAGAGCCACTTTTGAATTTCTTCTTGTACCTCTTAGGCTTGGTGACCATTATATATTTATAGATAGGATGTTGCTATTCAGTTAGTTAAAACTTCCTGTACCTTTTTCCCTTGGTGACCATTATATATCTATAAAAAGAAAAAAATGGTTGCAAAGTAATACTTTATTTCAAAATATACAACTTACAAAGATTGAAGAAGCGAAGAGTGATGAGAATTATAGGAAGGTAAAGAAGTAAACAGTAGAGGAAGGGTTGTGGAATATTGTGAGAGGTGTAATGTGATTGTTGTTTCTATTGATACTGGAATCAGCCTGTTATGATGAGCTCATTCCATGCATCTCATTCCATTTCAATTTCATTTCTCATTTAATTTTTAGTTCATTGATGCATGCGTGATCATGGATCTATTCCTTTCTTTACTGTAATGATATAGCCTTATCTTTTCTCTCTCTTTCTTTTGTCATTTTCTTTTTTCCCTTTCTTTTTATATTCTCTTACTTTCCTTTTTTATTCAGATATCTTTTTCAAAATTATTTTGCCTCTTTTATCACTTTTTCTTTTTCTCTTTTGCTTTTTCTCCTTTTTTTCTCTATTGCTAATGATAATGTTTTTGACTACCATATTCCTTTTGCTATTGATGATGTTTCTGACCATATTTCTTTCTATCTCTCTCTTTCCCCCCACTTTTGAATGAGGTCTCCATGTGAAAGCGTCAAGTCACCAGGAACTCATCGAAATCTGCTCCAAAAAAATCTTCGTCACCCAGTTCCTATGTGGATGATGTAGTTTTTGATGAGGCCACTTGGGATGCTATTTCTTGAATTTTGTTAACTCATTCTTCCCTAGTTTTTGCAGTTGTTAACTATGTCATTAATTTACTTTTCTACATTAAGAAGGGTGTAGGAGTTTCCACTTTGACTCCTGTCATGTATGACTTTATCCATCAATCCACTTGTTCCTTATTAGCAAAATTCTGATTATATTTCTTCCACCATTTTACTTTAAATCTCTTGACTAAATATTGCAAAGTTGGACTTAATGGTCTTTCTGTAAGGTATGAAAAGCACCAACTCATAAAACATGGTACTCTGAAATGGCAAAAGAAATAAAATGGCTTTTCTTTTTCAATGTAATTGGTTATAGTTTTAAATGCTTGGTAACCATTTTCTATAGTTGATGGCAGTATTTTCTGTACTGGGCCAAAAATTTGAAACTATTCTATAAACTATCTTGGAAATTGGTTTGAACAGTCCCTACTTATCTATATCAACCATGAATGATCATAGTTTTTGTAATAGAATAGATTATACTAGACTTTCTTATAATCTAAATAATTGTAAGTAAGCCTGTAATAATCAACTGAAAATCTTTTCATTGTATACTGAGATTGTCCACATTCTTTAAGAGTTATAACTTTATTGACTTTGATTTGACTGTATTTGGTTCTTGCTTCTCCCTCTGTATGAGTAATTGTGGTTGATTTGGAATCCACCAAAATTAGCTCATAATATCTTCTATCTTTTTTGAAATTTGTGAGTCAAAAATTCCATATTCCTTCTGTTTTATGCGATGGAAACAAAGCTTTGATAGTATCAGCAATATTATTTCTGTAATATTCCTCCTCCAAGGAACATACTATTACAATATATTCTTTAGGTATGTATTACAGTTTTTCATTGTCTATGTTAATTTTTGTTGATATGTCTGGGTTTGGTTAATTGTGGTTTTAGAGCTAGTGGCTTAGTTTTGTGGCTGTACTGATCATACTTACACATGTGTGGTTTAATCTTTGAGACAAGCAATTTGATCCTCCTCTCATGAACTCATGCAGTGGACTGGGACTGCCATCAAGTTCCGAGCTACAACTTTAAGCTTTCAATATATGCAGGAGATCCAATTGAAAACGTGCTTGCAAGTAAGAATCTGTAGATTTTAATTTGTTGAAGCATGCTTTGTTCTGAAAATTGAAAAAAAATCATATTATTACATATTAAAATAATAAAAGTAATTTTATCAAATAATAATAATGATAATTTTTATCTTTTCTCAGATTGAATTATTAGTTTGTTTATGATGGGGCATGGTATATGCATTGTGATGTTGATAGACACACAAGCTAGGGTATCAATGGATACTGTCATTATTGGGCTTGAGCCACAGTCCATGGGCTATCAATTGTCAAGTAACTTGGAGTCTGTATTCAGATGCTTTAAAAAAACAAAAAGGTGTTGGATCCAGATGATAGTATTGCTTTCTCTCCTAATTATAATTTATAAATTACAAAATGCCGTTCACCAAAAACAAAAAATACAAAATGTAGTATAGCAAAAAAAAAAAAATGTACTTGTCAAATGATGAAGATGAAGTGCAGTACGTAGTACAATATTGGTAGTACTATACGCTTGTAGCTGCACTATAAGGACGTACGCGATGGATGCTATATATAAATTAAGTTCAGTTGAGGTGGTTTAATCATAGCCTAGCCTCCACAAATTGATATGGATACAAATAATAAACTCCTGCATATACAATTTTTTTTTTCTTAATTTTGTGTCACAAGGTTTAATTCCTTTTCTGTGTCATGATGATGCTCATGTTGGGTTACAGTTATTCGGTAGCGACGGAGGTAAAAAGGATTGTGAGGTATGGTGCAAGGGTTGAACTTTGTTGTATAATTTTCCAAGGGACTTGACTTGGTTGCAGGGATGGACCATCCAATTGATCTGCATGGGTTCAGTTTTTATTAATATGTTGTTGGATATGTTGATTGTAACCAACAATTTCAATCTCCTTCATCCTTTTTCTTCTTCTTCTCTCATGAACTCACTGATTGTACGCCTAAAAAGGCTGGATTGGTAGTGCATCAGGTCAGGTCCAACCATTTTTGGGTGAGGAGGATCAATCAGATTGATTCAACTTCTTGGGGTCCATTTGTTCGTTGAAATTAATTCCCAAAAGCATATACCCAACAACACACAAAATCTGAAACCATGGAGATGCATGGGATGGCCTATACCTGCTACCAAGTTCGTCCCTTGAAGAACAAGTTGAACTGTTGCCCCATACCTCACCACCTTCACCTCCCTCCCTTTCCTCCTCCGTATCTACCGGCGACAACTCTGCTTCTGCTGTGAACTTGAATATCAGTGGTGCAAACATAGGAAATCACGACCCATACACATAACCCCATTGACAGCCGCATGGTAAGTAAACGTGCCACCTGCTCAGTCGAAAACTGATTTGCGACGGAAATGGTTTTGCCATGGATTTTGGGATAAATTTTCAAGTGATTTATAAAATTTCCGTTGCAAAAATCACAGCAAAAATTCTGTGACAATTTTCCAACAAAAGATGTTCCGTTGCAAATTTTCAATTCTATTTTTTTGAGAGTAAGAATGAGAAGGATGGAATGCACTCTATTAACATGGACAGCTTCATGACCCACCAGGGATGGGGATCCTCCTATAATCAATTACTACCAAGTGAGATTTTAGTGACCGAGGGGATCGAACTCACAACCCATAGGTTGCAGAATCAGTTCTTCTTTCTAATATAGGATGAGCTGCCAATTCAACTATTCTAGAGTTGAGTGGCGTGCCTTATCTTCTAGCAACGCAATCACCTTAACTACATGCCAAACTGTATCTGCTACACAACTTGCTGTTTTCTTGAGGTCCAAGTGATTGGATTTGTCACCAAGAATGATTGGTCCATTCAAGAAAGCAACCACTTATTTCATCGTTTTGTAATTTTTCCTTAATCTCATTTTATTTTTCAACTGAAGTAGCATATTTTTGTATTATAAAAATAGTTGAATTTTAAAAATGATATAAAAAATGAAGAAACATAATAAATTAAAATGAAAAATAAGAATATCAATATATCAATACATATAATAACCATGGTATTAAAAATTTGACCGATTATTGAATCGGATGAGACAACTGTTTAAGGTTCAATGGTCGGATCTGGATCGGACCGAGATTGGACTGGTTGTGAATAAATTAGTATATTTTTAATAATATAGTCAATTGATATTTTATTTTTATATTATTTATTAAGTAAATTTATCATTATTAATCATTATGTATCATAATAATACATATAACATATTATAATAGAAAGAAAAAAATTTATATTAAAAATAATGTTACTTAAGACTAAAAATAATATTATTTTATTTAAAAAAAATTTTTAAAAAAAAGCTAGAATTGGTTCAACTCGGTTTTTTACCGGTTCATACCGATTCCAAAATCCCCTGATTCTCATCTGTGACCGAATCGAACTAGGAGCAGGTTCCCATTCAGACCGGCTGGTCCCGTCCAATTTTTAGAACTATGATAATAACATTCATAGAAACCACATTATTTATTAGTACAAAATAATATGACTTACTTCAACTTGTGCACTGTATGGAATTCACTTCTAGTTATTTGAAAATACAGAACACAGTTGATTTATGTGATTTAAAAAAAAAATATTTTACAATAATAAATAGTACAAATTTATCTTTCGTTCTATAATATACTATATGGGATTAATGTTAATGGAGTCTTTACTCTTTACTAAATGTACCTAATTTTTTATTATTTTTAAAATATCCTTCCCGTGCCTAAAACATTATTTTTTGAGATATAATATTCCATCATTAAAGTGTATTTTCATAAATATAAATACGAGTTAATGTATCCCTTATAATTATATCAATATGTAATAATAAATTACAAAAACATTATAACAGATTTCATAAAATGGAAACAGTAAACTGGGCCTGAACAGTTAACCATTTTTGGGTTGGGCTTAAAAAGACTGAGTCCTTTCAGAAACCCTTTTCGGCCAACAGTTCAGAAACTTTTCGATGTTAGCGCGCGCAAACAGATATATACATACACATACATATATATTGGTGAATTATGTAGTTCATATTAAAGCCTAGTTAAAATCTAAAATAATGAAATGCGATATTAATTATTCACTCGTTTCATTGCTTTTTGTGAAAAAAAAAAAAGAAAAGCTTGACTCTTCCCCAAAAAGAAAAAAACTTCAACTGCATCAATTTGGTTTTGTATACAATTGCCTTTAAATAATTGAATAAAGCAAACAACATAGAAATGGAGCCAAGTCAGCTAGTAACAATGTTGTCAAAATCGTATCAGATATTGAATCAAATAAGATATTGGTTAAGGTTCGTAGTTTAATTGTGCTCTAATTGGGGTTGAATCGGCAGTGTTTAAAATAATATATTTAAAATAAATAACACAAATTAAAACAAATTTTATGACTTAATTCAAATTTCAAACTAAATAATGCAAAATTATCAATCTATTATTCATTATAAATAAATTATTAATAAGTTTCATAACTCAATATTTAAATCTAAATAAGTTAAAATTTATCCATAATCATATTTTGAGTTCAAAATAGTTAATTAATAATCCATTATTATATTATTTTGAAGTAAATTTACAAATAATTATATATGATAATAATGATTATATAACATTATAATATAAAAGAAAAAATACTTTATACTAAAAATGATATTATTTTATTTTAAAAGCTAAACAATGTTCTAAAAAATTTTTTTAAAAATACTTAAAATGAAATTAGTACCTTCCACTAGTTTTTAATCGGTTCTCACTAATTTTAAATTTTGTTGATTTTCTTTCTTATCTAAATCAGATCAAGCACCAATTCCCAATTTAACTAGTTAAATTAGTTGAGTCGGGCTCACAACATTAGCTAGCAGCTAAAACTTTATCCAATAAAAGAATTTCATCACGCATAATTAATATGATCAGGTCAGAGCCTACCTCATTATATATGCATTCGTAACGAAACCTCTCGAGCATCCAACATAACTCATTAATTCATCATATCAACCAATATTTCTTTAATTTCTTCAGATATATATCATCGTCTTCATGAAGGCCTTTATCCTTCTGCAAGTTTTGGGCCTTTTGTTTCTCAATGACCTTCTCCTTTCCCAGGCATTGAGGCATTACACTTTGGTGGGGTGAGTTTTGTGCTTCTACATTGTAACATTTTTAGTTAAGACAAGAAAAAATTATTATTTCTATTTATTTTTATTTAAAAATGATATATAAATTATCCTTTTGTAGTTGTACCTGTGCCAGGATCTACTTATCCTTTTCGAAAACCCCATGCTGAGGTCCCCACTATATTAGGCACGTACTTGTGTATACACTACACGCGCGTTGTTTTACAGAATTTTAATCTTCATTATACAAAATAAAACTGTAAAATTGCAATAAATAAAAATGTAATTTTACAGTTTTATTTTGATGAATTGAAAATGAAGGAGAATGGTGGAAGAAAGCATTATTGTTGAGGTTTTCCATGAATTTCGCCTGAATGGAGGAGACCCAGTCATCGGATGCTTATACCATAAACGGCCAGCCAGGTGATCTTTATCCATCTTCAAAGTCTTGTGAGCAAGTTAATCATGTTGATTTAAAAAAATTTATATATATATATATATATATATTGAAGAGTGAAGAGGAAAACGTACAGAGAAGAGAAAAGAAGATTTCTATTCGAAAACTCTATTTTTTTGGCTTGACATATATTTATTCATACATATGACAATGAGATATTTAACCCCTATTTATTTGAGTCATGGAAGAGCTCTACATTTAATATAGTTTTTAACTACAATATACTAACATTTAATACAAATTCGAACTAATATCTATTATATTCATCAAGACTTCTAAATAGTGGATTCAATATAATGGCCTAAGCATGGATCATGTTCTCCATAGATAATATAGATCATGGACTTCAGGACTTTGGGTCAGTTATTCTAACGAGGTTTGGAATTTCTTAGAGTGTTGGAAATTCATACTTAATTTTTTCTTCACAAGTTGCATGAAAATTCCGTCAAAACAACGAGGAGGCACTAGTTATATTCTATTTTGTAACATCCTAAGGGGGACACAAACCAAAATCACCCGGAAAGACCATAATTTAACCAAACGCCCCCAAGTAAACTTGGGAAGGATAAAGAATTAGGAGAAAAAGACCAAGGATTGAAGAACATAAGCAAGGTTCAAGAATCGAGATTGAGGACACAATACTCGCTAGAAACAAGGCAAAACTTAGGAATTTGGAAGACAAAGGCATCGTCGCAATGAGAAATATGGGGCCACGGTGAGGGAAGGATTTAGAACAAATGAAGAGGAAAGCAGAGATGCACAACGCCGCAACTTGGACTTTTGCACCGTGTCACCAATGTCTGATGTCAAATGACAGTAAATCTGATTTTTGGGATGAACTTCGGCCATGTATTACTCTCTGACCATACCTTTGATTGGCGTGATTCCAATGCCCACAAGTCACTCTTTACCTCCTCTAACTATAGACACCAATCTCACTTTAAAATTCCCCCGTATGGAGAATTTGGATAACCATGACTGAAATAACCACTTTTAGGCCAAACTTGACCTCAAAGCCTCCCATTCTCAAACTATTGACCTTTTGGTCACCAAATCTTTTTCAACATGTCACAAATGACACATAAACAATGTTTAAGAAGATGGCACCCCAAAAAAACTACTATCTTAGGTTTTGACTCTTTTAAACCCTAATCTCATATATCGGTTGATATGACCTTTCTCCACCAAACACACCAAAATTCACAAAAATAGCCTGATACATTACTCTTACTCATCAAGATACACGTGAGCAACCCATGCCCTAGACCTTGACAATAAAAAACTAGGAATAGAGCGTATGTCCAAAGACATACAGTAACCAACAAGATTACAACTCTGAGAATTACTACAACTTGTCAATACATACTCTAACCTCATAATCAAATGACATGAGGTTAAAAACACAGTCCAGGACTCAAGAACAATCCAAAGAATACACAGAACTACAACACACATGCACTAGTACAGCCAAGACTTTTAAGATTGGTTGGAAATAACTTTCTAGATCGGTTCTCTCACAAATGTAGGAGTGACAGATGCAAAAAATATAATATTTAAGATTATCCTTTTTAACCGATGTAGAAAAGACTTTCCAGATCAGCCACCAATATGGAAAGTCCACTTTTGAGGTTGGTCACTAATATGGAATGTCTACTTTCTAGATCAGTGATCGATCTAGAATGTGTGTTTTTTTTTTAAATAGACTTCCCATAATGGTAACAACCATTGTAGGAAGTCTTTGGTTTTTTTCTTTTCAAATAAGAGATAACAATTTTTTCGTATTTCATACAAGTATTCAGAATTTCAAAAAAATTACCACTGAATATACATTAGCGAGAATGCATATATATTACATTAAAAAGTAAGAAATTCCACAATCAATTACAATTTAGTTCCTAATATATAGACACATTGCTAATACATTCCAAAAGAAATTTATACCCTATTACTTGCCAAACAAACTGATCATATTTTAATTACCCAAAATAATTGAGAACCTTAACAATTTGATATACTAAGGTGAGAATTTAACCCATACCAATGAAAGAGCTACTAGAGAATCTTAGAACACATCAAACAAACCAGTTTTCCTTCTCTTCTCTTTTTTTTCCCTCTTGGATATAGAAAAGTAACAATTAGATGTATTTTTCCTTTTATCATCTAGATCCTATCTTGAATACTTTGAACAACATTTTATTGTTTTCTAGCTCCTCACCGGATTTGTTGAAGTAAGTAAGCATTTTAGAATAGCATGCTACTAGCCTTTCACGCTCAAATTAAAACCAAAAATAGAACTAACTCATTAGCGCTACATAAAACTATAAAAAAGCAGCCAAGAGAAAGAAAACAAAACCATTATAAGTGTGTGGATGCCATAGATACTTGCCTAAGCAGGAACCTTTGTTAGATACAAAAAAATTCCTTCATGTTAAAATGTCAGCAAAACCACCAATCATCAAGCTAAGCTTATAAAAAAAAAATTGGAAAGCCTATTTCAAATTTTGGCAAATCCAAGCTATAAACAATTATAGGTATGTAAGAGCAACAACATCTTCCCCAAAGATTCAAACATAGATTACAAAAGAAAACAAATACATTAATAGAGATTTTCCTATCACTTTGAGAGCGGCGAGATCGTAATGAGGTGGACAAATAAAAAAAGAAAAACAAAGAGCATGCAATTTTTACAACTTAATAATATATTTATGCAAAGAATGAGCCTAAAACCTGTAAAAAAAAAAAGCAAAATAGTCCAAATGAAAAGCATCTAGATGGAAAACCTAAGACCAAAACTTAGAAGAGTGATATGCCTTTACCATATACATGTTTACAAAATGAATAAAATGTAAGCAGGTGCATTGATCAGCTTCCTAAATAAAATGAAGTGTACAAGTCATTCGCATGATTTTTTTTCAGGTTATACAAGTTTTGATTCTTTTTTTTTTTTTTATAATATCACCCGATATTCTAGGGTATCATGGGTTTATTGTCCGTCTTAGACTAATCTGATAAGCTTTGATTCTAATAGTAAAGGAAAAAATGTAATTGATAAAGAGACAAACATAAAAAACTTCCTTGGAGGCAAAGGCTACAAACTTTAATAAGAACATGTCAAGAATCATCTTAGCTAGAAAGCTCAAACTATAACATACCAGTCCTTGATGAGTTTCAACTAAGCCCTTGCTCCCCCTGGAGCAAAATTGACCCCACCAATATATTCTTGATTACTAGGAAAAAGATATGGTTGGATTAATGGTAATTTAGCTTGCTTAGTGGCAATAAATACGATCAGATTGTTAGTAGTATAGAAGAGTCAAGTTTATATGTTGAAATTAAACTCACAAACATTAAGAATTCTTACCAATGAAATTTGAAATAACACGCCCATCAAAAAATCTACCAGAAGGATACTTGAAGAAATTTTCCCCATATGGAGAATAATTTGCCTAATCATTGGTACTAGTGTTGATGTAATTGTTGTTTCCAACACCAAATAATGAATCATCAAATGCAAACAGAGTGTCATGTTCTCTTCGAAGGCGTATTTTGCCAAGGTAGCTATTTGGAATAAGTATGATATTACTTTAAAGAAAGAAGCCAAAATGAAATCTCAAACTTGCCATCTTAGTTTCAATTCACTTAAGTCAAATGTTGCTACTTGTGCTAGTAAAGATTATTGTGACATTCTTGAGGATAAAAACTTAAACCATGGGTGATTAGTTTCAATCTTGGATATTCAAAGAATTTAGAATATGCTTTTGATAAATATGCAAGTCTATATTGTTACATGTACACTTACACATTGAATGAGTGGTTGATTTTTGAAATTCAACCTGTGTTTGTGACAGAAATACTTTTCCAATATTCTATATAAGAAGCCAATGTGCTTTACATATTACTTTTCTGAGTTCAAACTTCATTCATGAATGAATACGGATTATCATCATAAAAAGAAACTCACCTCTTCAAAAACTTCCTGGGAGACAAAGGCTACAAACTTTTTGTGATTTTGGACAAAATAGGAGAAAGTAGAAAATACGTTAGCTTCATCTTGTAAAGAGAATATGCAAATGTTAGTCAAACCCAAAAGAATTAAAATTTCAATAAAAGCATAGTAGGAAACATAATCAGGATATTAACTAAGAGTTTGCCAAGCAGATAAAAGATGATGTCAACAAAATGCTAGAAAAAGAAATTTTCAACTAATTGGTAATTTAGATTTATTGGCAAGGATCAAGGATGTTTAAAAATTTCCCTTGAAGAAAGACAACCGTCATAAGTTCTGGCTACCAAAATCTCCACAATCAAATCATGCAAATCACTACCTCTCTCTTTGCAAAAGCTTTACATAAAGCTCAAACATAAGCGCCACTGGTTTGGTTAGTTACAAAAAGATTTTATCAATATAAAAAGGGTCTCATTCAACACCCATAATACACTAGTGAATTCAACACACAGCAACCGCAGAACATTCACCAGTATAGCAAGACTTCATACAATCATTTTCAACCTTCATTTTACCCATATAGCAGCAATCTCACACTAATCAGTAAAACCCATTATAGAATGTTCAGTTCCTCTCAACCTTGGTGGTTCATACCTTTGAGAACTTTAGATCAGAGATGAACAAGAGATGATAGGCGACAAAATGAAAAAAAAAAAACCCATGACCCATGACCAAAGGCAGACAAATCTAAATGAGTGATGGGTTATGGCGGCTATGCAATTTAACAATGAGGAAGATGAGCCACAAAGAGAGAGTGTGCCGTGGAGAGGGAAAACAAGCCAAAAAGAGGAGAGTGTCATGGAGACTGGTTGCCCCAGTGATGAGAATAAATGATGGCGGGTTTTCAAAATGAGGTTATAGGGATGAAATTCTTTTCACTATTAAAGATGGTGACTGATCTCAATATTCATATTTATTAAGATCAGTGATTCAAAGTTCTCTTTTTTTTATTTTCCTTTTTCACTTTCAACATCAGTGACCGATTTTAAAAGTCCAATACTTCTAAATTTATTTACAAAAATGCCACTAGTCATATTTTTTAAATTGGGTATTTTTTAACCGATCTTAATTGTAGATGTTAAAAGCCTATTTTGTACTAGTAATAGTATCTAGTCATATCTATACACTTGGCACAATACTACATATATATACATACAACATGTGTTCTCAGATGAGCTCATATTGATCATGAGTATTGAACATCCCGTGCACCGACCAACAAAGAAATCACCTCAACCACCATCTCGCTAGAACAAAAATCCCTTCCTTAAAAGGGGTGTTATCGAGGGATGAGACGTACATCCTAGTAACCAGGGACAACAAAAACAAGAGGTTTCACCCATATACATGCACTACAAGACAAGTACACAACATTATATATATAAATACATATATTCACACTTATGCAATATATAATATACAATATGAGAAATGCAATGCTTATAATATGCAAAACCCACATCGATCGTAGTAGGAACCATTAGTTAGTTATTGTTACAAAGTAGCTTTGATAAGTATCCCCCTTCCAACAGCCGGTAAAGGCTGATTTCAGGGCACTACTAAGTTCACTACCACTAGTTATAGTCCAACCAAAGGTCATTCCACTAGTGTATAGACCATGGTTCCCCTTCGTTTGGACTATTTGAATTGGTAGTAATTTAGGGAAGATATATCTCTAATCCATTGCCACCTGGTTCTCCTGGCTAAAGGAAGATGATTTAGTGACAGGGATATATCCATCAACCTCATCACCTAGACACGAGGCCTATGTATCCCACCAGTAGATTGGTATACCACGTAGTATCATTACATCACAAGTCATTATCACCCAACCAACAATGTCCCAATATGCATAATATGGTGATGATGCCTGAATGTCATGCTAACATGTCAATGCCATACATGAATCATCATCATCATCGTCATCATGCTAGCATGTTGTCATATGGGGATACACAATAACAATAAGTGTATCATCATGAGTCAACATCCAATACATGTATACATGACCAATTATTTTCTCATCACCATTATCATTGTTATCACTATCATTAAAACTACATACATTGTCACTAAGAATATATATAATATTGCTGGATAAAACTCGTGTATTCCCATTTATATAAACACATATACGTATAGATATAGAAAAAAATATTTTCACTTTTTTATCATACTTTTTCAAAGAAAGAGGGTTCTGAGAAAACCTATGATTTTTCGTCGTGATATAATTAACATATCATGATATGAAAATGTTCAAATATATAGGATAAATAAAAGTACTCCATGATTACCTCAAGTTGCTGCATACCCACGACACCTCGGCAGGCTAGAGATCATCAACTATCACACACAAAAAACATGCAATTCAAGTCAATTAGCTGATATTCTACATCAAAACAAAACTCAACATTCAACATATTCCAATGAAGCCACACTACTACAGAAATGGACTTCCGGGACGTTTAATTTTTGGCTTCTGGAATGCTTATGAAGCGTGCTATATGTGACCGTTCCAGAAACTTTGGGGAACGTTTTACTTTTTAATGGAATCGTTCCTGACTACTTGTTTTCGGGCACCTTTCCGAGGAGAAAACGTTCCTGAATATCAGTTTTGTGGCACGTTGACTAGATGTGAAGGATCCTATACACTGCTTTTCGGGAATGTTTACATAAGAGAAGCATGTCCGAATATTATTATTTGGGAACGCTTTCTAGACGGAAACATTCCCAAATCGTTTTTCTTTTTACCGTGGAATTTCATTTTTTCCCTATGAAATTTTGTTTTTTTCCTGCAGTCCCTATTTCAACAACCATTCCAACAATATGACAATGCAAAAAGTAAATAATAATCCAACAATTCTGAGAATTTCGTTAAATATGTATAGAAATTAAAGAGTACATGCTTTTTCCAAAAAAAAAAGTTCATCCATTACTCATCTATCAATATTAACTTACAAATGTCTAATTGTCACCAAAAAATATTTTTAAACCACAAAATAGCTCTAAAAAATATCTCAAATGTTATAAACAATCTATAAGTTACATTCTTGTAGCACATACTTTGCCCATTCTTCTATGACTTCTTGTATGTCTTCTTTGGAGTAGGAATCACGATACGTGTCAGAAAAATACTGCAAAATGAAGCATCACATACAACAAGTTAAATGAATTTGGTATAAGTTAAAAACTAATGTAATATAAGATAGAGTTGAAGTACACACAATGTCAGGGATGATGGATTGGCCATGTGTAATGACATCTCTCATAAATTTCATAACATAATATCCACAATAAATTTTATCTGGTTGGTATGGGCATTAAAAGGACAATAAGATCATATCAATTTATGCATATAATAAAAATATTCACAATAATTGCTTAAATTTAAATATATCAATACTTGTATTGTTGTCCATTTGTAGGATCTCCCTTTAGTTTGTATCCACAATCCACGGCTTCCTCGAAAGGTGTTCAATGCTCTAACAAGAATAATTAGTAAAAAAACCAATTAAAATATAATGATACAAGAAAATATAGACACATAATAAGAAAGAAATAAAGCATATATATGCATACAGATTAAATAACTTTTGCATGTCTTTGTGGGCTTCTGGATCTGCATGCTTGGAGTCCATGTAATATATTGTTGCAGTTAAAGGATTCATAGCAACTAATATCCCGTGCTCCCTAAAAAATTTAAATCTTGCATTAACAAATTCTAAGCATATTCCGCATTAAAAATATTTATAATTGGAAATTTAATAAATGACTCACCCAACATTACATGGTGCCAAGAACAACATATCATCTGCTGCTCTAGCTTCAAACAAATCTGAAACAACACGTGCTTGTTCCATATACTTACATCCTTTATGTGCTCCAATTTCATGGGGATTGATGAAAGAGAACCTTCCCATTAACCCATTTGGCACCAAGAGATGATGATACAAGTATCTTAAGTAAAAATACATTATTAATATCATTCACAAAAATGAAAAACGGAAAGTAAAGGATTTCATTCACAAGTTATGGTACAAGTACCTGATATATAGGTTAATGACAGTGGCACCTATCCATTCATGATCAAGGATTTCAATAATTTGTTCTTTAGAAATATGATCAACTATATCTTTATAGTAAATCTGAAAATCAAAGTTTATGGGTTTTGATTCTTTCTCCTCAAGAGCATCCACAATAATTCTAAGAGCATTGCAATATGGTGATGCTTTTTTGTTAACTTTAGGGGCGGGCTTATGCTTCACTGGAGAAATGATCGATCCCTTTGAATGGCCCATCCCTTGGATTTGTTTTCCCTTCTTTTTGGATTGTGTAGGCAACTGTGTAGGCAACAAAAATCATGAGATGAAGTGACATATCATTTCAACAATGATTATAGGTATAACACATTATAATGATGTGCCAATGACATACCATCTCAACTAGCTCGATGAGGTTGCTAGGCCATGCAACAAAATAACCTATTGCCCCACCAACTATTGTTACTTCATCAATTGGCACTGGCAGCTCAGCTCCATGCTCCTCAGCTTTTTCAATTCTAACTCTTAGGTAACCGTTAGGTAGTGGTGAATTATGCAGAATTGTATCATTATTATTATACACACTACCCTTTGCAACCAAATGACGTTTAGGGGATTCCAACCATAATTTGCACTTTGATTCACCCTACACTAAGCATAAGTAATAAATTAAGAAATAAGAAATTACAATGAACTCAGTAGGGAAATAAATTACTTGAGGGAATTGAGATGTAGGTGTGCAACTATCCTTCATGCTGGGGCTGCCTTGTGCTACTAGCCTCCTTATCCCCTGCATCTGCTTCAGTTGTTCAAACATCTCATCATATTTTTGTAATTGATCTTCTAGGTTGGCTACCTTTCCTTTTAGTTGTGTAACCTCACTATTAGCTTGGGACTTTGAATGCTTTTGAGTCCCAAAGTAATCTCTCTGACAAACCCCAAATCCAACACCCCTAACACGACTGAGGACTTCAGGGACTTGTAACACCTTACCCAATATATCATTATGTCCACAGTTTTGGACCTCATCTTGTGTTACTATCTGGGATAATTGCTCCTATCAAACAAATTTAAAAGTAAATGGTAAGGATTATCATTTGAAGTAAAATAATTCATCGATGCATATATTTAATACTTACACATTCATCCCAAACTCTCTGAACATGTTCATCATCAATATTACCATCCTTGTTCTCCCTACCCTTCTTCCACAGCACATGACGAGATATAGTGGATGCATTAGATCCGTCCTCCTGGATCTATATATTAAAATCAATTAACCTAAATGATCATTAATAACTAAAAGTCACTCAGTATATCTTTGTACTTACAATTTGTTGTTCAATTAATGCATATGTCATACATCATTTTCGATAAGGATATGGTTGATTGGATGCTCTTTCATGATTTTCCTCGCTTATTTTCTGTTTTAATACAAAGCATTTGTATTAATACATATTGGTTGCAAAGAAAGAGGAAAAATTAGACGGATAGAATAAGATAAACTTGAAAAGACGGGTCTTGACATGTATTAGCAAAAGCATCCCACTGTTCTTGAGAGATGATGTTAGAATGTATTTCAGGAGGCTTCTCATTAATATTCCCATCATCACCTCTTAAATTTGTCCTTGTAAGGCGTGAACGCCACTTTCTATGACGATAAGCAGCTGCATGAAGCACATATCCCCTTCGACTAATATCAATATTAAAAGAAGCCTACAAATAATATGACCAAAATACTGTTAAAACTAGTGGGATGATATATATACATAATAAACAACATAATTAAAACAAGTACAGTAGTGAGTTACCGCTATTTCACCCCAAATGCCATCCTTGACTTTGCTTGGGACATCTTTCCATTTAGTATAAATAATTGGCACTGTTCTTCATGTGACAACCCCAATTTTAATTAGAAAATGTAGATGCGTTGGGGTTAACTGGTTGATTCTTCTTATTCCATCCAAGATCTAATTTACGACCGGTGCTTCTTGCACGAGTCACGTCTTTCAACATGGTCCTCCATCTCTTTTTCACCTTCTTAGTACTATGTGAAGGAACATTGCCATCATTTGGTGGAGAAGCCATTTACCTATAAGAAAATCAAAACATATAAGTAAGACCTCAATATAAAATATGAAAATAAAAATAATACAAGTTAAAGAGTATTAAGCAAAAAGGAAACAAAATTTACATGTTTAAGTCAATCTTTTACGTTTCCTTGTCAGATTTATACTTGTGTTTCCCCTCATAGCACGAATTAATGGATTAACCCAAATCCCTTCTTTATGATCATCTCTTAAATACAATACATCATCATTGGTGAAGTCACTAGTAAGTGATTGTGATGTTCCAAAAAAAGGATCATCTTCTAAATCAATATCTTGATGGTCAGGAGCATCATCCTTGATCTCATCGTTCATTTTGTTAGTTAAAAGAACAATGGACCACTTCTTATTAGCAGGATCAATGACATAGAACACTTGCTGTGCTTGTGAAGCTAAAATAAAAGGCTCATCTTTATACCCTACTTTATTAAAGTCCACTTGTATGAAACCTAACTCATCGATCTTAAGGCCATTCTTATTGTCAACCCACCTACAATTGAAGACTGGAACACGAAACATGATGTAATCCAACTCCCATATGTACTCAATAACCCCAAAGTATGACATATTCGCATAGATTGGGTTCCTATCTTTGGCACCAGAGATATGCATAGATTAAGCTATAAGTGTTACACCACTATTTTGCATTGTACTTCAATCATCTTGCTCTTCTGTATAAAATGTGTACCCATTGATTAGATAACCAGTGTAAGAGAAGACATCTATACTTGGACATTTCGCTAACCATCTTAATCCTTCTGAAACTGAAGTGGGACTATCATCCGAGTCTGAAAAAATGTGATCTTTTAGCTAACCTATAAATAGTCGATTATGTTCTTTTGTTATCCAACTTTCATTCCTATTTGGGTTTAAACTCCTAAGTATGTCCTTGTGTTTTTCAACATAAGGCTCAACCTCATCACTATTGTGTAGAACATATAGGTGTGATTGCTCTCATTCTGTCATTGATATGCTAATTATTGACTTTCCAATAATTCCTTCCCCTATTGTTCTTCCTGTGTGACGAGACTTTGGAAGCCCTATGCTATCAACATTAGAGATATATTCAGTACATAGTTCAACTACTTCTTCCACTATGTATTGTTCAACAATACAACCCTCTGGCCGACTTCGATTTTTCACATACCCTTTTAATATCTTCATATAACGTTTAATTGGGTACATCCATCTTAAATAAGCTGGGCCACACATTAGAGTCTCTTGAACCAAGTGTATAGTTAGGTGAACCATTATGGCAAAAAATGAAGGTGGAAAATACATCTCAAGCTCACATAGAGTAATAACAATTTTTCTTTGCAATGCCGGCAACTTTGTTGGGTCAATCACTTTGCTACAAATTGATTTAAAGAAAAAACATAGTTTAGTGATGGTACATCGCACCTTTTTGGGTAAAATGGAGTGTATAACAATGGGCATCAAATGCTCCATGAGAACATGACAGTCATGAGACTTAAGACCTTTTAGCTTCAGGTCTTTCATTGACACAAGGTTTTTGATATTTGATGAGTACCCCTCTGGAACTTTAACTCCATGAAGAAACTCACAAAAGGCAATTTTCTCCTTTCTAGATAGTGTATAAGGTGCCGGAGGTAAGTAAGTACGATGTCCCTTCTTCACCGGTGCCAACTCATCTCTTATTCCCATAGTAACCATGTCCAGCCTCGCATTAACGCCATCTTTACTCTTTCCTGGCACATTAAGTAATGTACCAATCACACTATCACAAACATTTTTTTCAACATGCATCACATCAAGGAAATGTCTTATATATAATGACTTCCAATATGGCAGTTCAAAAAATATTGACTTTTTCTTCTATCCACTAGTTACAAGGTCTTTTGCAAAAGGTTTGCCAAAGTTAACAGTTAAATTCTTTACCTTTTCAAACAATTGATCACTAGTTGAGGGCTTTGAAACTATATCTTCTTCTGAATTCCCATTAAAAGCTTTTCTGCACCACCGGTAATGATGTGTTAGAGACAAAAATCTACGATGACCGAGGTAGACATTTTTCCTACAATGTTCCAACCACATTGAATTTGTGCCCTCTTCACATATAGGGCATCCACATTGTCCTTTGATATTGTATCCTGACAGATTACCATATGCCGGAAAATCATTGATTGTACCAAATAACATTGCTCTCAAATTGAAACTTTCTTCTCTATACCCATCATACACCTCCACACCTGTCTCCCACATTAACTTCAAGTCTTTAATTAAGGGAGTCAAGTATATGTCTATATCATTTCCAGTTGTTTGGGCCCAAAAATTAACATAGACAACATCATAAACTTGCGCTTCATGCATAACCATGGAGGAAGGTTATAAATCACCAAAATCACGGGCCATGTGCTGTGAGTACTACTTTACATACCATGTGGATTCATTCCATCAGTAGACAATGCAAGGCGTAGGTTTCTCTCTTCTTCCCCAAATTCAGGGAAATCATCATCAATTTTTTTCCACTGAGGAGAATCTGTAGGGTGCCGAAGCTTGCCATCCTTAATCCTTCTATCCGCATGCCATGTCAATTGTTTAGCAACTTCTACGCTACTATACATACGCCTAAATCTTGGAATGATTGGAAAATACCATACCACCTTTGATGGAGCCGATTCTTTCTTCTTATATCGTGAGGCATTACACTTAGGACACTTCTCTAATGATGGATATTCATTTCGAAATAGAATGCAATCATTAGGACATGCATGTATTCTCTCATAGCTCATGCTGATAGAGCACAAAATTTGCTTAGCCTCATATGTTCGACTAAGAAGCTCATTATCCTCTGGCAACATTTCTTTGACAAGTTCAAGTAATTCTGTGAAACTCTTATCACTCCAACCATTACCTGCTTTCAAGTTGTACAATTTCAAAATCGCAGATAGTCTTGTGAATTTAGTACAACCAGTATACAATGGCTTCTCCGCATCATTTTTCAGCCTCTCAAACATTTTCGGACAATCTCGAAAATCCTCCTCAACCATATTTACCATCTCTTCAAGACGGTCATCCTCATATGTGCTCGTGTCGAATTCATTTGATGCATAACTCGTACTATAACCCCAATCATTAGACACATACTTGGTCTCACCATGCTTTGTCCAACATGTATAGCTTTGATCAATTCCATTACACACTAAATGATCTAGCAACTCATCAGCACTGATTCATCTTTCATAGCAACATTGTAAGCAAGGGCATATAATTCTACAAGGATCTTCTGCATGTTCAGTTGCAAAATTAATGAACTCTTTCACTCCATCCTCATATTTATTTGACAATCTGTTGGCAGACATCCACTTTCGATCCCTGCCCATTTGTTCTGGAAAAATTTTGGCAGAGTCTCCCCTTAAAATTGGAGCTCCCAGTAATTCTATAGTATGAAAAGTAAACTTGTTTAGTTCATCACAGTAACAATAAAAATATACAACATCATTTTCATCAATTTTGAATGTAAGATTCACATACCTTGTGAGATTCTGCTACCTAATATCACAAATAATTCCCTTGAAATTTGCTGCCTCAAATCTTCTCAAATCTAGACATAAATGAAATAAATAAATTTAATTAAATATTTCAAGAAAATTAAACTAAGTTCTTGAAAACCATACTAGAGATCATATTAGGTTTAAAATGCATGGGGGATTGAGAAGCTAAAGGCATATGTAATATTCCCCTTTATTTAGTATATCTTCCTCTTTTTTCCTAGAGAGAAAAAACAAATAACAAATATATGTATCCTCCATTTTCATAATCATTTTCATGCTTTCTTTGTTGCTCTCAATACATTGTGCCTAATTAAATGCAATTATATGTCACCCTTGCCACATTTTGGGATGAGATTATAATTAGAACTATATGTATTGGGATGGAATTAGCACTAGAATAATAGAGAAATGCTATAATATCTTGCTAGGCAATTGCCCAAAAAAAAGTTTTAGGACATGTTCATGGAAAATTTTTTAGTCCTTGGGAAATTACATCTAATATCATTGAGCTTTCCCCGTAACTCTGAAATAAGAGTACACAATTAATATATGGCCAACAAAAAAACAGAAAAAGAAAAAAGAGTACAAAGTAATATACTAAGATTGTGTGGGAATTAATGGTATATGAAAATGGTGAAGACTAAAGACCTTTAATTTGATTCCAAGTGAAATTAATTCCATAACATCTAATTAGACATAATCCAAATGATTAAATGATCAAATTGGGGAAGTCTCTACAGCTTTGTTCCTACTCTGCCCACATTGTTTTATTCATTTTTAATATTCCATCTCAACATTGTTTAGGGGTGTTTCAAGTCAAGAATCAAGAATCACACTATATCTTTGAAAAAAAATTATATATTACTTTTGCAGTGGTACACAAATATCTTACTTATATAGAAACTTGTTCTGTTCGATGAAAAAAGCAAAAGAACACTGCATCATAATGGAAGTAGACTAGAGTTCAATCATTTCTCATGCAAATTATTATCCAATGTCTCTGCTTCTAGTTATACGTATGCATCCCAATCAATTTCGATTTTCCTAATTTCAGAAATCTAGATTCGTACCTTCCAACACTCAGAGGGCCTTCCCCAAGAAAACTGACGCTACCTCGGATGCAAGTGGCAATGCACTTGACCTTGCAGGATTCTGCTTTTCTAGACCGTGCAGGACGTACTTCACAGAAAAGCGTTTGAGGTATGTTAGAGAAAGTCTTTGGTTGAGGAGCTTCCTGAGCACGAGCACAAGCACAATCTATGGTGGCATCAGTCAAACTTAGCATACACACAATACTGATGCTCCTTTTACTTAAGTACGATAGCACCTTCAACTTGTTGGAGCAACTATGAAGTTTGGTCTCACCACATTTGATGACTGGCACTTGAGCAACTACTCCGATGCGTGGACGGAGGAAGGTGGAGATGGTGGCCAACGTGTGATGGAGCGAGGCCGAGTAGCTGAGAAAAGAACATGTGTAGCGACCGCAACTATGAAATGAGTCTGGGAAGGTCCGAAGATTGTTTGTGACTCTGTGTAGCAAAATAAGTCTGAGAGTTAATCCGAAAAGAAATTAGGGATTCGAGGAATTTGGGACTTTTTGAAAGCAATGTTTCACAACCTTCTGGAATGCTTTAATTAATAAAATGTGCCAGAAGGTCTTTCATAAGGTCTTGTCGGATGTCCAACTTTTAGGAATGCTTTCTTAAAAAAACGTTCCCAAAGGTCAACTTTTTGGCACATTGTTTAGAAAATCATTCCCCAACTGATTTTGCAGCACATTTTATCAATAAACATTCCAAAATCACCATTCCTGAAAGCCAATTCTGTAGTAGTGCCATTAGAGTCTGCCCAAAGCCAATTGATGCCTACAAGGCCCAATTTCACTATACTACTATTTTAATCACTTACCATTGATTTTACCATATCCAGAGAACATCTTGGAGCATATATACCTTCATCGAGCACACATGCATCCTGTATAATGACCAAATACACATATCAATCTATAGTCATAACTTCCGGTTTAGTTTAACTCGATATCCCAAGCATAAATCCAATAAAACCAAGTTACCAATACCATTTCCAACCATCATAATACCCAAAACAAACCTTAGTACCAGATTTGAACCTAAACAAATTTAGATCTCATGAAAACCCAAAGCTTAAAGATTAGGGTTTGGAGAAACAAGCACATAATCCACAAAATTCTTAACACAAGGCCTAACTACACACAATAACATATCATTAAAGCATTTAAACGTAATTTAATCGGTGGAAATCCATCCAAACCAGACCCCCAACATCGAACACCAAAATCCATCATTTAAAACTAGAAAAAGAGGAAGGGAAAGGTAGAAAATCATCATACTTACAAAATCCAAGCTTCCCGAAGCTCCAAAATATACCCCGACATGTTAGAACTTTGAACTCTAGCAGAGAACCACTGATCTCCTTCATTTTTCCTTCTTTGATATACTAGTTCGCATTATTCAAAAATTGAATTCGTGATATGGCACCTTGACGCTAATGCTCTCTATCACCAAATGTCGCTGGCGAAATTCAACTCTTTTGCTGCTGTAAGAAGGGATCCCACTGCAACATGAGAGAATTTTCTACTTCTTTCTCTCTTCTCATCTCTTCCTCCGATCGTGGCCCCTCCAAACTTGCACCAATCCAAAAGTGTTCTTTCATGAGTCTTCTAACATGTTTAGAAGAATTGAATTAGGGTTGTTACATATTTCACCAAATATGATATTTTATGGCACTTGGTGTTATTGCTCACTTGTTTCAATAAATAGGTAAGTCTCTTATGAGTTATATATAAATAGCTAGAAAGGTGTAAGACTTCAGTCTTATGCGCAATAATCAAGTATGGGAGCACTAAGTTTAATTCCTTTCTGTTGGCCAAGAAAAAAAAAATTAATTCCTTCCCTATTATTGCAAAAAACTTTCAAATTTATGGTACAATGAGTATAGTAAAACCCATTTTCTATGAATGGTGAATGCTGCTGTTGAGGACATTCTGTTATTCATGATAGCAAAACAAAACTTGATAGTGATAAGGGACTCAACATCCTTTAAGTGAAGTCTTGAATCTAAGCCTTGTAAATGGAAAAAATCACATTGAAAGAATGACCCCCATTTAGGCCTAATAATGTCTGAATCTGACCTAGTCAAATAATAACATGGGAAAAATAAAACACTCACTTAACTTGACAATGGTTGGAACAGATGGAAGCTACATGAAACCAATAGTAGATCACGCTGCAATCTCTCCTGGCCAAACCATGGACTTATATTGCTAGAAGTAAACCAGCCAATAGGCTGTTATGACGTGGCTACTAGGGTTTATTCTGGTGTAGTTAGGGTTAAGTTTAGCAGATAAGAAGCATCCAATTGATCATCTTGCACCAAACATAACAACCCACCTATTCTACACAGCCTCTGTTAATACATTACCTTGTGAAGATGGTTTCACACGCCAAGGACCACAAAATAATCACCTCTCAACAAGAGCATGAGCAACATTTCCTTCCACTTGTTATCACGAAATAACATCTTGCAAGCTTACTATAACAACATTTTAGCTGTATGTTTGAGGAAAGCTTCCCATATGTTCCATATTAGTGTTTGATTTTATTGCTGATAGTGTTCCTGTGTTTCTGAATACTCTATTGGTAAACATGGAGGTGAAGGTGCTTGAGTATGGGTCCACAATGTAGAGCTTATTTTGCAAGGGATTAGCTTGCTGGGACGGTGTAACACCCCTCATAACTTTGTTTTGGCATTGTGTGCAGAATCAGAGGAAACAGGATAGACAAAGGTTCAAGTGGAGTCTAAAAGAGCTTCACGTCGTGGTGACAAGTAAGGCCACCACAATGAGAGCTAATTCCAGTGGCATGTTTTCCAGCTAAAGGTGTGACACTGTGGCGAGCTGTCTCAAAGCGGTGGTGAAAGTAGAGAAACTTGGTTAAATTGGAATAATTTTGGAAGATCAAAAAGAAAAAAATGAAGGGAGTAGTAAGGAGCTCCGCTAGGGTTTGGAAGATTCGGCCATGGGAAGTGATTTTCAGACTTTGGAAGTTTGGATTCATATGGGTAAGTGATCTCTACTGCTCTTCTTTTTTCTTCGGTTCAAACTTGAGATTTTCGGTTATATGTTGGGTTTTCAGATTTGGGCCAAAATCCACCAATTGAAATGGATGAAATGGGATTAAGGAAGTATGATTTGGTGTTCTTGTTGCTTGGATGTGAGTTTTGAATGGTTTTTGTATGATTTAAGCTTAACCCAAGGTTGTTTTTGGTTAGAGCTCTTGGGAATCTGAATTGTATGTGATTGAGTAGTGTTTGAATGGTCCCTAAAAGTTTAATCATGCATGAAAGAGGTGTTGGAACCATAGGTTAGACTAAAGTAGTTAAATTGTGGTGTTTGGCTAAATGATATATTGTATTAATTGAAGTATTATGTGTTATTAAGGTTGTTAGCTAATTGGAGAATGCTAGTCTTGGGATTGACATTCAAGAAAGCTTGTGGAACTGCGTGTGTGGTATTGATAACTGAGGTAACTGGGTATTTGTTTGTATTGTATTGTATGTATTGTATGATATTATGCATATTTATACATATATGCATGGTTCTTTCATACCACGATATAGATGTATTTGTGTGTACTGTTTTCTATATAACGTGGTATGTGTAATATCCTGAAATTTTTTCCTAAATGTTTAAGATCCAATATTTTAAAATCTATAAGAAATTTACAAAAATGGATATACATTATTTTGTATAATATAAGGTAAAGAGGTCAATTATCTTGATTAGAAGGAAAGATAAAAAAATGATCATTTTACCTCTAGCAAAAAAAAAAAGAAAATAGAAAAAAAAAGGAATGAGAAGAAGGAGGAGAAGGCGGTGGACATACTCGGGCATTGGAAGAAATTTTATTAATTTTGGGGAAAATTACATCCAAGTACCCAGAAGTTTTAAAAATTATAAATATATCCCGAGTTAAGGGTATTTTTATAAATATGAAAAATTATAGTCAAAATGAAGCTCTCATTGAGCTAAGACCAATGGAATATAGTATGAAATTTATTAAGATCAAAATAATATTTATTGGGTAATTAGGATTTAATATTAATATCTTACCCGACAAATGTCAGTCTAGACAGCAGAAAGAGGCAGTATTCGTTCAAGAAAAATGTGTGAATTTTATATTTGGATCAATTGGGATAAGTATATTATGATAATTTTATATCCCAATATAATTATAATTAGTATTCCACTAATAGTAAAATATATTGCTAAAGTAGCTTTATTTATCCAGACCGGTTCAGGATATATCTAGATAAGTAAATATCTAAAATTTTTGGACCAAAATACTCCCCATTTTGTGCTCCACAAGCTGCACATGACAAAATAGCCTTAGTTTATTATTTTCATGAAAAAACAAGAAAAATCAAGAACATTAAGTGGCAAATTTTCATTGGTTGGAGAAATTTATATATACTCCCTCCTTTCCCATGTTTTGGGCAACCATTTAGCAAGGAAAAGAGGAAGAGAAGTCTGCAATTGAAGAAAGGAAGGGCAGCCACATGAGGGAGGAAGAAAAAATAGGAAAAAAATTGGAGAAAAATCCAAGAAAATTGGTAAGTGTTTCTCTTATGACTTACAAGTATTCTAATATCTTTTCTTAGTTGTTTGGCTTAAGTTTCCATGAAATATTTTCTTTCCCATCTCTATACAATTTCAGTCTAAGCTTGTTTGAGTATGAGGAGTTGTTTTAAAGTCATAAAATCATGATTTAATATGATATTTTGCGAGAGGAATTAAGTATAATATGATTTAAGCAAGTTTTGAGAAAAACCAAGTTTGCTTCCTATAAGTCAGATTTTAGTGAGCTTAGTATGATGGGAAAGAGTTGGATTTTTATTGTTTTGATGTTAAAAATAGATTCCTTGGGTCCAAATTAGCTAAAAACAAGTATTGGATTCAAGGAAAACCAAGAGATAAAGAATTTGGATTTTTAGGGTTTTAGTGAGACTTTGTAAAGTAACCCTTGTTTTGAGTTGATTAAGTTGATATTAAATGGTGTTTTAGGACTTGTGGGAATTCAATAAAGCTAGTGGAAGTTTTGGTTCCAAGTGCAAAAGCAAAGGAAAATATAAAAGGTAGCTGGGTTTATTTTATTGCAATATGTTATTCTTTGTTGTTTCCATGATTATAACTTGTTGCCATATTGTATTAGTGTTGTTCTGTGACTGGTCTTGGCTGTAAAATGAGAGGTTTTATTCCCCGAGATGTCCATTTTCTAAGTGGAAACTCTGCCAAAATTTTTACTTAACAATATGGTATTTTAATGATTTATGTGTTTATATGTGAAATATTTGTGAAACTTGAACGATATATTTGCAAGAGATAAACTAGCTACTAAGATTTTCCCAAATCTCACCCCTAAGCACTAACATGATAGGTTCAAGTGATGGTAAGACCCCCAAGAAGACAAGAGGCAAGGAGAAGATTAATGATGATTAGATTTATAGCCACCTTGGTTGCTTGTTTTCCTGTAGTTATATATAAAATCATATGTATTTTCATGAAGCTGTGTTTTGCTGCTATAATGTTCCTTTAAAGTTATTGTGATGTTAAGAATACATTTTGGAAGAGTTTGAATCATGTAAGTAGGTTATGTATTTAGTTTTTGGAAGTTGGTATGTAAATCTGTCCATTATGCACACTGATAAGTTATATAGTTACTGTTCATTCAAAATTCAGTTTCCTATATGAGTGTTATATATTCTTGGAAAGTATACATAGAGATATTTCCAAAGAGCAAAAGATCAATTGATTTGGATAAGTATACAAATTGTTATGAATTTTTGAAAATGGCTCAGAAAATCTGGAAAAGTAGTTTTGACGTAATGAATAGTATAGTTCAACGAATTTTATGAATGAATTAGCTCAATTAAGTTCTAGTTATATATTTTTTCCATGTATGAAATATTTTTAGCTATTTTTTGAGACTTGAATCATCCTCATACGATTTTTCTAGATTTAGTTATGATTTTTCAAAATTTAGCTGGGAAAATCAAATTACCAAATGAATAGTATTTTGAAAAATTGAGTTTTTCTCATTCAATCTTCTAATGATTCAAGCTTCTAAATTAGCTCATTTAGCATTATATATGCTATCATACATGAGAAATAATGTAAGAAAGTAAGATATAACAGTATACACATAACTAGATGATGATTATGATGACTGTGATGATTATGATGATGATGATGATGTGACATGACATGATACATGCATGACATTGTGACATATGATGATAATGATTACATGATGATATGAGCATCACCACATAGGATTGTGAGATTGTGATATATTGTGGATTGTGTGGTGATGACGATATGATATATGATGATATATGTTAAGGAGGATAAGGATGAAATATATATATATATATATGCTAGGGAGGATAAGGATAGGATCCCTGCGGCTAAATCACCTCCTATGGCTAGGAGGAGAAAGGCGTGCAGTGGACTGCACCTTCCCTAAATCGCTACCAATTCATGGTGGGAAAGGGGAAGAAGAACCATGATCCGAATATTAGTGTTACCTTTGGCTGGGTGCACTAATGGGAAGTGAGCTTAGTGATGTCCCAGAATCAGTCTTCACCGATTGTTGGAAGGGAATTGCCTATACTAAATGTTATGTTATGACGAGAGCTCGTGGTTCTAACTATGTAAAGGGAGACATGCGTTGCATTCATTTCACATTGCATTCACGGATTGTATAAGAAATATGTATTTATATATGTGCATGGTTGTTTTTTATTACTGAAATATTATCTCACACCCCTCTCCTATGACTAACCTTTTAGGTGATGGTTCTGGTACTAATCCTAAGAAGACAAAGGAGTAGCATCGGATATGGTCTATGTAGTTTGTGTGTGTAATTTGGATATATAACTTATGCCAAGTAGGATAGAATGTTTATAATACATGTATGACATGGATAAGGATTATTGTGTATGGTGAATGTATGTGGAGTTATGTTGTGTATGCTAGATGGTGTTATATGTGTGATTCGGGGTATTGAGGACTTAGTGTAGTAATGTTTGTGAGCCTATAGGTGGAATTGGGCCTTGTTGGTGTGCTTTAGGGCAAGTAGCCCAATGTGTCGATTGGGGTTCAAGGGGGTTAAGTCTCAGAGGAGTGGTTCATTTGAGGTGAAATCTCTTTGGACAAGTTGGTCTGGTGGTTTTGGACCTGTGTGAATGGTTATGGTTGGTCGAATTTCTTTTGGTGGCAAATGGGAGTGTTAAGTGGTAAGTTTTGGTCAAAAAGTGGCCAAAACAGTGTCAAGTGTCCAAAATCTCCATATGGAGTTAGTTTGAAGTGAAAATGGTGTCTATGGATAAATTAGGACTAGATTGACTTGGAGGAGTTGGAATCAAGTCAATCGGAGGTTGAAGTATAAAGTTATGCGTGTTGGAGGTTCACCCCAATGTTGAATTTTTGCTAGTGTGAAAAATCAACAAGGGGAGCCGCGGCCCTAGGAAGTAGGCCACGGTGCCAGAAAGTCTAGTAGTGTGGTGAGACAGGGGAGGTCTAGAGCCGTGGTGGTACTACAGCGGTTAAAGCCCTAGCCCAGTTTGTGGTGTTTTTGTGAAGTTTTTCCACTGCCCAGTTGTTTGGAAAGGTTCATTGGAGTTGTTTGGATTGTATTTGATTGGATTTTGAAGATTTTGGTCAATTATGGAGGCATCGAGGAGTAGGTTGTTACATTTTGGTATTAGAGCAATGGTTTTGGGCCATTGTTTCTACTTGAAGTAGTACTTGGTATAATTTTGAAAACATAGACTTTATTCCTACTATAATGCTAGTCTAGAACCATATAATTGAATGTGTTGTTGCTTGTGTATAGGAAGAATGTCTCATAGAGGAAGACTGAGTAATAGTGACCTTATGCGTCAGATGCATGAGATGTTAGCTGGCCTCAGTAATCAGGTAAATACTTAGGGGAAGACATTGAACAAGTTACAAGAGCACATAAGTAGGCAAGAATAGGGTGATGTGAATGAAAAGGTTGGTATGTTTGTTGACTTGAATGATGGTAAGGATGAGAATGAGAATATGATGGAGACTGAGAGAGCCTCAAGAGTTGAAAGGCGGGGTATCTCTTCATAGTTGAAGCACTTTCAGAAGTGCAATCCCCTGGCTTTCAAAGGTACCATGGATGTTTCACAGGCTGAGGATTGGATAGGACAATTGGAGAACATCTTCAGTGTGATAGATTACACCCCAGAGCAAAGGATGTAACTAGCTGCATTTAAACTTGAAAAAAAGGCTAAGCGTTGGTGGAGGAGTGTCCTCCCGAGTGTTGAAGTGATGAATCCTCCATTGACATGGGAGCAGTTTAAGGAATGATTCTTTGCACATTATATCTCTCCAGCCCTAATGATGCTGAAAGAGGCCAAGTTCCTAGTTTTCTAGCAAGGGAACTTGTCGACGGACGATTACATTGATCAATTCTTGGACTTGGCTAAGTATTCCACTTATTTGAATGCTCACCCTAATGAAAGGTGGATGGCTCAAAGGTTGTTTGAAGGAGCCCGTCCAGAGATTAAGGAGCAGTTATCTGTAGTGGAGTTTGTGTCCTTTGAAGACTTGTGTGTGAAGATACATGTCCTATCCAGGTGGATGAAGGAAGCTGAGGAGGATAGAAGGAATTCCATGTTAAGAGTCTTTTCTCACCTAAGACCTACAGGAGGAATTAGTAAAGGAAGTGGTTCAGGTAGTGGCAGTAGTAGTGGCAGTGTAGGTTTTAGTAGAGGAAGATGTCGCCATAATAGAGGTGGCCATGGAAGAGGAAGAGGCAGGTTTGGCAGGGATCAATCCAATGGAGGTCAGTTTGGCAGAGGACCCTTTAATCAAGGAGGCTTTTGATCTAGGGAGTTCCAGTCAGAGTGAGTATGCAGGAAAAGACTATACTCCATATCAGTACATTTCAGGTAGTGCATCAAATCTGTGCACATAATGTGGGATGAGCCATGGTGATCATCCATGCTTTATTTGCTATAATTGTGTGAAGTCAGGTCATAAGTCGTTGAATTGTCGGGAGTGAAGGCATGATGAAGTGATGAGAAGGCCCATGATGCCCAGACGAGTGTTTGCCATCACTCGATAGGAAGCGGATGTAGTGCCTAACTTGATTAGAGGTAAACTTAAACTTAATGGTTACTCTATTCATGTTTTATTTGATTCAAGTGCATTGCATTCCTTCATATCTTTTGATTGTACTCAAAGATTGGGTATTATGGCTATAGAGTTATCTTTTGAATTGTTGGTATCCACAACCACGGGAGTTTCATTAAGAACTGCTTAAGCTTGTCTAAATTATGTGTTCATTTTGAGCATCGAAGCACTACTCTGGATCTAATCTATTTGCTGTTGCAAGAGATTGATGTGATAATTGGGATGGATTAATTGGAGGCGAATAATGCCATTCTCTACTGTGCTCGGAAGATTGTGTCTTTGCCCATGAATATCCCTAGTATGGAAAAGGATGAGAATGTTTGTTTGTCTTTTGCCCAAGCTGACAGGTGTTTGAGGAAAGGATGTAAAGGGTTTCTGGTTTTCTTTTCTGTTAACATGGATATGGATGGAGGTGTAGAAAGATACCTAGTTGTGAATGAATATCTTGATGTGTTTCCCGAGGAGATTACTAGTTTGCCGCCACCACGAGAGCTGGAGTTTTCCATTGATTTGGTGCTCGAAACAAGTCCTATTTCTAAGGCTCCATATCGAATGGCATCACCTGAATTGAAGGAACTCAAGAAGCAGATTGAAGATTTGTTAAAAAGGGATTTTATTAAACCTAGTGTCTCACCCTGGGGAGCTCTAGTGTTATTTGTAAAGAAGAAGGATGATAACCTCAGATTGTGTATTGATTATAGGCAGTTGAACTGAGTGACAATCAAGAATAAATATCCTTTGCCTAGGATTGAGGACTTGATTGATCAGTTGGCAGGTGCCTCCATTTCTATAAAATCGATTTGAGATCAAGATACCATCAACTGCGAGTACGTACTGAAGATATGCCTAAAATGGCTTTCCGGACTCGATATGGGCATTATGAGTTTCTTGTGATGCCATTTAGGTTGACCAAATGCCTCAGCAATCTTCATGGATTATATGAGTAGGGTGTTTTGGCCGTATTTGAATAAATTTGTGATAATTTTCATTGATGATATTCTGATATACTCCAAGAGTGAGAAAGAGTATGCACTCCATCTTCAGATTGTGTTGCAAGTATTGTGGGATCACCAACTATATGCTAAACTCAGTAGATGCGAGTTTTGGCTATAGGAGGTAAAATTTCTAGGTCATGTGATTTCTACAGATGGAGTGGCAGTAGACCCTAATAAGGTTGAAGCAGTGTTGAATTGGGAGAGACCACGATCGGTGACTGAGATTCACAGTTTTCTGGTTTTGGCTGGATACTACTGGAGGTTTATTAAGGGATTCTCTTAGCTTGTTATACTATTAACTAGACTTACCCGTAAGGATCGATCTTTCATTTGGGATGACAGGTGTGAGAGAGCATTCTAAGAGTTAAAAGTTTGTTTGACATCCACCCCAGTGCTCATTATCCCTAACCTATCTGAGTTATTCACTGTTTACATGGACACCTCTAAGAATGGTTTAGGGTGTGTTTTCATGCTGCAAGGCAGAGTTGTGACACATGCTTTAAGGCAGTTGAGGTCTCATGAGAAGAACTATCCTACTCACGACCTTGAGCTAGTAGCTATAGTGTTTGCTTTGAAATTGTGGAGGTATTATCTCTATGGCACTCAGTTCGAGCTGTTTAGTGATCATAAGAGTTTGAAGTATCTATTTGATTAGAAAGAGCTGAACATAAGGCAAAGATGTTAGGTAGAATTTTTGGTGGACTATGAGTTTGCTTTTAACTATCATCCTAGGAAGGCCAACATTGTAGCGGATGCGCTGAATAGAAAGTCCATCCATATAGCCACCATGATGATAAAGGAGCAATAGTTACTGGAGAGCCTAAGAGATTGAAGTTATCCATTAATGTCTATCCTAAAGTACTAGTATTGGGTTCCATCAGTGTATCAAGCGATTTATTGAGGAACCTTTGCTATACTCAATTGGAAGATAACTATCTGTTGGCATTTAGGAACAAATTGAAATGGCAGAGACCTAAGACTTTGATATTTTGGAGGATGGTATCATTCGGTATCTTGGTCAGAATTGTATGCTAAATGTTACGGGGTTGTGAGGAATTATTTTGGAGGAAGCTCACAAGAGCAGGTATACTATTCACTCAGTTACTATAAAGATGTACCAAGATTTGAAGTGAGGTTATTGGTGGCCAGGCATGAAAAAGGACATCGTAGAGTATGTCGTAAGATGTCTAATCTGTCAGAAGGTAAAGATTGAGCACCAATTGCCTACTTGTACGTCACAGCCGTTGGAGATCCCAGAGTGGAAGCGGGATAGTGTTTCCATTGATTTTGTGATGGGATTACCGAGGACCTCTTCAAGACAGAATGGAATATGGGTCATTGTGGATAGGTTGACGAAGTCGGCCCATTTTCTTCCAATTCAGGAGACTGCTTTGATAAAGAAGTTGGCACAGTTGTATGTGAATGAGATTGTAAGGATGAATGGAGTCCCGATGAATATTATGTCAGACAGAGATCCTCGGTTCACATCCAGGTTTTGGAAATCTTTGTAGAAGGCCATGGGAACGAAGTTAAGTTTCAGTATTGCTTATCACCCTCAATCTGATGGGCAGACCAACAGGACAATTTAAACTCTGGAGGACATGCTGCGAGCGTGTATTCTGAAGAACAAAGGCAATTGGGATCAGTATCTACCGTTGGTTGAATTTGCCTGCAACAACAGTTTCCACTCGAGCTTGCAAATGGCTTCGTGCGAAGCGTTGTACGACAGGAAGTGTAGGTCACCATTGTGTTGGGTAGAACTTTGTGAAATGAGTCTTTTGGGCCAAGATATTGTAGATCAAACCTGTCAGCAAATAAAGAGTATTCATTAGAAGCTTCTTACTGCTCAGAGTTGATAGAAGAGCTATGCAGACAGGAGGAGAAGACCATTGGAGTTTGATGCTAGAGATCATGTGTTTTTAAAGGTCACTCCTACTACTAGTATTGGAAGATCGATTTGAGTAAAGAAGCTCACTCCATAGTATATTGGTCTATACCAAATTCTAGAGCAAATTAGGCCAATAGCGTATCAAGTGGCGCTATCGCCTAATCTTGCTAGATTGCACAATGTTTTCCACGTGTCTCAAATCAAGAAGTATCATCCGGATTCGTCTCATATAATTGATGATGAGGTAATTCAAGTGTAAGAGGATCTGACCTTTGAGGTCACGTCATTGCAAATTTTGGATGTAAAGGAGAAGCAGTTGAAAAATAAGACCATTAAGTTGATAAAGGTCCTATGGAGCGGCTTGACATCCAATGATGTCATGTGGGAGACAGAAGAATCCATGTGAAGGAAGTATCCAGAGATTTTTGCTTGAGATAAGAGTTGAAATTTCAAGAATGAAATTTTTATAAGGAAGGGAGAGTGTAACACCCCTTATAACTTTATTTTGGTATTGTATGCAGAACCAGAGGAAACAGGATGAAGGAAGGTTTGAGTGGAGCCTGAAAGAGCTCCACGCCACAGCGAGAAGCAGGGCCGCCACAGAGAGAGCCAATTCCAGTGGCATGTTTTCTGGCTGAAGTCGTGGCATCACAGTGAGCTGTCCTGGAGCCACAACAAAAGTCTAGAAAATTTGCTAAATTAGAATCATTTCGGATGATTGGAAGAAAAAAAACAGAGGGAGCAGCTAGAAGCTCTGCTAGGGTTTGCAGGATTCAGTCTTGAGAAGTGATTTTCGGATCTTGGAAGCTTGGATTCGTGTGGATAAGTGATCTCTACTCCTCCCTCTCCTTTTTCTTTTGTTTAAACTTGAGATTTTCAGTTATATGTTAGGTTTTCGAATTTAGGCTGAATTTCACTGATTGAAATGGATGAAATGGGATTAAGGAAGTATGATTTGGTGTCCTTGTTGCTTATATGTGAGTTTTGAAGGGTTTTTGTACGATTTGAGCTTAACCCTAGGTTATTTTTTGTTAGGGCTCTTGGGAATCCGAATTGTATGTGGTTAAGTAATGTTTGAATGGTCCCTAAGAGTTTAATCATGCATCAAAGGGATGTTGGAACCATAGGTTAGGCTAAAGTAGTTAAATTGTGGTGTTTGGCTAAATGGTATATTGTATTAATTGAAGTATTATGTGTTATTAAGGTTGTTGGCTAATTGGAGAAGGCTAGTCTTGGGATTGACATTCAAGAAAGCTTGTGCAACCGCATATGTGGTATTGACAACAGAGGTAACCGGGTGTTTGTTTGTATTATATTGTATGTATTGTATGATATTTTGCATATTTGTATATATATGCATGTTTCTTTCATACCATGATATAGATGTGTTTGTGTGTACTATTTTCTATATATCGTGCTATGCATACAGCTAGATAATGATTATGATGACTATGATGATGATTAGAGATGATGATGTTGATGTGATATGACATGATGCATTCATGACATTGTGACATAAGATGATAATGATTACATGATGATATGAGCATCACCACATAAGATTGTGAGATTGTGATATATTGTGGATTGGGTGGTGATGACGATATGATATATGATGATATATGTTAGGGAGGATAAAGATGGAATATATATATATATGTGTTAGAGAGGATAAAGATGGGATCCCTGTGGCTAAATCACCTTTTATGGCTAGGAGGAAAAATGCGCACATTGGACTACACCTTCCCTAAATTGCTACCAATTCATGGTGGGAAAGGGGAAGGAGAACTATGATTCGAATATTAGTGTTACCTTTGACCAGGTGCACCAATGGGAGGTAAGCTTGGTGATGTCTTAAAATCACTCTTCACCGACTGGTTGAAGGGAATTGCCTATACTAAATGTCTTGTTATGACGACAGCTTGTGGTTGTAGCTGCATGGAGGGAGACATGCATTGTATTTATTTCACATTGCATTCACGGATTGTGTGAGATATATGTATTTATATATGTGTGTGGTTATTCTCAGTTACTAAGACATTGTCTCACACCCCTCTCCTATGACTAACCTTTCAAATGACGGTTCCAACACTAGTCCTGAGAAGACAAAGGAGTAGCATCGGACGTGGGAATACTAGGTCTATATAGTTTGTGTGTGTATTTGGATATATAACTTGTGCCAAGTTCGATAGAATGTTTGTAATGGATGTATGACATGGATAAGGATTATTATATATGGTGAATGTATGTGGAGTTGTGTTATGTATGCTGGATGGTGGCATATGTGTGATTTGGAGTATTGAGGAGTCAGTGTGGTAATGTTTGTGAGCCCATAGATGGAATTGGGTCTTGTTGGTGTGTTTTAGGGCAAGTAGCCCAATGTGTCAATTGGGGTTTAAGGGGGTCAAGCTTCAGATGAGTGGTTTCTTTGAGATGAAACCTCTTTGGACAAGTTGATTTGGTGGTTTTGGACTTGTGTGAATGGTTCTGGTTGGTTGAATTGCTTTTGGTGGCAAATGGGAGTGTTAAGTGGTGAGTTTTGGTCAAAAAGTGGTCACAATGGTGTCAGGTGTCCAAAATCTTTATACGGAGTTGGTTTGAAGTGAAAGTGGTGTCTATGGATAGATTAGGACTAGATTGACTTGTAGAAATTGGAATCAAGTCAATTGGAGATCAAAGCATAAAGTTATGTACGTTGGAGCTTTGCCTTGGTGTTGAATTTTTGCTTGTGTGGAAAACTGGCTGGAGGCGCCGTGGCGCCAGGAAGCAGGCCACGGCACCAGTGAGTCCAGTAGCGTGGTGAGACAGGGGAGGTTTGGAGCCGTGGTAGTACTACGGTGGCTATGGTCCCAGCCTAGTTTGTGGTGTTTTTGTGAAGTTTTTCTGCTGCCCAGTTGTTTGGAAAGGTTCATTGGAGTTGTTTGGATTGTATTTGATTGGATTTTGAAGATTTTGGCCAGTTGTAGAGGCGTCTAGGAGTAGGTTGTTACAGACAGAGCATTCCATTCAATTATGGTTACAGTTTTTATGTGGTGGGTTAGGGATTTGGGAACTTTGACAAAGACAAGGACCCTTTGAGGGACAATGTCGTTGATCCTATTTATCATAATACTATTGCAATACCCAAAAATGGTTGCACATCCATAAATTTTGGGCCAAAACCCTGGTATGTGCTTCAAAGTTTAGTTTTCATTCACTTTACTGCTGCTTTAATATTAATTTTGATTTGAAAAAAATGAATTAAATGCTTAGTTCCTTTCTTTTAATTTAACAATGAAACTTAATAGATTGGTTTATGGTTCATGTATTGCCATTTAGAGTGTCATACAACTTGCGGTATGGCTATATATGACTTTCATTGTCAAAAATGGTAACGAACCAGAATCAGCAGATGCTGTCTCCACTTCCAGACATGCCTCGATGTTAATTGAAGTTGCTGCAAATTTATTTGATTACTACAATTTATTGTAATTCTTTATTTTTTTATTCCTCATTGTTTAGTTCGTTGGGCTGATGGATCGCTAATCTGATAGAAATAAATATTTTTTTCAGTTCATGTACTTTGATGATCTTCTTCCTAAGCAACGATGACTAGATTAAGTAGTAAAAGACTTAACATCCTTTAAGTAAGATTTTGAATTCAAATTTTATGAATGGGGAAAAAAATCCATGTTGCGAAAGCTACCTTCATTTGAATTTGACAGTACTCTAATTTGACCCGATAATAACTGATATTAGATAATCCTATAAAAAAATATCTTGGAAATACCAATTAAAGTAACCAAATCCATGCACGTTACATACACATAATTGACTAAACACAATATTATTTTATTTGGAGGAAAAATAATAAACACCCCCTTATTTAGTTGGTACATCATATTCATATACTTATACAACACAAAAGCACTTTTCAAACAAAAACAAGAACAAAATCTTTAAATTCATACGCCATGGGGAAAATTATAATCCTCCTGTAACACGTCATATATTAATTTATACCAAAATAGAAGTACTGTATCACAACAAACCTTTATAAGTTGAATTGATGAGCACTAAATAGCCCTGGGAATGGCCACTGCTTTGAGGGGGTTCTTCATCTCACAAGATAGCTTGAGCTCCTCGGTTAGGTCAACTGGATTAGCCTGGTCTTGTACCCACTCAAACTGGCGAACCAACTTAGCCACCCAAAGGCTCACAGTGACAAGCCCTAGGTTCTTACCTGGACAAACCCTACGTCCAGCTCCAAACGGTGCGAGCCTCAGGTCCACACCTCGGACGTCCACGTCAGCCCCTCCTTCGCTCGTGACGAACCTTTCTGGCTTGAACACTAACGGATCGTCCCACACCTGTGGGTCGTGGGTTATTGCCCACATGTTCACCATCGTCGTAGTATTGGCTGGGACCACCATGCCGTTGCTGAGCTTGACATCTGAAGTGGAGAGCCGGGCCCACGAAAGGAGTGGGCCAGGTGGGTGCATACGTAGGGTCTCCTTCAGGACAGCTTGGAGGTAGGGCATCTTCGCCACGTCAGCATCCGTGACATCATTTTTACCTCCCACCACCTTGTCAACTTCTTCACGAAGCTTTTTTTGTACTTGTTGGTTCAAAATCAGTTCGGCCATAGCCCACTCTGTTAAAAGCGCCGTCGTATCAGTGCCACGAAATATCATCTCCTGCACAAATGTATAAAATAAAATGAAGCTCACCATTTTAATTGTAATATCATCTAAATTCAATACGTGTAAATATAAAAAGGTTACTCAACATTTCTATGAGAAGATGATGATGCTGATCAGAATATAATAAACGTTTACAACGTACATATTCACCATTTTAATTTTTTTTTATTCTTATGTTCTGCGTATTCATAGGAGGGCTTTTAGCTAAGTTAATTAGTTTGATAAACCAAAAATAGCAATAAGTCAAAAGATAGGAGTATGTGTAAATAAATTCAATAAACTAAATTAGTTATTAAAAAAAATAGTATTATAAGAACATCACATGAATTTCTGAATAAAAATTTGTAGATATATTTATAAATCTCTTGGAAAGATGTCTATAAAAAAGTGGCACTCTATGAGGATTAATTGTTCACTTTGCCGTTGAAAAGTATATGAGGATCTCAAAATAAAGTCAATGATTAGACCCTAAACTTAGGGCGAGACCAAGGACTAGATTTATTCCTCTTTAAATTGACCTGGTTTACTCTCAAAGACTAGATCTAAGAATCTGTCCTTTTATAGTTTTATGCTGCGTCTAGTACGCACATGTCAAGTTATTGTGACTTTAAAAAAAAAAATTTGTTCACATTATACGAAAGAAAAAGAGCACAAACCCATAAAACGGCAATCATGTCATCTTCATGGAGCTTCTCGCCGGGACCATCTAGGGAAAGCAAAACATCCACGAAGTCCGAGCTATCACAAAGGTTCTTTGATGGTGAAGCAGCCAATCGGTGTTCATCTATGAGGCCTTTCACGAACTTCCTCACACGAGGAACAAGAGCAGAGCACCGTTCTCTGATACGACCAGGATCGTAGAACAAGCTCATCCATGGCACATAATCAGACCAGTTAAAAGCCCCCAATAGCTTAAATCCTTCCCTGACAATTTCATGGAGTTCCTTAACCTCCAAGTCAAAGCTATTCAGGTAATTATAATCATATCTTTTGCCGAAAACGGTGCCCATTATGTTGTTAAGAGCCGCAGCTTGGAGGTGTTTCCTTACGCCAACGACGCCGTTTATGGACTGCTCGTGGGCTATGGCTTGTAACATGGTGGCACAGTCGAGGCGGCGGCCGGCCTCATGGGCAGCGATGAGCCTGGGTGAGAAGAGATGAGTGGAAGCGATTCTCCGGAGCAGCCGCCAGTATGTTCCATTGGGAGCGAATCCGATGGCTCGGCTGAACATGAGGCTCTTGGCGGATTGCTTGAGGGGGCGGTCGGCAAAGTGGGGAGATGTCAAGATTTCGCGTGCTATGTGAGGATCTGAGGTGATGATGGCGGGGACAGAGCCCAAGCTGAAAGCCATGAGCTGTTTGGCAGCTAGGGAGGAAGCCAATGAAGCTAGGGTACGATGAGCCAAGCCGTGGCTTAAGCTGAATAAGCTGCCAAAGATTGGGACACCTCTGGGTCCGGGTATTGCAATCCGACCCATACGGGTCCTGCCATTTTTCCAAGCCAGGCCTCCATGAGAGAAAGTCCAAGCGAGGAACCCTAGGGAGAAAAGCAGCATTAGGATGAAGAGAAGGAAGTTGTTAAGCAAGTTTTGGGTTCCAGCTATGGCTGGAAGTGTGAACACCCACCAGGTTGTGTCTAAAGAAGATGAAGCAAGGGCCATTGTCAGAGAAAAAGAAGGAAGATAACAGAGGTAGAGAGGGACGAAGAGTGGAGTAAAGAGAGCAAGAGAACGTTGGTATAAATAGTTGTGCATGCATGAATTGCAGTGTGTGTTCTAATTAATTATTGTAGTTTATGATTTTCTTGGGAAAAGTTTTAAAAGGATGTTGCGTGGAAAATAAGATTAAAGTTACACGTGGGTGATAGAAAAACTAGCAAGTCATTTTTATTTTTGGCTAGAAGAAAAACTAGCTAGTCATTTAAGGGTATCCCTAAGTAACAGTAAAAAGTTAATCTTTTAATGATATAGAGATTATAAAGTAGGTTTTATCTCTTCTAATACGGCATTTTTTATATACACAGTCATAGATAAAATGCAAAACATGCTTAAAAAAATTTAACTATACCAATTTCTTGTTTGTATGATCAATGTAGTTAAATTTTTAAATTTTGTATAATGGACGGGACCACACTAATTGGTAGTAAAAATTATAATTAAATTCTTACTTGAAAAATTAAAAATAAAGAATATATATTACTAATTACTGGATAGTAATGATAAAAATATAAATAATATTGTACGAGAAGAATGACGGAATTTCTCACCCTGAAATATGCAAATGGCAGGGGGGAAAGTGGCATAAGGTGATAGGAGGTTCCAATGACTTGCCCCTAGATCGATGTTGTAAAAATTATTATTTCGCGGTAGACTATGTCTATAAATTAATCAAATTATAATCCATGTTCACATTAGAAGAATACCAAGGAATTAAGAGAGTAAAAGATAGTGCTTTTTTTAATCAATCAGGCCATTGAATCGGGAGTAATATTGAACATAAAAAAAATGTTATGGCTACGAATTACGATCTTTTATAAGAAAAATTGTCACGTTTTTCATTTAAAAACGACGTTAATTACTTCAATGTTAATTTAACGATCCATAAAGCATTCAATAGAAACTGCGATTCGTTTATTGAATATAAGGTGTAATTTCAAAAAATATATGAGCAGTTTGAAATAGAATAACATCCATTTCCCCAACTTAAAATTGTGATAAGAAATTAATCAATAATAAATAAAATATGATAAAAATAAAAATATCAATTAATCAAAAATAAGTAAATTGTAATTAGAATTAATCAATAATGAACAGCATGTATGTACGTGATTCTCATTCTCTCATGGTCTAGGATAGCTACCCTATCATTCAAATCGAAAGGCGATCCATGAAATTGTCGGAATAAGAAAACTTCTATGTTATTAGTTTTACTTTATATTTAACAACTTTGTATAAGCCCACACAGCATATAAATATATTTTGTGACATTTTAAAATTCATGACAAATTTATATTTCCATGACAAATTGTAGAGAGGGACGAAGGCGGGGAGTAAAGAGAGTAAGAGAACGTTGGTATAAATAGTTGTGCATGCATGAATTGCAGCGTGTGTTCTAATTATTGTAGTTCTTAATAATATTTTCTTGGGGGAAGTTTTAAAAGGATGTTGCTTCGAAAATAAAGTTAAAAATACACATGGGTGCTAGAAAAACAAGCTAATCATCTATATATTTGTATTTTTATATAAAATTAAAACTCTAATAAACTGTATTATGAAAAGTGTAGTTTGTTTTTTAAATTTTGTGTAATGTATGGGACCACACTAATTGGTTGATAAAAATTATAATTAAATTCTCACTTTTTAAAATAAAAATAAAAAATATGTATTACTGATTACTGGTTAATAATTATAGAATTATAAATGATATCGTGCAAGAAGAATGACGGAATTTCTAAGCCTAATTATGCATGGATTTGGATCCTCTCCATATTTTCTCTCCATACCTCTCTTCATACACAATCTTTTTTATTAATTGTGTGGTACAATGATTAAAAAAATGATCTATAAATAAATAATATATTTTATTTAATAGTTGATATTTATTATTATGAGTTGAAGTTTCTTAAAAATAATTTATAATGCTTATTTAAGGTTATTATTAAAATAAATAATATATTTTATTTAAAGTAACAACTAGTGATCTTTATCATTCAAATCAAAATCAATGAATAAGATTGCGTATGGAGAGAGATATGGAGAGAAAGTATGAAGAGGATCTAAATCCGATTATGCATATGGAAAGGGGCTTAAGGTGATAGGTTCCAAAGACTTACCGGTAGATGTTGTCAAAATTTTTATTTCGCGGTAGACCATATAAATCAAATTATATTCCATGTTCACATATTAGAAGAACACCAAAGGGCACTTTTTTTAATTAATCAGTCCATTGGATCCAGAGTTAGATTGAACATAAAAATTGTTATGGTTACGATCTTTTCTAAGGAAAATTGTCACGTTTTTCATTTAAAAACGACGTTATTTCAATATTAATTTAACGATCCAGACAGCATTCAATAGAAACTACGTTTCGTTTATTTAATATAAGGTGTAATTTCTAAAAATATATATACACTTTAAAATACAATAACATCCACTCCCCCAACTTCAAATTATTATTAAAAATATCAATAATAAAAAATATATTCTAAAATCATGATTAGAAAAAAGTAAACCGTAATTGAAATTAATAAAAAAAAACTAGCACGTACGTGATTCTCATTCTTTCACAGTCTCGGATAGCTACATTATCATTCAAATCTAAAGGCGATCCATGAAATTGTTGAAATAAGAAAACTACTTAGTTTACATCCATATTTAACATTATTGTATTAGTCCATCGTATATAATGAAATTTTGTGACATTTTAAAATTCATGACAAATTTTCCAAAGGCCTAATGGTCTAGTGGCACTAATACTCCTTGAGTAGAGGGAGATTGTATAATTAAGTCTCACTAATGGCAAGTTGTTATCTTGGGAGTGTGAGTGGGTGGATGAGTGTGTATTTAGGATATATATTTTGTTCCATTGAGTCCCTTACATTTCTTATGGCTTTCTTCAAGTGCCTTGAGTATTCATTTGATCTTATAGATTATCACTTTGATCACATAGATCATTGCTTGAATAAGTTGTAAAGTATACTTGCAAAAACTATGTGCCTTATCAAGTTGTTGGGTAAGCAAAATGCTTATAAAGATTACTCCTAAATGGATCAAAGAATAGTGCAAGCTTCAAATTGAGAAAGAAAATGCATATCATATGAGATGTCTAACCCCACGGAAGATTCCTTTTGAAGTAAACCTTGATGCTGTAATTGTAGAAGATCATGAAAGTTGAAAACGGGACAAGCTCCGAGTCAATATCTACCAATGGAAGTCATGTCTTTTAAGGTTGTTGATGCTCAACTAATTCAACATGCTATTGTTCTAACATGTCACTCCATTGTGCCACTTGGTGTAAAGGCTATCGTAATAAGAGAAAAGCATATTGTTTTCTTGCCTAACAGTCCCCTCGGTCCACCAATATGTTGTCCATTGGCAGGCCAGAGTCGAAGAATATTTAGGTTCTTGAAGAAAATGTCTTTCACTTAGATTTCATCCTTTATTATCTTATTCATTGAAAATATTTCTCAGATCAAGATACTATGTGAAATATTAACTCTCTAGAAGAGTGTTCTTTCAAGTGAGAGAGAATTATAGTGAATAATGGATAGTTCTAGATAATGATGATTTTAAATAAATATATTTTTATTAAATTATTTAGATTTAATTTATTTTATTTTGAATTTATTAAAATTTGTATTTTATCTCCATAATATTCTATCTTAGTTAGCAAATTAGGATGTTCTAAAATGTCTTAATTTTAAGAAATTTCTAAATAAGTGAGATTCTTACAATTTCCCTATATTGAGTCTTTAAGTTGAGTGATTTCCTATTTTATTATATTATATCAATCTTCTAGAAAATTTCATTGAGTACTATAAATAATTATAGCTATAATTTAAATTTAAGATAAGATTAAGTAAAATTGAGTTGTTTCAATTATTTCTCTTTCTAAATTCTTCCCCTTCTCCCTTTGAGTTTTCACTCCCAAAATTCTTTCAGATTCTCTCTCATTCTACTTCTCTTCCCTTTCTTTTAATATCCCTTCCCTTCCCCTTTCATATCATATTTTGGTGAGCATCATATCCCTATCCAATAGGTAAAGACTAATTTCTTTCGAGACAAAAAAATCACTGAAATGGATTTCGCCTCTCACAACGTGACAAGGTTTTCTTTTTCATATACATAGTTAGAAATTAAACCCTGAACAATATACTTATAAGGAATTCAGTTATTTGTCAACTATACCGAACCTTCATATTCACAAAACATATATATTTGGTAATTCATGATACGGTCTGGAATGCATTCTAGGGGTTGTGATGAGTAGAAAAGCTGGTATCAAGAATCACAGGCATAAACTTATATAACTTTAGGTTGCTATCCAGTCCCCCCAATCAAATTATGGTTTTTTGTTTTTTGTTTTCTAAACGTTACAAACCTAATCACCAACCATGTACTAGCTAATACTGTTAGTTTAATACATAACTTTTGAATCCTCAAAATAATCATATTGGTTCTATATATATATATCTATATCACGCCGAGCAAAACATGTCATCATCACCTCCTCATATATAGCACATGGACCGGACTCCTTTGCTAATTGAAGAGATTAGCAAAGGGAACTCATCTGATCTCATCCTTTGAAGTAATTAACAGAGCATATGGTTTGTTTTTAGTTTGTTCAAATCAACGGTTGAGATTGGATGAGTATCCTCTGCAAATCTCTTCGATTAGTAGAGGAGCACAGCGACTTCTCTCTCACCATGTCGAAGCTTTGATCTTCGACCTTGAGCTGAAGAAAGCATAAGAGGCACGCGTTGCGAGGCAGTCATAGTAAGGACCACCATATCTTCTTAACAATATATAGAAAATTAATATGTTCTCTCCAGACTCTCCTAAAATTCTGATCAAATAACATTGATTCACACAAATTAAATGGGACACATAAATACTCAGAAATCATTTTTTTAAAAATAAAAAAAGAGAAAGTGATGAATGTGGAAAGGTTATTTGAGGAGTAATCACCACATGCATACACCGACCTGAATAATTATTTATTTGATTGATTATTCATATATTGCCTGTGTTTCTTATTATAAGGTATTTTTTTAGAAAAATTTATATATACAAAATATAAATTATATTTTGAGTATTATATGCTATCTTCCATGTTTATCCTTATTAAAAATTATGGTGAAATGAGATTAAGAAATATATAAATAAAATGAGTTATAATTAATTAGGGTAATATTGAAAAGTTATAATAAATTTTACAAAATTAAAAAAATTTTAATTACTTTTAATCACTTATTTTAATATGTGTAAATAAATTAAAAATAACTTATTAAAAATATGAAAGAAGTATACTGATAAAAAAGTGTGAGGAGAAAACTCAATATCCGCCATGCCAACGTGACCACGAATGTCGATCCCGGGGCTCCAAAAACGGCATGAGGCGGCGCGTGTGTTAGGGCGGGAAGCCAGGGTGTTCCTACGTGTGCATGTCCCCACCACACGCTGGCCGAGGCCTCTCTCCCCTCACCAACTAGTCACGTGAACTCCCCCCTTTTCTTTGCAAGTCCTACGCGCGCGTGCACGCCTGCTTAGAAAATAATCAATCGCATACATAATCTCGGACCTTCTTACTTAGATTTAGGATTAGAGTTGCCCTAACTTGTGGGCATTTCTCTCTCTGTTTTTTTTTTAAATTCAAAATTTTACAGAAGTTGGACCTTTGGAGCTTATCAGAAGGGTAAGTCTCAAGATTTTAAGAGCACATATAAATATATTTATAGATTTTCCTCTAATAAGACTTTAATTACACATTGACAACAAAATTTAAATTCACTCCCTCGTAGGATATGAATTACATTTTTACTAACCAGATACATCTTTAGTGGCATCTTGCTAGGCACTTCTAATCTGTGCTCTACCCTAAAATCTTCTATTCAAGCAAGTCAAAAAAGGATAAATATTGCATCTTTATCTATCAATTAAGCTCCCAATTAGATATATCTTTCTACTTGGTTAATTTATTTCCACGTACACACACTAGTGTTATAGCATGATAATTTAGAAATATATTTTTCTTGTCACAAAAAAAAGTACTCCCCCCATTTCTTAATATAATAGGCATATGGGAGGCTTATTTTGCTCCAAAATATTGGAGAGAAATAAGAGCTGTTTGATGTATTTAATATTTTTTCCACAAATATCCCTAATTATAATTTATTCTCATTAATTACAGATAAAATTTATTAACATTAGATGATACTCTCTCTAATTCTTAATATAAGATCATTTTAATCAAATAATGCGGATTAAGAATGGAAGTTAAAGTTAATTAACTATCTCAATTTCTCTGAAAATTCCAATATTTTTTCAAAACTACCCTTATTTAATCTCCTTCTCTTTTTCTTTGGATACATTGAATATGAGCATTGTTTGTAAAATGTTTAATAAATACTACCCCATTTGATCCTTAAAATAAGGTCATTTTAACCAAATCACGTGGATTAAGAACTGAAATTAAAATTAATTAACTACCTCGATTTCTCTGAAAATTCCAATAGTTTTCCAAAACTACCCCTATTTAATCTCTTTCTCTTTCTCTTTGGATACATTAAATAGGGGCATTTTTTAGAAATGTATAATAAATATTATCTCGTATATTGCAAATGGTCTTATATTTAGGATCAGAACAAAATGTCCTACATATAGGGCCGAAGGGAGTAGCATTTTTGGAAACTATTTTGCATTTATGACAAATTTAATGACTCTAATTGGTATTCTTAATCTATGTAATTTAGTTATTTATTCCTTATATTAAGGTATCGAGATAATATATTTTTCTCCTTGCGCAATCCTATAAATCTATTATCTATTATATGTATAAATGGCCTACTTTTTAAGTGTTAAGATGAATAAAGTACAAATTCCAGAGACATCTTTCTATATATTTAAGATTTGGATCTAAGGCGAAATAACTATGTCGGTTGAATAATTTGTGCAATTCCATTTATATATTACAGAAAACTTGATTGACCAAAAGTGAAGTCCTTATAACCAAACTTCGTTTTTCTTGCAATTTTAATTCGAATTCAAATCCTTAGTAATGGAGAGAAATCTAATATTATTGAGTCAAGCGTTTTATTAGTCACATATTTTTGTGTGTGTATTCAAGCAATATTTATTTTTAACAATTATTTTGTAGCACAATTTTATAGCCAGCTTCCTTAAATATACAGTATAGTAGTTGTCAAGTTTTCGAAAACAACGTATTGAAGATGATTTGTGAAAATCTTTAATTAAAGTTTGCGCATAACAAGAACAATTCGGACAACAATCCTTAATTCTTTTAGTGTTCAAGTAGATAACAATGATTGATATGATAAAGCTATCTTAAAGTGAGAAGTATATTCGATCTTTATTTTTTTTGGTTTAAGACAGAAAGGTGTTGGCTCCTTTTCCAACGTCAAATAACAAATTGCAAAATTAACTGCATTTAAAATAGTTTTACAACAAACTGGTCCTAGTCCAATGCATGGTTCGTAAACATCCACGTTAACACACATAAAATATCTCGAATGTTATGAATTTTATGATTCATTTATCATAGAAAATATTTGCTTCATCCATAGGTAATTACGCATGAAAATTTTCAAAACAATATAAACGTACGTGATACCCTTGTGAGCTGTGGCGTTGATTAGTGTGTTTATAGAGTTAATTCATGTTTAGGGTTCAAGCTTGCATCTCTAGGACAAGGAGTGTGTTAATTTAACACAAAAATGAGCTCTTTAGCCAATCAAAGCTACATTCCCTATTGATTTATGTGTTTGATTAAGTATATATAAAGCTAATTTGGTTTTATGTTTTGTTTATTGCCATTTGCCACATTAGTGCTATAGGGAGATGAAAACTGAAATTTTCGAGGGCTTAAGCGTGTGCGCTCCTCAATCGATGTCTTTAGAGTATATCCATGCATGCATATACTCCCTTTGGTATTTGATATAATCATTTTGTTCTCAAATATAAGAAATAAATAGTACAAATTTTACACAAATCAAGCAAAATGTTTAAAAATACTTCTTTTGATTTATAAAAATTGTCTTTTTAAGTTTTTTGAGATGTTTCACAATTTTTGCATCTTAGAATTTCAATACAATATTAATTGCTTATTTTACTATTTTACAATTCATTAATGTCAAATGTACTCCCTCCAGTTTACATTATAAGATATTTTATATCAATTACACGCATATTAAGAAAATTTATTTTTTTACCTGAAATCAATGTAAAAAGTACTAATATTTCTTATTTTATTCTTATTAAATACCACATGCTATTATTATTGTAAGGTTATAAATGAGGAGTAAAGAAGAATTAAAAATAAGGATAAAATGGGAAGAAAAATATCCAACATCCTATATTTTAGATTAAAAACTTGTCATACAAAACACCCTATAATACAGATTGAATGGAGTATCATTTAAGAGAGCATTTAAATTAATACTCCTTCTAGTCCTTAATATAAGAGTATTTTAACCGAATCACGCCGATTAAGAATGAAAATTAAAGTTAATTAATTACCTCGATTTCTCTAAAAATTCTAATATTTTTCCAAAACTAACATTATTTAATTTATTTTTCTTTCTATTTGAATATATTAAATATGGACATTTTTTGAAAATATATAATAAATACTACCTCATATATTGTAAAGGGTTCTATATTTAGAATCAGGGCAAAAGTCCCTATATTTAGGATCAGAGAGAGTAACATTTTGGTAAAATTCTGTTAAAATTTAAAATATTCCAGATTATTTATTAACTTCCTTAGCCTGTGTGAAAAACTCTAAAATGATAATTTTTATGAATCGGAAGGAGTAGTTAGGATAATTAAATATGTAACAAATGAAATTTTTTTTCTAGAAATACCTCCATTTAACATGCTAAACTGATATCATATAATTAATGATTCACTACTATATTTTTTCTCTTATGAGTATTTAATAAGGGGTAGTAATATTGGAAAAAGAAATCAAATGTACCAAACAATCCACATTAGTTCCATATTTTAGACCAAGACAAGTCCCTTCAAAGTCTATTATATTCAAGATCGGAGGGTATTTAAAGTTTTTCAAATGAAAAGTTAAGGGGAGGGTACGTAATATTGCACAAAATTCAAGGTTTATAGGGTATAAGATCAATTTTTAAAACTGAGGAGAGGTAAATTACGCTAATTAATTATATTAATTTTGACCCTTTTTATCTTGACATGCTCACTGCTCTAACCTCAAATTGAGGGAACTCAAAGCAGATTCCAAGCAGTACTTAGCCTCCTCCATACATTAAAATTGCTTCAAGGACTCTCTTCTCGTTGTTCAGTATGTACTTGAATATATTAAATATTTACAATAACTTAGCGAAGAAGGGAATAATCTTAATTTCGTGACTAGTAGAGTCATTTACATTTATATATTAGTTATCACTCTAGTTTTATATAACTAATCCGGATCTTGCAAGTATACATGGTCAATCGCAGAAATAAAAAAATCTCCAAAATATTCTAGAGGTTGAATCCAAGGAAGGTAATAAATTTATCAATCCAAACTTTTAATTCTAAAAGCAATTGATTGAGAATTCAAATTAAAAAAGAAAGAAATAGAAAACAAAACAAAGTTTGAGTTTTGATTCAGTTCTAGAAGTGTCAAGAGATTAGAATTCACTTTATGGGATAACTAGATTCTATTCCTTACTTAGACTCTACAAAATTATAGTGACTGTTATTTCTAAAGCGTCTTAATTACCTTATTTAGCTCTCGATCAATTAGTCCTTATTTAATTAGAATTCAATTCGCTCTCATGTAACTAAAATTCCTAATTAAACCTTAAAAACTACAACTTATATCACCATGAATTCCTAATTCTATGTCTAAACTAGTTATTCATGTTTATCTCTCTATATCTAGGTTCACTTTTCACCTCTCAGTCCATCAAGTTTACCCACTAATTAGATTCTATGGTGATCAAACATAAAATCCACATGAACGAATAAAGGAGATAAATATAATAAAAAGATAAATTAAATATGACTTGAAAAACAAATTAACGATTCTTATCTAGAGAAATAAATCCAATCCATCCCAATCAGGCTACATCCCTACTCCTGATTGAGAAATTTAGCTACTCAGAGAATTAGAAATAAAATCAAAACTAAAATCCCAAATCATAGTGAAAATAATAAGAAAACAGAGTTATATAGAGAAGAATAAATCTATCACTAATACTCCATAAATTTCCTTGCTCTTTCTCTATAAGATGCTCTTAGTTTCTCCCAGATGCATTTTGAACCGTATTCTCTGGCCTCTGTGTGTGTTTCTAAATCTCCCTCTATGTTTCTAATGCGTTAATATTAAGTCTGCCTTTTGAATAGAGCTGGTGCCATGTCATTTAATTTTCCCTTCACCTGGTGCCGGGCTGAACGCATCCTTTGCCCAACCTGCGAGGTCACCTAGTGCCAGGTGGATTCTTTCATGGCTGACTCGGCACCGAGTCAGTCCGTGACTTTCTTCTCTTCGCTTCCTCACCCATCTGTGGATGAGGAAATTAGTGGGGGACTGGGTAGATGAATTTTTTTGTGTTTTTCTCCTTCTTTTTGGTTGAATGCATCCCAAAATTTCCATTAATATTCTTGTGATACAAATATACTCTAAGTTATGCATAATCATGTTAAAAAGCATCAAATTACAATATTATAGGATGAAAATAGATACAAAATGTGGGTATTTTATATGTATAAAATAGACACATCAAATCCCCCCACACTTGAACCTTTGTTTGTCCTCAAGCAAGACTAGAATTATGCTACTCTCAAAATCAATTCCTAGATTAATCAAACTAACTCTTCCTTACTAGTGTTAGTCAAACACCAATAAAAGGAATACTCAACAAATCAAATATTAGGTTCAATAGTAACTCACTTATCATTCTCATTAATCAATAAGACTTTAGTGTTGTGTATACTTAATATGTGACAAATGCAGACAGCCTATCAAGCAAGAGAAAGAAAAATTACAACACTTATTTAAGAACTTAAAATACCTCAATCAGTTATGTATAAACCTCAATTCATGTACAATAGAGATCAACAAGGATTTATTTATTTAATTTTCTCGTACTTTATGCTTCAATTTTATCTGGGAATTTATTTGTTTTTCTTGAGCCGCTATGCTCTCTTTTGACGCAAAAATCTCGTATTTGTGATGTGTACCCCCCATTACTCAAGCTACATAAACCGCTACACCAAGATGTCTTTGGTACACTTATAACTTATACCGCACTATTTTAGGTGAAAAACAACGCTTTTTGGTGAAGCCACTCAGTTACTAAGCACAGCTCAAGCTAGCAGAGTGGATATAAATATTGTTATTATTTTTTTCATTTAAACCTTGAATCATCTCTCTAACTAAATAATAAATTCATACACAACAATTAAAAATACTCAAGTTTAGAAATAAATATATAATTAGCTTTCTATAAACTCAATTACTTTTCCACACTCACCACATACTAACTTATAGTGCTTCATTTCCTAGTCTCAAGACTTATGTTCCTGACTTATAAATTAACAATCTTACCCTATTAAGCACAATAATTGAGTATCTTATGGTGACAGATATAACCACTAGCTCAGAAAATTAAGCAAAATAAATTTAAATAAAATCAATTAAGCATATAAGTTTGTGAAAAATTTTCTAATTTCAGTACATCAGCATAATTCTTAGGACAGATAAACTGAGAGTATCTCATAAACTCCCCCCACACTTAGATCTAACATTGTCCTCAATGTTGTAGGAATAAAATAAAAGATAAAGGAACTGAGACTCCCCTAATGTGTAGATAATACTGGATATATTCTTTGGAGTTCTTTGTATTTGTTCCAAACTTGTTTTCACTATAATGAATTTAATCCTGCAAAAAGTCCTGAGGGAGAGAGTTTGGGATAACAAAAGCAAGAAAACAAAAATGAAAAAAAAAATAGAAAATAAAAGAAGAAAAATAATGTTGGGTTGCCTCCCAATAAGTGCTAAATTTAACGTCAACAGCCAGATAGATTAGGAGATCACAAGACAGCATCCTTCTGAGGCTTTAATCTAAGCCCTTCAGATTCAGGAATCAGCTTTTTCCTCCACTTTAATTTCATCCTTCCCTCAGAAAGACTCTTTATGATAAAAGTGGGTACTAGTCAATCCATTTGGATTACACAAGTGCTCTTTTTCTTTTGGGGACTAGGAGGTCCCACTTTTTGCCTAACCTTTGCTTCCTCTTTGACAATCTTTTGAATTGAACCTTTATCAACATCTAAGGATCTGGGTGGAGATGTCAATTCTTGTTTTTGATAGTCCTTCCCTATAGCTATACTGCAACAAGTTTCCTTAAAAGTGGGATTGTTAAAGGTGGCAAGATTAAATTCAGCTTTTTCATCCCCGACTCTAAATGTCAATTTCCCCGTTGGCACATCAATTAAGGCACCTACAGTAGATAAGAATGGTCTTCCTAAGATTAGAGAAACGTCTAGTTCATCCTTAGTATCCAATACACAAAATCAATAGGAATAATCAGCTTACCCACTTTGACGAGTATATCTTCCATAATTCCCATTAGGTATCTTATTGACCTGTCAGCTAACAGTAGAGTCATACTCGTGGGTGTTAGATCTATGACCTCAAGTTTCTTGTATAAAGAGTAAGATATCAAATTAATACCATCCCCTAAATCACATAAACAACTATTAATAAGTTGAAAACCAATAATATAGGGAACAGAAAAACTCCCCAGATCTTTTAGTTTTAGAGGCAACTTTCTTTGCAAGATGGCGCTACATTCTTCAGTCAAAGGTACCTGAGTGCATTCTCCTAACTTCTTCGTGTTTGACAACAGCTCCTTGAGGCATTTGATATATGAAGACATATTTGCTAGTGCCTCAGCAAAAGTGATATTAATGTGGAGCTTCTTAAATATATCCAGGAACATTTAAAAATTTGCATCTTGCCTTTTCTTTTGTAGTCTCTGAGGGAAAAGAATATGGGGCACATATGGTTTCACATCAGTGGAAGGAGACCACCCTTCAGTATTACCATCAGCTTTTGGGATCTCCTTATTCTCCTCATCCTTACCTTTCTTACCACCCTCAGTTTTTTTCTTCACCTCTTCCTTCAATTCTTTGCCACTTCTAAGAGTATTTGCCATAACTCCTTCTTTTGGATTAACTTTAGTATTGCTAGGGAATTGACCTTGTATATTTTCAGTCATCATGTTTGCTAAGCAACCCATCTATGTCTCCAAGTTACGAATAGCCGCTTATGTAGCATTATTAGTAGTGATCTGGCTAGCCATAAATTGATCAAAATTTTTATTAATGGTTGCCTGACCGACCATAAATTGCTCCAAATTATTGTTGATAGATCTTGGCTAGCCATGATTTGAGTAAACATCTCCTCTATCTAAGGAGTCTTTCCTGTAGATGGTGTTGGTAGCTGAGTGGACGCTTGTTACTGGGATCCTGGTGGTGCTGGTGGATTTTTCCAAGAGATGTTTAGAAGATTTCGCCACCCAGGATTATATGTGTTTGAAAAGGGATCATTCTTTCTCTGTAAAAATTGTGGAGGTTCAGCATTTGATCCCATATAATTGACTCCTGCGGTATCTTCAAGCATGTGCACACATATGTCAGCAGTATGACCTGAACCACCGCACGCAGGGCATGATTCTTTAGGAAGACTAGAATTATTGCTTTGTTGTTGGAAAAGAAGATCCATATGTTGATTTAACTTTTTTGACTGTGCAGACACATCAGAGCGAGAATTAACTTCCTTGACAAGTACTCTCCTGCTTTGTACTCCTTTTTGTCTGGTCTGAGTTGCCACTTGATTGTAGATATTTATCATCTCTTCGGTAGTCAGATTACCATCCCTAGCAGCAATGTCCACTAACGACTGGGAGGCAGAGCATAGAGCATTATAAGACAGTTTGGCAGTCGTCATATCATGGAATCCATGGTATGGACACTCATATAAGTAATCCTTAAATCAATCCCAAGCTTCATAGAACGACTCACCCTGTAGTTATTGAAAAAGATAGATCTTATCCCTCAGATCTATAGTTCTTTAAGGAGAATAGAACTTAGCAATGAATGCATCATATATCTCTCTCCACGATGTCAGTGAATTTTCAGGTAGATTTAAAATCCATCATTGAGGATTATCCTTTAAGCAAAAATTGAAACATCTCATCCTAAACTCCTCCTGAGTCAAACTATTCAAGGGAAGTTGGTTAATTTGGTCATAGAAATCTTTTAGAAAGTCTAATGTGTCTTCGCCTATTCACCCATGAAATTGTGGCCACGAGTTTAAGTGTATGTTCTTAAACTTGTAATCTTTGACATTGTTAGATAACCGGATACATGATGGGTTATCGTAAATTGTAGGCTTATCTACATCTCTCTAAAGTGGATTAGCTTGAGCCCTAGCAAGCACCACTTCATTAGCCATCTCGTGCCTCCTTCTAGCTCTATTTTCCCTGCAAGCACATTCGATTTCAAGATTAATAGTAATCAATTTAGAAGTATTATTAAGACTTCTAGAACTTAACAGCATGCAGCAAGGAAAAATTCAAAGACAAAAATTATTTTTTAAAAGGACAAAAAATAATGAACTAATAAATCTGTTAGCCTCTCCGGCAATGGTACCAAAAACTTGATTAGGATTCTGCAAGTATACAAGGTCGATCATAATAATAAAAAAATCTCTGGAGTATTCCAGAGGTCGAACCTTAGGGAGGTAGTAAATTTATCAGTCCAAACTTTTAATCTTAAGAGCAATTGATTGAGAATTAAAATTAAAAAAGAAAGAAATAGAAAACAAAACAAAGTCTGAGTTTTGATTCAGTTCTAGAAGTGTCAAGGGATCAGGATTCACCTTATGGGATAACTAGATTCTATTCCTTACTTAGACTCTACAAAATTATAGTGATCGTTGTTTTTAAAGCGTCCTAATTACCTCTTGGTCAATTAATCCTTATTTAATTAGGATTTAATTCGCTCTCGCGCAACTAAAATTCCTAATTAAATATTGAAAACTACAACTTATATCACCATGAATTCCTATTTCTATCTCTAGATTAGTTATTCATGTTTATCTCTCTATATCTAGGTTCACTTTTCACATCTTAGTCCATCAAGTTTACCCATTAAAATCCACAGAAACGAATAAAAGAGATAAATATAATAAAAAGATAAATTGAATATAACTTGAAGAACAAATCAAAGAGTCTTAACTGGAGAAACAAATTCAATCCATCTCAGTCAGGCTATATCCCTACCCCTTACTGGGAAATTTAGAGACTTATAGAATTAAAAATCAAATCAAAACTAAAATCCCAAATCATAGTGAAAATAATAAGAAAACAAAGTTATATTAGAGAAGAATAAATTTATCGCTTGTACTCCCAAAATCTCCTTGCTCTCTCTATAAGATGCTTTTAGTTATTCCCAGATGCGTTTTGAACTGTATTCTCTGGCTTTTGAGTATGTTTTTGAAAATCCCTTTATGTTTCTACTGTATCTCCTCTTATAAGGAAAGTCTAAAAGCCCATAAAAGCCCAATAAATTATTAAAATGCGTTAATATTAAGTCTACCTTTTGAATAGAGCTGGCACCGTGTCATTTAATTTTCCCTTCACCTGACGCTGGCTGAACGCATTCTTTGCCCAACCTGCAAGGCCACCCGATGCTGAGTGGATTCTTTCATGCTGACGCGGTGTTGGGTTAGTCCGTGATCTTGCTTCTCTTCGCTTCCTCACCCATCCATGGGTGAGAAAATTAGTAGGGGACTGGGTAGATGAATTTTTATGCGTTTTTCTCCTTCTTTTTGGCTGAATGCATCCCAAATTTCCATGAACATTCTTGCGATACAAATATACTCCAAGTTATGCATAATCATGCTAAAAAGTATTAAATTACAATATTTTGGGATGAAAATAAATATAAAATGTGGGTATTTTATATGCATAAAATAGACACATCAATAACTAACTCAGAACTTAACTTAAAACTACAACATATATAGTAATTTACTTTGTTTCCATTTTTTCTTCCTTTTTGAAGTGATGGATTGGTTAAATTGTCTTTTATATAAATTAAAAGTAGAATGTAATATCATGTATTCAACAGGGATGGTAGCTCTGAATCACTTTTTTTTTTGGGCGGAAAAATAACTCTTTTTGTATAAATTATTGTTGTTTGATCCCCAAATTATTGATCCTAACTGTCTTCAAAATAAATAAATAATCAAATATTTTGCAATTTCAAAAGCACAATTGTCAATATTATTATTATAGCCATATGCTACCCATATAATTAATATGATCAATCCCACTAAAAAAATAAAGGATAATTTTGAATCTAATCAATCATTATGTACAAATATAAAGGAGAATAAATATCTAATCCATACAAGTGATTAAAATAACCCTAAGAACACTTGTTTAGTTACTCATATCTAAAAATAGGTCACAAATACACAAAATAATTGGACTCATAGTAGAATACAAGGAAAGGAATGGAAGGAGAAGAGAAGAAACCAAGGAAAAAGCTCAGTCTCTTCAAATCTCCCCACCAAAGTTTGAATCTCCACCTTGAAGAGCAAACCCAAGTATAACTATAACAACTCTCATTATATTATCCCGAACTTGGTCCCTAACTAAGTGTGTTTGGCATTGTGTCCAGTACCAGAGGAACCAGGATGAAGGAAAGAATCAAAGTGGAGAAAAAAGGCTTCACGTCGCGGCATAAGACAGGGCCACCATGGTGAACGAGCTATGATTTCTGGAAATTCTTCAAGTCGAAAGCATTCATGCTACGGGCAACTAAGTAGAGCTGCGGAGGGAATTGAGAAATTAGTATAAACCAGAAACATTTCAGATGAGCAGACAAAGGAGAACAAAGGAAGCAACAAGCAAGCTCTACTGCGACTTCAAATCTTCGACCATTGGAGTTTTTTTTTTTGGCCTTTGGAAGCTTGTTAAATCGTTGGTAAGTGATATTTACTTCTCCCTCCCCATTTTCTTTGGCTTTGAGTTGGGATTTGTTGGGTATTTGTTGGAATTTTCAATTTTATCCGAAATCCACCGATTAAAATGAATGAAATAGGATTAATAGAGTGTAATTTGGTGTTTATGATGCTTGGGTGTGAGTTTTGGAAGAAGTATCCATGATTTAAGCTTAATCCTAGGTTGAAATTGTTAGAGGGGGAATGGAATTCGAGATATGTGTGGTTGAGTAGAGTTTGAATGATTTTTAGGAGCTAAATGGTGTATGAAAATTGTGTTGGAACCATGGGTTAAGCCTAAATGGTTGAATTATGGAATTTGGATGTTTAGATTGTATGTTAATTGAGGATTTTATGGTAGGATGTTTGGTTGAACGGAAGAGTACAAGTGTGTGTGATTTTTTACATATCGTGGTATGCACACGGCTAGTGGTGGCACTGTAGCAGCCGCAGCCCCAGCCCCAGCCTAGTTTTGCCTGATGTTTTGTGAGGTAAAAATGAGGTGTTTTGTTTGTGTTAGGCTAGCTTTTAAAGTATTTGGTTAAGCATGGAGGTTGTATTTGGTAGGGTATTACAACAACCAAGCACCCAAAATGCCTCAAAGAAGTCCAGAATGACATAAAAGACAATGAAACTCGAATATATTCAGAAACCCTTGAATTGCTCTGTCAAGTTGAAACTACGCATTTTACTGAGAACTTGATGGTGCCTCGACGCAGCTAGATTTTGTGCACTAAATTTTGCTTTCATGCCGCAATGCCATATTAGCTCACTGGCGTCACTTACTTTTGTATCCAGCTCCCATTTTAGCTCCTCTCTTCCCAAAGTATGGTCTATGTGCATGTCTCCCTTCTTCCTCTGGTCTTTTAGCTTTAAAAGAAGGCTTGAGTGGCTGCAGTATTCTTCAAAGAGGGCTTCAAAAAGATGGAAATTCATCCTCTACCAAGGGATCCAATTAGGAGTAAAATAATGCACAATGGAATAAAAAATACTATCATGCACTATTACATATTAGAACGCACATTTTCCTATTTTGGGTATCTAATATGTACAGCTATGTATCCAATGTATGCATAACTCAAGGAAAATACACTAAAAAAATGTAGTTTTAGAAAGGTTAACACATAAAAAGAAATAGATGTAAGTGAAAAAGTAGTAATTAATGTTGTATTAGAATTTTAAAATTACAAATAAAAAGAAACAATTTTTTTTAAATGTGACATATAAAAGGAAATAGAGAGTAGATTATTTGAATTTATGGTATTATTAAAGGCTAAGTTTGGAATCATATCAATTTTAAGACAATTTTAATGATGTCAGAAATTCGTTTTCGTTTTGGTGAGATACTTAAAAGCAACTTACAAAAAGGATTGATAGGAGTAATTAACAATTTACTACTACTTTCTCTCTCATCTATAAATTAATTATGGGATAGTATAGGAAAAAATTAAATACACTAAACAACCCATATCTATATTTTATATTTTGAACTAAGTTAAGTTCTTCTAAAATCCCTTATATTTGAGATCGGAGGGAGTAACTAATAATTAGTTATTGGAGGACCTTTCTTAAATTATGAGCCCATCAATAGACACCCAACAACCGACAGAGTCAGAGAGATATATATATATATATATCATTACCATAGAGGAAATGTGATAAATTGTTAGTTTATGGTGAAATTTTAATTAATGAAATCAACTTCTTAAAATCAGGTCAAATAAAGATTTCTTAATGAATTGCTTAATTTGTTGGTCAAGAAAAAAATAATCTCTCAATTTCAAAATATACTTCCTTGTTTACTTAGCTAGCTAGTGATTATCACCAATTATGTTTTTATAAAGTTTAATTCCAGTCTCTTAATAAAAAATATTCAATTTCAATCTCTTAATCGAAAGGATTAGAATCAACTTCAACAAAATTAGTTCTAAAAGATTGCTAGAACTCAAAAGAATTGTTATTTTGCAAGTATAATAACTGTCAGTTGGTTTGTTTAATCCAACAAGCTCAACACTAGGGTCCTAATAATTGGGCTAATAGTTTACCTATATAATTAAGCACCCAAGTTTCTTTGAGGTATATAGAGTTTACTAAATGAATTGCATCCTTGATGTCCATACCTTCCATTATGATATTGAACAAGCATCTTTCAATGTAATTAATAAAATGCATCTTTCAAAGTAATTTTATGTAAATTGAGAAGAGATAGATATAAAATAGTAGCCTTACTTCTAACATATAGATCTCCCACAAAAAAGAGCTCATTATTTTCCATGCATTATTTCTCACTAATATTATGCTTGAATTAGCATTTTTTGGTGCTTAATAGTTGGTGGTTACTAAAAAATCACCAACAAAGATGAGGTGGAGAAGGGGACAACCTTTCATTGGTAGTTCTATAAAGAAACAAAAAGAAAAAGTTAGACTTTTGTTGGTAGTTACAACAAAAATTTTAAAAGAGTTTTTCTAATTTTAAAAAAGTTAGCATTTTTTGGTGCTTAATAGTTGGTAGTTTTGAACCAAAGGATTTTTGTTGGCGATCATTAAGGGAACCACCAAACAAAGGTGCTTTAAATTAGGATTTGCAAATGCCATTGCACCTCACCAAGTTCCTTCCTCACCACTTGACCTCGCAATTCTCTCGTTCTTTGCATTTCATTGTGCTCCCCTATACACATAGCAACGACGATTTTCTCTCCTTCACTTCTTGTTCACGTTCCTCACTCTTTAACTTGTTATCATGTTCTATGGTGTCCATTATTGTGGGTCGCATTTGTGGGTAACTCTACCTTGCTTTGACCTTCATCCTCATTTCCTTGCTTGTACAATTTGTTGGTGGTCCTCCTATGTGGTTCCTTGTAATATCCTAACAAAAAACAACCTTGAAAACCACTAAATACAACAAAAAATTGACCAAACAAGGCAAAATAGGGTGAAATAGAGCTAGAGCCATGGCTTCAACAATACCACCATAGTGCAGAAGCTCTCGAGTTTGAGAGGAAGACAGACAGTGAAGCCTGGCGACACGGCGCCCTTATCAAAAACCATATAAGCAATTTGCTGATTTTTCAAGTGAACTTTCGACATGCACAACCTTGTGCTCCAACGTCCATTTGACCTTTTTCTAATTCTTACTGGTCACTCTCATCCTAATCTATCCATAGGCACTAATTTGACTTTCAATCTATCTCTGTATGATGGTTTTGGATATTCATGACCGATTTGATCACTTTTTAGCCAAAACTCATAACTTACACTCTCTAATTGCCACTGAAATCAAATTACATCTCGAGACCATTCACATAGGTCCTAATTGACACAACCAACTTATGCAAGGAGTTTTCTCCTTGGAGAAGCCCCTCATCTGAGTCTTGACCCCCTTAAACCTCAAATCAACACAATAGACTAGATGCCCAATTCACACATATAAAACCAAATAACTGCATTAGGCTCAGAAATAGAACACACTAGGCCTACACAAAACATCAGTCTAAACATCATCATAGCGTGACCCACATCAGGGTCCACAATCCTATCACATACATATAAACCACAAACTTGGCATTAGCCACACCCAAACATACCATTTATCATCCTTTAAGTAATAACATCATCATCATATCACATACCAGCAATACTCCCTAAGATACAACCCATGAGCAGAACACACAATATTGCATTACTTGGCATAATCTAACACATAAACTGAATAACATATAGTTACAAGTACACTTGGATATTCCCATGTAAAGGAGAGCTAAGACTTCTTAGTCCTCTCTAGCTAGCACTAGAATCTTCTCCTGAAATGTTAACCACAGAGAGTATGAGCCACATTCTCAATAACCAGGAAAACACACAACATACAATAGATATCCACAAAACTATACATATATGCATATGGTGCAATGTAATGTAGAATGTATATCTCCCTCATACACAGCTAGAACCACAAGCTAATATCACAAGACATTTCTACTATATGATTCCCTTCCAACAACCAATAAATATTGATTCTAGGATATCATCAAGCTCATCTTACACTAGTATAACTCGGCTAAAGGTTAGACTGAAGTTTAAACCATGGCTCTCCTTCTCCTAGACCACCTGAATTGGTGGTGATTTTGGAAAGGTTTAATCTATTACCACCTAGCTCCCCAGACCATAGGAGATGATTTAGTGGCAGGGATGTATCATCATGTCATCATATCATTTATTATCATATCTTATCTCATCATCATTATCATCATCCTATCCACTATATCTTACTATGCTCAATGAGGTGATAATATTCAATGCCATGCCATATGTCTATGTTACTATGCAATCATGCAATCATCATTAATGTCATGCTAACATACTATCGTGTGAGAATGCTCAAGAATCATACATGTATCTACATATATATATTCTCATCACATTCAAGTACCAATAATTGAAATACACATGCCTCAACTAATCATGTACATACCACGATATAAAAAGGGCCATGCATATGCACAAACAACATCATGGTATGAAAAGAAATATGCATATATGTAAACATATAGCCAATAATTAATACACATACATATATAGTCGGTTACCTCAAATTGAAGACACAACTCACACAGGGGATTTGCCAAACCTCCAAAGCACCAAATCATAGACCAACACTTCCAATCAACTGATATTATACTACAATATCACAATATCTTCAATTAACACAACACACAATATCAATTCATAACTCATAATTCAGCCATCTAAACTTGACCCAATGTTCCAATAGCATAATTATACATCAATGAACCCTAGACAACCATTCAAACATAAGCATTCATGTATGACTCAAATTTCGAGGAAAACCTAAGAATTCTAAGTTAAGGTTGTTGAATCAAGTGTTTTGATGATTCCAAACAACTAGAGCTTGGAAAGAGAATATTCAAAGAGTGTAAGAGTATGCAAGTGAAGAAATCCAAGGAGAAATGTGTGAAGAATTAATTGTTAAGATTTCTCACAATGTACAAGGGGTAAAAAGCTTTGATTTTTACTTAATTATGTTCTCACTTCATTTAAACAAGTGTTTTCACAGTTATCTTATGTTGACATGTGCTAGATTTTGAAAACACCAACTAACAGACAAACTTTGCTATTAATTCTGATATATTTTGTGCGAAATTTGAACTTTGCTTGATGAAATTTGAAGTTCTAGAGTTATCATCTCTAACAGACAAATTTCATGTTCTAAAATTCAAATTTCAAGTAAAGCACTATTAGCAAAATGTGCAAAATTTGTCTGAAATCTTGACAAAATTCAAATGATATTAAAGTGTAAAAAAAGCAAAATCAGTCCCTTTAACAGACTAATTTTGGATTTCAAAATTTGAATTTTGAAAAGAGAACTTGTAAGAGTTAGAGTTTGTCTCTAATACATGAATTTTCAAATACAAAATTTGAATTTCAAAGAACAGAACTTTTATGCCATGTTGAGCTAACCACTGACAAATAAATTTTGACTTTCAAAATTTGAATTTTAAACGCATTGCAAAAATATGAGATAACTATTAATACTTAACATATGCACTTTGAATATGAAAATTTATATGTCTTAACATGGGATATATTTGAAAAATTCAAAATTTAAATTTCACTCTTGAACAGACAAATTTTAGAAGTTCAATGTTGAAGTCTTTAGCTTATGGTCTTTACGAAATTCATATATTGACACCCAAAATTCGAATTTTAGTATGTTAGATGCATTAAATGTGGTTGGTGAATGGCTAGTTTTATAGAGTAACCATTGGTTAACGTCTCTAACGACTAGATCTTATGTTTAGTGACTAGTTTAGATACAAATCCATAAAAAGAACTTCATTTGAAGTTATGGGTAACGATTTTAAGCTATAAATATTACAACTTTGCTGAAACACTAGTCAAAGCCTTTTATTTCTCATACTTCATTTACTACACTTCAATTGTCACATTTACTTTGAGTTAGAGAGTTTTCTTTTTGTACAAAATCTATTCTTCATCTGGAAAAAGAATCTTATTGTAAGGGGTTTTCACAAGAGATTTGGGAAACACTTTATAAGAGTGCAAAGTGAAGATTTAAGAACTCTTAGAACAGAGCACAAGCTTGTACTGTGGCATTGCAAGAAGCCCATTGAATTCTTGCAAGATAGCGGAAAATCTCAATTGATGGCCTGAAGACTGGACATAAGTCAAGTGGACCAGACCAAACTAGAATAAATTTCTATGTCCTCTCCTCCTTTACCTTACATTTGCTTTATTCTTTCTATACTATGTTTTCTACAAACCTCTACCATCACTGTTTTATTACACTTTTACAGAAAAATTTTAAACTTCCTAATTTATCTTCCTCTTGAGAAGCTAGCAGCTCTAACAAGGGTTTGGGGCAAATCATGTATAATCCCTCCTAAACTCATACCCAAACCTCAATAACAACCAACAACACTTCAACAACACTAACACAAACATTTTAATCAGTAGAATCATCCATAAACTCGAAACCAAACATACTCCCATAGGTTTAAACTAGAAATGTAGAGAAAAGAGAGGAAAGAGAGCAAGAATCCACTTACCAACCAAGATTGAAGCTCCTAGAGTCTGAAAATATCTCTCCAAGGCTAGATCTTCTAAACCCTAACAAAGAAATCCTGCTTCTTCTTCCATTTTTCTTTCTTTTGTCCGACTGGTTTGTGTTCTGATTTAAAAGATTTTCATGACTCATGTCATGGTGCCATCAATATCACCGTGGTGTGAGACCTCTCAACTGAAAATTAATAAATTTGTCATGAGTATCTTGCTGCGGTGGCCTTGTACCTCATCACAACATGATGCCTTTTTGTTTCAAATTTCAAACTTGTCCTATTTTGATCCTTCCTCCGATCCTAGTCCCTCCCATGTTATACAAGATATAAGAAAACTTCTCATTAACCAATGACTAAGTCTAGAGTGATATGTTGAGGGTTGTTACATTCTCTTCTCCTTAAAAGAAATTTTGTCTTCGAAATTTGAAAACACTAACCTCAATTGTGAACTAACATATTCCTTCCATACTAATTCTTCCATTTCTTAGTAGCTTTTCTCAATATCAACTTTCTATAATGCCTTCACAAGATAAGTTGCTCTTTCCTACTTCACTTTATCATGCACAAATCCATGTGACTCACATGGAGTAATTAACCATAATGTCGAATGTTCTTAGACATAAGATGAATCAAACAAACCCATTGACTTGAATCTCTTTGCCCCAAAACAGATCTTTCATGCAAATGCTCATGTAAAAGTTATATGGAACATAATCCTTTTCCTCAACTTTTGATTTTCTCCTTTACTTGTCCACTTTATTACTTGTCTACTCAAATGGCTAGTTGCTTTTAACCACCTCTTTTAGGATTCAAATTGCACAAACTACCACATTTACACTGATGAGACTCCTTTCATTAAATGTTATCGATTCCCATACTATTCAAAAGCTCATTTCAGTGAGAAGACCATCCATTCTCAACTAAATGGCACTACAAAAAGCATAAATAAAACCATTGCATCATTGAAGTCCACAAATTCCCATAGCCATATCATCAATAAAACAGCTTCACTAATGTCCTAACGATGTTTTATTGTGGCAAAGCCACCCTTCCAAATATTCATGCGATCTCACAAGACCTCCGTACCAACAAGCCAATCATTAGCTACTCATATATCTTAAGGAAGTGCTTCCAGCTTTTCTTTTCATCTTTAACACAACATTCTTGTTCCCACTCAAACATATCCTTTTTGATTTCACAGCATTCTCTTCCACATGCTTTATATTTATAGTACATTTTTCTGATAATATTACTTACGGATAAACCCACCAATCTTAAGGGTTTAAAAACCTTTCTAATGCCCCATCCATATATTCCTTAAATTCACTTCTATTACGCACTCTGAATCCTCTATTCTCACACATAGGGTCATATGATACACTCGTATCACCTATGAACACCACCATCCTACTCTCTTCTTACCATTCCAACTTCATTTCCACTACAAACCCCACAATCATCATGCTTTATAGCAAGAGGCTATGAGCCACCACCTATCACTCAATGTTACACCATGATCACAACTTACTGATCTTTTACTGACAATGTTTAGGGTTCCTTCTTATGACTCAAATTTCTCCTTTTGATCCAATTCAATCATTATGGTATAGCTACTTGCATCGATCTTTATGAATCCTATATAGGCTCTACTTTTGGCTCTTCAAACTCTTTTTCCTTCTCATAGTCATTGAAAGATTAGGAATTCTTTTCATTAAATGAAGAACCACTCATCTCATGATTAGTGAATTGCTACAACGTACAAATTGATTGGTCAGCTGTACCTAATCAATCTTTCAGAAGATAGGTATCTTGTTGACCATGAATTTAAATAAAACTAGGTTCCTGTTGGTATCATCACCATATCTTTCACTCTTAGTCCACTAGTGCCTCGAACCCTAAGTGATTGGTGTGTCAAGCATGTAGCCAGCTGGCATTAAGCCTCAACTAGTTAATCGCTAGTTTTAGACTCATGATTCAATATCATACGTGGTTTTCTCATACTTCCCAACAACAAAGACTTCCCAGATATTCTTGAAAGTTGTTATTGGGAAAACCTAGAAACAACAGCATATGACAAGGTTTTAATTCAACAACTGCTACCTTTATGCATCTTCGAGGGTAGCTGACACATTACACTTGTAATATAGTGTTCTACAATTTATGTTCTCATGACCGAAGGCTGTATAAAGAAAGAAACTTTGTTCAGTCCATATCCATAATGTTTCAATACTTAAATTGTAACCACTAATCACTATCACCAAATAGGGGCAACTTCTCATCTATAATAATTCAACAACACATACAAACCTTACTTTGAGTCATAGAAAAAGCACACTTTGAACTCTGATTGACTTGATTCTAAAGCCTATAGGTTACTATAATCCCACTCTAACTATAAACACAAATTATACCTCAAAACACTTTCAGATGGAGATTTTAGACATCTAGAACCAAATTGACCACTTTTTGACCAAAACCACAAACCAAACACCTTTAATTGCTACCAAAGGGCCACTAGCACCCAAAGACCTTTCCAATAGGTCACATAAGATACAAGGAACATGTTTAAGAAGGTTTCAACTTGAAGAAACCGCTCCTTCAAGTTTTCACCCCCTTTAACCCCAAATCAAGCTAATAGGTTATATACCCATTACACACACCAAGAACCTAATAACCACACTGGGATCACAATCCAGACATACATACTCAAAGGGACTTAGAGTCACCAATGTCAAATTCAACACAACAAAAGATTAGGAATTAAAAACATAATTGACATTAATTACACCACTGGCATAATCATAGGCCCATCAACACACAAAGGGCCATATACCAAGCATAGAGAGTATAAGAGAGGCCACACAATAATTCGACCTCAGAATAATCAAGACAAGTTAGGGACACATAACATTACACAACAGTATGAATAACACTTTACTAACAACACAGCAAAATAATAACAATAATAGGGGGAAGAACCTAACATCCACAAGTACTCTTAATCCTCATTTACCAAGCCCTCCTTGGTCCTTTTCTTGCTAGTGCTAGATCCTTCACCAGTGGAATGTTGGCCACAAAGTAAAATATATGTCCTAATAAGTAGGGACTTACACATATACAACATACAAACATGCTTCTATAATATTAATCAAATGTAATAATCAACATGAATGCAATAGGCATGATATGGACACATAAATCCCATCCATACATGGCTAGAACCATGAGCTAGTTACCATGACAGGGTAACCTCAACTAGTAACCCCCTTCCAACAACCTGTGGCGGTCGATTCTGAAGTAACCACCTAGCTTTCCTTCAAATGGACATAACCTAGACAAAGACCATTACACTAAAGGTTGGATCAAGGCTCTCCTACCCGCAAACCACCTAAATTGATGGCTATTTATAGAAAGTGCACTCCAATTCACAACCACCTAGGTCTCCCGGCCATAAGACAACTAATTAGTGACTGGAAAAACATAAGCAACACCGCCTGAACACACGGTCTGGTGTGCTATTTAGCAGATTGGCATACCATGTGATATATAAACCATATATTCCAACAATGTGTACCATGTGACAATGCCCCAATACATGCTAACATATCAACACATGTATCATTTCTATCATGCTAGCATTCCATAAAAATGTATATAACAAAACATGGGATGCATCATAACTATTGACATGTCAATATCATCATATTCGTATTATTGCATATTCATGAATATTAGTAGCCATTTTCATCATAAAACAGGATAAGGATAGGAAACTCACTAGCTGTGTAGCGTACATATCATAATATGAAAAGGAACAAATATATTTAAGCTATGAGGCATATCATGATATGAAAGAGTAAAACATATGCATAAAGCATGCATATCATGATATAAAATGGACTAAACATACATAATTATTTAGAACACATAAAACGAACACCCTGGTTACCTCAATCGTCCAAACTCACTTGATACCATAGTAGACCAAGGAGAAAAACAACTACTACAACATATCAAGGATGCAAGAATCATGTTACCACATTATCCCAAATCCAAATACACAATCAAATTCATAATAGCCCAAAGAATATACCAAGGAGTCCATTCTTCAATCATTAACATAATCACTCACTAATCACTTCCAACCTTTCCAAACACTATTCGGTGTCAAAAGATCACTATTAAGTAATGGTATAACTTACACAACACCAATTTTCCATTGCAATAAAAAATTCTCAATCTTTGACATATATAATTATTATCCCTAGGCACTAACCAGCTATATCAAAATATTTCAAGGCAAACCCAAGTATCAAAATACCCTAAACAACTCTTTGAACCATAATCATACCCATATAACTCTGGATTCCCCAAAATACAAAGATTTAAGGGCTAGGGTTTGGGAAATATACCACTTAAACACTTAAAATCTTCAACCTAGAGCTTAAACACATCCCATAACACATCAATAAGGCAATTAAGCATAGATTAATATGTAGAAAAGCATCTTAGTCGAAACCCTAAGTTACTCCCATGAAAATCCACTGATTAAATCAAAGAAAATGGAGAGGAGGAGGAAGTAGATCACTTTCTAACAAGATTTGAGCCTCTAAAGTGCCAGAAATTGAATCCCCTGCTTGAAAATGTGGAACCTTAGCAGAGCTCCCTCGTTGTTCCTCCTTTTTTCTTTTTGTTAGTGATTGGTTTTAACTTCCAATTTAAACAGAATTTGCACCTAGCACTGTGGTGGCACTTAAGTTCACTACAGCATTAGTGCTCACTAACTTGGCCCAGATGCCTAGATCCAAACTCATTCGCCACAATGCCAACATCCTTCACCACGACACTACTATTCTGTGCTTCTTTTTCTCAATTCTGATTCTTTCCTCCGGTCTTGATCCCTCCAATCCTACACCATTCGGTTAAGTCTTTCTTAGAAATAAACATTTAGGGTTATTACAATATGCTCATTAGACAAGTGTCCTAAGTGCAATACTCCATGATATAAGAAGAAAGAATCAAGTCTAGCAAATATGGTATGGTATGGTATTTTCCCATCATACCTTGATTTAGACGCATGTACAAAAGTGATGAAATTGTGAGGCACTTGACAAGGCATAGAGATGGAAGAATTCAAGATGAAATGCTTTGACATCCTGTAAATTCTCTACAATGGAGAAAAATTAATAGTGAATCTAAAGACTCTGGGGGGAGAAGATGGCAACATATGCCTTGCATTATCTACCCACGGAATGAACCCGCATTATACACAAAGCAATACCTATAGTACATGGCCCATAATTTTGGTGATTTATAACTTACCACTATGGCTGTGCATGAAGTGGTAGTTTATGATGCTATTTATGTTAATTTCTTGACCTAAATAACCTAGAAATGATAGATGTATATTTGGCTCCATTAATTGAATATTTGAAGCTAGTATGAGAGAGTTGTTGAGAAAAAAGTTAATATGCTAGAATTGTCTTTCTTGGCAGTTATTTTCAATTTTTATTGGCAGTTTTGAATCATTAACAATATGAGCACTAAGATAAAAGGGTGATTTTCATTGGCAAAACAAAAGTTACCTTTGTTGGTGTTCTTCATAATAAACATCAACAAAAGACACTTTTTGGTGGTGGCTCTAATGTAGCACCACCAATAAAGGGTAATTTTCTTTTTAAAAGAAAGACAATGGATCCCCAAACACTTATCACTTTCCTATGCACACCTATACATCGATCCTTCCACTGCCACCGCCAACATTAAGAGCTCATGACTTCCCAAAAGAGAAAAAGAAACATAGCGGCACACTCATGTTTGGAACAAGAAAATGAGCAATCCATGAAGCATCTTGTTTATTATTTTCAATCTATTAGCAAATTTTCAATCTACAAAATAAATTTAGATTTATAGTGAACAAAGCAAAAAATCTACAAAAATGAAATGAAATCTACAAAACCAACATAGATCTACACAAAATAGGTGGAGCAAATATCACTGTCATATCTTTACTTCCAAACAAGATTCAAGAATCGCATAAAAGATGTAGATCCTACCCTAGCCATCATTGAAGACAGTGGTGAGAGCATTTTGTCATCGTTGAAAGCAACCAGTCGCCTTCTCCCAAATATTGAGTGATGCATCATTTCTATTTAAAGAACGATCTCCTTTGATATATTGGACTAGAACTCAATAGAGTAAATAGAAGCATGTGGTGGATGATGATAGGATGATAGAGATGAGTGAAAAGAAAGAAGTATTTGTGATGGGTAGGATGAGAGAGAGATGAGAGAAAAAGAAACCTTTTGTGACAGAGCAAAGAGAGGCATCAATCATGGGAAAGGAGTTGAAAAAAAAAAGAAAGAAAGAGAAAAAAGAAGAGCAAGGAGTGAGGATCTTCACCTTTGATTTTTTTTTAATTAACAATTATTAATCGCGATGTATGGCTTGTGCTTTCAAAAGATAAAACTTTTGCCGATGGCTTAAAAAATAGTTGCCTAGAAAAGTAAGGTTGAGGCTTTTGTAGGTGATTTAAAAAATAATCGCCTACAAAAGTCTAACCTTTTGTTAGCTGTTTTTTTTTAAACTTCCAACAAAACCCTTCATCCCACTTTTGTTGGCATTTTTTCCTATAACCACCAACTATGAAGTGCCAATAAAAGTTGTTTTTGGCATAGTTAGAACCACGCCATGAGCTATGGTTATAATCTAGGAAAAAAAAGACAGGATAATTGAGAATAAGAACATTTGGAGAGTTGTTGAGGAAATAGTATTACTTTTTCCTCTACATTTTCAATAATTTGTTATATATTTATATGAAAAAATTTATTTTTTTCATAGGAAAACATTTCAAATGTGATGCCTGAAGATAAGAAAGGCTTATGGTTGGATGTACTTAGTCAAGCACTGGGGCTTTGTGAGTACCCTAGTCGTGTTAGAGGTACTGAGTTTGGCATCATGATTAAATCCTTTTTTGGGACCCAATGCTGCCACTTAGACTCTATAGTTAGGGTTGTCAAATTGGAGGTAATGGTCTAGCCAATCCAATATGGAGAGACAATTAGTCCAACTAGAGTTGTTGGTCAAACAAGTTGTGTTGCAGGGGACCTAACTGTAGATAGCCAGCCCTAGTGCATAAGACAATTGGTTATTCCATTTGAGAATTTCTCACATGTAATTTCTTTCCTTATTGACTAAATTCATAGTTAATTTTTCCATACATATTTCTGAAGTTATACTTGGTATGGGGTGTATCATTATGGTTGGATAGTCCTTCGTAGCGCATAGTTGCAAAAGGGCATGTGCATAACATCCTAAGGGACAAGCTTCACAATGCATTCCTACTAGCAAAACATGCCAGAGCATCAATTCAAATACCTAAAGAGGAGAATGCAAAGTTGCCTATTCCTACCCAAGCGGCAAAAATGGTAGGACAAGCAATGGATGGATTTGTAACTTGGCCCACACACCTAATTACTATGGCTTTATCCAAAGAGGTATATTAGTTAACACTTCATTAATTATAATTTGTTGTTATGTCAATATATGTTCATCCTAAATTGATTGACCTTGTTGCACAGTCCAAATGGAAGTCCAAAGAAAAGCAACTTCTTAGGTCAAGGCAATCTAAGGAGTTAATCATTGCAGCAAAGAAGGAATTGTTCAGTCTGGTGACCTACGTATTTAGTTTTGATGATGTTAAATAGTGGAGTAAAAAGTTTACATGATATGGTTATTTAATATTCTTAATATCTTTTATATCACTTATTATTTGAGGAAGAAATGGACTAACTACTGGACTTAATGTAAACTTCTTATATAGTTAAGTCAAGAAGAAGAACGTAATTCACTAAAAGAAAACTAAAAATTTGGGATGGATTTTGAGACAGATACAATTCTGTCATAAAATTCATCCCAAATTCCATCACAAAAATTTTGTGATAGATTTTGTGGTGGAAAATTCATAAATCTGTCTCAAATCTTTCATAAAATTCATCTCAAACAATTTGCATAGATCTAAAATAAGACAAACACAATCCGTCATAGAATCCATCGCAAAGTCAAAATCCATCGCAATATTTACTAATTTTATCGCAGTTTTCTGTCACAAATTTTCTATTTTCTTGTAGTGAATTATGGAGTTAATTAATGGAGTAGGGACCTTTCAAGAAGAAGAGAATTTAGGAGAAGAAGTTGGGAGCTTAAATTAGAATATCATTATTCAAGTTCTTAGTTTTAAGTTTAAATGTAATTTGTTAAGGATGTTTGAGTTTAATTTAGAACATTTCTTTTAACATTCTTGAAAATTTTGAGTTTAGAAATCAAATTGAATATTGATTAATTCTTTGTTCCCATAAGTTTTTCCATGTTCTTCTCGAAGTAATTGTCACACTCAAAATGTGACGTGAATGGCTTTAAAAAAAAAATAAAAATTAGCTTTCACGACAGAAGCTGATTGTAGAGGAATCACAACCAAAATTTTAAGAAAAACTTTAGAAAATCAAATGAAAAAGAAAAAGGATGGTTTGTCAAATAGAATTGGGTTTAGAAGTGCGACTATGAATAGAGAAGATATTAAGTATTCTACAACACTCATTTCTAAGAACGATTATCTTAAATCAATTATACAATTTTTATAGTTTTAAAAATTATTTTAATTGCCTTCTTTATCATTCACATGCTAAAGTAAATATAGAAATGAAATAAAACAATGAAAAATATAAGGAATTGAGAAAATAAAATAAGTAAAAAAATATTTATTTACAAGGATGAATTTGACCTAGAATAAGATTTTAGGACCTACATACCTATAATAGGGATCAAAATCCACATAGTCGAAATAGAAATTAATCTCATTTGAATGATTTTTTTTTTTAATCTTTATGATAAGAGAAAACTAATTAAAAATAATTTACTATTTTATAAATAAAACAATTTTCTGAAATTTAGGTTAGTGTGTTGTAATTTGCAAATGATAATTTAATTCAACATACTTACTCTTATTTTTTTTAATTCTCAAATATTTTATTTTTTTTATTTTACTAAAGGTATTTTTGTATCTTTTTTTTTAGAATTTATTTGTTTATTTTAGTAAAATCAATTTATAATTAATATACCCGCAAAGAATCATTATCTCATACGATAGACTAGTCTCCTAAGTATCTGTGAAAATTCCAAAATCCCCTCACAAATAAAAGAGTTTTCTTAAAATAAAATATATTGTTATACTTAACTACATTTTTGGAAGATTTATTCTTAAAAAAAATTTCATTAATAACTAAAAGCATTTTTTTATCTTTTCTTTTTTTAGAATTTATCTATTTATTTTTAAAAAATCAAATTGTAATTAATATACCCATAGAGAGTTATCATTTCTTACAATAAGTTGATTCCCTAATTATATAGGAAGATTTCAAAATCTCTAACAGATAGCTGTCCTTTCTTAAAAACAATGAAAAAATTATGCTTATTTATATTTTCAGAAGATTCATTCTTATTTATTTTAAAATGCATTTTATCATTAACTAAAAAATTATCTAATTTATTTAGTTTTACTTTATAAGCCATTGGAACTTAAGTTGATGAGCACAAATTGATTGATGCACATCCCATTGACTCACACAACACGTAGTCATCCTAGAGGCCTATAGAGATTCTAAAAATCCCTCACAACATGCTCTAATATATATATATATATATATAACGAGAAATATATGGAGGCATGTAGCATTTCATGATACAGTGTGTGCTAGTGTGCAGATGCTTGAGTTTAGAGGCATACGACATCGTGTGTGCTTGTGTCCGTTAGCGTGATTTCCCAAATGATTCAAGTCCAAATGTATAATTACATGATAACAACCACCTTATTCATCAAATAATAATAATACTAATAATAACAACTCATGAGGCAAGATAAGGATGCAAACTTCTTTCTCCTTTCTCTTATTCCATTGCATCAAGAATGATGGTCTCAATTCTTCAAGCTTGTTCCAAGATCCCGTGGTGCTCCAAATAAATTAAAAGAGGATTAGTATTCACCTTAAAAGCATTTGAGCAAGAAATAAAAAATAATACTATTTTATAGGAGAACCAAAATCCCCATTGTCTAAGAATTCCAAGCTAAGTTTTTCCCACAAAGATATTACCACACGCTACACTTTCAAGCTTGAAAGTGTAACCAAATTATGCAGCAAGTGAAACTAAGTTTTCAATGACGAATCATGAACATGTTAAGCTTTTTCTCATAGCCAAAACAACACGCAATCCAAGCCCTCAAATCAGTTTGTTAAGCCTAAACTCAATACAAGATGTACACACACATACTATAATCCATTCACACTTTAAGTGTTGCAGCCAAAACATTGAGCTTTAGACATGGACATTCTTGGAGTTTAGAAACAGAATCAAAATGTTGACAGCACCTAAGGCAAATACTCATGAAATGTAAATGTTATAGGTAAGACTAGAACAAAGTGAAACAGTTCATGATGTCATCAAGCATTATTAATCTAGCCCAAATGGTTTCCATCCATATAAATTAGCCCAAATGGAACTCATGTGTATGAATCTCATCGAGGCATTGTATCAAACACTTGCTAGGCGAACCTAACAGCACATGACAATTCTTATTCTTCCACTTTGAAACCCCACCATCAATAGCGTTCTAACATGGAAACCAGTAGATAAAAACATCCAACCAAATCTATCAACTCACTTGGGAATCAGAACTAAAACACAAATCAAATAGTTAAATCTTGAAGCTTGTGTTACCTCTAATGCCATATTGCATTTTCTTTTCTTTTGCTCGTTAGATCTGTGCAAAGCTCCTGGCCTCTCTCCCTTCTCAACGCATTCAATCTCCCGCTCTCTCTCTCTTTCATCTCCTGCTCGACCTTCTCTCCATTGTTCTCAATCTCTGACCTCCCACCCTTCGATTTCTCCCTCCTTCCCAACTCAGACGCCTCTCCTTCTCTTTCCCTCTAATTTCGTCTCCATTGCTCCCCTCTCCTTTTGAACTCGCTCCGCCTCTTGAAGCTTCGCTTCGGCCCTCTATTTTTTAATCGTTGCTTTCTTTTCCTTTCTCTCTCCAAACTCAAACCCCCCCTTTTCGAAACTCGGATCCCTTTAAATAGCCAAATGGAGCGTGGTTCTCCTCCCTCCATTTCACGCGTTAACACCTCCATTTGATGAGACTCAGACAGGAATCGTATATTGGACCTCAAACTTCTTAGCTTATTCCCCTTCTTGCATTTCTACATCTTTGTTCAACTGCTCTATTCGCTGCATCACTGCCAAGCTTTGACTCTAGGCTGATGGCGACAAGAGAAAGGAGGGATAGGCCTTCGCGCAGCTCTGTCAAGAGAGGATTTGGGAATTTTGGTTGGGTGGGTCTGCATTTTTCGCTTTTTATTAATTTATCTTTTTTTTTTATTTCTTTTAAAAGATTAAAATTAAAATATTCATAAATATCTAAAAAATTATTGCAAGAGATTATATAGAGAAAAGACATTTATTTTAGGAACTTCTTAAAATATATTTTTTTATTAAATTTTTTCTCTCTCAAAATCTCATTTTGAATTTCTTATGATTTTCTTTTTCTCCTCTCTCTCTCTCTCTTTCTTGTTTTTTTGTTCTAATTTTTGGAATTTAAATTAGGATAAAATCATTTTTTAGATAAGACAAAAGAAGTGATAATCACTAAATTTATTTGACATTTGAGCTAAAAAAGTAATTTTTGGCTCTTTTCTTATTTTTCAATTTCTTGGTAAATTTTCAATTATTTTTGTTTAATTTTAAAAAATATCTGGACAAAATAGAATATTCATCATAACCAATTATCCTATCCCATATAACTTGTTATAACAGCAAAAGAAACTTGAAATTATTACCTTTACTGATGTAACCAATTACTTTCACTAAAACAATCAATTATTGCCTTGTTCTAAAAGATTCGTGTTTCTATTAGCCTCAATAACAAGTTATATTTACAAATATAATCTTTTATCTCCAACCTAATAGGTTACCTCGTAACTTGTTTTAAAAAATTTTTGTTCAGCATCTTAACCTATCACATCCTCAAATATAATTGATTATCTTGCTTCTCTCAAACTCTTTTCATCCTTCAATAACCTATTACTTTTTCAAATATAATCGGTTATGTTTCCTAACCTTCAAAATTATTTTTTTAACAAATTATTCTTGACTCAGTTGATTAACAAACTTACTTTCTTCTTTGCTATTAAACTCAATTAATTGACTTCAATTTATTGTTGTGGATACTTTATGAGATATAGTCTTGAATCACACCATAATTAATTAGACTTTTATAGTCTATTTGATTAACTTGGTAAAGTGCTTGCAACGGCTAATTCTTCGAAGTAGTAACTAGTTAATTATGTCTAATAGCTAACTAACTACTTCCACCTATAAATAGAGCTTCATTTAAATTGAGAGAAGAGAGAATAATATTATGAAAATGTGTTTATTATTCTAACTGATTTATTTCTCTTTTAAACACTTTCAAGTATACTATATGAGCTTCGATATAGTTATCAACTCTTTAAGAAAGTATTTCTTTGTATTGATATTCTCTTGATAAGAGAATTCTTTAAGGTGATCTAAGGGGTAACTCAAAAAAGGATTTTTTTTGAAGGGAATTTATAATTACACCAGGAAAGGTATATAAGAAAGACAAACTCAGAGAAGGTGTGACATCCGGGTGCTGATGAGCGTGGGGAGTGATCGTCGGTGCAAGAAAAGTAGGGGTCAGATAAAGTAATGAGGCACCGACAAGGAACGACTCCTGACAGACTTCTAAGCGTGAGGGGCATATGAATGAATCGAATACATACCAGAACGAGAGGGATCCAGAGACTGTATAAGTATGAGATTATACGGTTAAAGGATAGCTTAAAGGAATTGATAGGTACTACCTATACCAACAAGGTGCACCTATCTTTTCGGTAGCTTATCCCTTAAGAACTCTTCAGTTAAGCGTACTTAACTTGGAGCAATTATAGGATGGGTGACCTCCTGGGAAAGAGGTGTGTGAGTGAGGACAAAACACACTGAAAGGGCTTGTGTTGGTTTGTAGGGACAGTCGTCAATCCTGAATAATGGCCGGACGTTACAGAAGGAGTCTGGGTTATATTGTGATTTCACAAGTACCCATATCGAACTTGTGGAATAGAGTGAAAATCTCAAACGGGTTACTTGGGAACTAGACATAGGCCAAGTAATTAGGTTGAATCAGGATAAATTGCTTGTGTATTGATCTTCTTTCATCTCCTCATTATCTCCTCAGTTCACCCATGTTCTCAGTACTTCTCTATGACATTTGAGTTGTTCTTCCAAAAGGCAAAAATTTTGAAACATCCAATTCACCCTTCTCTTAGATGACTAGCCTTCTCAATAGGAACTTCTTGCACCTCATGTTTCAAATTCAACAAATTGTGACTTACTTAGAAATATACTAAGCATGGGATTATGGCAGATGTTATAGATTCCCTATGACAAGGGACTCTACAATAAGGAAGCATTGAAAGTGATCTTTGTAATGTAACCAAAGACATTGTCGATCATGGATGGCTTAGGGTACAAGATATTAACATATATATCAGATATTTAAATGACCACAAATGAATTGTTTTCCAATTGACCTTTCATTTGAATATGTGATACTAATCCATTAATTTTTTTTCATTTTAGATTTTTGTATGAACAGTTTCTCATCCTAGATCAACTTACAAATAGATTTGCTTTAATCTACCCCCAAGACATAGTAGCTTATACTATGGATTTGATGCCCTAGAAGAAAATCATGGAACAGTTGCAATATGTTGCGAATGTGTTGGTCGCAAAAGAGAGTGATGAGGTGTTATTCTGGGCACCATTTTAGCATGTGTGAGTCACTTACAAATGATGTGAACTACTTGATTATAATTTGCTAACACTAGTTAATTTTTTCTTAGGAATCATTGGATGTTGATTTATATCAATCCAATGCACCTAACAATATATTTTTTAGATACAAATCGTAATCCACTAAAATACTGCATGCAACTACTGGAGATGATCAATCAGTAAAAATATGTATTTATTTTCCACATTTCTTTGCATGTTTCTCTATATTAACTCAAAATTTTGCTTATATTAATTTTCTTTTCTTATGCTTAATAGAGGCATGAGTATGTTTTGTGCAAAAACACGGGCTAAGCAACAATAGTAAGCCTAGTGCCAAGAAGAAACAACCAGATATGACCTTATTATATAAATGGACACCAATTTAGATATTTATAAATTAATATTCAAACAATTATTGAGATTAACATTCTCAGTAATTAATATGTATGCATATAATTTTTTATGAGTGTCTGAAACAACCTAATCATATTGATTGTGGATAATATATGCTCAAATTCATTAAAGATGTCATCTTACACCAATAGAGCTCGATCCACGTCTTGGTATGTAATTCAATTTTATGATATTTACATAAAATTTTAGTAATATAACATATTTGTTACAATATTTTTATTTTCTGTATTTCCTAGATACCTACAATGAGGCATACTCTAAAGATGAAAGAAAAAAACTCATAGAAGAGTGGAGTTAGTATGCGGTTGAACTTAAGAGATGGGTATAAGTGATTATTCGGCAGGTTGTTATTTGAGTATTTGGTTTTGACCTATTTTTTTGGTTTAGGTTATACTTTGCAGTTGTTTGGGTTTGGTTCCATTATGCAATTGGATTGAATTGGTGGTTCGATTCTATTTTGAACTGGTTTTGATTCTAAAATTGCTCTTGTTGCAAGATCCACAAAGGGAGTTGAGCGCTCTAGTGGCTGGAAGATTTTTCGTCTCGATTATTATGAAGGGTTATGAAACTCTTGGTCATGTATATATAATTACTTGTTTGTGAATTTGTTGTAAATTGGTGTGAAACTTTTGGACATATAGTGGCTAGATATTGGTTAGGCTGGGCACGATAGTTTTGCTTGTCAATTGGATGTGTATTGGTTGAATATTGGCTTGATAAAGTAGTTGGATATTGTAACTTTTGGTTAATTTTGTATATGCACATTAGCTTATTTTGGTTGTAGACCATTTACTTGTAAATTGGTCATATTGTCAATTGGATGCATGTGTACTGTCGTCCTAGGTGCTAAATGTTTGGTGCATGCACCGCACCAAAAATGATCTTTATTAATGTTTATTTTCAACTTCCATTAACATTTTCAAAATGCCATCTATTTGAACCCTAATAAAAGAGAAGAGCTTTTCTTGACCTTAATTTGTAACAAATGCCATCTAAACCCCACTTTAGTTGGCGTTTGTATACAAACACTAACTTTTTTGTAAACAAATACCAACTTTTCTCAACTTTTTTTTTTAAACTTGTTCATGTGGAGTTCATGTTCTCCAAACAATTTACAGGGAAAAGAAATCATGTCGGAGGGATATATTCTAAAATTTTTTACACACCAACAACAATTGGACAACAAAAAAGAAAGAACCCACTGAACATCCAAATATTAACCAATTTGAGACTAAAAGACACCACCAAACCAAAAATAGATTACAAGCATATATGAAAAAAGAACAAAGCTATTTTAATAGAGAGATCTAAAAAGTGTAATATCCCTAAAAGAACTAAATAACTCAAAAATGCATAAGGAAATTACAAAAATAGATAGACATTATTTTACTTGAAGTAGAGCAAAGAGGTCATTTTTCTCTGTTAGATAAAAAAATAAGAAATTATAATTTTACCCATAGAAATTAGAATAATTACATTTTATCTCTAAGAGTAAAAAATAAAGTTAAAAAGCTTTTGGAGAAAACTATAGCTAATAATCCAAAATAATTAAAAATTATAATTTTGCCTCAGGTCAAGATAATTTTGTAAATATGTAAAAATACTATCAAAATGAAGCTCTCGATAAGATGGGTTCAATGGTATATGGCACTAAGGGTTAATATTTAAAGATAAAGAAATAATTAATGCCGAAGGTTAAAAAGTAATTTTTTTTACTTTTTTAAAACTATTTTTTGATTTGCAAAAACTAAAAAGATAAGAAGAAAAGCTATTGGACATTGCAAAAAAAACTTTTTACAGACAAGATAATAAAGTAATATGAGATACAAGTTTTCTTTATTCCTATTTTAATCAAGTGAAATTATATTGCAAAAGTAACTTTACTAGTCTAAGTATAAATTAACCAACATAAGGTATTACTGGACTGGAAAAATTATACAGTATTTTAGAGATAATATCCCCTTGTTAGGATGCCACCTCAACTATAACATGTGGCTAGATGAAGACTTAATGGTTAAGAAAAGGAAACTTAATTGCTAAGCTTGCTTAATTAACCAAGATAAGCTGAGTTAAGTAGCCTTAAGTGTACTCCCTCTCACTTGCACGACTTGTTCACTTAGAAAGGAAGGAGGAGTGGTTTAAAATACAAGGAAAGGAAGGAAGCAACATGAGGAAAGATAGGGAGAAAAGGAAGAAGAAAAGGGAAAGCCAATCTTGAGGATTTGAAGTACAAGTGCAAGGTAAGATGCTACAGCACTTTAAGCTAGTTTTTGAGTAGTTTGGATTAGTTTCTTTAAGTTCTCCTCCTCTTCTCTTGCTTCTCTAATTTTGACCTAGGCCTAAAAAGGAGAGGAAAGTTGTTTTTATACCACAAATCCAAGAGAAAACATGAATTTTTGTTAAAGGAAGCAAACTAGATATGTTTTGAAGTGGTTGAAAAATCAATGCTTTCCCTAACAAGGTAGATTTTGGCTAGTCCAAATGGATGTCTTAGAGTCGGAATTTCATTAATTTCATGCCAAAAATAGATTTCCCACGATCAAAAACCTTGAAGACAAGTGTTGGAATCACGTGAAACCTTAAGATAGACAATAAGGGTTTCTAGGGTTTTATGGAAATATATTGGGTTATACCATGAAATCAATGACTTGAAAATAATGCCTAGGAACTTGAGAAAACCTAAAAAGGTTAGTGGAAGCATTCGATTCAAGAGGAAGAGTCTAAGGAATGCTTCGAGGTAGCTAAGTATACATATTCTTACTTATGTTATTTCATTGTTTTGTAATGATGCCTATTGGTTGCCATATTGTAAATTGTGTTTTCTTGATTGGTTTAGGCTATATTATGAGGGGTTTTACTCCCCATGATGTCTATTTTCTAAGCCGTCATGCTGCTGAATTTTTTGTGAATTTTATGGCAATGTATTGATTAATGTGCAATTTGTTGTTTAAATGTGATATAATGTGATTATTATGTGAAATGATTAACATGATACAAAGAATGTGACTTGCTATTGAGATTATCCCAATCTCATCCCCTCAAGTATCCCAAATGATTAGGCACAAACTATGTCAAAGGAGTCCAGAGCTAAGGAGAATGAAGAAGAGAATAATGTTTGATGATGTCTTTAAGTTATGATTGTATTTTTCAAAATTATGTATAAAATCATGCATATATTTTTAAATCTATAACACTATGCTATTATATCCTTATGAGCACTATAAAATGTATGGTATGGATTTAGAATATGGGATGAACATGTGAACATGATATGAAGTTTATTCTCCTTGATATCTTGCTAAAAGTTCATTTTATAGCAATAAAAGTAAAGTCAATACTCTTTGAGTGAAATAGGGTAAGTAGGTCAAGTGTTATATATGCTATGAAAATATAGAGAGCAATTCTAATGAGTTAAGAAACACTTAATTTGGATATATGTATGATTTGTAGTGTAATTTTAAAGTTGAGGGTCAAAACTGGATAGTAGTGAAAGCTGCGAATTTTACTGTAAGCATTACTTTTGTTTGAAAAGTGATATAAAATCGTATAGAGCTCCAAAAATTTAGTGATTTATATTTATGAAAAGATCTATGTTTTAAGTTTAATATGCCATTAGTTTGAGTTCAATTGAGTTGTTCAATAAGAGATATACATGTTTTCCTAAAACTATTCCAGTAAAAATGAGATTCTTACTCTTAGTGATCTAAGTTGGAGCCATGCCTTGCTCAAGTTAAATAAATATATAAGAAAGATGTGGTTGTAAAGTAGATATATAGAGATTTCCAATGAGTAAAGAAAGTAGGAATTGGCTCAGGTTAGAATGTGAAATGGAATTTTGAATTTAGGCCAGAAAACCTGGAACATTATCATTGACCATTTGTATAGTAAGAATTTGAGCAATAAACTATACAAATTAGCCAAATAAAATTCAAGTTTCTTATTCTTTTTTCCTTGTAAAGCATGTTTTTATCAATTTTAAATACTTGAATTACATTAATACGATTTTTTTAAAATTAATTATAATTTTTCAAATTGCAATTAGAAAAATTAGGTACCAAATGAACGGTACTATTTTTTTAGTTTTTTCCTATTTTTGGACCTATAATGATTCAAACTTCTAAAATAACTTAATTAGATATTAGAAATGCTATAGTATATGGGAAAATATATATGAGAGTAAGGTGTTACAAAAAGCAATATGATCTAATGAATCAAATAATCAATCTCATCCATCTACAAGTGAGTACTCCTAAGATGGAAGTAGATCTAGATGATTGAAGCGAATGAAAACATTTACCACGTGTGTGGAAGCAAATCATTATTGATGTAAGCTTCACAAAGATCAGCAGCCACCACAAAAATCAAAGACGTTCAATTCACACGATATCGCGTACATCCTCACACGATGCTGTTCTTTTTTGTTGACCAAGGTGATAGCAGAGGCAGTGACTACAATAATGGGGGCTGGAGGTGGATTAAGGTTCAAGCCAGGTAGAGGAGGGCTCAGATTCATCATCGTTGCCTATAGTACTATCGGAGGAGGTGGGCTAAGTTCGAATAAGGTAGGTCGAACTTGGAGGGCTAGGTAGGTTGGAGCAAAAGCAAAAGCCAAAGTTGGAAGAGGGAAAGCCAAGGAGGGTGATTTCAGAGAGAGCGAGAAGATAAGAGGCAATTAGTTCACTAGCCACGCAATAGCCACGTGATGATATTAGAGTAATGAGGAGAGGGAAAAAGTAGAAGAAAGAAAGAGAGAGTAAGAGTTGTCCTGATGGTCTTTTTATCATTGATTAATATTCTCAATCCATGCCTTGTATTTTTTAAAATAAAAAAAGTCAAACATTTTCTTTGGGTTTCTTAAGCAACGTTATCTAAAGTTTTACCTTTAGTTAGCATTTATAAAATAAACACCAATTAGAAGTTATACTGTAGTTGGCATTTATTTGAAAAACACCAACTAATATGTTAGCTGGCATTTATTTATAAAAATGACAACTAAAATATGAACTTTTTAGTTGGTGTTTGTGTATGCGTTTATTATACAAACGCTAACTAAAGTCTCTTTCATTGGCATGTGTAAAATAAATACTAACTAAAATATATGTTATTAGCACTTTTTTTAACAAACGCCAACTATTAAGTGCCAATAAAGTTCATTTTTTTCGTAGTGATAGTTTTGTTATATAAAAGGTCATTTAGATTGTAACATGTGCAAATAAAGTAAAAAAAATTTTGTTGGTAGTTTTGAGGAATTGTTGACAAAAGTACTTTCATTGGCGGTTTAATGTAGATAACTACCAAAGAAAGTAACAAAAAAGAACATTATTAATTGAAAAATGTCCTTTTTATTGGCGATTGCCTGTATCAAAACCACCAATGAACATGTACTTTCATTGGCCATCACTTATCTCGACACTTATTTTGTTAGTAGTTCAGATCCATCAAAGAATGCTCCAAAAAAAAAACCATGAATTGTATGCATTTATTGACATTTGTAAAATAAATGATAACTAAAGTATATTTTATTGGCACTTTTTTTAACAAATGCCAACTATTAAGTGTCAATAAAGTCTATTTTTTACTTAGTGACAATTTTGTTATATAAAAGGTCAATTAAATTGTAAAATGTGTAATTTAATTAAAAAAAAACTTTTATTGGTAGTTTTAAGGAACTACAAGGAACTTCCAATAAAAGTACTTTCATTGACAGTTTAATATAGACAATTACTAACAAAAGTAATAAAAAAGAACCTTATTATTTGAAAAAAAGTCCTTTTCATTTGCTGTTGCATGTTTTAAAATAACCAATGAATATGTCTTTTCATTGGCCATCACTTATCTCAATACTTATTTTGTTGGCAGTTCAGAACCATCGCAGGATGCCCAAAAGAAGAACACTAAAAAATGTCTATTATTATTGGCATTTGTAAAACAAGTACTAACTAAAGTATGTTTTATTAACAGCTTTGCAAACATAGGCCTACTAATAAGCGCCAATAACGCCTATTTTTTGCATAGTGATAGCTTTGTTATATAAAAGTGAATAAAATTGTAAATTGTACATAATAATTAAAAAAAACTTTTGTTACTAGTTTGGAGGAACTGCCAACAAAAGTATTTTTATTAGTAGTCTAAAATAAACAACTACTACAAAATGTAATAAAAAAGAACATTATTAACTGAAAAAAAAAGTCATTTTTATTCGTAGTGGTTTCAAAACCATCAATGAATATGTACTTTCATTATTGACCACCACATATCTTCATACTTATTTTGTTGGTGGTTCAGATCCGTCAAAGAAAGCTCAAAAAAAAAAAGCACTAAGAATTGTTTGCTTTTATTAACATTTGTGAAATAAATGGTAACAAAAGTATATTTTATTGGCACTTTTTTTACCAAATGCCAACTATTAAGTGTCAATAAAGTATGTTTTTGGTTTAGTGACAATTTTGTTAAATAAAAGGTCAATTAAATTGTAAAATGTTCAATTTAGTTAAAAAAAACCTTTTGTTGGCAGTTTTGAGGAACCACTAGTAACTGCCAACAGAAGTACTTTCATTGGCACTTTAATATAGACAACTACTAACAAAAGTAAAAAAAAAAAAAGAATCTTATTAATTGAAAAAAAGTCCTTTTCATTGGTTGTTACAAGTTTCAAAATAACCAATGAATATGTCTTTTCATTGGCCCCCACATATCTCCACACTTATTTTTTTGGCGATTCAGAACCATCGCAGCAACCCCAAAAAAAGAGCACTAAAAAATGTCTATTTTTGTTTGCATTTGTAAAACAAGTGCTAACTAAAGTATGTTTTAATGGAAGCTTTTTAAACAAAGGCCTACAACTAAGCACCAATAACGTCTGTTTTTGGCTTAGTGATAGCTTTGTTATATAAAAAGTCAGTAAAATTGTAAATTGTACAAATTAATTGAAAAAAACATTTGTTAGTGGTTTGGAGGAACTGTCAATAAAAGTACTTTCATTAGTAGTTTGAAATAAACAACAATTACCAAACGTAATAAAAAAGAACATTATTAATTGAAAAAAAGTCATTTTCAATGGTGGTGGTTTCAAAACCATCAATGAATATGCACTTTCATTATGGGCCACCACTTATCTTGATACTTATTTTGTTGGTGGTTCAAATCCATCCAAGAAAGCTCAAAAAAAAAAAACAAGAATTGTTTGCCTTTATTGACATTTGTAAAATAAATGGCAACTAAAGTATTTTTTATCGGCACTTCTTTTAACAAATGGCAGCTTTTAAGCATTAACAAAAGTCTGTTTTTGGCTTAGTGACAATTCTGTTATATTAAAGGTCAATTAAATTGTAAAATGTGCAATTTAATTAAAAAAACCTTTCGTTGGCAGTTTAATATAGACAACTACTAACAAAAGTAATATAAAAGAACCTTATTAATTGAAAAAAAGTCATTTTCGTTGGCTATTGTATGTTTCAAAATCACCAATGAATATGTATTTTCATTCGCCACCACATATCTCAAAACTTATTTTGTTGGCAGTTCAGAACCATCGCAGGAAGCCCAAAAAAAGAACACTAAAAAATGTTTGTTTTTGTTTGCATTTGTAAAACAAGTGCTAACTAAAGTACGTTTTATTGACAGTTTTTTAAACAAAGGCTTACTATTAAGCGCCAACAATGTCCGTTTTTGGCTTAGTGTTGGCTTTGTTATATAAAAAGTCAATGAAATTGTAAATTGTACAAATTAATTAAAAAAAAACTTTTGTTAGTGGTTTGGAGGAACTGCCAACAAAAGCACTTTCATTAGTAGTCTAAAATAAACAACTACTACAAAACGTAATAGAAAAGAGCATTATTAATTTAAAAAAAAGTCATTTTTATTGGTGGTGGTTTCAAAACCATCAATGAATATGTACTTTCATTATTAGCCGCCACTTATCTTGATAATTTTTTTGTTGGTGGTTCAGATCCATCAAAGAAAGCTCAGAAAAAAAAAACCAACAATTGTTTGCTTTTATTGACATTTGTAAAATAAATGGTAACTAAAGTATATTTTACTGGAGCTTTTTTTAACAAATGCCAACTATTAAGTGTCAATAAAGTCTATTTTTGGTTTAGTGACAATTTTGTTATATTAAAGGTCAATTAAATTGTAAAATGTGCAATTTAATTAAAAAAAACCTTTTGTTGGCAGTTTAATATAGACAAGTACTAACAAAAGTAATATAAAAGAACCTTATTAATTGAACAAAAGTCCATTTCATTGGCTGTTGTACATTTCAAAATCACCAATGAATATGTATTTTCATTCGCCACCACTTATCTCAATACTTATTTTGTTGGCGGTTCAGAACCATCGCAGGAAGCCCAAAAAAAAAACACTAATAAAAGTCTATTTTTATTGGCATTTGAAAAACAAGTGCTAACCAAAGTTTATTTTATTGGCACCTTTCTAAACAAAGGGAAACTAATAAGCGCCAATATAATCTGTTTTTAGCTTAGTGATAGCTTTGTTATATAAAATGTCAATGAAATTGTAAATTGCACAAATTAATTAAAAAAAAAACTTTGTTAGTGGTATCGAGGAACTGTCGACAAAAGCACTTTCATTAGTAGTCTAAAATAAACAACTACTACCAAAAGTAATAGAAAAGAACATTATTAATTGAAACAAAAACTTGTTTTTATTGGTGGTGGTTTCAAAACCATAAATGAATATGTACTTTTATTATTGGCCACCACATATCATCATACTTATTTTGTTAGTGGTTCAGATCCATGAAAGAAAGCTCAAAAAAAAAACACCAAGAATTGTTTGCCTTTATTGACATTTGTAAAATAAATGGTAACAAAAATATATTTTATTGGCACTTTTTTTACCAAATGCCAACTATTAAGTGTCAATGAAGTCTATTTTTGGCTTAGTGACAATTTTGTTAAATAAAAGGTCAATTGAATTGTAAAATGTTCAATTTAATTAAAAAAAACCTTTTGTTGGCAGTTTTGAGGAACTACCAGTAACTACCAACAAAAGTACTTTCATTGGTTGTTTAATACAGATAACTACTAACAAAAGTAATAAAAAAGAATCTTATTAATTGAAAAAAAGTCCTTTCAATTGACTGTTGCATGTTTCAAAATTTCCAATGAATATGTATTTTCATTCGCCACCACTTATCTCAATACTTATTTTGTTGGCAGTTCAGAACCATCGCATGAAGCACAAAAAAAAACACTAATAAAAGTCTATTTTTATTGGCATTTGAAAAACAAGTGCTAACCAAAGTTTATTTTATTGGCACCTTTCTAAACAAAGGGAAACTAATAAGCGCCAATATAATCTGTTTTTAGCTTAGTGATAGCTTTGTTATATAAAATGTCAATGAAATTGTAAATTGCACAAATTAATTAAAAAAAAAACTTTGTTAGTGGTATCGAGGAACTGTCGACAAAAGCACTTTCATTAGTAGTCTAAAATAAACAACTACTACCAAAAGTAATAGAAAAGAACATTATTAATTGAAACAAAAACTTGTTTTTATTGGTGGTGGTTTCAAAACCATAAATGAATATGTACTTTTATTATTGGCCACCACATATCATCATACTTATTTTGTTAGTGGTTCAGATCCATGAAAGAAAGCTCAAAAAAAAAAAAAACACCAAGAATTGTTTGTCTTTATTGACATTTGTAAAATAAATGGTAACAAAAGTATATTTTATTGGCACTTTTTTTACCAAATGCCAACTATTAAGTGTCAATGAAGTCTATTTTTGGCTTAGTGACAATATTGTTAAATAAAAGGTCAATTGAATTATAAAATGTTCAATTTAATTAAAAAAAACTTTTGTTGGCAGTTTTGAGGAACTACCGGTAACTACCAACAAAAGTACTTTCATTGGTTGTTTAATATAAATAACTACTAACAAAAGTAATAAAAAAGAATCTTATTAATTGAAAAAAAGTCCTTTCAATTGACTGTTGCATGTTTCAAAATTTCCAATGAATATGTATTTTCATTCGCCACCACTTATCTCAATACTTATTTTGTTGGCAGTTCAGAACCATCGCATGAAGCACAAAAAAAACACTAATAAAAGTCTGTTTTTATTCACATTTGTGAAATAAGTGCTAACTAAAGTATGTTTTGTTGGCACCTTCTTAAACAAAGGGATACTATTAAGCGCCAATATCGTCTGTTTTTGGCTTAGTGATAGCTTTGTTATATAAAATGTCAATGAAATTGTAAATTGTACAAATTAATTAAAAAAAATTTGCTAGTGGTTTGGAGGAACTGCCAACAAAAGCACTTTCATTAGTAGTCTAAAATAAACAACTACTACAAAATGTAATAAAAAAGAATATTATTAATTGAAAAAAAAGTCATTTTTATTGGTGGTGGTTTTGAAACCATCAATGAATATGTACTTTCATAATTAGCTGCCACTTATCTTGGTACTTATTTTTTTGGTGGTTCAGATCCATCAAAGAAAGCGCAAAAAAAAGACCTAGAATTGTTTTTTTTTTAGTGACATTTGTAAAAATAAATGGTAACTAAAGTATATTTTATTGGAACTTTTTTTAACAAATGCCAACTATTAAGTGTAAATAAAGTCTGTTTTTGGTTTAGTGAGAATTTTGCTATATAAAAGGTCAATTAAATTGTAAAATGTTCAATTTGATTAAAAAAACCTTTTGTTAGCAGTTTCATATAGACAACTACTAACAAAGGTAATATAAATGAACCTTATTAATTGAACAAAAGTCTATTTCATTGGCTGTTGTACATTTCAAAATCACCAATGAATATGTATTTTCATTCGCCACCACTTATTTGAATACCTATATTGTTGGCAGTTCAGAACCATCGCAAGAAGCCCAAAAAAAAAACATTAATAAAAGTCTGTTTTTATTGGCATTTGTAAAACAAGTGCTAACTAAAGTTTATTTTATTGGCACCTTTTTAAACAAAGGGACACTATTAAGCGCCAATATCATCTGTTTTTAGTTTAGTGATAGCTTTGTTATATAAAATGTCAATGAAATTATAAATTGTACAAATTAATTAAAAAAAAACTTTGTTAGTGGTATGGAGGAACTGCCAACAAAAGCAGTTTCGTTAGTAGTCTAAAATAAACAACTACTACCAAACGTAATAGAAAAGAACATTATTAATTGAAACAAAAAGTTGTTTTTAATGGTGGTGGTTTCAAAACCATCAATGAATATTTACTTTTATTATTGGCCGCCACATATCATCATACTTATTTTGTTAGTGGTTCAGATCCCTCAAAGAAAGCTCAAAAAAAAAAACACCAAGAATTGTTTGCCTTTATTGCCATTTGTAAAATAAATGGTAACAAAAGTATATTTTATTGGCACTTTTTTTACCAAATGCCAACTATTAAGTGGCAATAAAGTCTGTTTTTGGCTTCGTGACAATTTTGTTAAATAAAAGGTCAATTAAATTGTAAAATGTTCAATTTAATTAAAAAAAAACTTTTGTTGGCAGTTTTGAGGAACTACTAGCAACTGCCAACAAAAGTACTTTCATTGACAGTTTAATATAGACAACTACTAACAAAAGTAATAAAAAAGAACCTTATTAATTGAAAAAAAGTCCTTTTCATTGATTGTTGCATGTTTCAAAATCACCAATGAATATGTCTTTTCGTTGGCCACCACTTATCTCCACACTTATTTTGTTGGCAGATCAGAACCATCGCAGCAAGCCCAAAAAAGAAACACTAATAAAAGTCTATTTTTATTGGCATTTGTAAAACATGTGCTAACTAAAATATGTTTTATTGGCACCTTTTTAAACAAAGGCTTACAATTAAGCGCATATATCATCTATTTTTAACTTAGTGATAGCTTTGTAATATAAAATGTCAATGAAATTGTAAATTGTACAAATTAATTAAAAAAAATTTTGTTAGTGGTATGGAGGAACTGCCAACAAAAGCAGTTTCGTTAGTAGTCTAAAATAAAAACTACTACCAAACGTAATAGAAAAGAACATTATTAATTGAAACAAAAAGTTGTTTTCATTGGTGGTGGTTTCAAAACCATCAATGAATATGTACTTTCATTATTGACAGCCACATATCTTCATACTTATTTTGTTGGTGGTTCATATCCATCAAAGAAAGCTAAAAAAAAAAGAACTAAGAATTGTTTGCATTTATTGACATTTGTAAAATAAATGGCAACTAAAGTATATTCTATTGGCACTTCTTTTAACAAATGCCAGCTTTTAAGCATCAACAAAAGTCTACTTTTGGCTTAGTGACAATTTTGTTATATTAAAGGTCAATTAAATTGTAAAACGTCCAATTTAATTAAAAAAACCTTTTGTTGGCAGTTTAATATAGATAACTACTAACAAAAGTAAAATAAAAGAACCTTATTAATTGAAAAAAAAAGTCCTTTTCATTGGCTATTGTATGTTTCAAAATCACCAATGAATATGTATTTTTATTAGCCACCATTAATCTCAATACTTATTTTGTTGGCAGTTCAGAACCATCGCAGGAAGCCCAAAAAAAACACTAATAAAAGTCTGTTTTTATTCACATTTGTAAAACAAGTGCTAACTAAAGTATGTTTTGTTGGCACCTTTTTAAAGGAAGGGATACTATTAAGCGCCAATATTGTCTGTTTTTAGCTTGGTGATAGCTTTGTTATATAAAATGTCAATGAAATTGTAAATTGTACAAATTAATTAAAAAAAACTTTGTTAGTGGTTTGGAGGAACTACCAACAAAAGCACTTTCATTAGTAGTCTAAAATAAACAACTAATACCAAATGTAATAAAAAAGAACATTATTAATTGAAAAAAAAAATTTGTTTTTATTGGTGGTGGTTTCAAAACCATCAATGAATATGTACTTTCATTATTGGTCACCACATATCTTCATACTTATTTTGTTAGTGGTTCAGATCCATCAAAGGAAGCTAAAAAAAAAACACCAAGAATTGTTTGCTTTTATTAACATTTGTAAAATAAACAGTAACAAAAGTATATTTTATTGGCACTTTTTTTACTAAATGCCAACTATTAAGTGTCAATAAAGTATGTTTTTGGCTTAGTGATAATTTTGTTAAATAAAAGGTCAATTAAATTGTAAAATGTTCAATTTAATTAAAAAAACCTTTTGTTGGCAGTTTTGAGGAACTACCAGTAACTACCGACAAAAGTACTTTCATTGGCAGTTTAATATAGATAACTACTAACAAAGGTAATAAAGAAGAACCTTATTAATTGAAAAAAAGTCCTTTTCATTGATTGTTACATGTTTCAAAATCACCAATGAATATGACTTTTCGTTGGCCACCACTTACCTCCGCACTTATTTTGTTGGCAGATCAGAACCATCGCAGGAAGCCCAAAAAAGAAACACTAATAAAAGTCTGTTTTTATTGGCATTTGTAAAACATGTGCTAACTAAAGTTTGTTTTATTGGCACCATTTTAAACAAAGACTTACTATTAAGGGCCAATATCATCTATTTTTAACTTAATGATAGCTTTGTAATATAAAATGTCAATGAAATTGTAAATTGTACAAATTAATTAAAAATAAACTTTTGTTAGTGGTTTGGAGGAACTGCCAACAAAAGCACTTTCATTAATAGTCTAAAATAAACAACGACTTCCAAACGTAATGAAATAGAATATTATTAATTGAAAAAAAAGTCATTTTTATTTGTAGTGGTTTCAAAACCATCAATGAATATGTACTTTCATTATTGACCGCCACATATCTTCATACTTATTTTGTTGGTGGTTCATATCCATCAAAGAAAGCTCAAAAAAAAAAAGTCAAGAATTGTTTGCCTTTATTGACATTTGTTAAATAAATGGTAACTAAAGTATATTTTATTGGCACTTCTTTTAACAAATGCCAGCTTTTAAGCATCAACAAAAGTCTGTTTTTGGCTTAGTGACAATTTTGTTATATTAAAGGTCAATTAAATTGTAAAATGTGCAATTTAATTAAAAAAACCTTTTGTTGGCAGTTTAATATAGACAACTACTAACAAAAGTAATATAAAAGAACCTTATTAATTGAAAAAAAGTCCTTTTCGTTGGCTGTTGTATGTTTCAAAATCACCAATGAATATGTATTTTCATTTGCCATCACTTATCTCAATACTTATTTTGTTGGCAGTTCAGAACCATCGCAGGAGGCCCAAAAAAAAAACACTATAAAATGTTTGTTTTTATTGGCTTTTGTAAAACAAGTGCTATCTAAAGTATGTTTTATTGGCACCATTTTAAATAAAGGCCTACTATTAAGTGCCAATAATGTCTGTTTTTAGTTTAGTGAGAGCTTTGTTATATAAAATGTCAATGAAATTGTAAATTGTACAAATTAATTAAAAAAAACTTTTGTTAGTGGTTTGGAAGAACTGCCAACAAAAGCACTTTCATTAATAGCCTAAAATAAACACCTACTACCAAACGTAATAAAAAAAACATTATTAATTGAAAAAAAAAGTCATTTTTATTGGTGGAGGTTTCAAAACCATCAATGAATATGTACTTTCATTATTTGCCACCACATATCTTCATACTTATTTTGTTGGTGGTTTAGATCCATCATAGAAAGCTCAAAAAAAAAAATACCATGAATTGTTTGCTTTTATTGTCATTTGTAAAATAAATGGTAACTAAAGTATATTTTATTGACACTTTTTTTCCCAAATGCCAACTATTAAGTGTCAATAAAGTCTGTTTTTGGCTTAGTGACACTTTTGTTATATAAAAGCTCAATTAAATTGTAAAATATTCAATTTAATTAAAAAAAAACCTTTTGTTGGCAGTTTAGAGGAACTACAAGTAACTGCCAATAAAAGTACTTTCATTGGCAGTTTAATATAGACAACAACTAACAAAAGTTAGAAAGGATAACCTTATTAATTGAAAAAAATTCCTTTTCGTCGGCTGTTGTAAGTTTCAAAATCACCAATGAATATGTATTTTCATTCGCCACCACGTATCTCAATACTTATTTTGTTGGCAGTTAAGAACCATCGGAGGAGGCCCAAAAAAAAAACACTATAAAATGTCTGTTTTTATTGCCTTTTGTAAAACAAGTGCTAACTAAAGTATGTTTTATTGGCACCATTTTAAATAAAGGCCTACTATTAAGTGCCAATAATGTCTGTTTTTAGCTTAGTGAGAGCTTTGTTATATAAAATGTCAATGAAATTGTAAATTGTACAAATTAATTAAAAAAAACTTTTGTTTGTGGTTTGGAAGAACTGCCAACAAAAACACTTTCATTAATAGGCTAAAATAAACACCTACTACCAAACGTAATAAAAAAGAACATTATTAATTGAAAAAAAAAGTCATTTTTATTGGTGGTGGTTTCAAAACCATCAATGAATATGTACTTCCATTATTGGCCGCCACTTATCGTGATACTTATTTTTTTGGTCGTTCAAATCCATCAAAGAAAGCTAAAAAAAAAAACCAAGAATTGTTTGCTTTTATTGTCATTTGTAAAATAAATGGTAACTAAAGTATATTTTATTGGCACTTTTTTTAACAAATGCCAACTATTAAGTGTCAATAAAGTCTGTTTTTGGTTTAATGACAATTTTGTTATATAAAAGGTCAATTAAATTGTAAAATGTGCAATTTAATTAAAAAAACCTTTTGTTGGCAGTTTTGAGGGACTACCAGGAAGTGCCAATAAAAGTACTTTCATTGGCAGTTTAATATAAACAACTACTAACAAAAGTAAAAAAAAAAAGAACCTTATTAATTGAAAAAAAGTCCTTTTCATTGGCGGTTGCATGTTTCAAAATCACCAATGAATATGTATTTTCATTGGCCACCACTTATCTTAATGTTTTTTTTTGTTGGCAGTTCAAAACCATTGCACGAAGCCGAAAAAAAAAACTAAAACATGTCTGTGTTTATTGGCATTTGTAAACCAGGTGCTAACTAAAGTATATTTTATTGGCACCTTTTTAAGCAAAGGCATACTATGAAGCGCCAATAACGTCTGTTTTTGGCTTAGTGAAAGCTTTGTTATATAAAAGGTTAATAAAATTGTAAATTGTACAAAATAATTAAAAAAACTTTTGTTACTGGTTTGGAGGAACTGCTAATAAAAGTACTTTCATTAGTAGTCTAAAATAAACAACTACTACCAAACATAATAAGAAAGAACATTATTAATTGAAAAAATAGTCCTTTTTATTGGTGGTGGTTTCAAAACCATCAATGAATATGTACTTCCATTATTGGCCATCACTTATCTTGATACTTTTTTTGTTGGTGGTTCTGATCCATCAAAGAAAGCTCAAAAAATAAAAACTAAGAATTGTTTGCTTTTATTGACATATGTAAAATAAATGGTAACTAAAGTATATTTTATTGGCACTTTTTTTTACAAATGCCAACTATTAAGTGTCAATAAAGTATTTTTTAGGTTTAGTGACAATTTTGTTATATAAAAGGTCAATTAAATTGTAAAATGTGCAATTTAATCAAAAAAACCTTTTGTTGGCAGTTTTGAGGAACTACCTGGAATGGCCAACAAAAGTACTTTCATTGGTAGTTTAATATAGACAACTACTAACAAAAGTAATAAAAAAGAACCTTATTAATTGGAAAAAAAGTCATTTTTATTGACTGTTGCATGTTTCAAAATCACCAATGAATATGTATTTTCATTAGCCACCACTTATCTCAATATTTATTTTGTTGGCAGTTCAAAACCATCGTAGGATGCCCAAAAAAAAAACATTAAAAAATGTCTGTTTTTATTGGCATTTGTAAAACCAGTGTTAACTAAAGTATATTTTGTTAGCACTTTTTTAAACAAAAGCCTACTATTAAGTACTAATAATGTCTATTTTTGACTTAATGATAGCTCTGTTATATAAAAGGCCAATAAAATTGTAAATTGTACAAATTAATTAAAAAAACTTTTGTTAGTGGTTTGGAGGACGTGACAACAAAAGTACTTTCATTAGTAGTCTAAAATAAACAGCTACCAACAAACGTAATAAAAAATGACATTATTAGTTGAAAAAAAGTCCTTTTCCTTGGTGGTTGTTTCAAAACCATCAAAGAATATGGACCTTCATTGGCCACCACTTGTCTTGATACTTATTTTGTTGGTAGTTCGGATCCATCAAAGAAAGCCCAAAAAAATAAACCAAGAAATGTCTCTTTTTCGGCGTAGTAGAAAGGAGGCCTCATTATTATTCTGTGTCTATCCTTATTGTTATTATTATTAATGGCATTTTTCAAGATAAGAAGAAAAAGGACCAAGAGAAGTTGGGTATTTGTTTTCTGCCTTATCAAACCCTTTGATTTCTCTCTCAAATTGAAACTTTAAACTCAAAAATTGCATGCAGGTCCAATATTTATACAACACGCAGAAACTCAGACATCCAACCACATATCCCTTTCATAACAATTCACACAGATTTTGGAACCACACAAAGAGGGACAGCTTTCTTCAACGTGATCCCATACTGCTCGTTCATGTCCATGGTTTCACTAGTCATACCCTTAGGAAGCTCCCACTCAAAAGAATGCACCAGAGTGGCCACCATCAAGCTAATCATCCTATTAGCCAGTGGCAAGCCTGGGCATATCCTCCTTCCAGCACCAAATGGCAAGTACTCGAAGTCCCTGCCCTTAAAATCTGGGGCAGACCCAAGAAACCTCTCTGGCGTAAACGACGTCGGATCATCCCAGTACTCCGGGTTTCTGCCAACGGACCATGCGTTTATCAGCACTTGGTTGCCCTTGTGGATGGTGTAGCCGCCCACTACGACGTCGTTTGCCGCAATGTAAGGCAATAGCAGAGGCACTGGAGGGTGAAGCCTCAGGGTTTCTTTTACTATTGCTTGGATGTAGGGGAGACGAGGGATGTCTGATTCTTTGATTTCGCCGATGTTGTTGTGTCCTATGACTTGGTTGAGTTCGGTTCTTGCCTTTTTCATTATCTCTGGGTTTCGAAGAAGCTCTGCCATTGCCCACTCTGTGGTTGATCCTGAAGTGTCACTTCCGGCGATGAATAAATCCTGTTTTTGGGAAGACACTGCTTACTTAGATAGTGATAACTGATAAGCCTTATTCATAGATACTCCAAAACGTTATTTCACTGCATTAAAAGTGTCTATTTTACTCTCGCTAAAGTTGGAGCCATTTCTGGGATTGATCTCTGTGTTATGTCTGCCCCCAATTTTATTGAGCAGCTTGTTCTTCATGATTCTCAGGGAATGTAATTTCCCCCATGTTTGGTTCTTGCAATCTTGTTCGTTTTCTCCCTCCAACATTTATTTATTTCATCTATTCCAAAGTTGTTTAAGAATATGATACATAGATTAGAAAATTTTTAATCAATATACATTGACAAAAGTACCCTCTCATGCAATTGATCTATTATAACTAAGAATGAGGAGAAAAATATTAGTAATAATAATTGAAGCTATAACTGGAAAACTAAGTTTTGAAATTCTAAAATAACAAAAATTTTGAAACAAACCCAAAAGTCTAAAATAACAAAAGTTTTGAAACAAAGGGAATACTTTATACTCTTTTTATCTCAAATGTAAGTCACTTTAACTATTTTATGTATCTTAAAAAAAGTTATTAAACTCCTAAAATTTATCTTAAATTTAATTTACTTTACAAATTTGCCCCTAATAACTAAATGTTATAACTTTTCAATTATCATTTTCCTTCAACAAAATTAATAAGGGGTATCTATGAAAAAAATAATATTTAATAGCTTAAATATAACTTATATTTTAAACCATGAAATATATATTTAAAACTGGAACGAGTATATATTAAGGAATTTTGTTAAAATAATTATTGGTAGAATTCTTGAATTTTTAAAAAATTTACACTTTCCAAAACTACCATCATTAAACTATAACCCCATCTTAGTTACATTTCTCTTAATCTCTCTTCACATAACTCTTTTTATTATTTTCAAGAAGGGTGAAAATGGAAAATAATATTAAATGCTGCATAAATTTTACAAGGTAATTTATATTTTGAAATGCTAATTCTCCAAGAAAGTGCCTTATGTTTGAAATAGATAGAGTATTGTTGATCTATCTTCTTATTTGTAGGTGCAATTCATTGAAATTCATGTGATGTACTGATTTCATATGTGCGTGTGCGTGTGGGCGTGCACACTCTTATCTTTTGTAGTTGGAATGTACAAATGATTTTGTATTTTAACTTTTTTTTTTTACTGAAATGCTTAAATTTTAATTTTTGAAAGGCTAAATTTGGAAATAGATATTTTCAGCTTAATATCTTAAATTTGATAATTTGAACATTTTTAGTAAATAAATATTATTTTCGAGTTGTAAATTGAAAATATCTGAGAAAAAGAATCTAATCCACGTGAAGTGGTTTGCATGTTTAATATAACAAACTAGTTTAGCTCCTAATTAAAAAGGCAAGCATGAGGAAGGATTAGTATGTTTAAATTGCTCACATCTTCCAACCCAAAGATTTTTTTATTTTTTAACTCTAACAGAACCGTGGCCTTCCCATAAGCAATGTCATTGGGAGTTTGATTTTAATATATTTTAATTATCAGAAACTATATTAACGGGTATATTTTTTAATTAAATAAGTTAAAATAGAAAGAATTTCATATAAAAAATGCTTACTAATATACTTTATTATAAACTATATATCCTATAAATTTAGTCCATTATTAGAATGATCCAACTACTATTCTGACCAAGATTATTATTATAATCAATAAAGTTAAGTACCAATTATTGGACCATTTAGCTTGAGTTTCTCCAGTTTTCATATGTAATATATACTTTATATCTTATCATCACCCTTTACTAGCATGCCTTATTAATCTCCCAAATCTACCATAGAAATTCTCAATTCTTAACCCGAAAAACTCTTATTCTTAAATTATTAAGGTGTGAAAAGCAAACCTGTATAAGCAATTTGCAAGTAATTTGTTCATACCCAACCTACCGACAATTTCTCTGAATATTTGATGCTTACCAGAATTAATGGCTTGATGCTCTCAACACTGAAATCTGATCCCTCCTCTTGTTGGCAATGATCAAGCCAAACATCCAAGAAATCGCCATTTCTAGCACTCGAGTTTTCTCTGTGATTCAGACGTTTCTGAATTAGGTCATCGAATATCTCATGCAACCTCTCATAGGAAACCCTCACATGGCGTCTCACACCCTGCAAGTCAAACCTCTTCAACGCCGGGAAATAGTCGGCCAGGTTCACCTTCCCGGCGTCCTCCATGATCCTCCACACAAGCTCTTTGAACTCTCCGGCCGCCACGAATTCTTGGTCCACCAGATCCACGGAGAAGACAGTGTTCGACACCAAGTTCAACATGGTGGCGAAGGCAAGCTCGCCCATGTCCACCTTACAGGAAAGAAGAAAAGAAATATTTCTGATGAGTCACGAATTTAAACACAGAAAAAAAGAATTAAATTAATAATTCTAAGTTACCTGGGTTCCTGAGGCGGAGTGTTTCTGGATGTGTTTAATGAGTTGGCGGACGTTACGGTGGCGCAAGTCTTGAAGAAGGTCGAGGCGTTGGGTGATGAATATCTGTGTAGTGCAGATGCGGCGGCGGTTGCGCCACCGGTGGTCAGCAGGAGCCCAGGCGAGGGTGTCGCCGATGTTGGGCTGGGCGGCAACAGACTCGAGGATCGGCCGGTTCGGGAAGGACTGATCGTTCTTTTGGAGGATTTCCTTGGCGGCGGTGGGAGAGGAAGCGACAACCACCGTGACAGAGCCGAGCTGGAGGGAGAGGAGAGGGCCATAGGTTTTCGCCAAGGCAGAGAGGGACTGGTGGGGTTTGGGGCCGAGCTGGAGGAGGTTGCCGAGGATGGGGAGGCCGGTCGGACCAGGTGGCCGGTTTTTGTAACGGTGGTGGTTCAAGAAAAGCCAGATTATGACTAAAGAGACAGTAATAGACAAGAGAAAGATGTGAACCTCCATTATTCTTGTCTCTTTTCTATTGATCTAAGAGCAGGGAAGCATTTATTTATATATTTACAGGATTATATATGTGACCATTGTTTCAGCTAATAATCCTGAGTCACGAGTATGACTAGCTTTTCTATTCTCTTTTGCATCCAAGGCCTTAAATTTAAACCATAATTTAATAAGATAATAAATTATTAATTTCAATGTCAGATGCATTACGATTCAGATTAAGTAGATAGTAGTAACTTTATTATTATCTTACATATGAATGGTAATCTCCCGTGGAGAAAAGAAGAAAACGACAGGTCATAAAACTCCTAGGGGTTATGAGCGAGTAACTTAAAGCATCAAACATTATACTGTTCAGAGGAACAAGGTGAAAGCCATGATGGGTTGGACTTGTGAGAAGAAGTTGGATTGTAGAGAAGAAATTAGATATATTAAATAATATATATATATATATATATATATAACACGTTGCGATCATTATACAATTTGGTTTGAAATAGATGGATCAGATATTATTTTCCCAACGACTTTGCGATCATATATACATTATATTGCTATGACATCATGATATTTGAATAAAATACATTATATTGCTTTCAAATGTAACATCATCATATTTGAATAAAAAGAAAAGTCATACTGTCAAGATCTTATGAGAATTGGTAAATAATTAAATTTTTTAAATATATTATATTAAATTTAATTTTTATTTATGTGTATTAAAAAGATTTGATTAAAAGAGACAAATATCACTTCATTAATCTCTACACTTTAAAGTAATTAATTTTTTACTATCGGCTAAAAAATTCATATGATACTCACATAAAAAAAAAATGAGGTTATCATTCAACTCAGGTTAGCGATGATTTATTCATGTAGCTAAAAATACCCAATAATAGGATCCACCTTTTGCTCTTTACATTCTCAGGGCGAGATACTCTTAGTACATGAGAAAAAAAAAAGGTGGTTATCATGCTTATGTAATTCAATTAGCAAAAATGATATTAATATTAAAAGAGCATATCATCAGGCTGTCCCTCATTTTCATTAGGCGTAAAGTATATATGAGGGGTTCGGACTTAAATGCACGATAATCAAATCTTCTTAAAAAAGAGTGATGACTTCTGTTTTTTTTTTCCCTTTCAGGAGATATGTTGATATCTTTGTTTATGATATAATCAGTAAAAAAAATGCTACCCTGTACTTAATAATTAATTGTATCATAATTGAAAAAAAAATATATATATATATATCATACATATATATTGATATTCTCGAGAATACAAAACTATCACACCTTTCAAGTTAATAACACTATACTATCGCCTTGCCTTAAATGAGAATTTGATTTGAGTATCACTACCGGAAAATTTTACTCCCTTTTATTTTTAATATTTGTCCTTTTAATCAAATAACATCTATTGTTGCCCAAAAAAAATAATGTGTATTAACAATAGAAGTTAATATTAGTTAATTATTTTAATTTTTTAAAAAATTACTATTTTTTTAAAACTATTCTTATTTAAATCCCTTTCTTTCTTTCTGTGATGAATTAAATAATGGTATTTTTTGATAATATTTGTATTTTGAAAAATGATCTTATATCTAGGACAAATGTAAAAAAAAAACTATATTTAGGATCGGAAGTAATATTTTTAAGCTAATTGTGCATCTTTATTGTATTTTTTATATTTTTTCTTTTAAGCTAATTCATCATGTAATTTAGTTATTTGAGTGGCAGACCCGGAAAAATCAAAGAGTGGGGGCAAAATTTGCTCCTATTATAAATATTAATATTTTTTAGAAAATATAATTTTAAATATTTATTAAAATAACATAAAACAAAATTTATTACAATTAAATGATAAAGAAATAGTATAAAAATTGTAAAGTGCTGACACAAGTTAAAATCTGTGTTAGTTAAAAGGTTAAATAGGGATAATCAAATGAAATTATTTTGGGGGTAATTAAAAACTTTTCCTTAGTGGGGGCAGCTGCTCACCTTCCAAGTAGGTCAGTCCCTAAGTAATTTCCTTGTGATTCGAGAATCACAATGCGAATGCATTTTGTAGGTAGCTTCTCTCATAATTTTGATGTTCTTTCAAATAAGAATGTTGAAGAAATAGAGAATCTGCAGACTAGAACACTTCAATGGCAAAAGGGTTATTTTTTACCGTTTTTCACTCGCTTGACTCTATCTTTTGTTTTGATTTGTTCTTGTTTGAGGTTTTCTTCAATCTTATTCTCAAAAATGTCCGGAATGAGGAAACGAGATTAAGAAAAAACATGATGACAGAAATGCCATCCATTTTCTTTTTTCCTGATGAGGCATAACAAATGCCAATTATGACAAGTATTACGTGTAGGTCAAGTTAGCACAAACAAATCCAAGCTAACGACATTAGTTATAGAAACTTCCAAGACTACTTAAGAGGTTGTGCATACATCGATACAAACAAGAATAAAATTTAAGGAATAAAACAAAGAGCTCAGGATTGAAAATAAAAGAAATGCAGTTCATCAATAGGGAGAAAAAGAAATGGAACAACATTGCAGTCTTCTAATAGCCCATCAGAATTCAGTTCACGCACACAAGAAATGTTTTCCATTCACCCAATAATAATGCCTTAATTGAAGGGATGGTAGACACACAGACATTCATAATTTGGCGAATGGCTTATTATGTGGATTGTCCCAACAGATTTCGCTTCAGATAATCAAGTCCGGATGAAACAGAGACACTCGCTTGCTCCTGAATATGAACAGGCTCAAAACCCTTCTCAATCGAAGCTTTCACAGCATCCAATACCAGCTGTGTTTTCCTACTTATTGTTGGCCACTTCTTCTCAGGCTTCAGACTTTTAAATTTGATATCCCCCACCAAACGGGAAAATTCTCTCACCATTTGAGCCTCCTGAGGAAGTTCTGTGGTTACTATATACTTGCTTGGCTCTACAGACCATGCAGTCACAAGATCATTAAAGCTAGATTCTGAAACTGCACAAAATGAAGCCTCCTTCTCTTGGTAAGGGATAATAAAATCATGAACATGTAGTGTTCCTTTAGTCCCAATAGCTGTTATGTCCATTGTTAAATGTGATAAGAAGGAGCAAGTGAAGGTTGCAACTTTACCATCTTCCCAGTACAGAGAAGCCCCACATGACAATATCACTCCGGCTTCATTCAACTGAGGATCATGCAAGGCTATAACTGTTTTAGGTAATTCAAAGTTGGCAACCCATAGGATTGCCCTGATACAGTACCAACCTTGATCGCCAAGAGCACCAAGAGCATCAAGATCCGGCTTCACGCGAATGTCATTCTTAAGAAAATCAGAATCAGCACCAAATGTAAAGACAGTTTGTACCTTTAAGGCAGAAAGAAGGAAAACATTAGTAAAAGAAAACAATCTTAGTATAAAACATATCTATATACGAACTACAAGTCTACAACCAACACACCCGTCCCCACCCTCCACAAAAACCATAATCGCCAACAGTCTAACGCATGCCGCATGAAACATAAAATCATTTAACAGCCCCTTTTGTAGTCCAGAATGGCTTTGTTTCATTGCATCTATTGAAAATAGAGCATGACAGAGTCACAGAGTTCCAATTTACTTAGCAGTGCCACATTGGAAACCGTCAGCAAATACATGAGAATAGAAATAAGAAACAAATTATTCTTAGATAAAAAGTGAAACAGTGAGGCATCAAATAAGCAAATTCAATATATATATATATATAAATATTGTTCACAGATAATTATCCACAATTAAATTGATAAATACTTCACTCAATTTGGTTCCTACTTCTTAATGTTATCATTTGGATGTAGCCACAGACTACAGTTTTTGGTACTTGATAACTGTGAATTAGGTTTATGTTAATCCTGAGTTCCAGACATTAAGAAGCAATGTAAAGGTTATCCGATTTCTTTTCTGTTTTTTTTTTTAAATCTTGCTTCACTTTTAAGTTGCACTTGACCTTTGTGCCATCTACTAAAGACTCCAAGGAATCTTAGTCCCCTAGGGCATGTTTCTATGATGCAGCCTTGGTTAGGAATAGAATTTCATAAAGGCAGGGCTTGGTTAGGAATACACAGGTTAGAGAATTTGTGATGAAATTAGCAGAAATTTGGGGAAATAGGAGGTGTTTGACTTCTATTGAACTAGGCAAGGGTTTGGGGTCAGTGGGGCTTGGTTAGGAAGAGAGGGCCTTAGGAATTCGAGATGGACTTAGATGACATATAAGAAAATAAGGGAAATCATGAGATTTGGATATTTCCATTTGAGATTTAACAGAATTAAAAGCAATGAGCAGTGTTGTGCGTACAGGGCAGCATAAAAATGCCACTTTGGAACCACAAGGCAACAAAGTGAGAGCAACTCAAACCACAAGGAAGTAAGATACCCATAATAAATCTAAATTCTTGAAAAAGAATTTGACACTTTTGTAGTCCCAAATTCAATAACTCATATAAACAAATCTGAAAACTAAACCACAAATTAAAAGCAATGGGCAGTGTTATACATATAAGGCAAATCTGACAGTAATGATGATGTAGAGAAAGCAGATAAGGAGACAACTATGTGACAGGATTAGAAATAAGAATGGAGTAGAATGGGATTGGAACAAGAGAAAAAGACCAACTGGATTTGAAACCACTCAGAAATGCTGCTGACTACAAAGCCTCTAAACTTGTCTGCTTAATGAAATCAAACCAAAACAAAACGAAATCTAATGACTTAACTCGTACAACAGAATGCAAATGAAAGTGCCCCAGCATGAACGGTGTCGAATGCAATTAACAAGAAAGACCTTCGAAATACCAATTCTAAAAGAGTTAACACGTTAGCCAAAATGCGACAGATAGGAACTAGAAACTTATACTCAGAATCAATGGCACAAGGAGGATACCATTTGTTTATAGTTCAGATGATACTAGAATAAATATGTAAGACACATAAACAGCAAATAATGTACACAATCAAAAGAATTAACGACATGGATGAGTAAACAATCTTCAAAAATTAAATAAATGAAGCATGAGAAACTGTTTAAACTCAAGAAGAAGACAAATGAATTTCAAACAGCATGCTGGCAAGTTGGTCAAAAAAATTAAAAAAAGCATTCCAGCAACAGAAATTATTTACCAATGGCATTGGCCTGGCCCTACTGTTTACACACAACAATGCAGACAATCCTGTTACTGATTTTCTCATGAAGTTTCTCCCCCCATCCAACTCTCTGTTTCCCCATTTTTCTGGGTGGAGGGGACCTAAACAAGCTTCATTACAATGGTGATAATTATAATCATATTTGCAAGTGTATCACATAATCTTAACAAGAATTCACGTGCCAGAAAAAAAAAAAAGGTATGATCTCTGCTGGGTGTACTTAAGAAAATTAGAATGCAGTAAGCTGCAGCTTCACTTGTCCTAACTTGTTGGGACTCAGGAGAATGAACGGAATATGTATTAAAAAAGAAAAAAAGGTAAGCAAAGATTAATGTGTGATATTAAGCTTTGGTTCATGGAAATAATTCTTAATGTGCTATTTCTATAACACTTGAAGAAAAGGGCGCCGCATAAAAAAAAAAAAAGTTTTACAATGGACCAAATTACCTAAAGAACTATATCTATGATGAAACAAAGTAAGCTAGCAATTAAACTAGCAATGTGAAATGAGAATAAAACTGAAGGTCATCCGTAAACTCACCGCCAATATTTTTGTTTGTCCCCATTCAACTGGAGTTTCAAGTCATAGGTCCAATCCTCGTTATAACGCACAACCTCTGTATTATATACTTAATCATCTTGGTAATTTTAGATGCCGTAGCTACCGATCAGTTTAGGTAAAGGGTGAACAATCAATATATATTCTTGCCGCCAGTATAAGGACTCATCTCATCTCAACAGGAAAATCACACATAAAAACGTGGGGACCAAACACACCGCCTAATGTTATAGTCTGACTTCAACCAAACCGAGACATAAACCTTGTCACCCCTTTATATATTCCTAAGGCTTTAAAAAATAAGTTTTGACCCAACCAAGAGATTAGTTGCAACCGACACCTTAAATACGAAAAGAATGCCATCAGCAATTAAAAACCAAGCGTGTATCAATTACTCCCTCCCCTACTTAATATAAAGTACAATTGCACAATTGGGGGAGTTTTTTCAAAATATAAGAAAAATATGAGATTTATTTTGTGTATTTATTGATTTTTTCTTAAAATATTTCTAATTAACATAATATATTTTTAATATAATTTATTTATATTAATTATATGTTGAAAAAGTTATTAATATTAAATAAAAATATTTTTAAAAATTATTTTATATTTTTAATAAATTTATTATTTTTCTTGTTATATATGTAATTTTCTATTTTGTCCCTTTAAAGAAACCAGGGAGTAAGTCTCGAACAAAATCCGAGTATTGTATTTTGTCGTTTTGATGTTTGTTGGTTCAATGAAAAGTTATTCAGTTAAAAAAAAACAGAACAAAATCCCAGCAATAAATCAGAAAAGAGCAGATCGAAATTGCGTACTTTATGGAGTCGACCAAAACGGCGCTCATCAGACAAGAACTCCGCCATTTTAGCGGTCCTGGGGTGGTGTATCCACATGGTACCATCCATTAGCTGGACCCCATTGGATTCACAGGCGTCGATAATCTTATCAAACTCAGAGGCGTTAAGAGCCACAGGCTTCTCCAGCAGCACATGCTTCTTCTTCTGAGCGACGACGACGGCCCAGTGGACATGCAAGCTGGTGGGAAGGGGCACATAGACGGCGTCAACGTCGGGGTCGTTGAGGAGATCGTCGTAGGAGCCGTAAATCTTAGAGCCGGGAGGGAATCCGTTGGCGGAGGCGAAGGCGGAAGCCTTGTCGAGGGAGCGGCTGGCGACGGCGTAAAGAGTGGCGTTGGGGGCGAGGGTTATGGCACGGGAGAGCTTGCGCGCAATGTCAGCGCAGCCCAGGATGCCGAATCGGATGGGGTTTTCAGCCATGGGAGCTGTAAAATAGCAGCGACAGAGGAGAAGGGGAGGGAAATCGAGTGCTTGCCCTGGCGTCACAACCGGGAGTGTCTCTGGTTTAAGTGTGTTGGATAAATAGTGACCGCTTTTTTCGTTTCTCGAATTTCGGGAAGGTGCTCAGAGAGCTAAAAGCAAAAGAAAGAGTCACACTCGCATCCTACGTACGGATTCGATGGATGGGCACGTGGCTCTGCCCATGTGTGGATGGAGGTGAGCAGTGAGCACCGAACGGATTCCACCGCATCCAATCCCATCGTTTGGACAGCTTGATTTAAAAATTTGCATTACCAATAAATAATATTTTAGAAAGGATATTTAATTTATACATTGTTATGGGAAAATTGGATTTTGGAGTAAAAAAATAAAGATACTTAGTCTTTGATATTAAATTATTATTTTTAAAAAAATATATTTTAGATTAAGAAATTATATTATCACATAAAAAAATCAACTCTGATCCTATTTCACAAATAAGTTTTTTTTTATTATTATTTTCTAATTTTTCCTATTATTTATTAGTATTATTATTATTTTAAAATCACAACAAATAATAATGCTTTTAAGTAATATTATTTTTTCTTTCAACATTTATTTTGATTTCATATTCTTTTAAAAAGTTAAATATTTTCACGACAAATTATTATAGTTATTCAGCCTATTCTTTTATTTTCTATTAATATTAATTCTTGTTGGCTTCTTTTTTTCTTAATCTAAAGATAAACAACAAAAATGTTAGGTATACCAGAGACATAGCACCTCAAGTAGAAATATATTCTAACTTCTAAATAATACATTTTAAGTATTTAGCGTCTTTTACCATATCACAATTTTCCTAAGGGTGTGTTTGGCTAAAAAAAATTGAAGGGAATTGAGGAAAATTTAATCCCCTTCAATTTATTTCCCCACTCCTTTATAAATTCCTCCAATTTAGAGTTTTTTTATAGGAGAGAGTATTTATTACTTAATTCCCTCTAATCTCATTTTGAGTCAAATAAGATTTTATTAAAATCCCTCAAATTTTCTCCTCTTCAATCCCACTAAACAAGAAAATTTTAAAATCCTTCCAGATATTTTTCTTTCAATATCCTCTATTAAAAATTCCTCTAATTCCCTCTACTCCAATCCCTTCAGTTAAACAAAATAGACCCTAAGTATCAAAGAAAATAACATTAATAATAAATCAAGTACTCTGAGTACAATGCAGAAATGGATAAATTGATGTAAACAAAAGCCTAGATTCCATTGTTCAAGAGTTTGGGTACATTCAAATTGATATATAAGAAGTGAGAGAGGGTAGACAAAAATAAGGGAGAAAATGCATAATTTAGAAGGAAAATAGATAATTGGAAACAACTAATAATTAAGTTACGCAAAGAAAATAATTTTAAGATTATTTATGGACCCTAAAATCTATGCTAAAATGAAAACAACTTAAAATTAAAGTAAAAGAAAATTTTAGAATAATCTAACCTAAATCTAGCTCTGTGGAGAGAGACATGCATTCCATTTTATATTACATTCATGAGATTGTATAAGTTATATGTATATATGTGTGTAGTTATCCCCAGTTACTGAGACTTAGTCTCACACCCCTTTCCCATAAATTAACATTTCAAGTGAAGATTCTGGCAATAGTCCGGAGAAGACAAGGGAGTAGTATCAGACATGGGAATACTAAGTCTATGTAGTGTATATTTAATTGGATATATACTTTATGCCAAGTAGGATAAATGGTTTGTAGACTAAGTGGTGACATTGACATTGTTATTATAATGGATATGGTGTTGCTAGTATGTTATAGATGTGTCGTGTTATTATATGATGCATGTGTAGTTCGGGGTGTTGAGGAGTCTCTATGGTGGTGTTTGTGAGCCCGAAGTAGGATTTGGGCCTTATTAGTGTGTTTTGGGTCTATAGCCTACTTTGACAATTTGGGATTCAAAGGGGTGAAATCTCTAAAGAGTGGTTTCTTTGAGGTGAAAGCTCTTCAGACAAGTTGGTTAAGGGGTTTAGGACCTATGTGAATGGTCCTAAATGGTCATATTGTCTTTGGTAGCAGATGAGAGTTGTAAGTTGTGAGTTTTGGTCAAAAAATGGACAAAATGGTGTCGGGTGTCCAAAATCTCCATATGGAGTCAGACTGAAGTGAAATTGGTGTCCATGAATAATTTGGGATAAGATTGACTTGTAGAAGTTGGAATCATATCAATCAAAGGTCAAAACATAAAATTATCCACATTGGAAATTCACCCAAAAGTTGAAATTTTGTTGATATGATATAGGAAGGGGCACCTCAACGCCAGAAAAGCAGGCCACGATGCAAGTCAACCAGTAACCATCAGAGCCGTGGTGGCACTATAGTGGCTATGGCCCTGCATACTATTCCGCTGTTATGGTGTTCCTCGAGGTGTTGTGGTGTTTTCTATTGCTAAGATGTTTTGGGAAATTTGTTTGATGTGTTTAGGGTGTATTTGGTTGGAAATTGGAGTTTTGGTCAAGTTAGGAGGTATTTGGAAGTAAGGTGTTACATTTTGGTATTAGAACAATGGTTTGGGCCATTGTTTTTGCTTGGAGTAATACTTAGTATAACTTTAAATGCATAGACTCATATATTCCCACCGCAATACTCGTCTAGAACCATATAATTGAATGTGTTATTGCTTGTGTGTAAGAGACATATCTCACAGAGGAAGGCAGAATAACAATGATCTAATAAGGCAGATGCATGAGATGTTGGCAGGCCTTAGTAATCAAGTAAATACTCAGGGGAAGATATTGAATAAGATGCAGGAGCAGTTGAATCGGCAAGAACAAGGAGATGTGAATGAAGAGGCCGGTATGTATGTGGACTTGAGTGCGGGAAAGGATGAAAATGATAATGAGGTGGATTCTGAGAAAGCCCCAAGATTTGAAAGAAGGGGTATCTCCTCACAATTGAATGACTTTCCATTGTTTTGGTATTCCTTGATGTGTTATAGTGTTTTCCACTGCTAGGATGTTTTGGGAAATTTGTTTGACGTGTTTAGGCTGTATTTGGTTGGAAATTGGAGTTTTGGTCAAGTTAGGAGGTGTTTGAGAGTAAGTCTTACACAGTATCTATGCTATATTTTGATTCGGGTATTTTATGGCATTGTAGTGGGCAAGCTTGCTTTATTGGGGTTTTTGCATTCCAATAAGTCTTTCAGAAGTGCTAAATCCACTGGTAAGTGATAAAGCTTTGGTATATGGAAAATAGGTCTTGGAGGCTTTGTATGGTTTGGATGATTAAGTGATTTTAATGATGCTTATTGGTTGACTTGATCATATTCTCTCTCTCATAAGTATATGTAGTTGGTACTTCGACAGCCTACCATTCTCCTCTGTGTGTGTGTGTCGAGGTAACAAGGGTGTATTTTCTCTTGTTATAATTGTTTATTTAAATATATACTTTGTTCCTTTTATATTATGATATGTACCTATGCAGGATATGTTTAGCTATTTTCCATATCTTTATATGTCCTTGGCAAGGCTAGTAAGGGTACAGTAATCTCCTTCCTTGCTCTTTATACATGGCCTATGAGAACATGCACTATGTAATGAGAACATGTAGTTGATTATTAATATGCAATTCATTAGCATCCCCACTAATAGATTTAGCACATTGATGAGTATGCTAACATGATGATAATGATGATGAGTATACATGTGCATGGAATGTGATGACATGTTAGCATAGCATGAAAGGCATTATCACTTTGGTTATACATGTGAAGCTTTTATTGATTGGGTGATGATGTCTTGTGATACCATGTGGTATGCCAATCCATTGGTAGCGTGGACAAAGCCTTTTGTCCAGGTGGTGAGGTGATATATCCCTGCCACTAAATCATTGTCCTTTACCAGGAAAACCAGGTGGTAGTGGATTAGATATGTACCTTTCTTAAATCATCAACATTTCAGGTGGTCCAGGGGAAAGAAAACTATTGGTCAATCACTAGTGTAATGGCCTTTGTCCTGGTCATGATTGATGAGAGGAGAGCTTAATGATGTCCTAGAATTAGCCTTCCTTCACAGGTTGTTAAAAGAGAGTCACTTATTAGATTTACTTTGTGATAGTAACTAGCCCATAGTTTTTACTGTATAACTTGGGGGCACATATATCATTTCATGTGCATTGCATTATTTCATTCATCCCTATGTATAGCCATGTTTATAGATGTGTTAGCTATACTTCACTCCTTTGGCTTGGGAATATCTGAGTTTGTAATTGGTGATGCTTGTGTGGTTAGTTTGTGTAGCATATTGTGCCAACTAGGATACTCTTGTTAGATATCATATGTAATATTGTATTCTGAGTATTTGGTTTTGTGTGGTACCTTGTATGTTATTCTTGTATAACTTGGGTCATATGTGGACCCATCAATGTGGTATGTTAGTTGTTTGCTCTGTGATATAGTTGTATGTGTTGTATTCTAAGGCCTTGGTTTTGGTCATCATGGTTGTCCCTAGTATATGCTAATGTATAGGGTTAAGCATTGAGTTTATTTTGTATTACAAGTGTATGTGTTGAAAAAATAGGCATATATATAACCCATTACTTGCATCGGAGGTTCAAAAGGGTCAAATTCTGAAGGAAGAGTTCCTTTAGGATGTAACCACCTTGAACCAAGTCTTTGGGGTGATTGGGACTTAGGAGAAGTATTAGTGTAGGTTGATATGGTGTGATTTGGAATCGGGAGGTTCCAATACCAAGTTTTGGTCCAAAAATAATCATTTTGGTCTTAGGTATCTAAAAACTCCATAATAAAATATATATTTTGAAGTATGGTTTGTGACTATAGCTATATTCGGTGTAAAGTGACTTATAAGAGTTGGAATCGGGTTAATTAGAAGTTGAAGTAAATTGTCTAAAAGCAGATAGTTTGTCAATTTGTAGCACTACCATGTCCCACTGACTTCTTCCTCTTCCCGTCCAAGTTCCACCTATGTTGCTGCACTAGGTTCCACGCTACGGCAATGCTCTGTTTTCCATGTGTCTTTTGTGCTTCTATGGCATGTTCTAGGCTAAGTGTAAAGCCTTTTATCTAGGATATTACAATAATTAATAACTAAAAATTTTTCCACCATTGCCTAAATTATCCTCATTTAATATAGTTAACTTATAAATCAAACTTTTGGCATTAATTCAATTCAATCGTTTTTCAAGGCATTTTGGGAAAAAAGAAATTAAATACACTACGTAATTCATTAAATGCCTTATATTATGCAACATAAATCTCTCCAAAATGTACTTTATATCACGTAACAAAGGGAGCACAATATTAGCGGAATAAATCACTTTCTTTAATTAATGTAAACAATATAAATCTCTTGCATTGAGACAATAATTAACCTTAATTGAACACATTCTTTGACTTGCCTAGCACAATGCAATGAAATTAGATTTTTTTTTAATTGTGAATCATAAGAATCATACATTTGTATAAATTATATTTCCTCAATTTCTTAATGTAAGGGATAATTGAAGGAATTTCCATGTTTCAAAATATAAGGGATACGTGGGGTTTGTCTGGTATATTTAATAATTTTTTTCAAAAATATCCCTAATTAAGGTGACATTTTTCTAATACAATTCATTGATATTAATTGCATGATTTAAAAGTTATATTAATATTAAATGAGAGTATTTTTTAAAACTATTTTATATTCTAAATAAATTTATTACTTTCTTTGATCCATGTGATTTTGTCTTTTGTCCATTATAATAAGAAACAGAGGGGGTATATGCTAAAGCACTGATTGTCCATGTTTGGCATCATAAATCATTGTAGAAAGTCAGCACTTGGATTTATGTCAATGATTAATTTAGACCTTCCTCAATAACTCTTCAAATCTCTCCCATGCATTCTGCACAATTGAAATGATGTCATCCTTCATTTTATTAATAATGGGAAGGACATGGATTCAATAATCTTTGGGCCAGTTCATCCCATATTGCAATTAATAGACCCATCAGATGGAAAGTTGAGCCATATTTGAGTTTTAATTTTTTCTCACTTAATTTTTCTCGAATGAGTCATACACCACAAGAAAGCTTGATAGGTGCATGTGTGTGTGTTTGGATCTCTTGAAGGTGAACCAGGCAGTCTGTTAAGCCTTTTGAAGCATTTGTGTAGGGCTATAGCGCTCCACTCAAAATTGTTTGCTTCAATTATATGTGTGTGTGTATATACATATGCTACTCCCTCCATTCTAAAATATATGAGACATTTTTAATATATGTTTTGTTTCAAAATGTAAAAGATAAATGACATTTTGTCACACCCGAAAATGCGATACGGATGGCGTGGAAATAAAGGAAAAGAGAAAATATCAGCTTTTCGAATGGAAGCCGATTTAGGAAGAATTGCTACTAAAATTTTAGGAAAATTTTGGAAAATCAAATAAAAAAGAAAGGATAGTCTATGAATTAGAGTTACATTCAGAAGTATGACTGTGAGTGGTCGAGGTATTAGACATTCCCACAACACCTGTTCTTAAGAACGGTTACCTTAAGCTGATTATGCAATTTCTATGACTTTTAAAAAGATTACCTTGATTGCTATTTAATCATTCACGTGTAAAAATAAATATAAAAAATAAGAGAATTTATCAAAATGAAATAAAAACAAAAAAGATATGAGAAATTGTAAAATAAAATAAGAAAAAAATTATTTATTTATAAGGGCAGACTTGATCTAGAATGAGAGCCTATGGCTTACATACCCGGTAGTAGGGATCAAAGTCCACGTAGTTTAGGTTATAAATTCATGCCGTTAAGTTTATACTTATTTATTTATTTATTTTAGTTTTTGCAGCAAGAGGCAATTAATTGAAAATAATTTATCATTTTGTAAAAAAAATAATTTTCTAAAATTTGGATTAATCTGTTTTAATTTACAAAAGATAATTTGATTCAACTTACTTATTCTTATTTATGTAACACTCAAATATTTTATTTTTTTATTTTATCGAAGGTATTTTTTGTTTTTGTATTTTTTCCATAGAATTTATTTTCGTATTTTAGGAAACCAATTTGTAATTGATATACTTAGAGAATCATCGTCTCATATGGTAAAATGATTTCCTAAGTATCTGCAAAGATCCCAAAATCTCTCACAAATAAAGTAGTTTTCTTAGAATAAAATATATTATTATGCTTAGCTATATTTTTAGAATATTTATATAAGAAAAAAAGATTTTCTTTAGTATAAAAGTGTAACAATCCTTATGAGGCTTTTTCTTGCCATTGTATGTAGAATCGGAGGAAACATGATGGAGAAAAGTTCAAGTGGAGAAGAAATGAGCTCCACACTACGGCGAGAAGTAAGGCCGCCACGGCGAGAACTAATTCCAATGGCATTTTCTAGTTGAAACATGGTGGCGCCACTGCGAGCTGTCCTAGAGCAGCGGTGAGAGTCGAGAAATTGGTTTAAAAAAGAATCATTTCGGATGAAAAGAAAAGAAGGAAATGGAGGGTTCGAGTTTTCTAGCCAATGAGAGTATTTTCCAGTGTTCAAGAGCTTGGATCTTGGTTGATAAGTGATCCCTAGTCATTCCTCTCCATTTTCTTTGGTTTAAATTTGGGATTTTTCAAGTATAAGTTGGGATCTTTGATTTTGGTTGAATCCCACCGATTGGAATGGATGAAATGGGGTTGATGGAGTGTGATTTGGTATGTATGTTGCTTGGGGGTTAGTTTTGAAGAGATTATGCATAATTTGAGCTTAACCCTAGGTTGTTTTTGGTTAGGGCTCTTGGGAATCCGAATTGTATGGGATTGATTGATGTTTGAATAGTTCCTAGGAACTTAATGATATATGAATATGGGGTTGAAAATTTGGGTTAGGCTTAAATGGTTGAATTGTAATTTTTGATCAAGTGGTATGTTATATTAATTAAAGGTATTATATTGTTGTAATGATAGATTGACTAATTTAAGGCATATAGTTTGTGATTGGGGTGCTCAAGAGGCTTGCTTAAGCCCCTGTATATGTGGTGTTGACAACTTAAGGTAACCGAGTGTTTGTTTGTATTGTATTGTATGATAATATATTTGTGTATATATGCATGTTTCTTTCATACCATGATATTAGTGTGTTTGTGTGTACTATTTTCTTTATATCATGGTATGCATATAGCTAGATAATGATTATAATGACTATGATGATTATGATGATGATTAGAGATGATGATGTTGATGTGACATGACACGATGCATGCATGACATTGTAACTTGATAATGATGATTATATGATGATACATGAGTATCACCACATGACATTGTGAGATTGCGATATATGGCGGATTTGGTGGTGATAACGATATGATATATAATGATATATATGTTGGAGAGGATAAGGATGAAATATATATCTTAGAGAGGATAAGGATGGGATTCCTATCGCTAAATTCTCCCCTATGGTCAGGGGAGCCAGGTGGTAGTGGACTGCACCTTCCTTAAATCACCATTAATTCATGATGGTCCAGGGAAAGGATAGCCACGATCCACTGTTACCTTTGGCCAGGTGCACTAATAGGAGGTGAGCTTAGTGATGCCCTGGAATTAATCTTCACCGACTGTTGGAAGGGAATTTCTAATACTAAATGTCCTGTTATGATGACAGCTCGTGGTTTTAGCTATGTGCGAGGGAGACATGCATTGCATTCATTTCATATTGCATCTATGGATTATATGAGATATATATGTGTGTATGTGTGTGGTTGTCCCTGATTATTGAGACAATATCTCAAACCCCCCGTCCATGACTAACCTTTCAAGTGAAGACTCTGGAGCTAATTTGGAGAAGATCAAGAAGTTAACAGTCTCTCCATCTTTGAAAATTCCAAGTTTAATTATTGGTTGTAATTTAGTTTATGTAATTCTGTGCCAAGTAGGTTGATATAGGTTGGTTGCTTGGATGAGAGTCCTGGGAGTATAGAGATGTATGTAATGTAATAATGTGTTATGATGATAGTGGGCCTTGGTATGAGTCTTTAATGGATGAGCAGGTATTTGTGTGCTAGAATTGTCATATGTGGGAGCCCAAAGGTGGTTTTGGGCCATGTATGTGAGTTTTGGACACATAGCCCATTATGTGGTTTTGGGGTTCAAGGGGATCAACTCTCAAAGGAAAGGTTTCTTTGTGGTAAAACCTCCTTGGACATGTTGGTTTAGCCAAATATGACCTGTGTGAAGAGTCTTTGGGTGTCCATTTATCTTTGGTGGCAATTGGAGGTGAAAGGTTGTGAGTTTTGGTCAAAAAGTGACAAAACGGTGTTAGGCATCCAGAATCTCCAAATGGAGTTGGATTCGAGTGAAAATGGTGTCCATCATTAGATAATGACGAGAGTGACTTGTAGGAGTTGGAATCAGGTCAATCGAAGATCAGAGTATGAAATTATGCGGATCGAAAGTTGGCCCGGCAAATCAGCAATTTGCTGATAAAAGTTCTGATGCTGGGGCCACAGTGCTAGAAAGCTAGGCCGTAGGACTAGCAAGTCAGTAGGCATCAGCAAATCTGTGAAGGGTCGAAGCTGCGACCCTAATTCAGTCTGTTGCTTTTTTAGCGGTTTTCAAGGTTTTGGTGCTCTGGGAGATAAACTTTGGAGTGGTTTGGTTGTTTTTGGAGGTAATTGAAGTATTTGATCAAGATTTCAAGGTTAAGAGTTGGTAAGGTGTTACAAAAAGCATATATTTTTTTATTTTTTAAAATTTTGGTTAAAAGACTTTATATGTTCATTATAATAATTATTATTATTTTTAAATCTATTTATACTTGATATATTTGCAGAGCTATCATCTCATACGATAGGTTGATTCCCTAAATATCTGCGAAGATTCCAAAATCTCCCACATATAGATAAAGATTTTTTTAAACAAAAATAAAAGAATAAAAGTAAAATATACTTATTTATATTGTTGAATGATTTATTCTCATTGTTTAAAACATCAAAAAGTTTCACAAATCTCCACAGAATTTATTTGTCTACTTTAGAAAAATCAATATGTAATTGATATACCTGCAGAGAACCATCTTCCCATACAATAAACCGATCTTCTAAGTATCTATGAAAATCCCAAAAGTCTCCCATAGATATAGGTCTTTTCTTAAAAAAATAATATATATATATATATATTTATTACATTTATTTATATTACTGAATGATTGGTTTTCCTTAAAATCTGCTTTATCTACATAAATTTTTTATAAGATTGAGAGGCACAATCTAACCAACACACCTTTGGGAATCTATCATTCCCCACGGCGATATAGTTGAATTAAGCAACTACAGGTGTTAAATAACCTCATATAGTACTATTATCCAAATTATTTAATTAATTTTATTTTATAATTATGGGTAAATGGGTCATCAGGATCTAGTTAACTTATCATAAAATGATTGATGCATTTGTGGAGTCTCATTAACTCACAATATATAATCATCCTATGAGCCTATGGAGATTCTAAAAGCCCCCCACGGCTCCTCCTAAAATATCTCCTATTTTATTTGCCTACTGTTACATTTAAAACAATGGAATGTAGTCATCCCCAATTGTAATAAGGGTATTGCATTGGATAACATGTGAACTAATATTCAAGAAAATGCATTCATAGTAAATGGCGTAGGTCACCACAAAATACAAAGCAAATCACGTGGCAATGACTAAAACTCACGATGATGAGTATTTCCTTATTCAGATGTACATATCCACTATGCATAAACAAGGCATGCCCTAATATACAAAATCACACATGGCAAATCAGAATCACGATTATCTTCTCATCACCTTTTAACATTATTACTGACATAAAAAAAACAATATTCTCATTCATCTCATCATAACACTCTTAGGCAGTAACATATGAACCGAAGAAAGGCCTCAAGCTTATTGAAAACGAAAATAAGATGCTAAAAGGACCTGAAATGCCACCCACAATATACCTCATCAAAAAGATTAACCTGTATTCGATACTAACCATGCTTTATTATTCAAGATCTCATCAAAATGGAAACATTTTCCTTATAAGAGATCTGAAACTGTCATAATAACCATTCAAAACAGAATTAGATGCCATCAACACATGTTTATTATTATCCAAGATCTTGTCCTTTAAGATTTCACCATAGATAAGCTATTAACAGGTAGAATTTTCCAAACAGCAAAATAAAATTAATATGATAAAAAACTCCATCAGTAAAAATAGGTATCTGAATGAACTGAACAAAACTAACTCTGGTCTCCATATTTGGTTAAATGTCTAACAATCTTAATCGACAGAAGCACTAAAGATTCAGTATACTAACTATCCCTTGCCTGAATCCAAAGAAAGCAAAGACTAATTCCAGAGATTTCAAACCTAGAGCCCTTATCTTCAACACCTGGACAAGAGTTTTAAGCAGGGATTTACCAATAGAGGTTCGGTTGCTAAGATTACATGTTCTGCCTCCTCCTTCTAGATCTTGCCGGGCCTCCTCCTTCTTTCTCTATCCTTTTTTCCTTCTCAAACGCACTTAATCCCCCCCTTTTTATAATCGAACGCCTTATACTTTGGTAGGGATGACCCTTCAGCAAGTCAATGGGTTTTCCTCTTTTGTGCAACCGATTGCAAACTCGATCATGTAAATTCTTGATTGTTTCTTTATTCCCATGCATCTAATCCTCTGAATCACTACTTCCTTTGCTGCAATTTGGCCCCTTGAGCCTTTGGCTCCTTCGCTACCCTTGTGTCCCTAGGGTCCTTTGTATCACTGTGTTATTCTGCGTTTTCCTTTGCCGTGATTGATGTAAAGAAATTGACAAGAGATGTGCCTTACCGGGTGAGAAAGAAGCTCGATGAATCAGGCAGTGACAGCAAAAGGGCTTGTATTGTCACTGCGCACGAATCCTAGCCTCCTCTATGTCTTGGCTCCCTATCATGAAAGAGGAAAGAAGTTCTCTGGCTCTCTTGGTCAAACGCTAAAAGCATTAGCTCAATTAAAATTTTTTTTAAACATTATCTCCTTTTCTCTCTTTCTCTCTCTCTCTCTCTCTCGCTCTCTCTTTTATATAAAGATATATTTATTATTTAAAAAAAGGGTTTTTCTCGTCCTCTCAATTTTTTTTATTTTTAAATCCTATAAGAAAAAGGGTTGAACTTGGATAAAAAGCACAAAAGAAAGAGATGAGATTTTTCTTTTTATCTTTAATACTAAAAAGTAGAATTTTTATTTTTTGAGAATTCTAAAAGAAAGAAAATTGATTTTATTTTTTATTTTTAAAATATATTTTTAGGGTCTTAAAAAAAGGGATTGGATTTGGAAAATGATTCTTCTTTTTTTTTCCTTTAATTTTAGAAAATTTGCCATCAAATTGAAACTAAAAGGAAAATTTGAATCAAAATTTTATCTTTCTAATTTTATATATAGAGCTCCAACAAAATACAGTGTTCACACTTTTGTTTAATAAATTAATTTATTTTTTCTAATTTTACCCTTAATTAAATAGATTTGTTGTCACAAGGCATAATTTAAAGTAGAGTTAAGTGAGAACATTAAATTAGAAGCATTTTATGGGGAAAAAATTTCTTTTTGTGACATTTAAGATATTTGGCTGTTTTCTTAATTTTAATAATTTAGTTATTTATTTCTTATATTTTAGAAAGGAGCAAGTACTATATAGTCTAACTCGTCAGGATTCAAGGAGGTCACACTTGGTTTTACATGTGATAAATGTGAAAAATAGAAATTAAAAAAAAAAGGAAAAAATGATTTCCAAAACGAAAATCAACTTTGAAAGAGATACAACCAAAATTTTAAGGAAAATCTTAGAAAATTTTTTAAATAATGGAAAAGGGGTAGCTGATGAAAATAAAGATGAGTTCATGTGTCATTTGTACTATGAGGAATGTATTAGACACCTCACAATACATGTTTGTGAGAACAATTACTTTAAATTGATTACACAAAAATTTATGTGGCCTTTTCTTAATTAACCTTACTAAAAATTATAGTGTGACTCATTGGGATTCAAGGAGGCAAAAATTGTTCACTGTTTTGTTCCTAGTTGTTTCTATACCCTAACTATAAATAGGGTAAATTCATATGCTTGAAATTCTTCTTACAAGGTTTGATTACAGGCTTCCTCAAGTTCTAATTGAGACAATATAACCTTCATGCTAAACTGTTGACCCTTCACATAACAAAAACTTAACATTAGTAAAAACAAAATAAAACATGTAAAAACTAATAGACATAAAAGAGCAAACATAGCTCAAATTCAAACAATTAAGGAGTTATAATATTCCCACTTATCATGCGATTGACAAGGGTCTAATCCTCAGTAACAGTACAAAAAACATTTTGAAAAAAATGTTATTATCCCTCTGGTATTGGGTGGAGATGAGAGAATTCTATTTATTTAAGGTAATTTCACCTATTCCACAAACTGATTCTGAAATATATATATATTGCAACAAATTACTTCAGAGAATCTGAAGGACTCCACCAATACTCTCTTTCATCTCCTTTTTTATTGTAGTTGACAACTCTTCATATGCTGTAGCCCATACCTATTTATATCCTCACTCCATCAATCTCCTATTGCTTCCCTGATTGTTTTCAATAGTGCCTTTGTAATAACCCTCATGACATTGTCTCTAACTTAGTCTCTAGCTAACTAAGTGTAATTGACATTGTATGTAGTACCGGAGGAAACAGGATACAGAAAATGTTCAACTGCAAGTTGAAAGAGCTCCATACCATGGTAAGGAGCAAGGCCGCTGTATTGAGAGAAAGCTCTGGAATGACATTTTCTGGTTGAAACCAATGACACCATGGCAAGCTTTTCTAGGGCCATGGCAGGAGTTAAGAATTTTGTTTAAATCAGAAACATTTCAGTTGCCCGAACACGAGGGAGAAAAGGAAAATGGAGGGAACAATGAGGAAGTTCTGCTAGGGTTTGTAATCTTTAGCCTTTGGGAGTTATTTCTAACCTCTTGGAGCTTGGATCTTAGTTGGTAAATGATCTCTACTCCTATCTCTCCATTTTCTTCGGTTTTAAGTTGGGTATATGTTGGGATAATCGGTTTTAGCTAAATCCTACCAATTAAAATGAATGAAATGGGGTTAATAGAGTATGATTTGGTATTTATGATGCTTGGGTATGAGTTTTGAAGGGAGCATGTATGATTTAAACTTAACCCTAGGTTGTTCTTGGTTTAGAGCTTGAGAAATCCAAAATGTATATGGTTGCATAAAGTTTGAATGGTCTCTAGGAGTTAAATGATGCATGGAAATGGTGTTGGGATCTTGGGTTAGGCCAAAGTGGTTGAATTATGGAATTTGGATATTTGGACTGTATGTTGGATTTTATGGTATTATAAAGGTTGTTTGATTGCTCAGAGAAGTCAAGTCATGGAATTGGCGTTCAAGAAAGCTTGTGGAACTCATATGCGCATGGTAGTGACAATTAAGATAACCGGGTGTTTGTATTGTCTGTATGATTTGTATTGTATAATGAGATATAATAGTATATATTTAATATCCCTCACGACATTGTTTTGGTATTGTGTGCAGAATCGGAGAAAATGGGACGAAGGAAGGTTCAAGTGGGGCAGAAATGAGCTCCACGCCATGGCGAAAAGTAGGGCCGCCGCGGCGAGAGCCAATTCTAGTGGCTCTTTTTTGCTGAAAACTGGTGGAGCCACGACGAGATGTTCTAGACTGAGGCGGGAGTCGGGTTTCTGGTTCAAATAAGAAACATTTCAGTTAATCAGACGCGAAGGAAAAGAAAGAAAATGGAGGGAGTGATAAGAAGCTATGTTAGGGTTCGAGTTTTTCGGACATTGGGAGTGATTTTCGGACCTTGGAAGCCTGAATTAATGTTAGTAAGTGATCCCTACTCCTTTGGTTTAAACTTCAGATCTTCAGTTATATGTTGGGTTTTCATATTTGGGTCAAAATCCACCAATTGAAATGGATTAAATGAGATTAAAGAAGTGTGATTTGGTGTTCTTGTTGCTTGGATATGAGTTTTAAAGGGTTTATATATGATTTGAGCTTAACCTTAGATTGTTTTTGGTTAGGGCTCTTAGGAATCCGAATTGTATATGATTGAGTGGTGTTTGAATGGTCCCTAAGAGCTTAATGATGCATGAAAAGGGTATTGGAACTATGAGTTAAGCTAAAGTAGTTGAATTATGGTGTTTGACTAAATGGTATATTGTGTTAACTAAAGTATTATGTGTTGTTAAGGTTCTTTGGTTGACTGAGAAGGATTCAAGTATGTTGGACAACTCGAGAAGCTTGTAGAACCGCGTGTGTTGTTTTGACAACCTGAGGTAACCGGGTGTTTATATTGTCTTGTATGTATTATATGATATTCTGTATATTTGTGTATATATATACATGTTTCTTTCATACCACGACATAGATGTATTTGTGTATACTGTTTTCTATATATCGTGGTATGCACACAGTTAGATAATAATTATGATGACTATGATGATTATAATGATGATGTTGATGTGACATGACATGATGCATGCATGATATTGTGACATGATGATGATGATTACATGATGATATGAACATCACCACATAACATTGTGAGATTGTAATATATGATGGATTGAGTGGTGATGATGATATGATATGTATATTTAGATAGGATAAGGATGGAATATATATATTTAAGGAGGATCATGATGGGATCCCCACGGCTAAATTGCCTCCTATGGCGAGGAGGGAAAGACGCATAGTGGACTGCACCTTCCCTAAATTGCTGCTAATTCATGGTGGGAAAAAGGAAGGAGAATCACGATCCAAACATTAGTGTTATCTTTGGCCAAGTGCACCAATGAGAGGTGAGCTTGGTGATATATCGAAATCAGTCTTCACCGACTATTGGAGAGGAATTACCTATATGAAATGTCATATTATGATGACAGCTCGTGGTTTTAGCTGTGTGGACGGAGACATGTATTCATTTCAAATTGCATTCACAGATTGTATGAGATATATATGTATATATATGTGTGTGGTTGTCCTTGGTTACTGAGATATTGTCTCACACCCGTCTCCCATGACTAACCTTTTAGGTGACGGTTTTAGTAGGCGAGAAAGTAGCATTAGACGTGAGAATACTGGGTCTATGTAGTTTGTGTGTACTTTGGATATGTATCTTGTGCCAAGTAGGTACGACATTATAAGGATTATTATGTATGGTGGATGTATGTTGAATTGTGTTGTATGTGCTGTGTATACTGGATGGTGGTGTATGTGTGATTTAGGGTATTGAAGAGTCTGTGTGGTAATGTTTGTGAGCCCATAGGTGGAATTGGGCCTTGTTGGTATGTTTTGAGGCAAGTAGCCCAATTTGTCAATTGGGGTTCAAGGGGGTCAAGTCTCAGAGGAGTGGTTTCTTTGAGGTGAAACCTTTTTGAACAAGTTAGTCTGGTGGTTTTGGACCTGTGTGAATGGTCATGTTTGGTTGAATTGCCTTTGGTGGCAAATGAGAGTGTTGAGTGATGAGTTTTGGTCAAAAAGTGGTCAAAATGGTGTCAGGTGTCCAAAATCTTCATACAGAGTTGGTTTGAAGTGAAAGTAATGTCTATGGATAGATTGGGACTAGATTGACTTGTAGGAGTTAGAATCAAGTTAATTGGAGGTCAGAGTATAAAGTTATGCGCATCGAAAGTTTACCGCAGTGTTGAATTTTTGCTGGGGTGGAAAACCAGCAGGGGGAGTCATGGTACCAGGAAACAGGCCGCGGTGCCAAAGAGTCCAATAGCATGGTGAGACAAGGGAGGTATGGAATCGTGGTGGTACTATAGCGGCCACGGTCCCAGCCTAGTTTGTGGTGTTTTTGTTAAGTTTTTTTGCTGCCCGGTAGTTTGGAAAGGTTCATTGGAGTTGTTTGGGTTGTGTTTGATTAGATTTTGAAGATTTTGGTCAATTGTGGAGGTGTTTGGGAGTAGGTTGTTACAATATATACGTATATATGCATGTTCCTTTTCATACCATGATACTAATTGTGTATGTGTATGGTTTTCTATATATTATGATATGTACACGATTAGTTGATATATGATGATTGTATATGTGGTGTATGTATGATGTTATAGCATCCCCATACCATTGCATGCTAGCATATCCATATGATGTTTGTGATAATGATATATATATGTTAGAGGCATATTGGCGTGACATTGACATCATCACCATATGATTGCATAGTGAGAGATTAATGATGATATGATATGATATGAGATGATGATATGATAAAGATTCCTATCGCTAAATCCTTTGCTTGAGAGAGCTAGGCAGCAGAGGATAATATGATATGATGAAACATCCCTGTCACTAAATCGTCTCATTGGGAGAGCTAGGGGGCAATGGATTTGGGGATGCACTTTCTCTAAATCACCACTAATTCACTATGATTCAAGGGAAGGAAGGCCACGGTTCGAGCTTTAATGTAATCATTGGCCGGGTTACATTAGATTAAGGTGAGTTTAGTGATGTCCCGAAATCAGTCTTCACCGAGTATTGGAAGAGAATCTCCTATTTAAATGTCTTGTGATGACAACAGCTCGTGGTTATAGCCATGTATATGGAGAACATGCATACCACTCATTAACATTTCACTACACCATGTGCACAATTGTGTGGATCAGTATGTATATATATATTTTGTATGGTTGTTCTCAGTTACTAAGACTTTGTCTCACACCCATTTCCCATAAACTAACATATCAAGAGAAGGTTCTTGTACTAGTTCGGTGAAGGCAAGGGAGTAGCATGCCAGTCATGTGAATATCAAGTCTGTGTAGTAATTGTGTTGTCTATGTATGTTATGCTAAGTAGGATAGGATGCTTATGATGAATGTATGACATTGATAAGGATTGTTATGGATAATGTTGCATATATGTTTATGTATGGTGAATGAATGTGATAAGTATGACAGTTTGTGAGGTATGTATGGATTGGGATGTCGAGGAGTCAGTATGATAGTATTTGTGAGTCCAAAGATGGAGTTGAACCTTGTTGATGTGTTTTGGGCCTATAGCCCACTTTGTTAGTTTGGGGTTCAAGGGTGTCAAATCTTAGAGGAATGATTTCTTTGAGGTGAAACCTCTTTGGACCAGTTGGTTAAGTGGTTTAAGACCTGTGTGAATGGTCTTTGAGTGCCCAACTGTCTTTGGTGGTAATTGGAGGTGTTATTGGTGTGTTTTGGTCAAAAAGTGGCCAAAATGGTTTAGGTATCCAAAATCTTCATGCAAAGATGGATTGAAGTAAAATTGGTGTCTATGAATAGATTGGGACAAGATTGACTTGTAGGAGTTGGAATTAGGTCAATCGGAGGTCAGAACATAAAGTTATGTGTGTCGAAAGTTTGCCTCAGAAGTTGGACTTTTGTTGATGTGGTATCAACAAGGGGGCGCCACGGTGGCAATGAATCAGTGGGCATCAGAGTCGCGGCGATATTGTAGCGGTCATGGCCCTGTGTACTCTTCTGTTGTTTTGGTGTTCGTTGTGGTGTTTTGGGGCGTTTTTAGTTGCTTTGAGGTTTTAAGGAAGTTATTGTGAGATGGTTTGATCTGTGTTGGTTGGTTTTTTCTGAAGTTTTTTGGTCAAGTCAGGAGGTGTTTGTGAGTAAGGTGTTACAGCCTCTTTAAGCACCTAAAATTATATGCAACCACGTTAATTCTCATTACACATATTAGAAACACAAATTATTATAGTATGTGCATCTGAGTCTTGTTCATCTTTTTAGTCCTCTCAAATTGGATATAGTGACTTTAATTAATGAAAATATATATATAGTTCATTTTTAATTTTAAACTACAAAATCTGTGAGATTGTGACCAAGTAAACTTAAGAATCTGTCTTTAAATGTATTTTTGACGTTGATTTTTGTTACCTCAAAATGGGGATCAAGGATTTCATTCTTGATATGGACAGAACTCAAATACTTCAATAAAGTATCTTCTACCACCACTTCTCCCTTCTCTCGAAGTTGAATTGCTGATTCATAAGTCTAAATTCCATGAATCGCAATATTATAGTTAGTGTAATATGCCATTACTTATGAAGAAGTATAAACATTGTGTTAAAAAGAAAAAAAAGTTGAGGATCGATGCTGTAGATTAAGCGGATTCCAAAGATTCATTTCATACTATTGTACTTGGCCCTATATTCTAGACATATTCTTAAATATTTTTATAAATGAAGAATATCTTTTGTCTATATTACACACACACAACAGTGAATTAATCTGTGTCCAGAAGATCCACAGATGAGAATGTGGATTATTCTTTGCTTCTCATGGAGGTCTTGCAATGAGTAGGAAAACTTTGTTTGTTTTTTTCTTCTAACTGTTTGAATTTTAATGAACATACCAGTTTGAAAACCTTCATAGCATGGCCTCTCAGCAGAGGATTATTTTGAGGAATGTCATTTGAATCCCATAAAAAAGAGAACATGGTTTTCGCTTCAGGTTCAATCTCCACTATCCTATTAAATCAAACCAAAAAAGAAGATTAAAACGAAGATTTGAAAGAAGGAATATATTCGAGTAAATTTTGAAGAGATTAGAGAGAGAGACACAAATGAAAAAAAGGTTGTAATTATATGCCAATGAATATATTACAAAGTGAAGAAACGAAGACTGTGACGAGGAAAATTTTCCATTAACTCCTCCCATGAGCTTCTGATCAAAGCCTGTTCCTTCTCACCAAAACCACCCATCAATAATCTTAATTTACATTTTTATATTCAGAAAATACAGAATTTTAGGTGTGATGAGTGACTCTATATCGGGGTCGTTGTTGATTTTGAAAGATAAACAGATCAAACTGTTCAATTTGAAGTAGATGTAGAAAGAAAATTTTAAAATAGAAATTTGATGGAATGCCATGGATGTCCATTATAGGCATCCGGAGAGCCAAGATTAGCTTTGAGTGCTTCCAACCGCTAAATTATTGGCAGATAAAACCCATTGAAACACCTCTTACGACTCCTAATGTATCTATATTTGAATAAATAAATTGTATCGTTATTTATAGTATTGTAAGACTAATAAGAATATAAAATTAAAATATAACAAGAAAGAGAAAAGACTGAAAAGAGAAAGGAGCGTATGGTTTTCGTTCATTTTGGATATTTACTAATTTATATATTGTATCTACTTCTTTTTGTTTTTGGCCAAATAGGTATTTGCCTTAACCACCACAAAGATAAATCCATGGATCATAAAAAATATAAAATCTATAACAATTTATACTATTTATGAAGTTGTTTATAAGTTATAAATAGTAAGACTCCTTAGATCATATAAAAAATTATGGAGCCCACTTTTTGTTATGATAACATAAATTAAAAAAAATCTATAAAATCAATATATCATTCATCAATATAAATAGTTAAAAATGTATAGAGTCATGTATGTACTATTTACAAACAATGTTGAATAATACGACTTATTTTATACTCTATGCAAATGCCAGAGGATACTCTAATTGTACAAGTATAAATCTTTTGAAAGTTATGGGTTTGTATGTATTCATTCAAACATCATAATAAATCTCTGAGGTCATTTCTTTAGCAATTATGGATATACACATAATGCTAAGAAAACATTCCTTATATAGCATCTAAATTTATAAAATAAAAAATTATGTTCTTTGCTAACACAAAATTTAGTTATACAAATATTTTATATATTGAATAAAAGGTGGAATCATAATTAAGGATCAGTGAAGAAAATTAATTATAAAAAAAACTTTTGACTAATAAAGAGGGTTAAAATTGAAAGACTAAGTGATAAAATTAGGAAAAACAAGTAGTAAAAGATTTTATTTTATAATAAATTTACTATTCTGATCACAAAATGTAATTCCATCATGATAAAATTATATTCTTGTTCTCCCTAACATGTTAATAAATTGCCCTTTCTTAACATATTTGCTTATTCAATTAGTATTTTTCAAAAATAATTGTCATAAAAATCCCTCTGTATAAACTAAATTCAGTATTTTTAAATGTAATTATTTAAACTTACTTTTTTTTAGCTAAAAATGCTCAAACTTTTAAAGTATGGTAATTAAAGTGGACATATTTCCCATATTATCCATTACATTAATTATATGCAATGATCACGAGCCGAGATACGGATTGACGTTGTTGGGAAACATTTGTTGGAATAGGGTCATGATTACCAAGGATTTGACCCCTGGAATCGAACCGCATGAATCTTGTACCAAGTGAACCTTGTATATATGCCTGGGATACAGCTCAGCTGATGCTAGCTGATCTCCAGAAATTAGCTCCCTAGCCTTTTTTTGTTCTATGTACTCTTATTTTTTCTTTTGGGTAGGTTTTTTTCTGCCATGAGATATTCTGCCTCTTTCCTATCACTTTGATTTTTTTAAGTTTTTTTATTTTTTAATATTTAAGTTTAGAAATAAAAAATAATTTTTTTACAACTATACGACTATAAAATTATAGTGTTTTCATTTTTTTCTTTAATTTAAAAATTATATAATAAAAATAGTATCTTTCCAATCATATAGTTATACAATATGAGTAAAAAATGATATAAAATAGAATAAAATTATACAAATACATAACTATATAATCTTGAGAGACATATTATATCATTTACTATTTTTAACATTAAAAAAATAAAAAAATTATTTTTCTTGCCACAGCAGGACCATGGCAGGAGACACCCCATCCTTTTTTTCTATGCACTCTTATTTTTTCTATCAAATGTATTTTCAATTGGAAAAATAAATAAATAAACACAAGGTAGAGATCCTGAGAAAAAAATGGTTGAGTTGAAATCTAAGTGGAAAGGAATATGAACAAGCTATTCAATAAATTTCATTGCATATTTTTTTGTGAGCATACATTTCAAATCTTTTTATAAAAAAAAGAATATAAAAGTACAAATGTAACATCCCTGTTTTTTTAAATATTATGTATAATTATAATGTTATAGCATGAAAATATGATATATAACTTGAAATGTATAAAATAAATGAAGAAAATGGTAAAAAGGTAATTTTTCAAGGTAGGGACATGAATAGTACAAAATTACAATTTAGTCTTTTGAAGAAAAATTATTTGCAGTTTAGTCCCTAAAAATTTGTAATTTGGTCCCTCTAGAGGTAATTTTGTAATTTTATAAAATTTATGTCAAAATAAACCTTATTACATGCTAGATCCAATAGAATAATGTGTTAAGTTTAAAGAGATTAATTTGAAAAAAAATAGCCTATAAAACACAGTTCAAATATGTAGAGAAGGACAAAAGGTACTGTAAGCCCCACAAATAAAGAAAAAGTAAAAAAAAAAAATTGGTGAGCCCAACATAAAATACTATTTGGGATAGGAATTGAGTTAAATACATATTCCAATTTACTTTATTTCCTATATGAAACAAATTACAAATAGTTATAAAATATTACAAAAGGTAATTTTAACAATCTAACTAAAAAGTAACCAGTACATGATATATCTAGACTAAGAAAAATATGCAGTATTTTGGACTATGTACTTCCTAAAGTGGCATCACTTATTCAACACTTGAGGGAATTGGAATTTAATAATTCTCTTGATTTCTCTTGAATTCTCTAGGATTGCACTTGGCAAAATTGTGTGGTTTTTGTTTCTTTATTTATTCTCCCTCCTTGGCCGACTTTAACACTAAAGAAAGGGAAGAGAAGCAGCTGAAACTCACCCAAGGAGAGGAGAGAAAGCGTAAGAGAAGAGAAGAAGAAAGAAAAAAGAGATCAAGCTTTGAAAGATAAGTTTATTCTTTTGATTCTTTGAGGTTTTTAGTTTAAAATTCAAGTAGTTTAAGTAAGGATTTTTAGAGTTTTCTTCTTCTCCTCTCCAAGACAAAATTTTGGCCAAGGTATAGAAAGGGAAAGAGAAATGATTTCTTGCATAATAACCAAGAAAAAACATGAGGGAATGCAAGAAAACATGATTTTGCAAGTTTAAGCAAATTTGTGATAAAATTTCTTCCTTTCCTTTCCTATGGTTATTTTGGCTAGTACATGGGGTTAAGAAGGAGTGGAATTTCATGAAAATGATGCCAAAAATGGATTCTTCATAGTTGATTTACTTAAAGACAAGTATTGGTTTAACGAAAAAGCTTTAGATAAACTATATTAAATTTTAGGATTCAAGTGAGACTTTATGAACTAACTCATGAAATCAGTGGTTTAAGTGAGTATTTAATGTTGTATTTAAGTTTGAGGAAACCCAAGGAAGCCTTTGAAAGAAGTGAAACCAAGTGAAAGAACAAAAAGTCTCACCAAGGTAATAACTTTCTATTAATTGCATTATGTTATCTTAAAATGTCTTGTGGAACTATATGATTTGCCATATTGTTATTTTGATGTTTGATGATTGTTTTAACTGAAAATATCTAAGGGTTTTAACCCCGGGATATTCATTTTTTAAAGGGAAAATCTATCAAAATTTTTACTTGAACAATATGGTGTTTTGTGATTGAATGTGTTAAATTGATGTTTTCATGATCTATGTGATAACATGCATGTATAAATTGAAGTTGCTACTGGGATTCAATGAATCTCATCATTTCAAATTACTAACCATGTTAGAAACAAGTCATGGCAAAGCTCAAAAGAATGACCAAGGAAAAGAAGAGGAAATTGATGATTAAATTAGTGCTTTTAGCTATGATCTTTTATTTTGAACTTGTATGTAAAATTATGTATGTTCTTTTAAATATGTATCTTGAAGTTATTATGTCCCTTTAAGTTCCACATAATGGTTGGTAAACAAGAAATGGTGATGTAAATATGTTATGGAATATAGTTTGTCAAACTTATGGATGAAAATGCCCATTATGAACAATCCAATGGTAAAGTAGTCACTGTTTGGACAAAACAGAGTATATGTATAAGTTTTATATATGCCTAAAAGTAGATAAAATAAGTTTTCCAAAAAAAACTAAGGAACATCTAAATTGGATAAGTATGTCATTTATTATGAATTTTCAAAGTTGATGTCAAAAAGTTGAAAAATAGAAAAATGACTAAACAAACAATAAAATTCGAGAAATTTACTATACAAAATGGCACGTTTAAAGCTATATTTCTTACTTTTCTTATGTAAAGGATATTTTAAATTATTTTGATAGACTAAATCACCCCGTATGACTTTTTTAGAATTGATAATGAATTTTTAAAATTTAGTCAATAAAATGGTATTACCAAATGAACAGTACTTCTGAAAATATAAATTTTTTATTTTAGTCCTTTATATGATTCAAGCTTCTAAACATAATTAAATAGATTTCAAATATATTCTAGTACATGGGAAATGAAGTATAAAGGTAAGGTGTTACAAAAAACCCATAAATCCTCTCACTACTAGCACATAACACACTCTAATGCACTTTCTAAAATGCTTGTATCTATCACCTACAATACTTCTTTTTTTTTTTAACATACAATACTTCTTCTTCATGGGTTTTCTTTGAAGAATCTTCTTCATGGGTTGTTATATATACTTTCATGTATAACAATAAGTAAAAAAAAAATTTATATATGTATTTAGTATCAGATTTTTTAAATAACTACATAAAACATGACATAATATCAAGCATATAGTTTATGCCATGTTAAACGTTCATATTACATGTATGTAGAAATATTTTTTATAGCAAACACTTAAGTTTTAAATATTCTTTCATCACACAGTGGCAATAGTGACAATCAATATTGTAACATCCTAGATGACTAAGGTCAAACACAAGGACTAATGGATTAGGGCATCGCATAACAATCGAAACCGGCTGACATTTCAAGAAGAACCAACTAAGTGACTAGCTTAATTGGTCTAGCATTGTGATGCTTTAGGCTAGCTACGACACTCATCACCATTGCCAATGATAGCAATTTGTTATCATTTTAGATCAACTTCGAATGCCCATAACTCTTTGCTTTGACCTCTGATTGAGATTATTCTAAAGCTTGCATATCATACACAATCTCATCTAACTAAGAGTGCAAACTGCATCTCAAAATTTCTTTATACGGAAAATCTAGGACCACATGACTGAAATAGTCATTTTTGGCTAAAACCAATTACTAACTCCCTCATATACCATACCACAAGCCAACTAAGTATCAAACCTATACCCACAAGTTACAAATATTGCAAGGGCTCTAACCAAGGAGGATACACCCTAAAGAAACCTCTCATTTGAAATTTTACCCCCTTAAATCCTATTCTTAACCAATGCATTATATACTCATTTTTGCCAAAACTCACCAAACTTCCAAACCAATGATAGAAACTCACCCTAACACATATGCTACACATGAGACAACCAAGTCCAAGCTCAAAACTAGACATTCACAATGAGATAATTATCACTTAATCAATCAAATAACAATCGAAACCAACTCAAGAGATCCATAAGGGTACAATCAACCACTAACATTACATATACTCCAGAGTAACCACTTTGGCTCATCAATTGACAACTAAAACATAGAGTTAGGTTCATGAGTATCAACCATACTAGGCAAGCATACACACCACAATCACAAAGATGATCAAAAGCTAGCAGAGTAAGTTACATGGCATCAATAGTGTCTCTACACTTGGCACAATACTAAATATACAAAAACATGTACTTCTCAAGCATATTACCAACACACACACTAGTAAGGTATACTCAAATATGCCAGAAGTCACTATAGGGGCACTAGGCCTCCTTAGCCTTATCCTTGGTGATGCTAGAACTTTCGCCTAAAATGTTAGCCATAAAAGGGGTGAGACAAAGTCCTAGTAACCAAAGGTAAACTCATGGAAACAAACATTACGAGATATAAATTCACTTGCCCAAGTATATAGATATCTAAAATGACGTAATGTACATGATATATAAGTTCTCACAACAATCACAGTTGGAACCATGAACTAATTACCATCACAAGATAACCTCAACAAGTAGCCCATACAAGGTTGATTCTAGGATAACCATTAAGCTCTCCTCCCACTATCCATGGCCAAGCCAAAGGCCATTACGCTAATGATTGGATCATGACTCTCCTTCCCTTGAACCACTTGAATTAGTGGTCATTTAGAAAAAGCGCATCCTTAATCCATAGGTACCTGTATCTCCTGGCCAAAGGACAACAATTTAGTGACAGGCATATCATAAATATCACCACCTATGCACAAAGCTGCATGTGCAATTTAATGGTTCAACATACCATGTGGTATTCGAACAATATCATCACCCAACCAATATATGCTCAACCACACAAAATCTTCAGTGACAATGACATCATGCCATGCCAACATGCTATCTCATGCCATATACCATCATGCTAACATAGTATCAAAATTAACTCATGGAGATGCACAATATCATATTCAAATGCTATCATATTTGTATACATATACCTATACATATGATTTGACACTTTCATATACCCGTCATAAGCTTAAAGTATGGAGAGTAGAAACTTACTAGTCATGCCAACATGCATATTATGATATGAAAAATTTCAGGCATACACAAAATAGACAGAGTTTCACACTGGTTACCTCGAGTTGCCCATACACACACACAAGACCATAGTAGGCCATTAGATTATTAGCTACATACACAAGAGGGATTCATACCAAATTAAAATACGATTTTCAAGCATGATTTTGGATCCAGCAAACATCAAAATTCCCATAAAACTATCTATCCTCTAAAAACCACATAAAGCTTTTTTAAGACCCAAAATTCCTCATATAACCAATTTGCCACTTACCTCAAATTTGTTGCTTCCAAAGGCCTTCTAACATATAAACTTCAATTAAGCAAGTTTATACCCTACACAACCAAGGAACACAAGAATCAAGTGGTGCTATAACCTCTAGTTGACCCAAATCTTAACAAGTCACATCCCTAGCTTCTAATCATGCAACCAATATCACACTTGGCACACCTTATACTTAGGCTCACTTCCCATGTAATAGACTCTAATTGTGTCCATTTATGCAAGATTAGAGACTAGAATTCATAAATAATTAAAATAAAATTATCTTAAATTACGGCACTGTTCACAGTGCCAAATCCTTTTCACCCAATAAACTTTGAAAATTCATAATTAATTCCAAAAAAAATTGTATTGGGATTATTGAAGTCTCTAAAAATAGCTTCAAATATTCTCTATATGAAAAAATATGCAATTGAGTATTTACTTGGCTAATTCATACAGTTTATTTTTCTAAAAAGTACTATAACAATGGTCATTTTTTAAAACCCTTAATTCTGATGATAAATTTGAAAAATTACCATAAATCATACACAACTCCAAATTGAGTGATCTTTTTGTCTATGGAAAGTTATACATGTCTAGTTTTCAACATATAAAACATTAATACATAGAAAGGTCTATACATTAATTCAAATTCCCAACAGTGGTAAAAAAGGTCTCATGCATTCTTCTAACTTCTAAAATACATATTAATATATACATAGATAGCCATAACTTACCTTTATCTTGCATGATACTTCATAGTAAACCTAGAGAAACATATTAACATGATCATGTCTCATAAGATTTTACATAACACCTCATATAATAGTATCAACCTAAGTATCATTATCTTGAATATTAACTTGCTTTTCCTTGCCTTTTCCTTCTTTGGCAATCTTGCCATAATTTGAACCTAAAATATGTTAAACAATTGGAAATGAATGAGATTTAAAGAATATTAGTAGTAACCACCATCATGCTCACATATTATCATATATATTGTAAGTATTCATAAAAAATACATCAAGCATTCAATCAAATCATTTTGGCACAAATATTTTATAAAAATTTAGGCAGCATTTCTCCTTGTATTTGGGCATACCCAGGCTCACATTACCCTTTAAACAATCCAACCAACAATACCAAATCATCACAAGACAACATTTTAAACATTAAACACATCATTCAAATCAAGCAACATCAATGACAATATATCGGTATACATAGGTAAGTTAACTAACTTTATGCTTTCCAATGAGCTTCAAACTTTGCACACCCTTCCTTTAGTCTTTAGACACTCCTTTAGATCCTATGGTATCACAAAATAATGTCACTAGCCACTAATTACACAACCCCCATTCACAAAGTAGCAACTTTAACCCTAAAATTCTATTTTGTCATTCTTTGAGAATTTCATGTACAACATGCTTGTCTTAACCTATTTTGAACCCAAGGAATCCATTTTTATGATCAAAATCATGAAATTCTATTCCAATCTTAAACCCTAAATAGGAAAAAAAATAAAAATTTTAGAAAAATAATAACTCAACAAACTTTCAAACCAATGACATATTTTTGTATCTTGAAGCATTTCTAAGCTTTTCCATGGTTTAGTTTCTTTATAACTCTATTTTCTCTCTCTTCTCTCTCTCTCTCTAAGCTGAAACTTTCAATGGAGAAAAGAGAAGAAATACACCATGAAAAGCCTCTCAAACACTTAGAAATACAATAGTATAGCTTTAAGATGTTACCTCAGTAGTTTGAAACCTTAGCTTTGCCTCTTGTCTCCTTTTTTTACCTTGAAAATTTACAAGCTCTCTGTAACACCTTATGTTAGGGCCCATTTCCCATGTATTAGATCATTTTAGATGTCTTTCATCATGGATTAGAGACTAAAATCATAATATGATAAAATCAGAGCTTTACAAAATTCGGGGTACTGTTCATTTAGCAAATTTTATTTTACCCGACGAACTTTGAAAATTCATAACTAAATCTAGAAAATTTATCTTGAGGTAAATCAAGTCTCTAAATTTATCTTAAATTCAGATCTACATGGGAAAAATATAAAAAAAGTAACATCATTGGGTCAATTTGTACAGTAATTTCGTGGATATTTACTATTTATTTGGTCAATTTGCTATGTTCCAGTTTTCTGACCTCAACTTTGAAAAATTATATCTCCTTCTATTCTGTTATAAACTATGTATAATCTATGTCATTTGAAAGCTATACATGTATACTTAATGACATATTTTTATTATACATTTATTTCACTTACACAGGGCATAACTTTAACTTAAGTCATGAAGGGTCAGAATTTGACTCTTACTGGAACAGTTTTGGGAAAAACTTCATATCTCCTATTATATAGCTCCAATTAACTCCAAATCAGTGGCATACAAAACTTAAAACATAGACCTTTTCATACATATAAACCACTGAATTTTTAGAGCTTTGTACGATTTTATATTATCCTTTGAATTTTCCAGTACTTACTTTCCAGATTTCAGTTTTCCCCTTCTTGTCCTGTTCTAAACCCTGACTTCGAAAATTCATCATAATTCATACATTTATCCAATCTAGGTGCTCCTTAGCTCTATAAAAATATTGTTCTGTCTACTTTAAGATCATATATAACACTTTTATAGGATGCTCTATTTAGAACAGAGTTCCTCTGCTCAAATCAATACTGGTCATCTCCAATGAACTTATGTCATAACTTACATGATAAGCTTCATAACACATTTACATTAACATTTAGTACTCCAATTTCATGCATAATATCATAGAGGACTTAAAAGAATATATTCAAGGCATCAAACAGGATTTAACCCCTTTCATACGAATTTATACAAATTCCCAAAACATAACATCAAGACTTGCATAATAATATCATTCATCATTCTCTTCCTCTTTTCCTTTAGCTCTTTGCCTCCCTTGGATTTCTTCCATAACTTGGACCTATCATGTTATTATTTGGGTGATAAGATTTTGGAAATCCCAGTAGCTAGTCACATCTCAAACATTTACATTATCATGCATGCTATAAAACCTTCAATACATCATAATAATCATTTCAAGACATAAATCACCATATCGTTTATAAAAATTTCGGCATTATAACGGCATAGAAAATGGACATCCCGGGTACTATCCCTTCCATAAAAAAAAAACAGCCAAAACCAGTCTCAAACATCATAAAAACAATATGGCAAGTCATCATTCACAATATAATATAGCAAGACAATATAATGTGAGAAAAAGTAACTATGCTACCTCATGAAACTTTATGTCTTTCCTCTTTGATTCAACCATTTCAAGGACTTCCTTAAGCTTTCTCACACCCTAATGCATCACCAAATATCAAATAAATCAACTTGAACCAAGGGTTAGTTCATAAGAACTTCAAACTAATGGTTCCATGACTTTCTTCAATTCATGAAACCCTAATTCTTCAAAAATTCACCAAAAATTCATTTCTAACTCAAAAATGATGAATTATACCTCTATTCCATGTAATTTTTCATGAGGAATCCAAATATGGCCTCAGAATTGCCAAATTCCATCTCTAGCTCGGTTACTGTTTATTCCGAATTAAGTTTCAAAAAGCTAAAAATTTCACTTTCTTAATCTTAAGCTTTTTCATGGAATCATCACTTGTTCCTAAGGTTTTGGACCATGAGGAACTCATTTTTGGCATCAAAAACATGAAATTCCAACTCTAAGTGTGAATAGTAACTCGTCCAAAATCAGGAAAATTCAAGAAAAATTGCTACACTTTGTTATACAACAAACCACTTGCATATTCAAGCTTTAAATGTGTAGTCTAGCATTTCCCCTATGATTTATGGTTGTTAAACTCATTTCCTTGCTAAATCATGTTTGAATGAAACCCTAAGAGGAAGAGGAAGAAAATCTACTCCATGAACCATGCTTTAAACAACATGAACTACAAGCTTGGAGTAGTAGAAGAAACTTACCAACTTGAGCTCTTGAACTTCCTCTTGAGTTTCCTCTTTTCCTTCTCTCTTTTCTCTCTTCTTCCTTGCGTTTTTCTTTTCTGGTTTGGTTCTGGAAATGGACGTGCAGAATGGGTGGAAATGGGTGGTTAAATAACTTAATCATATGGCTTAATCATAGTTAACACTTAACCACCTTAAGTTACTTTTTGACAAAAAAATTCAACTCCTTCTTTAGTAAGTTTTCTCAACCTTTTTGAGATAATTGGTGGGCTTCATGGGCTGCAGCAAAAGTCACGCATGGGTGAGAGAGAAGTGTCCAAAATTTGCTCAATTTTCCTGATTCAGATATACCTCAGTCCGGGTACTTTTTAACTGTACTGATAAAAATGTCTTTATACTATTTTAGCATTTTCGGGATGCACGACTATTCTAATTTTATTTTTACATTTCCATAATTATCCTGTCCCAAATGATATCTGTATATGGCCCATATCCAGACCTGATTTACTATTACTTTTGGACACTCGACACTAATTATTTCTTTATTCTTGAACATTAACCCTCAGTGCCATATACCATTGGACTTCTCTCATCGAGGGATTCATTTTGACAGTAATTTTGCATATTTACAAAATTACCCCTGACTCGGGGTTAAATTATAATTTCTGGAACTTTTGGGTCATTAGGTGTAATTTTCCCCAAGACTTTTCTATTTCATTCCCCCACGTAAATTTTAAACCTTTTAGGACATGGATGTCCTTTCCATAATTTTTTAAGGGTAAAAATATAATTTTTTCATTTTTCCATTCAACCGAGAAAAATGATCTCTTTACCCTTTTTCACGTAAAACGGTGTTTATCCGTTTTTGCATAATCCCTATACATTGCTACATATTTTAGTTTTCTTGGGATGTTACAATTCCCTCCCCCTTAAAATAAATTTCGTCCTCGAAATTTGGATACATACTTGTATCACATACTTTTTTCTATTTATTTCCCAATTTCCAGATCATTTTACTGGAGGAATACTTTCATATTTTAATTACATGACTTAAAAGTCAACTTTTCACTTTGATTTTATTCCTCCATTCATAACATCTAATAGATATGGTTAATATTTTTCATGTTGGGATATGTCGAGGACATCATAACCTTATTTTACTTTAGGGGTATCGGAAATTCCCTGTAACATACCCATTCATAATCATTATCCTTGCTTTTATAACTTTCTTTTCTTATTCATACTATAGTATCTTCTTTGGCACCTGACATTATTCCTTTTCTTTATTTTTCATAATTTTATGCTATTTACATGAATAATCTTTCTATTAAGCATAAGTTGACTACACTAGCTTTGCTTACATGGCACTTACAAGACCATCGTTTCCTTCTTTTCTTTTTCCTTACCTCAAGTCCACTCATCTTTTATTTCATTATCACTCGAGGTTCTTGGTGTTCTCATAATACTTCTATGTTATAATCATAAAGATTATAACTCATTTTAACTTATCACAACTCCGTATCTTGAAAGCATTACTCATCGCTGCTATCTGTGGGAATATATTTTTGATAAAAATTTATTATATAAAACATAGGCTACTATCCTCAACTCAACCCTGCTTTATTACTCATATCCTGATCCATACTTTCTTTCATTATTATAGACCCCTTGGGTCATCATTGGATCCGGACTAATTATATCAGGGGAGGAGGTTTAGCCTATTTCAATTCATAAACTTATTTCTTACCTCTTTTCCCACAAACTTTTCTTCTTAATCAAGCGGTAAGACAGTTTGAGAAAAATTTTTTTTCACAATAAAATTTTTTATAATATCTTACTTGACTTAGTAAATCTCTCATCTTATTTCGGTTTTCGGTCTCTCCCACTCATAACTTTACTTACTTTATTAGGATCTACTGCGATCCTTGGGAGATTCTATAACCTACTGACCGTACTTTCATGAGCTACATTCATTGAGTTTAGTAAGTCAAAAATTTTATTTAAAATATTTTTAAAAATTCTCAGTCATCTTTTATGCTCGTTACAGATTCGGAGTATCTTAACACCTCATTCTTGAGAACCACCAGTACACTACTTATACTTATACCCATGCCAAAATCTGTCTTATAGAATACTGGCAATGACTTCCTTTCCAGTCACAGCTTATCTGCGTGACCTCTGAGTATTTTACTACTTTAATTTCTAGGCCATTCAACTACTATTTCCATCTTTCTTCTATCAACTGTTTCCTATCCAATAATGGCATCTCATCACCATTTTCATTTTCATTCATTGCTTATACTGCTTCTTGCTCTTTGCTCTAGTTTTTGTCAACTTAGAGTCTCAACTTACCATTCTGCATTTATGATAAACATATTCCCAAACCCAATATTTTTACTTATCTTAGCATAGCCTTTTGATTATCTTTGCTTTTATGGGTTGGGGTCTTAACGATATTAATGCAGTGGTCATTACTCTTTATCACTTCTCATACTTCTACTTTATTGTTTTTATCCATAACTTCCTTAGCTGCTTAGTCAAGATTAATTAGTGGTTTGGCATCTTGAGGGAGATTTCTCAACCTTTCAACAGTTTGCATAATCCCTATACATTGCTACATATTTTAGTTTTCTTGGGATGTTACACTCTCTCTCACTCTCCTCCCTCTATTCAGATGTGCTTGGTGCTGCTGAAAATGAAGGCTTAACAAAGTTTTAACCACAAGCTTAAAGGAAAGAGATCAAATGCAAGGTTAATCATGGTTATTTTTATTTAATCTTGGTTACTTTTATTCAAAAGCTTTTCAATGTATTCCAAGCATGTCTTGGTCTGGTTTAGATGTGTCCTACCCTCAATGTTATCCAAAAATTGTTTTAATAGTTTTTATGGACTAATATATCATTTACCAATTAAATTTACTCATACTGATTAAATACTTTAACTGCAATTATCATTAAATTAGTACAGAATTATCAAAAAATTACTTTTAGTCTAAAATCATTATCTTAACTCAAATTATATTTTAGTGAGGTCTAATCACTATTCTTAAATCAATACTACCTTTTTATGCAATTTAAAATAACCTTTATCGGGTAAAATATTAATAATAAAACTTTAATGCACAATAAATGTTATATTGATCTTAATACATTCCATACTATATTCCATTGGACTTAACTCCTTGAGAGCTTCATTTTGACAATAATTTTTATATTTACAAAAATGCCCTTGATCTAGGAAAAATTTATAATTTTTGAAACTTTCAAATTATTAAGTATAATTTTTCCCAAATCTTTATTTCACTACCCTTCCACGTATAATTCTTCCTTGGGGACTAAAATGTAAAGAAGTTTTTTTCCAAAGGCATAATCATATTAATCCAGACTTCTCAAGGACTATGTGGCAAAGAATTTTTCTTTCTTGGAGCAAAACTATAATTTTCTCTTTTTCAGTTCTAATCCGGAAAATTAACATTTTTGCCTTTATTTGCTCATTTCTATTTTTCTCTGTTTTATGAGATTTTAGACATGTTTTTAGATATCATCATTTTTATTATTCTACATTATTTAATATCTAGTAAAATTCAGGATATTACAACACTCACTCATCAAAATACCCAAATCAACTCCTAAAACCAACTATGAATCCACACAATTCAAGTACCACAAGGATTCCAAATCTTGGGGGCTAGGGTTTGAGGAAAACATGACTTAAACAACAAAAAACCATTACCTAAAGCTTGCAAACACCAAACAACACCATTGAAACATTATAAAACAATTTAATCGATGGGAACTCAATCATATTGGAACCCCAAGCCTCAACCACAAAAACCACTCTCAAGACATGGAGAAAAAGGAATGAAGAGGGTAAAAATCATACCTTTAAAATTCAAGTTTCCCCAGGTCTTAAATCACGATCCCCAGCCCTAAAGTTCTGAAACCCTAGAAAGCACCATTTCTCTACGAAAATGTACTATTATGATCATCAAGTTGTGTCCTTTATAAGCTGAAATCCCGACTCGGCACTGCGATGAGGGATACTAGGGCCACGGTGACAATGCCTTGCTTCTAAAAAGTTTATTTGCTCATTTTTCCTTCTCCCCTCCAGTCCTGGCCCCTCTAGTCTTATACAATTCCATTAATACCCTTTCATGAGTACACTAACATGATCAAATTAACAAAATTTGAGGTTGTTACAAATATTATTTTGAATCACCCTTCATCGGTTGTTCCTCAGCCACACAAAGAACATTGTACAACTAGTTCCTATTTTCATGCAAACTAGTGGATCTCTTCCTTGTTAGCTAAATGAGGCCTCCAGCCAAACCTTTCTATGAAGCTTACCATTATATTTCATTATTTTGCCATTAACATTGTCCTCTTCTTCCTACGGTGGTGCAACAATTGGCCCCTCTTCAATGTTGTTATTGTTTTCTTCAGCATTTCATTGTACAAGTGGTTCGACATCCTCTAGGTTCGACCGCACCTTTGCTTGATCTTTTGTTTCCTTTATATTTCAATGGCCTCTTCTTTTTTATTTTTTCCCTAGTATCATAAGGTTTTATGGCAACATGCAAATAGATGCTATTTCATTTTAATTCGAAACCCCCGCATTTATAAAAATGAATTCATATAATATATTGTTGGATAGAAATAGAGAGTTAAGAGATGATAGATACAAAGATAAAATATGACTTTTACATAGGATCACTCTTTTAATCATTTTTATTTATACCATGAGAGTATAACATTTGCACTTTGTGATCAGGCATTAAGGGAAAATCTAGATTAGGAAGATGTACAGTGGTCTCAAATTGGTTTTTTGGATTGCAATGAAGGAATATACCCTTGCACATATGCATTTCTTGTCAATTAATTAGGTCATTACCCACCGCCCCCAAAACCAAAAAAGAAAAACTTTTTATTTATTTTCCTTTTCTTTCTTTTCCTTTTTTAAGGGGAAGAGGGGGAGTTCAAGATTATCAATTAGAAAGGGGGAAATGCTTGCTCTTAATTCTACTCAAATATGATACTTCCTCTTCTAGTTAATATAACACATTTTTAACCAAATCATGTGAAGTAAGAATAGACGTTAAAATTAATTAACACTCTTAACTTTTTTCAAAAATCATAATATTTTTCTAAAACCACATTTATTGAATTTCTTTCTCTTTCTCTCACATTAATTAAATAGAGGTATTTTTTAGTAATACATAACAAGTAGTATTGCCTTGTATTCTAAAGTAGGACCCTATATTTAGGACCAAAAAGAGTAATATAGATGTTAGTTTTTCATAGAAGTAATCATTATTACCTATGATTTTGTCTAGAAGTTGTTGGACATTACTGGGGGATCCTAAATTGGACAAATATCTGTGGGTTGAATTGACACTAGAAGTTGTTGAAAAAAAAAACAATAAAATTACAAAGAAATTAAATGTAGTCTCATGTGAAAAATGATTTTAACTTATTATAACTTATGAACAATGCATTTGTTATGAGTTTTTTGTAATGTGCAAATAACATTTTAAATTAATTAAATCCGGTTTGAATTCTTAAAAGATTATTTCACATGCTCATTCTTATAGTTTTATTGGGTTTTAAAATAGGTTTATGTTTTAAACTACTCAATTGGGTCTTTATGGTTGTAAAATATGGTTGGCAAAATTACAAATGCATCGCTCATTACACCAAAATTGACTTTTCTTGGTGGTTTTGAACCTCTAATAATGTAAGCATCGAGATAATAGGAAGGCTTTCGTTGGCAGTTTTTAACCACCATCAAAAATTTGTTTTTGTTGGTGATTTTACATAATAGCTGCCAACAAGTTTTTTTTTTTTAAAAGAAGGATCCTTCATTGGGGGTTGGTGTGTAGAATTGCCAACAAATGGTTCTTTTTTATTTAAAAAAAAAAAGAATAAACCGAACAAAAAGCAAAACTTAAAACTAGATTTTTTGTGCAAATCACAATGGAGAGAATCATGAAGATATCCTTTGTAATAGACAACATTATAATAAATTATAATGGAGAATAAGCATCACAATCAACAACTCCAGAAATTACAGCAAAAAGATCATAACACCACAAAATTAATATTAAATGCTTATCAAATTTGGAAAGAGATACTCTGAAACTTTTTTTGGAAGAAAAATTAGGGGAAGTAAACAAGTCTAGATGCCTATCAGCCTTGTGGTTGTGTGGAGCGGCCATCATGTCGTTGTACTCAACAGTGGCTTTGGCTTCAACTCTTGAGTTTCTTGGCCACCTTCACGGTGGCTTCGACTGCAGCACTGGACTCCTGTAGCTGAAGGTGAACAATTGCATAGTTGCCTTCGAATTTGAAAATGAATGCTCAAGGAGTTCAATATCCCTCTCAAGCTCATCGATCACCAAGTCAATCATGTTGAGATAGAAGTCAAGAGTGAGGAGGAAGGAAGAAAGAAGAAAGTAAGAGGCAAAAGTAGATCTAGAATAGAGAAAAATAATGGGTAAAAGAAGGAGGAGATGGAGGAAAGATGGATGGAAGAGAAAGAGGAAAGAGGGAAAGGTAAAAGTGGGTGAAGGAGGAAAGAGGAAAAGAGGTTCACGTGGGAGAAAGGAAAATAACAAAGGGATCTTGGTGTACTTAGAAAAAGTGAAAAGCAATAAGGAGAGAAAGATGGAGTAATAAGTAATAACGTCCATAGATTTTTTTTTTTTTAATTTTTTTTTTTATTAACGGTGGAGAAGATTGACCTTTGGCTTGTGTTTTTTTTTTTAAACTAGAATTATTCAAACTTTTCTTGTTGGTCATTTAAATAACCGCTAACAAAAGCCTAATTTGTATTGGTGATTATTTAAATAAATGCCAAGAAAACTTTGTCTAATTTTTGTTGGTGGCTTTTATAATAACTACTAATTCTTAGGTGTCAAAAAAAGTCAAATCTAGTGTACTAGCTTCAATTTGAGATCATTTATAAACATCCTCATAACTCCTAAAAAACAACAAATTTCCATATCAAATTTCAAACCTTTTTTTTTCACCAGAAACTTTACCTTTTCATTCTTCCGTTTATTTCATTTGAAATTTTTATTTTTTGAAACTAAATAATTTTTAACTTTGAAGTGAGATTATGAAGCACCAATGCTTCAAAAAAGTATATGTTGAATCAAGAGTTTTGATGATTCCAAACCAACATCCAAGAGCTTGGATTGAAGATATCAAAGGAGCTCAAAGTAGTGAAGAAATTCTGAGTAATCCATGCTAGAATTGTTGTTTGATCTTTAGTTATGGGTAAAAGACTTTGATTTGATGAAAAGATGTTTTAAAACGGTGATTTTATATTAAATCATGAACTATTTGAAAAATACCCACCAACAAACGAAATTTGAAAAGTTTATATTGAACTCTCATGTTGGAAATTTGAACTTTACCTTTGAAAATTCGAATTTCGAGTTGAAACTGAATAAGTCTGAAGAGATTCTTCTCTGACAGACGAATTTTGATTTACCAAAATTTGAATTTTCATATGAGCCTGAAAGAAGCTTCTTAGAGACAGACGAACTTTAAGTCTTCAAAATTTGAATTTCAGACAAAATGCAATTTGTGAAAACCAAAGAAATTCGTCTGAAATAATGTTAAAGTTCATCTGAAATCAAGATTATCTTGAGCTTCAAAATTGCTCTCTGACAGACGAATTTTGAACATTAAAATTCGAATTTCAGAAGCTTAGGCTGTGAGTCTGTTAAAATGAAATGTTGACATACGAATAATAAAGTTTTGAAACTTCGAATGTTGAAGTAAGTATGAAGAGAGGACTCTCTGATAGACGAACTTCACTCTTTCAAAATTTGAATTTCGATGAAAGTGAACTACTGTGTCTTTTGAACGTACTATGGATAGACGAACTTTGGGGTTCCAAAATTCGAATTTCGAGGGCACTGTAGAAAATTGAAAACACTGTTCACACTTAACAGAAAAACTTTCTTCTTGAAAATTCGTATGTCACAACATGGAAACATTTTCTAAGTTTCAAAATTCGAATTTCACTTCATGAATAGACGAACTTCGGTATTTCAACGTTGGAAGCTTTAACCTTCGGTTCCTTCTAAATTCGTCTGTTGGCCAACCAAAATTTGAATTTCAGTATGTTAGAAGCATTAAATGCGGTTGGTTAACGGATAGTTTTTCAGAGTAACCGTTGGATAACTTCCCCAACGAATAGATTTTGTCTCTACCGAATAGTTGGGACCCAAATCTATAAATACAACATCATTTGAAGTTGTGGGTAACGAATCAAACTTGTATATACTGAAATTCTGCCAAATCTTCTTCTGAAAAAGCTTTTACCCTCTCAACTTCAATATCTGTACTTTAACCTTCATATTTACTCTATTCAAGAGAGTTATAGCTTTGTAAACAATCTAATCTTCATCTGGAAGATAGATTTACTTGTGAGGGGATATCACAAGGGGATTGGAAAGCACATTGTGGAAGTGCTTAGAGAGATTGAGAAAGCTCTAGGAAACAGAGCACAAGCTGTGTACTGTGGCATTTGCAAGAAGCCCGTTGAATTCTTGCAGTATAGTGAAAAATCTCAAGAGGTGTCTTGGGGACTGGACGTAGGTCAAGTGGATAGATCAAACCAGGATAAATTTCTGAGTGTTCTTCTCCTTATCATTACTTTTTCAGTTTGCTCTGTTTATACGCTGCTTGCTTTATACTTTGTTTTCTTCACCTATTTCACTTTGTGCAGAAAACTTTTAATCTTCCCAATTCACCCTCCTCTTGGAAAGTCAGCCTAACTAACAGTATACGCTTCTATATTCGATATACGATACGATATGATACATGTATTATACTTATGCATACATATTCATCCGTATCAGCTTCAAATTTTTGTAGTAAAATAGGATTATTTGAAATTGTTATAAATATTTTATGGTTTATTTTATCATTTATACTATAATTTTTACAATATTTAATACTAATTTTTCTTTTAATGAGGAAATTTATTAATTATACATATAAATAATTACATAAATAATATTATATATGTATAAATATTTCTTGCACCCGTATCATAAAATTTTAAAAATTATCATATCTTCCATATCGTACTATATTGTATATGATACATGTATTCATATCGATACTTCATGGAAGCAAGATAAACAAGTTGAAGAGAGCACATAAAAATGCAGACATAAAATGTTATATACATTCTTATTTATTGGGTCATATTTTACTTTAAGAACACATTACTGAATTTAAATTTCAACCAATTCAAATTAATCAAATTAATTTTGTTTGACTTCATATATCTTTTTCTTTCTCTTTGACTTTTTTTTTTTGGCTAGATCTTCGTTGTTGTTTGAAATTATTTTTCCTACGATTTTTAAAAATTTTGTTAAAATTATCTGAACTTTCTAAAGTACATTCAATTAACTTAAATATATACTTTAAAAAATTTAAAAGTTGAAATGAAGGATAATTTAATTCCAAAAAACAAAAATTAAACTAAAATGCAAAATAATCTTTTCATTGCAATAAAAGATGGCATGTATTTTAAAATAAAAAAGAAATATACAATTATTTCAAAATTTCCATTTTTTTCATTAAATCTCCCTGAGAAAAGTTTTTAAAAAATTGTTGGGCCGTACAAAATAAAAGAATTCTCTAATCCATGTCTTGCTTTACACAATGACGTCTCCTGCGTAAAGTACAACTAAAACGAAGACAACGAAACAGGAAATAAACAAATAAATAAATAAATAAATCGGGGTAATTATTTTGAAAAGTGTGTTCATTATGCCATTGTTATTCCTACGACTCGGTTCCCCGTTCGGATTCTCCAGTTTGAAGAAAAAGAAAAATATAGCCGTTAACTAGATCTGAAATTGTAAAGTTGGGATTGAGAATTATATACATAGTCCTTTTGACTTTTAAGGGATAAAAGGTAAAATTACATAAATAAAAAATAATAATAAATTTATTAAGAATATAGAAATATAAAATAGTTTCTAAAAATATTTTTATTTAATATTAATAAATTTTCTATCATACAATTAATATAAATAAATTATATTAAAAACATATCATCTTAATTAAAAATATTTTTAAAAATTTTTTAAATATACTCAATAAATCTTAAGTATCCTTTATATTTAAATTTTATGTATTCTGTATATTTTAAAATATAAAAACTCTCCAACTATACCTTATACTAAGCAACGGACGGTGTATATATACAGCTAACTGCTCTTTTGTTTTTTCCAGATCTACATCTCTTTCTTTTTTTTTTTTCGACCGCCTGATCTACATCTCTTCGCTTTGCCTTAATTTGAAGTTTCTCTCTCGTTCTTCTCTCACAGGATATGGCTTCTCCTGCACTCACACCAGTCTCATCTCTGCAATCCGCTGTCTCCTTTCTTCAGGTTTGCGCATCGATCTACTGTCTCTCCTTCCTCAATTTCTTCTCATAATCTCAAATTTTCCATCTTTCTCTCGAAGTAATTTCTCCATCTCACGCACTGATTGCTTCAGGTTTGCCACAAAAATCTATGGATGGCTTAGTTTCTATCTTCAAGCAGTCTGTGTATCAAGTAGTTCCGCCTCTGATTCGCTCATTTCAGTCTTCATAATGCAGAGGCACCCATTTGTCCTTTCCGTTCTCTTCTTCCACTCAACTTTGGGTATGATATATCACTGTTATATGTCTCCTTCACTTTATGTTCTTCGTTCGATCAGGAATTGCGTGTTTTAATTGTCATTTCGATTTATTAATTCTCATTTTACAGTGGAGCCAGGATGAGGATTTTTTGTTTTTTGGGATTTTTTTATATATATGGAGTTGTGTTAATTTATTTTGTCAACTAATGAAATATATATTTTAGGTTTTTTTGAATGTAATATAACAAAAATAAAAAATAAAAAAATTACCAAACCATGACATGTCAAATCTTATTTATCAAAATATAATACTCAAAGTTAATTAGTGACTCTGCATCTTGTATTATACATGTGAGTCAATTGCCTAGTTAATTGACTTACTGATTTTTTTAATGAAAAGCAAGTTGCATGGGTGGTTTAGAGACTTGCTTTTTAAAAATTTAACAAAAAAGTAATAAACAATAAAAGTAAGTTGTATCGCCATCCATACATTTTAATTTATAATTTTTAACAAAAGTAAGTTGTATAGCTATCCATACCACTTGCTTTTGTTGTTTATTTAAAAAAAAAATTCTTGCCACATGGCAACTTGATCAATGTTTTTTTTAATTCTTGGTATGGGAAATTAAAATGTTTCATTTAATCCTATTTATAAAATATTATTTACTAGTGCATAAGTATTAAAGAAAATTAGTTATTTTCTAAGAGTTATAAAAAATTAACATAAGCTTCCAATTTTACTTATTCACCTTAGTCAAGTTGTAATAATTAGGTGGAGGAGAGAAAAACATATTAAAATAGAGAACAATTTATGAAAAAAATAAAGTTATTAAAAATAAAGTAAGAAATTTATATGAAAATCTTACACTAAAACTTATAAATAGAACTAAACAAATATTTTAAATAATATCTTATAAATATTTTTTTAAAAAAAACAAACAACATTAAAAAGTAAGTCACATAACCATGCTTGCTTTTCATAAAAAAGAAACATATTAGTAAGTCGATTAACTAGATAGTTGATTTATGTGTACGGTACAAGATGCATTGCCATCTTGATTTCGGGTATTATGTTTTGGTAAATGAGGTCTAAGATGTCATGATTTGTTTTTTTTTTCATTATATTACACTCAAAAAAACCTCTATTTTACCTATATTACCTATATTTAATACACACATAAGTTTGGGGAGGGAAGAGAAGAGTGTTTTTTTTTCCCTCTTCCCTGCCTTGTAAAATGAATATTTGGGTTTTCTTTGAATTCAAACTTCTACAACATATACTCTGGGTCATATTTTTTAATGAAGAACTTCGATGTAATTGGTTTAGGCTTCTTTTCTTTACTTATTGATTTTGTGGAATAAGAAGCATGGCTTAGTGTTTAGTTTCAAAATTTCAAGGAACAAAAAACTAAATTAGACTGGCTAGTTTCACAAGTCTGACCGGGAATTAGTTCACTCATAGATAAAGATTGGCCAATTTCAGAATCAGTATAAAACCAGTCGAATCGGTCACGTACAAAACTGGTTGAACTGGTCTAATTTTTAATTTTCCAATTTTAAAAATAAAATAACATTATTTTTAATACTAAGTGATATTTTTTTGTATAAATTTTTTGTATAATATAATATCGTATAAGTATTATTATAATAGATAATTATTAATAATGATAAATTTACTTAACAAATAATATAAAAATAGGCTATTAATTATTTTGAATTCAAAATATAATTATATATTAATATTAACTTGTTTATATTTTAATATTAGGTTGTGAAACTTATTAATAATATTTTTAATTTTATATATTATATAGAAAATTAAAAAATTACTAAATTTATTATTATCAATTTAATTTTGATTGAATCACTATTGAATCATTGAACCTCTAAACCATTGTTTGGGAAATTTGATTTGGTTGGAGTAAAGGGAGAGGAGAGTCTCCTCTCTCTCTCTCTCTCTATATATATATATATTAAATAAATATATGGAAATGAGCACTTTTCCTCCCCTCAACTCGCTTCTAAATAAATAAAGAAAAATTTTATCTCTACTCAAATTTATTAAACTAAATAAAAAATTCTCAACCTTTATGTTAGGATAATTTTATTACAGTGTATAGATTATTAAATTAGTAGTGTACTTTATTTATTAAATAGACTGAGTTAGTTATTCAATAAATTATAATATATTGGAATATTAAACTTTATTATATTGAAAGAGATCTCAACTAAGAGATTAATTTTGGAATCAAATAATTAGGAGCTCATTTGAAAAACTTGACTTTTTCTCTTATTCTCTCACCTTTTTGGAAGGTGACTCTTGCTTGTCATTTTTTTCCCTCTTCATCTTCCTTATTAAAACCATAGGTCATAGCATACAACATACTTCCAGATATGTTTGATGGACACTTTTTTATCCTAAATGATATTAGAGTCGCCCAGGGAGCCATTTCGGTGCTTGCAGTGCGTGTGTTAACGTAGTGCAATTGCAGTCACTCTTTTCTTTTCTTTTCTTTTCTTTTGTTTTCATTTGTATCATCATATTAAGTATAATAATATAATAAATTTCCACCTTTTTTTTTTTGAAAAAATTACAAATTTAGGGGTGAAATATTTATGCTTTCATGGTCTAAAAAATTCTAGCTTGGACATAAAAAAATTACAATTAAAACATAAAAATATCCGATAAAAATTCAAAAAATTTCATGTAAACTCAAAATTTTTAAATCCAAAATTTCAAACATGAAACTTCATTACTTGGCTACCATGAAATTTCAATTTCTCTTTTTTTATATATTTTTCATCACAAATTTGACTAAATATATTTTTTATTACACTGACTTTATTTAATATTCCGCTTCTTAACTGGCCATACTAAAAAAATTTAATCTTACAAATTTATTTAGCAAATTTTTATAATTGAATTCTAATATATATTTTAATCGAATTATAATATTTGTTTATCAAAATGTCCAACAAAATTAGGTTAGTTAATTTTTTATAATATAATATCTTTGAATAACGTAAAACAAATAAAATGTGACAAAATTTTTCGATAAAGTGAATATTTTGTCAAGTAAATATTTTGAAAAATAAATATTATAGTTCAATAAAAATATATATAGGAATTTGATTAAAAAAATTTGCTAAATAAATGTATAAAATTAAATTTTTTTTAATATGGTTGGTTAAGAAGAACCAATGTACAATGCTAAATAAAGTCGGTGTGATGAAAAATATATTCAACCAAAATTATAATAAAAAATATATAAAAAATGGAGAAATTGAAATTTTATGGTAGCCATAGGAAATATTATATTTTCATGACCTTAAAAACTTTAAATTGGACTTAGAAAAATTTCAACTGAAACTTAAAAATATTCAATAAAGATCCCAAAAATTTCATTAGGAGAAATTTTAGATTTTAAAATTTTGAGTTTACATGAAATTTTTCAAATCTTTATTAGACATTTTTATGTTTCAGTTGTAATTTTTTATGTTCAAACCAGAATTTTTCAGACCATGAAAGCATGAATATTTCACCCTTGAAATTGCAATTTTCCTAAAAAAAAATGGTGGTGATTCATTACATTATTATACTTAATATGATGATACAAATAAAAAAAAAAGATAAAAGTGGCTGAAATTGAGCCACGTCAGCACACGCACATGGTGCATGGGTTTACTCCGTGCAACGAAACGACTCTCAAGTCACCCATTAATTTATAATTCTCAAACCAAATCTTGATAAAACAACTTAGGAGTTTTATTCCTCAAACTTTTAAACTCCTTTTAAACCAAATATTTGGGGCTAAAAATTCCATATTAGACTTGAACAAATCAAGAATTTTCCTTTTTCTTTTTGTTCAAATAGAATTTTCCTTTTCCCATATAAAGAAAGAATCTATGATTAATTCACAATTGAAGAAGCTCAAAACTCCATTTAAGCAAAAAAATTGAAAATCCCTAATTCTAGGATTTAAGTCCAAGAATAAACTTTCAAATCCAAATGCTTTCATTTAATTGAATTAATTCTAATGTGCAATATATCAAAATAAAGCTTGAAATATGGGAAACAAAATTTCCAACTTATTTATAGGGACTACTAAGCAAGATTTTGTACAAAAATTGCAACTAATAATGAGAGCTTGTAATACCATTTGAGAAAAAAGAGTATAGAAATGACAACAGAAATACATGGGAGTATGCTAGATCCATGGTTGTGCATGAGACTACGAAGAGAAAGAAAATGAAATATAAGAGGAGAAATGCAAGTGAAAGTTGAAGTTTCCAAAAATAACTTTAGGATTGAGTTTTATTATATTGACCCCAAAATTAGTTTGTGAATTGAGATTTTTTTACAAGATAGTCAAATTTTAAAGAAATGTCTTTTAACAAAATGTTTTTAGGTTTAGGCTTACTTTTAGAGAAATGTTTAAACTAGGTCATATATGATTTTTATATATTTTGTAATTTATATATTTTCTCATTAATTGTATTTTGTTTCTATTATTTATTTTTCCTGGAAATGGAAAGCTCGTGGTGGCCAAAATAAAAAAAGTTAGCATCAGCTTTTCTTGTTGTGATTTGAATCTCGAGCTATTTCTTCAACTAAATATCTACCTTCCATATGATTTGGATCATCTCCACTACTTTTTTCACTATTATTTCTATTGGAGAATTTTGCGTGACTCTATAGTTCTAATAAACCTTTTTTCAGTAATAAACTTTGCAATCCTTAGATCATATGGAAAGTTGAGATTTAGATAGAGAGATGGCATGGGAGATTTTGGTGGGAGATGATCTAGATCCCTTTACTTGCTACTTAATGTTTCATCAACATGATATTGCTTCATGTAATTTTAATATTTTAATATAGGCTCGCATAGCATCAATTGGCTCTGATACAAGCCACTCTCCTTGTAGTACATCATCACCCATTTCCTTTATCATAAATAGGAGAGTGGCCCCAAGGGGAGAGAGGAAAGGAAGAAGAAAAGTAGGAAGCAAATGGACTACTCAAAGGTCAGTATACAACAATAATAAACAACGTAAAATAAATGGATTAGATGAATACAAATTGAAATGAATGTAGGAAATTAAAATGCAAGATGTTAGAAGAAAAACAAGGCGGCACTAGTCTGCACAAAACTAGCTTAAGGAAGGAGGAGGAGGAGGAGGAGGATCATGCATTGTAAAAGACTAAAACTGTGTAAAAATGGCGGTAGTCCACACAATTTAGACTGAAAAAAAATAAAGGGTGGGAAAACTAAATAGGTGTCAAAATGCCGGAAGTTCGCACACTCTAGACTAAGAAAGAAAATATTAATAAACTCAAAAGGAAATGGTTAATAAAATAAATGAATTAGATGAATATAAATTGAAATGAATATAGGAAATTAAAATGTAAGATACTTGAAGAAAAACAGGGTGTCACTAGTCTGCACAAAACTAGCTCTTGGAAAGAAAAGGAGGAGGAGGATGATACATTGTAAAAAACTAAAACTATGTCAAAGTGGCGGTAGTCCACATAGTCTAGACTAAAGAAAATAAAGGATAGGAAAACTAAATAGGTGTCAAAATTGTAGAAGTCCACACACTTTAGACTAAGGAAAAATATTAATAAACTCAAAAGGAAATTGTTAATAAAATTTTAGAGAAAGAGAAAGTTCAGAGGTTCACAAAGAATTTTCTCCATAAAATCTCTCAATGCTCTCACTACAATGAGTTGCCCTTACGAGGGCCCTTACTGTTAGTTCAGCTAGCTCCCCAAAAGTGGGGGTTGAATTAGGAAGATTGAAATTTTTTTTGTAAAAGATAAAATACAATAGTGATACTAAAAGATTACTGAAAATAGAGTATAAGAAATAAAGAGTAAAAGGAAGAAGACTCAGTAGTTTATCCTGATTCAGTCTATTCTACTTGACTTACGTCCAGTCCCCAAGTCACCACTTGAGATTTCTCTACTATTTCTTATAATATTTGAATGAGTTCTTACAATGACTGCAGTATAATATCAGCCTGAACTTTGGACTGAAACAAGTTTTCTCACTCTTCTCACTCAAGAGTAAGACTATTTCCCTTAGTGTAATCTCATACTAAGTATTCTCTACAAGTGTGTAGATGTTTACAGAATGAAAACTCTTTCAAAAGAGTGGATATGAAATTTAAGACACAATAAATGAGCTAAATAGAGGGTAGGTAAGCTTTGAATGAATCAATAATTGAATAAGCGGAGTTTTGGCGTATATATTATTTTTCTCATCACCCAACAATTTAAATGAGGTCCTATTTATAATTTTTGGGCAAAATTATCTGTTAGAAACAAAGATTAGCCATTACTCTTAGTAAAATAACTATTCACCTACTGCATTAAATGCATCTAATAAAGGTTATGCGGATAACCTCCTTAGGTTATGCAAATAACAAGTAACCGCTTGCCTTTGTTTTCAACGTAGAGCTTTCGTTATGCAGATAACCTAGTTAGGTTATGTGAATAACATGCTACCCAGAATGACTAAGTTTTAGCTCAAAATCACTTTCATAAAAACCTACTCATTTATTAGGATAACGTTAAATTTTTCTCAAATTGAGTTTTTGTGAAACTTAGGTTATCAGGATAACCTCCAAAGGTTATACGGATAACCTGTTTTGCCGAAGAAGAGCTATGAGTTATGTAATATAGGTTATGTGAATAACCTCCATAGATTATGTAGATAACCTTTTAACAAAAGAATTCAAGTACTCTGTGACACACGTTATGCGGACAACCTCCTTAGGTTATGCGAATAGTGGGCTGTATAGTACCACTTGCATTTACTGTTCACTTCCTTAAGCGGATAAAGTGCCTACCTTATCAAGATAACCACTTGGACAGACTTGAGAACTTGATCCCCAAGTTGTGTTATGTGAATAACCTCAATCCCTTTTCATGAAATTGAAAAATGGATTTTGGAAAAGCTTTGAGATTGAGTCTTTTATCCCCATAACTTTCAATGGTTATGCGTATAAGATAAAATATTTTCTTGAAAATCATGGTAAACACTTAGAAATATCTTTGAAATTGAGACTTATCCCTATAAGTAAAAACATGTTCATGAAAACCAATTGAACACTTAGAATCATTTTGAAATTGAAGCTTTATCCTCATAAGATAGCTTTTTTTATGAAAACCATTTTGAAATCATGAGCTAATCATTAATCATTCAATTAGTTATCTCATTTAATATTGGGTTAATTAAAATTCAAAGCTCAACTACCTTTTTTTACAAATAATTTCTTAAAATATGTGAAACAGTTTTTTAATCTTCAAAAAACTCTAACTTTGTTCTTTATATCACTTGTGTTCCTTTGTTATTGGATCTCCAAGCTCATTTGTTTTAAAATCATCAAAACATCTGAATTTACTTTCTCCCCCTTTTTGATGATGACAAAACAACTTAAACTTATTCTTAGTCCTTGGGTTTGCATGAAGCTCCCCCTCAATATGTGCATAGTCTAAATATGGTCAAATAATGTAGTGCACATTTTCAAAACACGGAACACCAAGAACAAGCAAAGTTCACAGTAAAGGAACACCAAGGATAAACAAGGTTCACAAAAGAAATTCATTGTATTATAAGTATTCATTACAAGTACAAAAGCAAAAACATGGCAAACAAGATAGTAAAATAAAGCAGCAAATCAGGTTAAGTCTTGTTCTTATTAGATTTCTTCTTGGAAGGAGTAGACTTCTTCTTTTTCTTAGATTTCCTCTTTTTCTTCCTTTTCTTCTTTTTCCTTATCCTCTTCTTTCTCCTCCTTTTTATCATCAGCAACAGGGTGAATTCAACACCAGCATCCATCCTAGCAATGTCCTGATCAAGATTGGCCTTCCATTGCCTAATTCTTTGAAGTCTTTCATCCAAAGAAAAAGGAAGGGTGGAAGGTTGCGGTGGAACAGTGGACACTGGGACTAGGCGAAGTGGCACACTTGCAATAGCAGGAGGAATAGAAGGAAACACAGGAATGTACTGTATATCGGGTATCACAGGTGGAGGTGAGATAGTGGGAAAGGGTGCAAGAGAGGGATCAGAATTAGATGCAATGGTGATAATTTCCTACACAGCAGCCTCAGCAAGATAATTGATGCCTTCAAAAGAGATAAGATCAGGGAGAGGAGGAAAAAGAGCATTAATCTCTTGTCTTTGGTGATGAAGATAGATTTGGTGAATGAAATCACCTTTAGGCAAGAGAACTAAAGCTCTGCTTGGATCAAGAACAACCTTTTCCTCAATACTATAGTCCAGGTTAGGACCTAGGTCCTCTGATAGAGTAGGTAATTGTGTAGAAGTAGTTAGTTTAGTGTATGTGGGAGGTGGTGGTTGGATTGGGGAAGAGGAAGGCTAAGGAACACCAGAAACAAGTTGCTCACACAGGAGTTTTACTTCTTGGGTAAGACTTTCAATTTTAGTCTTAAATTTCTCCTACATCTTAGTAATGAGATACCCAAGATTGATCATGTCTTCTCTTTATTCTTTCCTGGTGGCCATTGCAATCTGAAGTAGGTTTTGGTAAGGGTTGGTATGTTGATGATGTGGGGAGATCAGTAGCTAGGATTTCATCCGGTTTGCTTTGAGTAGGGGTAGATGTATGAGGTTCAAATTAAAAGGTTTGAGGTAGTTCATAGGGTGTAGATGAAGAGAAGCTGGAATCACCAATTAAAGAACTCTTTATGGTAGATGTGGGCCCAGAACCTTCTTCAGTATCCCTTTTCTTATCAACCCATCTCCCATTCTCCAGACTCATTCCCATCTTCTGCAAAACTTTCTCAATAAACTCTTATGGCAGTATTGCAGGCCTTCTCTCAATGTGCAAGATGTTATTAAACTTTCGGATCTTGGTGATAATATGTCCAAATGGCAACTGTGAGTCTTATCTATAAGTCCTTGCCTTCCACATCCTCTGCAGGATAATATCCACTGCATTCACTGCTTTTCCTTTTATCAGTAGTAGCATGAATTGGAATTTCCCTATGAATAGGTAATTGAATCCTCCACTTTGGTTGAAGAACATATGAGAGACAATGTAATACAGAATTCTGCTCTTAACACTTAGTAGAGTTGGAGTTATTTTCCTTTTAGAAGGCATATTTTGCCTTTGCCTGAGGAGTCTTGATACTATTGTGCTCCATTTCTAATTGGCTTCTCCCTCAATGTCCTCATTAACATCTTCATTTTTAGCAAGATACTTTGAGGTCTCAATGTTCACCCTTATTCCTCTAGTGGACAAGTTTAGAATTTCACACAGCAAGTTAGGGTACAGGACAATCCGTCTCTTCCTCAATCTAACTTAAAACACCTTTGTATCATGATTAATTCTCAGGGAATTGTACCAGGCATGCACAACTTCCTTATCATAATCCTCCTTCAGTTCAATCAGACCTCTATATTTTTCTACCAATCCAACAGCATCAAACTTATTCCTCACTAGAAATTCTTATATTCTAACACAATGAGAATTGATTACCTTACGCTTTTTGAAATCAGTTTCATACAACTCTTTTAAAATCCTTATAGTAATCAGCTCATCTATAATTAATGTTTCCTCAGATTCAATAGTAGAAGAACTTACGTGTGTGTCAGCCTGAGGTTATGATTCTGGAATTTCCTTTGGCTTTGTTGTTCTGTGCTTGTTCGGTCGAATACTTGGCCCAGCTTCAGCTTTTCTCTTCCCTTCACTGGTTGATTTCAAAGCGTATTTTGACTTCACGTTACACTGTGGTCGTTCCCCTTGATTACTACCCTTATTCTTTGCTATATCAGTGATTCTAGATGATTTGGGAAGGTAAAAGAGGTTTAGAATTGCCCAAAAAGAGTTTTAAGAGCAGGAAAATAGATGAGATTTTGGAGATTTTGGAAAGCTTAAGCAGTGCAATTGAAGGTCTTTAGGATAGGGTTAAGTTTTCCGCACAAGGTTTTATTGAAAATCAGAGAATCTTATATATAATCTCGAGGTTATGCATATAACCTATGGAAGTTATGCGGATAATGAGCTTTAGAAACTATAAGCAAGGCCATGGTTTGTTAGGTTATGTGGATAAGGTCCTTAGGTTGTCCATATAACCAACTTGAGATAAAGAGGAGAAAAGAAAAGTTATTCAGACAAGCATACAATGTTATCATGAAAAGAAGTTTCACAAAATGCACACAAAAAATTTTATACAAAGCAAGTTATTCGGATAACCTTACTATCTTATGCGGATAATGTTCTCACTTTGGGAACTTCTTCTCTAGAAGTAATGTTATGCGGATAAGTTAGACAAGTTATCCTGAAATCGAATCACACAATACATATACAAAGGAGCAAACAAAGTAGCGTATGCGCATAAAGTAGAAACCTTATTCGAATATCGATTTCCTCAGAGGCTTCGAGTTTCATAAAAGGTCTCATTTTCATGAAAATCTTCATACCTTATGTGAATAACCTCAAACGCAGAGACTATCTACCCAAGAAAATCAACACATTATCAGTATAAGGCTATGAGATTATGTGGATAACCTTATTTGAAAAGCTCATAAACACTTACTGATAGTCTTGTTATCCTCATAAACCTCTTCTTTTCACCCTATCTTCATTCTATCATGCATGTTACTTCTTTTCACAGATTTTGAATGTTTCAAATCAAAAAGCACCTATAAAACAAACTTTTAGATACTCTGATGCTTAAGTTAGTATTGTTATTGATTGAATTATAGTTTTAAGACGGCTTTCAGAGAAAACTTATAACTTATTGTGATTTACCATTCCCAATTTTCTCTTGATTTTTCCATGTCTGTCTTCTACAAGTGGCTTTGTTAGGATGTTTGCAAGCTAATCTTTAATAGGAACAAACTCCATCTTGACATCACCTTTCAAAACATGATCTCTTATGAAGTGATGTCTTACTTCAATATGTTTTGCCCTTAAATGCATAACAGGATTCTTTGAGATATTGATGGCACTTTGATTATTACAACTTATTGAGATTTCCTTTATCTCAATCTTAAGGTCTTAAAGTTGTTACTTCATCCAAAGGACTTGTGCACAACAACTTCCTACTACTACATACTCAATTTCAGTTGTGGAGAGTGCTACACTATTTTGTTTTTTACTGAACCATGACATTAGAGAGCCTCCTAGAAATTGGCATGTTCCACTTGTGCTCTTTCTATCAGTCTTGGATCCAGCAAAATCTGCATCTGTATAACTTACGAGCTATTTTCCAATGCCTTTTGGATACCAAAGTCCCATTTGAGATGTACCTAACAAGTATATGAAAATCCTCTTTACAGCTGTTGCATGGGACTCTTTGGGAGATGATTGGAACCTAGTACATATACAGACACTAAACATGATATTAGGCCTACTAGCAGTTAAATATAGTAGGGAACCAATCATCCTCGTATATTGAGTTATATCAAAGAGTTTTCCTTCTTCATCCATGTCAAGCTTAGTTGCAGAAGCCATAGGAGTTTCCATAGGTTTAGCATGTTCTATTCCAAACTTCTTTAGCAGCTTCTTGAGGTATTTTGATTGATTGAGAAAGATGTCATCATTACATTGTTTGTTTTGCAATCCAAGGAAAAAGTTCAGCTCACCCATCATTGACATTTCAAACTCACTCTGCATTAACTCAGAAAAGTTCTTACACAAAAATTCATTAGTAGCACCAAATATAATGTTATCAACATAAATTTATACAATAAGTAAATCTTTATTTTTTCTTTTAGTAAACAAGGTTGTATCAACTTTTCCTCTTTTAAAACCTTTTTAATCAGAAAATCACTCAGTCTCTCACACCATGCTCTAGAGCCTGTTTTAACCCATATATAGCTTTCTTTAGTTTATATACATGATTTGGTTTAGTTGAGTCCTCAAAACCTGGAGGTTGATCAATATAAACCTCTTCCATGATATATCCATTCAAAAAAGTACTTTTCACATCCATTTGATACAACATAATATCTTTCATGCAAGCATAGGCTAAAAGAATTCTTATTGCTTCTAATCTTGCAACTGGAGTAAAAATTTCCTCATAATCAATGCTTTCTTTTTTATTATATTCTTTAGCTACTAATCTAGCTTTATTCCTTATTATTGTTCATGATTCATCAAGTTTGTTCTTAAATACCTATTTGGTTCCAATAATAGTATGGTTTTTAGGCTTAGCATTAAATCCCAAACTTGACTTCTTTCAAACTAATTAAGTTCTTCTTGCATACCTGAAACCCAGTATTCATCAGTTAAAGCCTCTTCAGTACACTTAGGTTTAATTTGAGAAGTAAATGCACATTTATTCACTTGATCCTTAAGTTGTCTTCTAGTTTTAACTTTCTCTTGAATATCCCCAATAACTTGATCAACTGAATGATTCTTTTGATATCTCCAAGCTCTAAGGAGTTATTGAGATACTTCCTCATCTATTTCACATTCATTATCTTTCTCCTGGATATCTTCCTTTACATCATCAAATTCAGATATTTTAGAAGGATCAGTTTTTTTTCTTCAGACACATTTAAATTATTGAAACTGGAAATTAAATCATCCTCATCTTTAGCATGCTTAGATAGAGTTTTATTTTCGAGAAAGACCACATGCATAGATTCTTCAATAGTTCCAGACTTCTTGTTAAATACCCTATATGCTTTACTTCTATTTGAATTGCTAAGAAATATACCTTCATCTGATTTGGCATCAAACTTACCTAAATTGTCATTGTTGTTGTTGTGGACATAGCAGGTGCATCCAAAGACATGAAGATAAGAGAGATTGCGCTTCTTTCTTTTATACAGCTCATATGGAGTCTTCCCTAGTAATGGTCTGATGTATGCTCTGTTCCCTAGTAATGGTCTGATGTATGCCCTGTTCATCAAACAGCATGTTGTGCTTACTGTATCAGCCCAAAATTGTTTAGGCAATCCTTTTTTCATTCAGCATTGCACAAGTCATCTCCTACAACACTTTATTCTTTCTCTCCATAACTCCATTCTGTTAAGGAGTTCTTGGGGTTGAGAAGTTGTGCTCCACTCTATTTTCATCACAATAGTCAGCAAACTTGATATTCTCAAATTCTCTACCATGATCTCTTCTAATACATACAATAGAGCAACCTTCTCATTTTGGATTTTCTTGACTAAGATCAGAAAAATATCATATGTTCCATCTTTAGAGGAAAGAAATAAAGTCCAGGTAAACCTAGAATAATCATCTACCTCAACAAGTATATAAAAGTTTCCACCAATACTCTTAGTGCGATTAGGACCTATCAAATCCATATAAAGTAATTGCAGTTGTCTTATTGTAGAAACAATGTTTTTGGTATTGAATGAGGACTTTGCTTGTTTCCCTTTAAGATAAGCATCACATTCTCTATCCTTTTCAAACTTAATGTTGCATAGAGCAAGAACAAGTTCATTTTTAATGAGTTTATTTAATTGATGCATGCTAACATGTGCTAATCTCCTATGTCACAACCAACTATCATCATTTTCACTTACTAAGTATATAGAGTCTAGAGAAGGTAATTTATCTAAATCACTAGTATAATAGTTACCATCTCTTTCTATCTTGAGAATCACTTTATGGTCACTTTTTCTGATGACTAGGTAGTAGTTAGAATCAAACAGAATCCAATTACCTCTATCACAAGTCTGACTCACACTCAACAGGTTGTGGTTGAGTCCTATCACGAACAGGACATCTTCAATTGATGTTTCTGGATTTCTTCCAACAATTCCAATCCCAACTATCTTGCCAGACTAGTTACCATTGAAAGTAACCTTTTTTTTCCTTTCTTATCTCTCAGCACAATGAATTTTTCTTTGTCTCTAGTCATGGTCTCGAACAACCACTGTTCATGTACCATTTATTGCTTTTCTTGGCCTTAAGACACACCTGCAAAACAAGTTTCAGTTCTTTCTTTTTGGTACTCATATATGGTTGGGTTCTTTCTTGTTAGTGGAGGAATCCTTGGGAACCCATTTCATCCCATTGTCATTTCTTTCCTTCCTGAATATACAGTTGAAGGACACATGACTCTTCTTGTTGCAGAAGTGACAGGTGGAGAAAGGGCTAGAAGAAAGAGATGCATGTCTGAAATAATAACTATAACATTTATTCATTTGATTTTTAGAAGTTGGAAATGACTCTATGTTCTAAGTTGTTTTGAGGCTATTAGCATGCACAAAGTTTCTCAGGTAAAGGTTTTGTTTCTTGGTTTTCAATTTCTCCTTGACAGCACATGGGTCATATCCCAGACCAGTTTTGTTCTGACTCACAATTTGATTTCCTAATAATACTTTCACCATGTCCTCACCTCTAGTAAGTTTAGTCAGAGTCTTGAAGAGATAATTATTCTTATCTCTCAACTTAATGCATGAGACACAAATAGAGGTGTTGGAAGAAGAAAACTGTAAAGCAGTGCAAGATGTATAAGCCTCACTTTCAAGCTTGTGTATTTTTTTTTTAGCTTGACTCAGTTGTTCAGACATTTTGAGAAATTCAGCCATCAATTCGTTGAATGCATCATTTAGTTCATTGTAAGAAGGTTTAGAACCATTTACCTCAGAATTACTGTCACTATCAAAGTTGCGATTTTTCTTCTCCTCAGCAGTCTCTTGAGCCATCAAGCATAGGTTAGCAATTTCATCATCTCTTGTCGCTTCCTCTTTATCTGAATTATCTCCCAAGATGGAAGATACGAATGCTTTCTTCTTTTTCCCTTTGTCAGCCTTTTTGTCCTTCCCTTGTTTCTTGCTCAGTAGAGGACATTCCCATTTGATATGTCCAAGTTTCTTGCATTTGTAAAATATGATGGAGTATTTGTTTTCTTTCTTGCTGCTGGTGGCTCTATCTTTCTTTGTGAACCTTCTGAATTTCTTCTTTCCATACATTTTGCCAAATTTCCTCACTAGCATGGCCATCGTCTCTTCATATAGCTCAGCATCTTCCTCTGAATCATCATCATCATCTGATTCTACTTTGAGAGTCAAACTCTTCTTTTTCTTGTTAGATGAAGTAGATTCCTTGAGAGCCTTCAACTTCCCTTCATATTCTTCAAGACTCCCAAAGAGGGCTATGACAGATGTCATTGATTCCCCTCTAGCTTCCTCCATTATAGTCACCTTCGGTTGCCACTCAATGGGCAGGGCTCTGAGAATTTTTCTGACTTTCTCAGACTGGGTATATACCTTTCCAAGGCTCTTTAGCTGATTCACAGTGAGAGTGAATCTCTTCTACTGATCCTTGATATTATCACCCTCTTTCATCTTGAAGCTTTCATATTCTCCAATGCATGTATTCAGTTTATTTTCTCTCACACTGGTAGTCCCTTCATGACCAAACTCCAAAGTGTCCCATATGCCTTTGGCTGTTGTACATTGAGACACCCTGTAGAACTTATCTTGATTGAAAGCACTGACCATACAATGCTTGGATTTAAAGTTGAGAAGGAACTTTCTCTTATCCTCCTCATTCCATTCCTCTTCAGGTTTCTTTCTATATTTCCCATCGTCTTGTAGTTTCATCGGAACAAAATCTCCCTTCTGAATAACCGACCAAATATTCAAATCAATGGATTGAAGGTAGATTTGCATCTTCATCTTCTAATATCCATAATGTTCTCCACTAAAACTAGAAGGTCTGTTGGTGTTGTTTCCTTCTGGAAGAATGCCTTCACCAAAGCCAGCCATATCACTATGCCAAAAATCAGATTTATCAGCATTTAATTTCGGCTTTTAATGACGTTTCCAAAATGTGATGTAATCCAGTGCCGATAAAAAGGGAGATTTTTTTTTGGCGTTTGTCACAAACGCCATCTAAACTCGACTTTAGTTGGCGTTTGTGTGCAAATGCCAACTATTCTTATTTTTTTTAAAAAAATAGTTGTTCATCTAATTCATCTCCCCCAGGTAATTTGCAAGCAAAAAAATATTATCTATTCCAGACAATTTACAATAAGAAATCCCAGAAATTAACAATTTCTATAATGGAAGAAGAAAAAAGCATGTCCAAGGATTAAATTTTATTACAAGCCAACAAAAAGACAACAACAAATAGAAAAAAGAATCAACCACTAAATATTGAATGATCAACCAAACAGAAGCGTTATAAACATTGCAAAAACAGGACAATGTTGCAATGGCATTGATGAATGAGAAGTTTCACAGTGGAGTTTAGCATCTAGAGGACACACTTGAAGATGAAGATAGGAGTCGAAATGTTCAAAAGCTTCATTGCCCAAATAGATCAATATAATCCCTGCACAATGCCATCGATTCTTCTGTTATAGCAGTAATCACTTAACACGAACGCTAGCTCTGTGAATCAGATGCGAGAAAGGAGATGTGAGCAAGGAGAAGATTTGAGAAGATGTACAAGATGTGAGGAAGGAGATCAACAAAATCCTTGCACAACACACTTGGTACATATGCTCACTCAAATCCAATCACGTTTAGAGATCTGTGGAAGGAGAGCATCTGAAGAGATTTGTAGCTGCTCAATCCTGCATCCCTTCCTCACTTAGGCAAAGACAAGCATGGTTGGTTGCTTGATCCTATTTCTCTTGCTTGAGCTTTCGGCATCCCAACCCAGATTTGAGAAAAATGAAGAAGCCAAAAGAGAGAGAGAGGAGAGGGAGAGGAAGAAGCGGCCAACTCTGAATGAAGAGGATAGAAACATGGTGCATCGTATGAAAAGGCAAAAATAAAGTGAGAGAGAGAGAGAGAGAGAAGTAGGGAAGAAAATGAGTGAATAATCTGATACATTTATTTTTCTCTAATCTAACAGTTGAAACAATCAATTCATGCCTTTCTATTTTTTAAAATAAAAATCTTAAAAGTTTTAGATGACAGTTCTTAAATAAACGCCACCTAAAGTTCAGTCTTTAGTTGGCGTTTATCAAATAAACGCCAACTAAAGTTCAACCTTTAATTTTTTTCTTTTTTCTTTTAATTATTAAATCGTTTTAGTTGGCATTTCTAGAATAAACGCCAACTAAAGTAACCTGCTTTAGTTGGCGTTCCTACTGGAAACGCCAACTAAAGTTTTTTTTTTAATTTTTAAATTATTTTAGTTGGAGTTTCCAAAAAAAAATGCCAACTAAAGTATTTTTTTCTTTTTTTTTAATTTTTAAATCATTTTAGAGAAATGCCAACTAAAGTAACCTGCTTTAGATGGCGTTTCTTTTGGAAACGCCAACAAAGTATTTTTTCTTTTTTTTTTTTAATTATTAAATCATTTTAGTTGGTGTTCTTTATGGAAACACCAACTAAAGTATTCTCCGCCTATTTTAGTTAGTGTTTCTTTAGGAAACGCTAACTATTTAGGGCCATTAAAGCCCAAAATTGGTGTAGTGCATGTCTTCTCCTAGATTGTTAGATCCTTTAACTAGGAGTCCAGGCTCTGATACCACTTGTTAGTTTAGCTGGCTTCCCAAGAGAGGGGGTGAATTGGGAAGATTGAGATTTTTTTTCAAAGATGAAATACAATAGTGATATTAAAAGATTACTAAAACCAGAGTATAAGAAATAAAGAGTAAATGGAAGAAGACTCAATAGTTTATCCTAGTTCGATCTATTCCACTTGACCTACATTCAGTTCTTAAATTATTACTTGGGATTTCTCCACTATCTTTTACAAGATTTGAATGGGTTATTATAATGACCATAATACAATACCAGCTCGAACTCTAGGTTGAAACAAGTTTTTTGACTCTTCTCACTCAACAATAAGACTATCTTCCTTATGTAATCTCACACTAAGTATTCTCTATAAGTGTGTAGATGTTTACAGACTGAAAACTCTCTCAAAAGAGTAGATATGAAAGTTAAGATACAATAAATAAGCTAAACAGAGGTTAGGTAAGCTTTGAATGAATCAATAATCGAATCAGTGGAGTTTTGACGTATATATTATTTTTCTTATCACCCAACAACTTCCTATTTATAGTTTTGGGGCAGAAATATAACTTAGAAAAAGATTAGCTATTACCCTCAGTAAAATAGCCATTCACTTACCGCATTAAATGCATCTCACAGAGGTTATGGAGATAATCTCATCAGGTTATGCAAATAATAGGTAACTGCTTGCTTTTGTTTTCAACCTAGAGCTTTTGTTATGCGGATAACCTAACTAAGTTATGCGGATAAGGTGCTACCCAGAATAACTAAGTTTTAGCTCAAAATCATTTTCATGAAAACCCACTCAATTATTAGGATAACGTTAAGCTTTTCTCAAATTGAGTTTTTGTGAAACTTAGGTTATCAGGATAACCTCCCAAGGTTATGCGGATAACCTATTTTGCCAAAGAAAAGCTATGAGTTCTGTAACATAGGTTATGCGGATAACCTATTTACCTAAGAAAAGTTCAAGTACTCTGACATATAGGTTATGCGGATAACCTTTTAACAGAAGAGTCCAAGTGCTCTATGACACACGTTATGCAGACAATCTCCCTAGGTTATGTAAATAGCGGGCTGTACAGTACCACTTGCCTTCACTGTTCACTTCCTTATGTGGGTAAAGTATCTACCTTATCAAGATAACCACTTGGACATGCTTGAGAACTTGATCCCCAATCTGTGTTATGTGGATAACCTCAATCCCTCTTCATGAAATTGAATAATGGACTTTGGAAAAGCTTTGAGATTGAATCTTTATCCTCATAACCTTCAATGGTTATGCGTATAAGGTAAAATATTTTCTTGAAAATCATGATAAACACTTAGAAACATCTTTGAAATTGAGACCTTATCCCTATAAGTAAAAACATGTTCATGAAAACCAATTGAACACTTAGAATCATTTTGAAATTGAAGCTTTATCCTCATAAGATAACTCTTTTCATGAAAACCATGTTGAAATCATGAGCTAATCATTAATCATTCAATTAGTTATCTCATTTAATATTGAGTTAATTGAAATTCAAAGCTCAACTACTTTCTTTTACAAATAATTTCTTAAAGCATGTGAAACAGCTCTTTAATCTTTAGAAAACTCCAACTTTGTTCTTCATATAACTTGTATTCCTTTGATATTGGATCTCCAAGCTCATTTGTTTTATAATAATCAAAACATCTGAATTAACACTTACATGGCTTGACATGGAGTTTAATGTTTACATCCAATGATCAAGATTAATATGATCCAACAATTAGAAATTTGATCTAATCTTCAACATCTGACAGTCAACATCCATAGTATAGTTAGCATTTGACAGTCAGACATTTCTGATCAGATTATGAATTGTTTTTGTCAATAGTTAATGAATGAATATGAATAGTAGCAGTCAACGATCAACATATAAATAGTAATTTTGGCTTTCTTTTAAAAAAAATTAATGTTTTGCAAGGTTAAATAGTAATATGAATTGTATTGATCAATGGTTAACATATATAGTAAAATGGTCATGTTCATTGGCCATGTCTAAAGGTGCTTCAGTTGACGGTTTGATGATGATGGTCTCTGCTCATTTTCCAAAGAGAAGAAGAGTTTATTTCAACTAGTTGATACATATTTGCTTATTAGATGTTGAAGCCAGGTAGGCAAGAATCTGGTTTTTTTTTGTTGAGAAACTTACTAGTTTCTGAAGTAATTAAACATTGTGGGTTTTTCTTTATGTTGACTACAGCTAGGTTTGCTTGGCAATCTTCAAATGTTGTATACCATCTAACATATGGCATCCTTCAGAGGATTAGGAACTAGTTGTTGAACTACTATACCTATAATATCAGGCAAAGATTCAGGATATGGATAGTTTAGAGAAAAATGTAATAGTTCTAAAAAAGAGTTATCAACAAGATTAATCTTTGTTTAGAAGTACTGAAAGCCTTCATCTTTAATTGGTTGTGGCAATAATTTTTCAATGGGATCAAAATAACCGAAATAATCCCTCCATGCAATAAACTACTAAGAAAAATTATAGGTGCTTTTGCAGTTGAAATAAACAAACCAAGTGTGGCACGAAAATTTGTTCTAATATCAAAAGGTATTATATCAGGTATCAACATAATCCTAGTAATTATATCCAATGGAACAAAAAAGCATTGAAAATTTTTTTAGGTTTATTCAGGTCATATTCCAAGTTTGAAAGGGAAAGAACTTTCAAGATTTGGATTATTGTTGAATGGGTATATGTGCCTTTGTCCGAGAGATTAGGATGATGTATCTGTGGATGATGTACTTGTGCCAAAAACAGGCTTTATTAGCACTCAATGTTTAGTGTTTGGTAAGAAAACAACAATAAAAAATATTTTAGTTAATGTTTGTAAAATAAATACCAACAAAAAAGATTTTAGTAAGCATTTATAAAATAAATACCAATTAAAGTTCATACTTTAGCTTGCATTTATTTTACAAATACAAACTAAAGGACTTTAGCTAAGTTTTTTAAATAAATGTCAACTAAAGTATAAGCTTATAGTTGGCATTCTTCGTTTCTTCAATAAGCACCAAGAAAAACTTTCACTGACTTTATCTTTTAATACATAAGGCACGGATCAACAATTTGAAACATTGATTAAAAGTGATCGATAGCTTCGTTTTCACTCCTTGCTTTTCTTTTTTTTGTTTCCAAATCTGTGTCCACGTCTTCTTTTCCACTCTCTGCCTCAGGACTTCGATCTCTCACCTCCCTCCTCACTCTCTACCTCGCAGCAACTGGACTGTCCTCACTCACCTCCCTCTTCACTCTCTAGCTCGTGGCGGCCGAACTGTTCTCTCTCACCTCCCTCTTCACTCTCTACCTCGCGACGGCCGAACGTCCTCTTTGGCCACTCTTTTCAGTTCTGGTTCGCCTCCTCCTTTTCCAATCTCCCGTCACTATCGCGGATCTGTTCTACAGTGATACGCTTCGGATTGGATCTCGTATCGGCTGGTTCTTCAGAAATGTGGCCAACTCTCACTGCCTTCACTGTACCTTCACTTTCACTAAAGCCATCAGGAGGTCAACTCTTTCTGCACCTCTCTTTTGTTCAGTTTTTCAGTCCGTACAGCCATGGCCCTCCCTTCTTCTTCACGCCATATTCTCTTGAGGAAGACGAGGTTAGAAGATTGAGTTTGAGACCCCTCTTGCTCTGTTTGGTTTTAAAGGAAAGATCCCACACTAAAGAAAATAGAATCTTATAGATGCAGGGGGGGACTCCGTAGATTTAATTTATCAAACATGGCCTAGTCCTGCTCTGTTATCTTGCCATGAATATTATTGGCAATAGTAAGGCTAACATGCATTGAGTACTCTCGAGGGCCTAACATGCATTGAGTACTCTCGAGGGCCTAGCTCGTCCCGTTATAGCTCAACATCCTGAGTTGCGGGATCTTTTCACTAAAGCACAACCTTACTCTTTATCAAATGGGAGCTCAATTGCACAGACAGCCTTATGTGTTATAATCGATCCCTGTTCTGCAAGTGTTTCAAATAAGTAAGAGTGTATTGATACTTAATTTAACAATGTGAAAATGCAAAGTCCAATGGAATGGCCATTATTGCTGTTGTAAGGCTGTATGGACAATGGACTGCAAATTGATCATACGAATTATTCATCTGTTAGTCTGGTATAACATCTTCTTCAAGGAGACCAGTGAATGTACAAATTTTCAATCCAGAAATAATTGCACATAATGTATCTCTTGTGATTTCTTGCCCTTGGATCTTGGTATAACCTTACTGAATCCTGAATGTGTGTGTTCCTTTTCTTCCCCTGATACTGTCCCAACTCACAAGTAACACGGTTATAATTTGTCTTAAACTTTTACACATATTTGATTGAATTGTGGTATTTACATTATGTACACCTATAAGGCTGGTGTTGCTGTAGTCTTTTGCTCTGCCAAACAATTGAAGTATGATTTATATGTTCCCTAATTATAATGGTTGGTGCTAATGGATTTAGTGTATCTACTTCCTTTATCAGTTTACATTTTTCTTTTTCAGTGGCCAAGGTGTTTGTGTAGGATATTGATGTTAATGTACTTCTAGATTTTTCTCAATAGTAGTTTCTCTGGCATTCCCCGTATTTTGTGGCTTCACTATTTCATGCTTCTGATATAACTGATTATATCACCCAGTTTAGCGGGGAGGTAAAATAGCTAATTCTTTGGGTAGATCCAATGTTTGAGGATTGAAGATATAGCGAGTTAGAGATGCAAGTGTGAGATAAACTAAATCAACGGAGTCCCCTTGCATCTACCGTCTGTATTAAGCTATCTATGGTGTTGTAGTTTGTGTCCTCAATCAAATCTTGTCAAAGCCTTTTTGCATGAATATTATTTTTAGATTATGATTTTAGGAATATGGCTCAATATGAATTATTAAGGATTTCATGGTGATTACAATTAATGTAGGTTTCATAGGGCTTCTTTTCACTGTTGACTAAAATAAGTGGTGGATCAGTTATTATCTTCCGATAAATTCTTTTATCACATTAAAGAGTTACCTCAAGTATCTCATGGTATTGGATGTCATTCATGTCATTGTTGAGTGGGGTTTTGTGTTTAACAGAATATTGGATACTTTCGGTCAAGCATTACCGTCTTCAGGTGTGGAGGCCAATGTTTCAATAGAAATTGATGTAGGGAAACGTTCGATTGGCCCCACATCCAGCTCAAAAGTTTGTCAAAATTTTGGATTGGAGGATTTGAGAATTTTCTATCGCATAATTACTGCAACTGTGGTGTTCATTTAGTGGCTGCCAATTTTTTAGATAATTTATGAAAAAGACAAAAAGATGAAAAAGCTTTCAATATTTTTTCATACTTTTAAATTCATCTTCATAATGTGCTATACTGTTTGTTCAGGACCATGAGAACCAATTGTGGACAACCCAGTGGGACCATGTTCAGGAGTTCAGTACTACACTGAGAATTCACAACAATCTCTTAAGAGGCTCTGAACATATGCGAGTTACCTTTCTTAGCCTTTTTTTAACTTTGAATTGTATCCTGTTTTTACAGGCAAGAAAAATAGAATTGGGAGCGTGGGTTCATTTTTGCCATGTTAGATAAATCTAAATAAAATTAAATGTACATTTCTTTTTCTGGTTTGGAAATAGACACTCTGGAATAAAATATAAATTTTTATTCTATAAATTGAATTGTAAATATTTTTATTAATTGAATTGTAATTGTATTGCTAAAATATATAATTTTTAAGGTAATACATATTTTTTTTAATCAATGAGTTCAATAGAGTTATATATATATATATATATGTACATTCTTCTTTAAAAAAAAAAATAAAGTATCCACTTTTTTTTTTGGATTTTGCTCTTTGCTTTGGATTTTGACTAAAGTACCCATTTTAGTTGGCAGAAACGCCAACTAAAGGGGTATTTTAGTTGGCATTTATGCAAATGTCAACCAAAGTGGACTTTAGTTGGCATTTTACAAACACCAACGGAAATTTCCCTTTTTATTGATACTGAAATTGTTGGTGTTTTTAAAATGTCAATAAAGATAAAAAAATAAAGTAACTATTTCCTTTTTTGGTATAGTAATGCTTGATGGCAATAAAATCAGCATCAACTAGGATAAATCTGTAGGATCTTTGGATTTTGTTTAATGCGAATGGTTTGAAAGAAAATCATGCGGGAAAGATCTAAGGTAAAATGGTTTGGATTCTTTTCAAACAATTATTGTTCAATTTGAACTATAATCATGGGTTTATCTAATTTGGGAATGTAACTGGTTTTAATTTTTGTTGATTAGACAATAGTGATGATAGTTGGTTAGGCAAGAGTAATCTCCTACTAATGTTTTGAGTTAATAGTAATTTGTTTGTTTTCTAGAGTTTCAATCATGAGTGACAAAAAGTCTTCCTCACAATCATCTTCTTCTTCTTCAACAATGTCTGCCCACCCAGGATTTGTTTGGTAAGCCACAAATAGCCAAGGCTTGAAGGATTTCGGTGGGAAAAGCATAATATTCTCTGGTTTCTTTAGACCTGGAAGTTTCAAGGGTTTCTATTTTTTGGTTTACTAATGTTAATAGAGGTTGTGTTCTGGGTAACAGACCCAATTAAGTCTGAGACTCAAGGTTTTGGGTTAATGGACTAATTGATAACTTGGTTAATAACTATCATGTCTATTTTCACCTTTTCTTTTTCCTTTTTTGGAGGCATTTTATCTTTCCTATAAGAATTCTCTAGTGAGATGGTCGAGAAGAAATTTTGCATTGCCTTATATATATTCTATTTCAAAATAAAAAACATTTAATATAGCTTGCTATTGGGTAAAAATCTGTCTTGATACAGTAAAAGGACTGTAACTTTAGATAAATTTATAACTACACACTTAATGAGATTAGATAAGCACAACTAAATATACATATTATCAATATATCCTTTAATTTGTTATTAACTTATTTGATCAGGTGTATACCAATAAAATGATAGAGATAAGCTTAATACTAAAGGATTCTATCGGTCGAGTACAAACCGTTTCAATACATGGAATAAATTATGGCAGGGAAAGAAGAAATGAAGAAAAATGAATGAAATGATTTATATTTAATATAGTATAATGAAAATGAATTTAATTCGTTGTTTTGAAGTCCCTTAAAAATTTTAATTACTTAGAAGGACAAAAGAACCAGAAAATTAAAATAAGTTGAAAAGGCTATATTACCTTGAGGGAAAAAAGAATATATTACCTAATGTAGAAAAAATGGTTAATTTCTTGAACAGTGTCATGATAACGGACTATACTCATATGAACAAAATTTCATTAGGGCCTAATAACACTCCTATACCTACATAATAACTATTTTGATCCTGGTAACATTTCTGTAAGTAATTAATCACAACATTGGTGAAAGCTTTATAGTACCATGGCTCTAGCCATATCCCAACTAGAGACAAAATCAACATAGCAATTATTCTTTACCTACATGGTAATATTTTGTATTGGTAAATTTCTTCCACCAGCAATTAGTGACAATAACATTGGCAAAAGCATCATAATAATGAGACTAAATTAACCCTCAATATTAACAAGGTCCAACAACGAAATTGTAACCCTTTTATACCCAACAAAATGATATAATCTTAAATCGATATATGTGATGGATAATAAACTTCCAATGTTTCATCTTTGTGGGGTATAAAAGGGTTACAATGTCGTTGTTAGATCATGCTCTGTAGATATGAGGGAATAATGGTATGTTGAGATTTAGGATGAAAAAGTATATGACAGAAATAGTAGAGATGAAATGTGAACACCCTACTTCAATATGCCTTTATATTTCACAAAAAATTCCGAAAACTAATTAAACCACACTATGTCATCCCAGAATTCAACTCCCAAAACATCATATCTCATAAAAAGCATCAAAAGGCATCAAAACTAGGTTGAGGCCATGGCCTGCTACAATGGCGCCGTGACCACAATCAGGCAGAATATGATCATATTGCAGCAGCTACAGTAATGTTGTGGTGTGATTCAAATAGAAATGTGAGGCGCTGTGGCCTAGCTTCTAGCGCCACAGCACCCTATGCTAATACTATATTAGCAATTTCAAAGTTTCTAGAACAAACTTCCGACATGCATAATTTTATACTTCGACCTTCGATTGACCTGATTCCAACTCTTATAAGTCAGTCTTATCTAAATTTATCCATAGACATCAATTGCACTTCAATCCAACTCTACATGGAAATTTTGGAAACCTAACACTATTTTGATCACTTTTTAACCATAACTCACAACATACAACCTCCAATTGTCACCAAAGGAAATTGGATACTCAGGGACCATTCATACAGGTTCTAAATAGCTTGACCAACTTGTCTAAAGATATTTCATCTTAGAGGAACCACTCCTATAAGATTTGACTCTTTTGAACCCCAAATTTACATAATGGGCTAAATGCCCAAATCACACCATCTAGCCCCAAAAATCCCCTTTTGGGCTCACATACAACCATCCTAACACACAAACACCTGTTCCAACGATAAGGGCCCATGTTGGGGTCCACATCCTCATCACACATACACACCCATACATAAACATACATATTATCATCCACATCATTCCATAATTATTAGTACATCATTACAATCATTATAATCCCCATACCAATCCAAATATGCTATCCTACTTGGCACAACATACATAGACAATACAACATACTACTGTGACTTGAATATTCCCTTGTCAATGAGACTAGGACTCCTTTGTCTTCTCCGAACTAGTGTTAGAGTATTTACCTGAAATGTTAGTCATGGGAAAGAGGTGTGAGACAAAGTTTCAATAACTGGGGATAACCACAAGCAATATATATAATAATTCATACAACAATGCACATGGTGCCATGAATGTACAATGGAATGGAATGCATGTTTCCCTCACGTATAGCTAGAACCATGAGCTGGCATCATAACAGGACATTTCATATAGGTGACTCCTTTTTAACAGTCGGTGAAGACTGATTCTGGGATATCACTAAGCTCACCTCACACTAGTGCACCTAGCCAAAGGTAACATTAATTCTTAGATCGTGGCTCTCCTTGATCCCCTTGACCACCACAAATTGGTGATGATTTTATGGAAGGTGCAGTTCACTGCCGCCTTTCTCTCCTAACCATAGGAAAAGATTTAGTGACAAGGATCCCTTCCTTATTTCACCCATATCATATCTCATCATATCATATCATATATTATCGTCATCACCTGATCCACTTTTCTTCACAATGTCATGTGGTGATGTTCATGTCATATCATCATGTAATCATCATCATCATCATGTTTCTCAATGCCATGCTATGAACTCAAGAAATGTTATATCATCATCATATAAAATCATCATCAAAATCATCATCATTTCCCATATCGTCTAACCATGTGCATATCATGATATATATAGAAAAACCATACACACACATAACAATATCGTGGTATGAACGAAAACATGCATATACACAAATATATATACTAACATATATTACACATAATATAAACATCTGGTTACCTCAAATTGTCAATACCACACACACGCTGATTCCACTAGCTTCTCAAATTGCTAACCCATGACTCATACTCCTCCGGTCAATGAAACAACATTTACAATATCATAATATCTTGATTAACATAGTATACAACTTGACCAAAATCCATAACTCAACTCAATTATGCTTAACCCAAGGTTCCAACCATATTTTCATCCATCATTGAACCTCATACAGCCATTTAAATCATAACCAATCTTATACATTTTGGATTCCCAATTTCCTCAACCAACAATAATCTAGGGTTAGGCATAAATCCCACATACTCCCTCTAAAAATCATTCCCAAGCATCATTAACACTAAATCACACTTCATTAATCCCATCACATCTATTTTAATCGGTGGAATTCGGCCAAAACCGAAAACCCAACCATATATCCGAAAAACACAACTCAAAACCGAAGAAAAATGGAGATGGAAGATCAATGATCACTTACCCACCAAAATTGAAACTTCTAAAGTCTGCAAAATCACTCCCAAAATTCAGATTTCTCGAACCCTAGCATAGCTCCCTAAGTTTTCTTCCATTTTCCTCTACCTCTGTTGACTAAAATGCTTCTAATTTAAACAAATCCAAAGCATGGAGCCCTTCTGTTTGAAAATTTTTTTCAAAATCTGAGATCATTCGTCGCGGCATCCCTGTTCAGGCCATGGTGTGGAGTACTTCTGCCTCCAACTTACTTTTTCTTCATCATGTTTTCTCTGGTCCTACACATGCTATCAATTACATTTCATTAGTTAGAGGCTAAGTTCGGAATAATATAATGAAGATTGTTACAAAATGGATAAGAGTTCAAATATTTTAAAATGTTATAATTTTCCTAATTAGACACTTTCAACTTTCTCTACAGAAAATAGATAAGATAGATTGAATGAGTCTATGTATGTGGGCATCTCTAAATTCAAAATATACAATCTAAATTACAAATATAATGCAATGGACAAGGCGAAGCTTTAACTCATTATGGTTTTAACTCATTCTTGTATTATGATAATGAATAACTCATTTCTACACTTCCTCAATAAAATTTCACATCACAACCGATAATACTGAAAGACTTTTTCATATAAACTGAATTTACGTACGTTACACTTCTTAAATAAGACAAAGTAACCATCATAACTTTTAAATTTAAATAACATGTTATAGTTGTATTGTCTTACATATGACCTTTCCGTCCAAATAGAGTCATGTCACCTAACTATCATATATGCTTATTAACGTATCAGCAACGTTTTAGTTTTGGTTAACTAACACTGGATGGGTTATATGAAAAAAAAAAAATGTCCCAATACTTTTTGCTCTCGTGTCTACGTGGCATTTTACAAGAGAAGATGTCAGTTGCCACAGCTCACCACGTAGCATGATATGAAGAACGTGGCACACTGTTACCATCATAGGTGGCCATCAAAATACAATGACGCCGAGTCACCGACACGCATGCAATGAAGGATAGAGGTGCAGTCTTCCCACGCTCTCTTTCACTCTGAACTAGTATATAAAAAGCCACAGTGAGTGACGTTAGATTCAGAAGAAGCTATCCTGCCATTTCTGAGTGATCAGAAGAAGAAGAAGAAACGCGAAGATAAAGGAGGGTTTATACATGGATTGGGGGTTGGGACCCTACCGTGGCGCGTGGAACTCGTCACCATTGATGGATGTGTGGGATCCTCTGAGCCATCGCACTAGCTGGGACGTTGGCCGCCACGGTGGTGGCGGCGACGACACCACTGCTATTCCTTGTGCTCACGTCGACTGGCGAGAGACTGACACTGCTCATGTCTTCCGCGCTGATCTTCCTGGTATGCAATTTTGTCAAAGATGCAATTGGTTGAAATTTTTCGAGTTTTACCTATGGAAACTCCTTCCTTCTTCAAATACAAGAAAAAAATTCAATATTATTAGATGAAGTTACTTAATTTCATTAAATTTATAGCAAAAATAATATATTTTTTAAATTATTATCAATAATAAAAAACTCTCACTCATAAGAAAAAGAGGTGTCCGTACTTGTGAATAGTATATAATTTGCTTTGAAATGTAATGTTGAAATATCTCATTTATTATACTAAATAGAAATAAAAAAAATATTATCCTTCGTTTCAAAGCTACTTTCCAGTGTCAATTTTTGTAAGTTAAAATTAGTTAAATTCAGTGAAAAATATTTTTTTCTAAAATTGCTTGCCCTCAATAATAGAAAACTCTCACTCTTCCATAAGAAAAAGAGATGTCCCAGCCCGTGAGTGGTATATGATTTACTTTGAAAAGTATTATTATAATATCTCATTTATTACACAAAAAATTTATATTTTCTTTATATTTTGAACAACTAACCCGTCAATTTTTTTTTCTATATTTGCAGCGAGAGGGAGTATTAACTACATGTGGAATCTTTTATTCTCTCTTGTTCTTAAACCTAAAAAATTTTCACAATTAAAGAGAGTCTAAAATTCCAGAAGGGTAAGCTACTTTAATAAATTTCTCTTGAACGGAATTGAGTACACACCCATCTATATATCTAAGTATATTGATGAAGAAAGAAAAGGAGGCAACAGGGATAGGGTGTGTGATAGGTGTGTGTGCAACGGTATGTCATGGCTGCTCAATAGTGAGGTCCATATTAGGGAAGCTGAATGACTTATGGAACGACAACGTTCGCAGGGGTCTGGAAGGAAGACCTGAAGGTGCAAGTTGAGGACAATAACGTGCTACAGATAAGTGGGGAGAAGGTGAAGGAGAAGGACGATCGGAACGACAAGTGGCACCGTGTAGAGCGGCAGCACGGCGGCTTCCTCCGGCGTTTCTGACTGCCGGAGGACGCCAACATGGAAGAGATTAGTTGCAATATGATGGTGTCTTAACTGTCTCTGCCTAAGAAGGTGACACCTCCGCAGAACAAGAAAACGAAGCACATCAATGTCGATTAGTAATAAAATAACAGTACACACACTCACCACCTAGGTTGTGTCTCAATGTTCTTAATCTATAAACGTGTAAGGGAAGTCTTTTCTGTTTTGCCTTCTATTTCAAGAACGAAAAAAAAAAAAAGGAAAAAGAATGCAGCACTTGTACTAATTAATATGGTGCTAGATATGCTTGTTTCTTCCAGTTACAGCCATGCTTTAATTTCGACTGTTTGGTCATAAGAAAAAAAATTATAGCCGTATTATTTGGGAGCTTTAAAAAAACTTTATCTTCACACTCGTAAAAAATTAAGAAGAAGCTCAAGTCAAATATCAATAAATATCATTAGTATAATTTATCTAAATTCCACAATTGGTGTAAACTAATTCTAATCTTTTTTATAATTAATTTTCCCCTAAAATCAGAAAGTACACAAGAAAAAAAAATCCAAGGCCAAGTAGACTGCCATCTCAAGGTCACACTACACCAAAAACATGGCTTTTCTTAACATATAAAAATTGATAATTATACAAACAAACAAATGTTATTATACAAGGAAATGTTAAGAAAAGTGAAGTGGAGAAACGAGCTATGTTTCCTTTGCAGTTGTTAAAAGCACCACAAAGGAAAATATCAACTGTGGTTTGCGGTTCTTTAAATAAATCCTAAGACTTTCCTTCACTGTTTATATCAAAAACCACACAAGAAACTTTCATATTTTATTTTATAAAAGTCACATCACATGAATCACTATTTATTTATGATTATTGATAAAAAAGAATCAAAGGGTCTCAGATAATTTATCTCATTTTTTTTCTCCAGCTCTTCACCTATTGTTCCCTGTCTCACGCGTGATGTTCTTTGATTTTTCTCGTTGCAAGAACTCCCTCACTGTGTTGTCAGGTCAAAACCCATCTATTTCGCCATTGAAGAAGATTATCTCTCAAATCAGAGCAATACCCAAAGGATGGTTGCTTCTTGGTTGTCTTCTTCACTTGAGGATGGTTGCTTCTTTGTTGTCGTCTTCGTCCACGGCCAGCATTCAGGTCACCGCTCTCGACAGCATCGTCAATGTCAACTCCCTCTTCACCGTCATCATCTTCGTTAGCCTCTCTCTCATTACTCATCGTGCGTAGCTTCGGCAGATGCCTCCTTGATAAACATTACTATAGCTGAAATACAATTCCCTGAGCTTTTTCAATTTTGCTGAACTCACCAAAATTTTTCCTCTGAAGCTATTTTCATTTAATTTCAGTATTTCCTAGTTCTCGAACTCTAAATTACTCTCCAAATAACTTCTCTATTTTAAAAAGGAAAAAAAAAAAACAATCAAACTTTGGTTCAAATGATAAGAGGATTTTAACAGTTTAGTTAAAGACCTTGAGTTGGAGGTTCAAATCTATTAGGAATGTTGGCTTCACAAGTAAAAATACAATTGAGGAGTGAAAGTAAAAGCTTACAAAAAAAAATAGAGTATAATGAAAAAAAAAATATAAATGTAAGATTAAAAAAAAAATAGAGTATAATGAAAAAAAAATATAAATGTAAGATAAAGTGAGAGAAGACTTAGAGATTTATTCTAGTTCGGTCTAATCTACTTCACTTATGTCCAGTTTCCAAGTCACCACTTGAGATTTTTCACTATCTACAAGAATTCAACGGGCTCCTTACAAGATGTACAATTTTTGTGTTTTATTCTAAGAATACTGAAAATCACTCTCAACACTCTTATAAGTGTTTCCCAAATCCTTTTATTATTCCCCTCACAAAGAATCTTTCTTCAAAATGTAGAAAAAACTTTATAAAAATATGAAAGCTCTTTGAAATAAAGTAGATATAAAATTTATGGCACAATAAATATGGTATGTAGATGAAAAAGCTTTGACTAAAAAATTCAGTAGAGTTTTTACAAACACAGACTTTAATTCATTACTCAAAACTTCAAATAAAGTTTTATTTGTAGATTTGTGACTTAACTAGTAGTTAGACACAAAATCTAACTATTAACGACTTTAACCAAAAGTTCGTCTTTAAAAATAGTCATTCATCAACCACATTTAATGTATCTAACACACCAAAATTAAAATTTTGGATCTCAATAGACAAATTTTATAGAGACAAAAAGTTAAGGACTTTCACGTTGAACTTCAAAATTTATTTATTCAAATGTGACATTCAAATTTTGAGTTGGCCCAAGATAACTCATGTTAGTTAATACAAATTTTCATATTGAAAGTGTGTCAAAATACTTTGCAAAATTCTTGCACAAATTTTCATTAGTAGCCTCAAATATAATGTCATTAACATAAATTTGAATAATGAGCAAATCTAAATTAACTTTTTTAGTGAAAAGAGTGTTGGAGATTGTGCCCCAAGCTAATCATTGTATTATGAATATTATTCTTTATTATGAAAAAAGAAGGTGTTTTTTCTTATATTATTATATTGTTTGTATGTTTTCTTTGTAATAATATCCTTGGATAAAGTATTTTACCCTAAATGTCCCTAATCAATCATCTTTGTGGGAACAATGATGAACTAAGGGTAGTATGATTTTGATTGATAATTATGTATGAAAATACAAATCAAAATCATAAGCTCCTATTAGAGAATAGGCGCTGTATCGACCCGTCATGAGATAGTTACATGAATCAAGTCATAAGCATATCTCATATATAATCGTATCACTAAACTCTCAGACTTGAGATCATCATGGCTTCCTATATAGGGAACACTATACTTTGGTATAGTCAAAAGTCACCTTTAATCAGAAGATCATAAAGGCTATGATCAGGCATAGTGGAACTCATGTGGAGGAAGATGAATGGTCAAGATAGAATTTGTCCCTCTAATTAATGGAGAGATATATCTGGGTCCCTTGATGAGTGAGACTGAGAAATGCATGGCCGTGTTCGAATGGAAGAATTTCCATTTGTTCTGTTAGTCTACTTGGAGATCAAGAAAGTAATGGTCAAGTAAAATGAGGATGACGTTTCCATGCCTCATACTTGACTCATATATCATGAGATAAAATAGATGTGATCGGGTTATATGATAGGTTATAACGGATCTCCGACCTCATATAATTTGGGTAGTCACAATATCTTGCTAGAAGCCACTTGTGACTTGTGGGTCTAATAGTGTTATTAGCCCACTACCAACATCATATAGGCCTACAAAGTCACATACAAGAACGGGTCAATTCAAGCTAGAATGTCCAGATTCATTCAATATAAAATGTATCTAGATTCAATGAATTTAATATTCAATTTAGGAGGATAGAATTATATATATATATTATATATATATATATATTAAAATTTGAAATATATATATTTGATATATATTATATTATTTCGACATATATATTGTTCAAATTAATTCAAATAAATTAGTTTTAAATTTAATTCTATATGATAGGTTTAAATTTAAATTAATGTCATGATCTAAATTTAATTTAGATTTGATTTTAAATTTGAATTTAAACTAATAATCTAAATTTAATTTATATGATAAATTAAATCTAGATTTGATTCTGGAAAAAGATTAGATAGTTAGTTTAAATTTAATTTATTAAATAGATTTAAATTCAAACTAATTTATTTAATTAATATTTGATTTAGTTTATATTACTGATTTAAATTAAACAAATATCAAATCCTATCTATATATTGATATAAAATAGGGTACAGAATCTACACACAATTCAAATCACTTTAAAGAGAGAGCGGCCATATACTCAGAGAGTGAGACTGTACGGACGAACACCGTAAAGACGTACGATGAACAGGGTACAGATGTATGGACAAAAGACGAACAGCAAGACTATACAAACAGACAGCGGGCTACATGGATGAACAGCAGGGCTGTACGAATAGACATTGAGACTGTACAAACAAACAGCATATAAAGGTACAAATGAACGATGAACAATGTACAGACGTAATAATGAAAGATGAACAGCGAGACTATACTGACACACAGCGGGCTGTATGAACAAATAGCGAGGTTGTACAGACAGACAGCAAGACTATACGGACAAACAACAAAAACTAAATGGACATACGGACATTCACAAATAGAAGTGCTAGCACACCATTCGAGTTAGACTCACCATTCATGTGGATACCAGTAGATGGAGCTGACCAGTCACGTTAGTTCTTGGGGTCTGACTAAACGAAAAGAATATCAAGGAACGGATCGGAGGTAAATTCTCTTTCTACATCTCAATCTAAACAATGTTGATGGATCCATGGGAAGGAATTTCTTGATAGTTTTCCACTACATGTGTGACATCTGGGCACTGACGAGGGCGGGGAGTGATCGTTGGTGCAAGAAAAGTAAGGCTAAGATAAAATAATAAGGATAAAGTAATGAGGCACCGTCAAGGAGTGGCTCCTGGCAGGCTTCTAAGCGGGAGGGGCATATGAATGAATCGAATACATACCGGAACGAGAGGGATCCAGAGAATGTATAGGTATGGGACTACACAGTTAAAGGATAGTTTAAAGGAATTGATAAGTACTACCTATACCAACAAGGTGCACCTACCTTTTCGGTAGTCTATCCCTTAAGAACTCTTCAGTTAAGCGTGCTTAACCTGGAGCAATTATGCGATGGATGACCTCCTGGGAAGGAGGTGTGTGAGTGAGGACAAAACACACCGAAAGGGCTTATGTTGGTTTGTGGGGACAGTCGTTAAATCCTGAATAGCGGCCGGATGTTACAACATGTATGCTGAAATTCCTAACAGTGGTAGCAGAGCCACGTTAATGATTGTTTGAATTGAGTTCTTGAGTATATGATTGCATGTATGTGATATGTGTGGAACTCAATTTGTCCAATTCAGTTTTTCAAATTAGTTTTCAATTTGATTATAAATCTGCCATTCATATATGTGATATATGTTTTTGAAAAATCATATTCCTGATTTCGGTTTCTAACGTCATATGTCTATGCAAAATAAGGTTTTTGAAACAATCGTGATTCTGTTTAAAAAAATTTCATTTTCTGTATGATGTGATAAGATTCATTTGATTTTCATATGTGCTACAAATATGTTTCTGCATACGTATGCGAGAATCTGTTGTTACTATGACATGATTCGATTAAAATCTGTTTGTATGTAATTCGGGTTTTCAATATGTTTCATATAAGCTTAATCTAATTTAATGTTAAAATCACAAATTTAAACTTTTCATTAGATGAGATATTTGTTACATGTTATAATTTGTTTGTTTGAATTGGATGGGTATGGTGCATGATATGGCTCTAGGATGAAATTGTGGTTTTAAATACGGTCTACATGTTGTGCTTTTCTCTATATTTTGGATGTGCATTCTCTTCTCACCTCACTCCCCTCAAATATTCAATCGAGGTTTCTTTTATAAGTGTTATATTAGAAGAATCCTTTCATTGGCTTGGGAGGATATATGTTAGATGTGCCATATTATGACACATTTATTTTATGCTTTATGATAAGATCATATGCATGTATGTGATGGCACCATTATATATATATGTTCATGTAATGAATAGATGTATGAATAACAACAATATAATAAAATTCCTCAAATTAAATTTTAAGTATAAATGCCACTCATTTATGAGCACCTGCCAAGGCTTTGATTGCCTAAATGTAGGATCCACCAAAATAGGATATACTTAGGTTATCTTAGTGAGGCAGTTTAGGTAATGGTGATACTCATAAATGTTCATGATGGTATGACTTAATTGCAACTATTAAAATAGTTTTGGGTCTCAAGGCAATAGGTAGGATTAAACGTATCGGGTCATATGATGACAGGATCCCATAAATGATCTAAGAGTTACATGTGATGTAATTGGTAAATAAGTTACCAACCTAAATAACTTAATTTTAAGCGTCTTACCAAAACAGACTTACTATTAAGTTAAATATGGATCTTAGCCTACTAAACTAAATGAGGGTTAAATTCTAGTAGGAATTATTAATTTAATTTTTCATATTTTGTTGTAGAAAATGTCGATGAGTAATTCTACTACACTATCATTGTGATTTGTCCTTGAGAAGGACAAACTCAATGGGACCAACTTTCTTGACTGGTTTAGGAACTTGAGAATTGTTCTCAAGCAGGAAAGAAAATCATATATCCTAAATGAACCCATTCCTGAGGAGCCTGCAGCCAATGCTCAAAGAGCCCAAAAGGATACCTATAATAAGCATCTCAATGACTCTGTGGATGTAGCTAGGATGCCTGATGTTAGCCACCATGATCCCAGAACTTCAGAGACATCTGGAACATATGGAGGCTTATGAGATGATTGGGCATCTCAAGGAAATGTTCCAACAATAGGCAAGGCAAGAAAGGTTTGAAACCATGAAAGCCTTACACTCTTACAAAATGACTAAGGGTGCAATAGTTAGCTCTCATGTTTTGAAGTTGAAAAGTTACATTGATCACCTTGAAAGGCTCAAATTTCCCATAACGCAAGAGTTAGCTATAGATTTGATCTTAAACTCACTCCCAGAGAGTAATGACTAGTTTGTCATGAACTACCATATGAACAACATGAAGAAATCAATTTCTGAACTGCATGTGATTCTTAAAACTGCTAAGCAAAACATCAAGAAAAAGCCCAACAGTGTTTTAATGGTTTAGAAAGGAAAAGGAATGAAAAAGAAAGGTAAGGGTAAAGAAAAGGGAAAAGGCCCGAACAACAAGTCTGAGGAGAAAGACAAGCCGAAGCCCAACTCGAAACCCAAGCCTGAAGCCAAGAAGGCAAAGCCTTCCAAGGAAGGACTCTATTTTGAATCCGACCTACCTATGGCACTATCGTCTAGGCCACATAAATGAGAAACACATTTCAAAGCTTCATCAAGATGGACTTCTTAATTCATTTGATTTTGAATCATTTAATACTTGTGAATCTTGTTTATTGGGAAAGATGACAAAGGCACCTTTTACTAGACATAGTGAAAGGGCCATTGACTTATTAGGCCTAATACATACAAATATATGTGGTCCGTTAAGTACAATTGCCAGAAGTGGTCAATTGTACTTCATTACTTTTATAGATGACTTTAGTAGATATCTAATGAGACATAAATCTGAATCTTTTGAAATGTTCAAAACTTTCCAAAATGAGGTACAGAATCAACTTGACAAATCTATTAAAGCACTTCGATCTGATCAAGATGGTGAATATTTGAGCCAATAATTTATTGACCATCTAAGAAATTGTGGAATCGTTTCACAATTAACTCCGCCAGGAACACCACAGTAGAATGGTGTTTCTGAACGGAGGAATCGAACCATATTAGATACGATTTGATCTATGATGAGTCAAACAGATCTTTCACTATCCTTTTGGGGCTATGCATTAGAAACTGCTACATTCACACTAAACTGTGTTCCAGCTAAGGTAATTGAAAAGACCTCATATGAGATATGGACTGGAAAGAAGCCCAGTTTGTCTTTTCTCAAGATTTGGAGATGCAAGGCATATGTTAAGCAACAAGCCTCTGATAAGTTAGCACCTAAATCTATAAAATGTTTTTTTGTGGGGTAGGAAACTAAGGGATAATACTTCTATAATCCCACTAAGAATAAAATGTTTATAGCTCGGAATAGTATCTTTTTGAAAAAGAGTTTGTCTCTAAAAGAACCAGTGGAAGTAAGATAAATCTTGAAGAAGTTCGAGACCCATAAAATCACATTGAGCCAAAGATGGAAGAACGAGAAGATTCACAACAAGTTGATGAACCTACTCAAGTAACACAGGGCCCAAGAAGGTCTGATAGAACACAGCATCAGCCTCAAAGATATGGATTTCTTTTAACTGATAGTCATGATATGTTGGTCTTGGATCAAGAAGAGCCAACCACCTATCAAGAGGTCGTAATGGAATCTGACTCTAAAAAATGGTTGCATGCCATGAAGTTTGAGATGCAATTCATGTATGACAATCAGGTATGGACCTTGATTGACCTAACTGAAGGTATAAAAACCATTGGGTGCAAATGGGTTTTTAAGAAGAAAAACCGACATGGATGGCCAAGTGTATACCTTCAAAGCATGATTGATTGCAAAAGGATTTAAGCAAACTCATGGTATAGACTATGATGAAACCTTTTCGCCAGTCACCATGATTAAGTCAGTCAGGATCCTTCTTGCCATTGCAGCATATTGTGATTACGATATTTGGCTGATAAACGTCAAAACAGTATTCCTTAATGGAAAGATGCTTGAGGATGTGTACATGACACAACCTAAGGGTTTTGTACGTCCAAAAGATTCTACAAAGGTTTGCAAGCTTCAAATATCCATTTATGGATTGAAGCAAGCATCTCGTAGTTGGAATCAATGTTTTGACGAAGTAGTCAAAGAGTTTGGATTTATCCAAAATGTTGATGAACCTTGTATTTACAAGAAGGTTAGTGGGAGCACAATTGTACTTCTAGTGTTTTATGTTGATGGCATCCTACTCATTGGGAATGACATTCCTACCTTACAGAATGTCAAGACTTGGTTAGGAAAGTGTTTCTCAATGAAGGACTTGGGGGAAGCCACCTTTATTCTAGGGATGAGGATCTATAAGGATAGATCTAAGAGGCTAATCAACTTAAGTCAATGCACTTATATAGACAAAGTATTGCATAGGTTCAGTATGCATGACTCAAAGAGCATGACTAGTAGATATCAGTTAGATCCAGGTGAAGATCACTAGACTGCTGTCAAGAATATTCTGAAGTACTTAAAAAAGACTAAGGATATATTCTTGGTGTGTGGAGGATTGAAAAATGAGCTGGTTGTAAATGGTTACACAGATACAAGTTTCCAATCTAACAAAGATGATTCTAGATCACAATCAGGATTCCTATTCTATTTGAATGATGGAGCAGTTAGTTGGAAAAGTTCCAATCAAAGCACTGTAGCTGATTCTACAACAGAAGCTGAGTACCTAGCAGCATCAGATGCAACTAAGGAAGCTGTTTGGATTAAAAAGTTTATCACTGAGCTTGGAGTGATGCCAACCATCTCAAATATGATAGATTTATTTTGTGACAACAATGACGCAATAGCATAGGCTAAAGAGGCTAGGTCACATCAAAGAACCAAGCACATACTCAGGCGATATCATCTCATTAGAGAAATCATTGATAGGAGTGATATAAAGATATGTAAAATACCAACTGATGACAATGTTGTTGATCCTCTTACTAAGCCACTTGCATAGATAAAGCATGAGCGTCTTGTTAGGTCAATGGGTGTTAGATACATCAATGATTGGGCATAGTGCAAGTGGGAGTTGTTTGAGATTGTTCCCTAAGCCAATCATTATATTATGAATATTGTTATCATAATGAAAAAAGGTGTTTTTTCTTACTTTATTATATTGTTTGCATGTTTTCTTTATAATAATATCCTTGGATAAATTATTTTGTCCTAAATGTCCTTAGTCAATCATCTTTGTGGGAACAATGATGAACTAAGGCTAGTATGATTTTGATTGATATTATGTAATAATTATGTATGAAAATATAAATCAAAATCATAAACTCCTGTTGGAGAATAGGTGTTGGGTTGACCTGTCATGAGATAGCTACATAGATCAAGTTGTAAGCATATCTCATATGTAACCGTGTCACTAAACCCTTAGACTTAAGATCATCATGACTTCCAACATGGGGAACACTATTCTTTGATATAATCAAAAGTCACCTTTAATCGGGAGATTATAAAGGCTATGATTAGGCATAGTGGAACTCGTATGGAGGAAGATGAATGGTCAAGATGGAATTTATCCTTCTAATTAATGGAGAGATATATCTGAGCCCCTTGATGAGTGAAACTGAGAAACACATGGCCATGCTCGAATAGAAAAGTTTCCATTTGTTCTGTCAGTCCTCTCAGAGATCGAGAAAGTAATGGTTGAGTAAAATGAGGATGATGTTTCCATGCCTCATATTTGACCCATATATTATGGGACAAAATAGATGTGATCGGGTTATATGATAAGTTACATCAGATCTCCGACCTCATATGATTTGGATAGTCACAATATCTTGCTAGAAGCCATTTGTGACTTATGAGTCTAATAGTGTTATTAGCTCACTACCAACATCATATGGGCCTACAAAGTCACACACAAGAATGGGCCAATTCGAGCTAGAACATCCAGATTCATTAAATCTAAAATGTGTCTAGATTCAATGAATTTAGTGTTCAATTTAAGGTGATAGAATTATATAAATATATTTGATATATATATATATTAAAATTTGAAATATACACTACTATACAAATCCCCAATTTACATCGGTTATTTTAGCCTTTCTAAATCGGTTTTGAAAGCGATGTAGAAGCTGGCTATGTAAAAAATTAAATATTTACATCGGTTAAAAAAACCAATGTTAAATATTTCATTTACATCAGTTTTTTTATAAAAAAATGATGTAAAAAAATTGCATTTACACCGGTTTTTTATAAAAAATCGATATAAAAAATTTGCTTTTTATATCGGTTCATATAAAAAACCAATATAAAAAAAAACTTTACACTTCACATCGGTTTTTAATAAAAAACCGATGTAAGATTGAATTTTTTTTTTCACACCAAATTAAATACAATCCATATCCAAACCTATATTTACAACCAAATTTTTGAAAGAACTAAACAAATTTGGCAGTCAAAGTAGAAACAATTTTTCAGCACATTAGTTTTATACATCAACTAATATATACTCCAAAAGTTAAGTAACCAATCCAAGTTTGACTAAACTATATATTTAGAAATATATCAAATGAATTGTAAAAAAAATGTGACCACATGTTCAGAAATTTTGTCAATTTCTGGCTCAGTATAGGGGCGATCATCTATGTCCAAGTGCTGCAAGTTGAAAACAAATATCAACACCCATATATAGTACGAAGTCCTGATGTAAAAATAAATTATAACAGTTTAAAATCAATATACCACCACATATACCTGTTCCAATGAGTCAACAATATTAAGAGTAATTATCTCAAACATTTCTCTCATGACATAATAACCACACTCTGTGTTCCCAGGTTGTTGGCGATACTACAAAACAAACAAGAATAATCAAAACCAAAATAATTGGATTAAGATATCCTTTAAGTTTGGGTTCAAACTACTTACCTTTGGGTAAATCCATTTTGTATTATTATGACGATATGTGTGTTTCCCACCCCTATATTGATATGTCTTCAAAGATCTGTCATTATATACAAGGAAAAATCATATTATAGACTAATGAAGTCACATGTTATGACAATTCAAAGTTTTTCACAAATATACTTACAAATCAATTACTTGATGAAACTCTTTAGGTGGTTTTTTATCCTTTTTCCAAAGGGAGTCAAACCAATAGATAGTGGTTTGCTCAGGGCATACCACACACAATGTCCAATGATTGCTGCATTATATAAGCTATTGATAATATCATCTCAATTATATAAAGCCTAATTAGAACTATTTCTTTGTATATGAATTTCAAACTTATTACCCTTTATGGATTGGTGCAAACCAACATAGCTTACGATTTTGTTCAATAGTATTTCCTACATAGCTCGTTCTATCTTCTTCTGAGTTCCCCACACCTTGAAGGGCATACGGACAAAGGAATCCAAACCTATCATTGCATCCCAACTGGATGCAATATTGGTGGAGAAACCTGTTAGAGAACTGACATGAAAATAAATGTAGATAAAACACCAAATGTTTATAAACCCAATTGATTGAAAAGATGCTTAGCAATGAAAATAAACTTACATAATACCAAGTTGGAGAATGGATATGTCCAACTCCTTCATATCTATGAAATCTTGGACATTATCTTTATTAAGATAAAATGAATATGAATGAGATCCCACAATACCAGGAGCCATGGTAACTTCAACAGAATTTTTTAATTGTGAAACTACAATCTTTAGACGTGACAAAAATCTCATGCCCGTAATAGCTTGTGAGTTTGGGGATTGAGACTTGGGCATTGAGTCCATTGAATCCTTTCCCTAATCAAATAAATGACAATGTATTATAACTGCAAACAAAATCAATAAGAAATCAAGAGGATTATGAAGTTTTTGATACCTAAGGCATAGCCAATGTGACGAGTCTTTTTGGTCACAAAATATAATATCCTCGAGCTTGGGCTACCATCTCAACCTCATCATTTGGGAATGGCACATGTGCATGAGGATCAATGACATTGTCAACCGACACCTTTACTTGATCCTCTAGTATTTGTTGGTGGTGGAGGATTGATGCCATCTTATAAACTCAACCATGAGCTACAATGCGCTTAGTGGGAACATCCAAATATAGATCACATGCCACTCCCACATCTTGTGCATTGTTAATGTCAAGTGGAGATGTACAACTAGCTTTCATGCTTTGAAGCATAGGAGAAGGGGTTATCTCGGCAGATTGGATATGAATTTGCTTAGAAGAGAGCATAGACATAAACTCTTGTCGCATAGCTTCCATCTTAGCATCCATCTCAGCTCAAAACATCTGTTGCATTCGAGCTTCTATTTCCTTCTTAACCTTATCCAACATTTTTAGCATCTTATGCTCCGGCACCATTCCCCCACGATGGTGCGAATATGATCCAAAATATTGTTTGATTCCCACTCCTCCTCCTACACCCCCAACACAGCCTGGGTGCTCATCCTTGCCTAAAGCAGTAGCCAAGATATCTTGCCTCCCACATGGACTAAATAATCCTTGAGAGGCTTCCTCCTCAAGAGAATCCTATAACATTCAAGTAACAAATATATATATATATAATTAGCAATTGCACTATTGAAGTCACATAATCACTATGATTGATTATAATTTACTTACAATCTTTTCGCCAACCACTCTAGCTTCGGGGGTGATATACTGTCCATACTTGTTCAACCTTACCCTCTTCAATTTTTGAGCATAATTTGGGGGTGATGGAGGACAAACAACAATGGATGGGTCTGACTCTGCAGCTTCTTGTCTTTCTAGCAACTTCTCCTCTATCATCTTATGCTCCAACAACTCATATCCTCCACGAGACAAGTTATGAGAATACACATTTTGTTTTTGCCTCTCTTTATTTTCTTCTCTTAATTTCTGTTAGATATAAATCCAATAAGCTTTTTAAGTAAGAACTCATAATTAAAAATTAAATAATGAAAATGATAAATTTAATTACCTAACATTCAGGAGATAGTTGAATTTGAACAAACTTCTGCCATGTCTCTTCATCTAAGTATGGATACTTGATGCATGGATTTTGTCCCTTCAATTTACCATAAATGTATCTACTGGTGAGACTTGTTTTAAATCCTCTCCACCGCTCCGCTACAATTGTTAAACATTGTTTCCTCATTGCAATAGTAGGAGGAATGTCATAAGTAATCTACGATTTAACACATACATACAATTAACTTAGTAATGAGTAATATTATATTAAAATATGTAGATAAATATATCAATACAAAGGTTCATACCAAGATATCTTGCCAAATCTGGTCTTTGACAGAATATGGAACTTTTTTCCACACAGGGAGCAAGATGTTAACTTTACTGCGAGCCAAATCTCCTAAATAACTCTTAAACTTAGTCCTTTCATAACGTCTTTCATAATCTAACTCACTGAGATCAACATGTAATCTCTGTTGACTACCTCAAGATTTGGTTAATGAATTCATAGTCATGGTATGTCTACCAGTGGTACTTCTACTAGTAGTACTCTTCCTAGCTATCATGGTAGGTTGCTCAAAATTGCTAGAGGAATCCATATCCCTGTTTAGACAATAAGATAAGAAATATAAGTACATTGAAATAAAATTAAATTACAATAACAAATTAAATTAAAATAATAAATGAAATTAACCCTATGTGTATGCAAAATTAAACTTTGAACGTGCGTGTGCATGTGAAATAGAAAAATTACCTCAGGAGAAATTATCCTATATAAGGATATTCTCCCAAATCCCTTCATGGTGATCATGTCTTGTGGCATGTACATTATCTATTTCGTCTTCTTCATTTAGCTGAGGTAGCCTTGAAGAAAAAGGAGGGGTTTCATCAATATCAAAAGTAGATTCATTGTCCTCAATACTAGCAGTTTGTTTCTTCCCTTGGAGAACAATGGACCACTTTTTATTTTCCGGATTGATGACATAAAAAATTTGTTTTGCTTGGTTTGCCATGATAAAGGGCTCCTCCTTGTATCCTATCCTACTAAGATCCACCAAGGTAAATCCTAACTCATCTATTTGAATGCCAATGTTACTATCAACCCACTTGTATTTGAAAACAGGAATTCTAAATGCTATGTAGTCAACCTCCCATATCTCTTCAATAACCCCAAAATATAATGTGGCTGCCGAAATAGGGTTTCTATCTTTTGAACTAGAAAAATGCATCGCTTCAGCTACTATCATAACCCTACTATTTTGCATGGTACTCTTGTTATCCTGGGCTTTTGTATAGAATGAATACCCATTAATATCATATCCACTCCAGCATATGACATCAAAGCGTGGCCCACCGGCTAACCATCTTAGTGTATTGGACACATTATCATCATTCATAACCCATTCATTGACCCAACATCTAAAAGTCTTGTTATGTTCATTCACTAACCATTTATCACTCTTTCGAGGATTCTTTTCCTTAACAATGTTTTTATGCATGGTCAAGTAAGGCTGAACTTCATCAATATTATTCAAGGTGTATAAATGTGCTTGTAACACTTCTGCACGATCCATGCTTTTCACTTTGCCTCCTCGTGTACCCTTACCTTCACCTCTTCCCTTGTGGCAAGACTTTGGAAGTCCAACAGCTTCTATTGTTGACAAGTATTCAGTACAAAACTCAATAGCCTCTTCGGCAACATATCTTTCAACAATAGATGCCTCAGGCCAGTGTGGATTCTTGACATACCCTTTTAGGATTTTCATGTATCGCTCAAATGGGTACATCCATCTCAAATAAATTGGGCCACAAAGCCTTATCTCTCTAACCAAATGAACAATTAAATGAATCATGATGTCAAAAAAAGATGGTGAAAAGTACATCTCAAGTTGACACAAAATAACAACTACATCATTCTCCAACTAATCCAACTTCTGGGGGTCTATCACTTTGCTACATATAGCATTGAAAAAGAAACATAGTCTAGTTATAGTGTGTCTCACATTTTTTGGCAATATGTCACGAACAGCCACTGGTAACAGTTGTTGCATCAAAACATGACAATCATGAGACTTTAATCCTACTAGTTTCAAATCTTTCATTGACACAAGCCTCTTGATATTGGAAGAGTACCCCTGTGGCACTTTGATGCCATGTAAACACTCACAAAAACTTCTTCTCTCTACTTTCGACAATGTATAATAAGCTGGGGGGGCAAATAAGTTCTCTTTCCTGCTGGCTGTGGAGCCAAGTTTGCTCATATTCCCATTTCAACCAAGTATAGTCTCGCATTCACGCTATCCTTACTCTTCCCCTTTATGTTTAAAAGTGTTCCAATAAGACAATCACACACATTTTTCTCCACATGCATCACATCAAGACTATGCCTCACCTCAAGACTATGCCAATATGGAAGATCAAAGAAGATAGATCTTTTTTTCCATAAATTATTCTCAGTTGCAAGCTTTTGGGTCTTACCAAAGATCACATTGATGTTTTTCACCCGTTGATAAACTTGCTTTACCGTTATCGGTCCTGGAGCATTTTCATACTCTTGCAAGTCATTGAAAGCTTTTTTTAATCTACGATAAGGGTGGTGCCTTTTCAGAAATTTTCGGTGACCAAGGTAGATAGTCTTCTTTCCATGTTGAAGTTGATGGTAACATGTCCCTTCTTCACAGATAGGGCATGCTTTGTGGCCCTTAACACTATATCCAGACAAGTTTCCATATGCAGGGAAGTCATTGATTGTGCAGAAGATCATGGCACGCAACATAAAAGACTCTTTGTGATACGCATCAAATACTTCTACGCCTTTATCCCACAACATTTTTAATTCCTCAACCAAAGGTCCCAAGTATATATCAATGTCATTTCCTGGTTGTTTTGGGCCTGAGATCATCATAGACAGCATGATGTACTTGCGTTTCATACACAGTTGAGGAGGGAGGTTATAAACCACCAGGAGAACAGGCCATGAACTGTGTTTGTTGCTAAGATTGCCATAAGGGTTCATTCCATCTGTACAGAGTCCAAGCCTCAGATTTATTGGCTCACAACCAAATTCAGGAAACAATTGATCAATTGTTTTCCATTGAGGAGAATCAGCTGGATGTCGAAGCTTTCCATCAAATTTTCTCCCATCTGCATGCCATCTCAAGTTTTTTGCATCATTTGTATTAGCAAACAAGCATTTGAACCTTGGTATTATTGGAAGGTACCATAATACCTTTAAAGGAGACCCCTTAATGATCTCATCACCATCCTCCTTCACTTTATAATGTGATACCCCGCATTTTGGACATACATCCAGCTCTTCGTACTCATTTCTATACAAGAAACAATCATTAGGACATGCATGTATCTTTTTAAACTCCAAACCCATTGGGCATAGGATTTTCTTTGCCTCATAGTTACGATTTGGAAGTTCATTACCTTCGAGAAGCATATCTTTCAACAACTCAAGCAAATTTGTGAAACTATTATCACTCCACCCATTTCTCGCTTTCAAATTGATCAATCTCAACACTGCTGACAATCGTGTGTATTTAGTACATCCTGGGTACAAAGGTTTCTCTGCATCATTGCACAACCTATTATATACATGTGATTGCTCAAAAAACTCTACTCCAACATCATGGATCATGTCCTCCAATCGATCATTCAAATTCACATCAACTTCCTCCCTTTCAAACACACTTGGCATTTCTATTTCACCATGCCATATCCATTATGTATAGTTCTTGCTGAACCCATTACAAAATAGATGGTCTCTTATTTCTGCAATACTCAGTCGCCTCCCATTCAAACATTGCATACATGGACAATAAAACCTCCCATTATTATCAAGAACATTTCTTTTAGCAAATTCTAGAAATTGCTCAACTCCATTCTCGTATTTGTCACTTGTTCGTCTAGCATTTATCCAATTACGATCCATGTTACCTAAACGAAATTGGAGTCCACAAGTTATCTTTAATTATAAAGAGCTATATTATAATTTCCATATTTAAGGAAAGTCAAGCTCCAAAATTTAATCAATGAAAATAGATCACTTGCATGGTTCCATAATTTCCATAAAATACTTTAGTATCCTATGAGTTATGTAAAAATTTCAGCGAATTCTCCCCCAAGTATTGAGGCTCCCAAAATTTTATAATAGTCAATATTAAAACATCAAATGCAGAAAATAATCAATAAATAATATGGCAATGTAAAGCTATCATCAATCCATTAGTAAAGAAACTTTAGCAGTCAAATTTTCTATTTTTCAATAGCAAACTTATTTGTAGCATTTGAACCAAGACATCCAAATTTCACTATGACCCGACTATTTTCAATAGTCACATACTAGGCACCCCCCCATACAAAATCTAGAAAACAATTCATTAATGTTTCATTAAACTTACAAAGTACCTTATATACACACTAAAAAAAAATGAATGCTCAAATGCGCACTTGTTTATTTCAAGTGGCAATGACATCAATATATCACTATCAATTAGCCAAATAGCCACCTCCTTAATTGACCTCTACATTTATTTTAATAAGTACCAATAATTCAATTGCCAAGAGAATAAACATGCAAGATAAGGCATAAAGGTTTTATTTATTTCTCATGAAATTATTTTTTAGTCTTAGATTTTTTTTAAAAAAAAAATTTACATTCAGTATTTTCATAAAAAAATCACAAACATATGTTTTAACTTCTTCAGATAATGTAACCGAAAAAAAAATTTGTTCCAAAAAAAGCTCCACAAAAATGTGAAAAATAAAATCCATCAAAAAATTCATTTTTCCAAAAAAGTGAATTGACAGTGGAGGATAACATGCACAAACTGGCCGCAAATTGCATCAAAATTCACTAGTGCATCATCTTAAAACATGTATATATAATCTAATGATATTTTTATATTATTATTACTTTTTAAGCTTTTCTCTTCATTTAATTATTATTTGTTTTATTTAAAAAATATTTTTTAAGGGGAAATTATATTATAAGTTTTTTAATACTTGAATAATAAATAATCTTGTCAAAAAAGGGGATTCTCTAAATTTAAAAATATAAAGATATTTTTTCTAATTTTATATGATTTTGAAAATTCTAAAAGAAAGGGATTGATTTTTGTTTTTCTTTGTCAATTTAAAAATCTAAAGATATTGATTTAAATTGATACATGGATATTGACTGAATGTTAAAAAATTTTGACTTAAATTTATAAGTTTAGAAAGATTTGCATTAAGAAACCTAACAAATTAATAAAGAATTTTTTATGATTCCCTACTCTTGGAATTGATATGCATATCCATGTTGATTGAAATTATTAATAAATTCATAATTTGATTGAAATTTATAAATAATTTGTTAGGATTCCCTACTCTTGGAATTGATATGTATATAAAAAATCAGATAATCTATTGATATTTTTGACCAATCTCATCATTTTTTTTTCCATTAATTCAAAGCTATGTATATTAATATCAATTAATGTATTAATATATAATAAAATTCATAATAAATTATACTATTTATAATTTATGATTAATAAAAATATGTCTATATTTTTGTACTTCATAAAACAAATCACATAAGTAAATTTAAAGAAAGACAAATTAATATAATAGATGCATTGTTTGGAAAATAAGGGTTTTTCTAAATAAACAAAAAAGTTTTGATAAATTGTATTGTCAAAATTTTTTATCAACACCAAATAAAAAAAATTACCTAAGACGGATAATAAGCAAAACCTTCAGAGAAGATTGTTGAGGTCCAGTTTTGTTGAGACTAGAATCTGTGTCATAGCATAAAGTTTACAATCCCAAAAAAACTAACTACAACTTTGTCAATCAAGCTACATCTATTTATAGGGATATAATATGACAACACCCATCTGTATGTATATCAAGAAACACAACTCATAAACACCTTGGCAACTAACCCAACCCAAATATCTTTATAAATTACTGAACTAGTGCTGCATGTTTCCAACTTACATCTTTTATTGCGATATATATGTCAAGTACTAATTCAAAAATGTCTATAAAGAATACTTTTTTATATCAAAATTCAGCAAGTTACCATTTGAGTAAGAAAGAAATTACTGTTAGAGAAATTACTGTTAGAGAAATTACTGTTAGTTTCCAGCAACCAAATATATGAAAAAGGACTATTTAATCCAAACATCATACTAAGTGTGACGCAAGTAGTTCCTGTAATGCCAACATTATCATTAACATGTGGAATCCATAAGATATTTTATGGTTCTCATCTAGTCTTCACTTACAGGTTACAACTAATTCAAGCTTTTCTCATAAGAATTTCAATATCTAATCCAAAGACATTAGTTTCTAATCTAGGCAAAATGCAAATTGTAATGATAGATGTGGTAAGAGTAGAATCACGTGGATCACAAAGAAACAAAGACTTTACTATAATGGTAACTCAATCATAAGATGGTAATTCAATGGAGGACCTACAATAGCATGAGAAAGTCAAAATACATCTACATACCAGGATCACAAAATGGTGGTGGTAAGAGACCATATACTTCTTTAAACCATATGTTAAGAAACAAATAGAGATTTAGCAATTATGCAACCCACACTAAGCAGTAAAATTTTCTAAAACACAAGGTAGAAAAGTTGTATTACTCTAAAATTAATAAGTGAATGTCCCTGGGTAATTCAATCAATTTTGGTTTATCCAAGGAGAGAAAAAACTCCCTTGCATATGAAATTTTTTACCATCTGCAATACCAAATCAACAGATAAGTTTCCATAAGGACAATATAGAATATATAGTTGAATTGCTTGGTTGTTATTTACAATCATCAACTTCAAATAACTTGTCATTGTGAGACTTATATGTTAACATAGTGAATCCAGAGCAACCAGGGGCTTTGCCAATTAATTTAGATAGGCCCAAAAGATATCAACACCATTGAATTGATTTTTATGATAAACTAAAATAAACATCTTCTTTTATCTGTCCAATCTCTAAGCCACCAAAATGATACTTATAGAACAAAGACATTTTTTTATACGGAAAAAGGTTGAGAGGTTTTAAAAAAATATTTTACTGGTTAGGATCTGTGGAGACCAAATATATATATCCTATCCAAAAAAAAATATCTTTGTGTGAGAAAATATGTACATAAACTTCATATGAGATGACCCCCTTCTAATTTATTCAAAGCTTTAAAGAAATGGTCATAATCTGGGTAAATATCAAACCATAATTTATAGAAAAAAAAAAAGCCACGCACCTGTCACAAAGAACATGTTTCAATCAAGGGAATGGATGGACGTGTTTCAGTCTCTAGGCTTAAAGACAAAGACAAAGGGATGAAAGGATGCAATTTTCACTGAGAGAGAGAGGGACGATGAAAACAGAGGCATCATTGCAGAGAACGTACGGCGTAATGGCATGGCACAATGAAGACAAAGCAGGGAGGAAGAAACTGATGATCAACGACTATGGCTGTGGATGTTGGAGTGGAGGGAGAAAGAAAAGAAGAAACTTGCAGCGAGAGAGAGAAAGGGATGATGAAAACAGAGGCACCATTGCAGAGAACGTACGGCGTAATGGCGCAGCACAACGAAGACAAAGCAAGGAGGAAGAAACTAATGAGCAACGACTATGGCTGTGGATGTTGGAGTGGAGGGAGAAAGAAAAGAAGAAACTTGCAGCGAGAAAGAGAGAGGGACGATGGAACTTTTAGAGAGAGATGGGTAACTGAGGATGTGTGGGAGAGAGGAACAAAAATGCAAGCTTTGACTAAGCAGGAGTGCATTCTTGGACTACAGCTGAAAACACGAGCCCGTGCTTTCGACAATGCAGAGGGAGTAAATTTTTTTTGTTTTATAATTCAGTTACATCGGTTTTTCTTTAAAACCGATATAAAAATCTGTACACATCGGTTGCTTATTCAAAACCGATATAACTATGTAATTAAATAAACTAAATATCATATATTTATCTATATTATATAATTTTATTTACATATTTTTATTTAGTTGTATTAATTATAGAATTTAATTATATTAATAATATGTTTGTATATTAATTACATATTTTATTTAATTATATTAATTAAAGAATTAATATATTGTATCATAAAAATATAATTGTAGTCAGATAACCTTTACGCGGGAGTTGGGAATTCAAGTTTACATCGGTTTTTTTAAAAACCAATATAAATGCATTAAAAATATATTTTATTATACATATTTACAAATAATATAATATAATTCAATAAAATAAATATCATATGTTGATATTATATAATATAATTTTATTTACCTATTTTTATTTAGTTCTATTAATTATAGAATTTAGTTATATTAATAATATATTTGTATATTACTTACATATTTTATTTAATTATATTAATTAAAAAATCAATATATTGTAACATAAAAAATGTAACTGTAGTCAAACAAGTTTACATCGGTTTTTTTAAAAAACAGATATAACTACATTAAAAATATATTAAATTATACATATTTACAAATAATATAATATAAAAATCTAATTATAATCATATAGTTATATAATGCTATATTTCTATCCACATGCAAGATATATTGTAGTTGGTTAATTTATATAATTATATGTTTATTTAGTTCCATTAGTTTGAAGTTCGGTAAACAAATTACATCGGTCTTTTTAAAAAAACCAATGTAAAAAGATATAAACTGAAAAATTTATTTACAAAATTACCACCGGTCATTATTTTATATCGATTTTTTTTAACCGATGTAAATAACCGATATATGTTACAACTTTTGTAGTAGTGATATATATGTTTGATATATTATATATTTGATATATATTATATTATTTCAAAATATTTATATATATTGTTTAAATTAATTCAAATAAATTAGTTTTAAATTTAATTATATATGATAGATTTAAATTTAAACTAATGTCATAATCTAAATTTGATTTAGATTTGATTCTAAATTTGAATTTAAACTAATAATCTAAATTTGATTTATATGATAAATTAAATTTAGATTTGATTCTGGATAAAGATTAGATAGTTAGTTTAAATTTAATCTATTAGATAGATTTTAATTCAAACTAATCTATTTAATTAATATTTAATTTAGTTTAAATTATTGATTTAAATTGAACAAATATCAAGTCCTATCTATATATTGATATAGATTATGGTACATAATCTACACACAATTTGATTCACTCGAAAGAGAAAGCAGCCGTATACTTAGAGTGTGAGACTGTACAAATGAACAGCGTACTGATGTACGGACAAATGACAAATAGCGTACGGATGTATGACGAACAGGGTACGGATGTACAGATGAAAGACAAATAGCGAGACTATACGGATAGATAGTGAGCTATACGGATAAATAGAGGGGCTGTATGGACAGATAACGAGACTGTACAGACAGACAGACAGCATGACTGTACAGATAAATAGCAAAAACTGAATGGATGTACAGACATTTATAAATAAAGGTGCTAGCACACCATTCATGTTAGAATCACTATTCATGTGGATACCAGTAGAGAGAGCTGACCAATCACGTTAGTTCCTGGGGTCTAACGAAAGAAAAAGAATGCCAAAAGACGTACCGGAGGTAAATTCTCTTTCTACATCTCAATCTAAACAATGTTGATGGATCCATAGCAAGGAATTTCTTGATAGTTTTCTGCTGCATGTATACTGAAATTTCCAACAAAGAGTAATGTCTACCTTTCCTCTTGTGAACCCCTTTTTCAATTTAGAAGTTGCTCAATCTTTCATACCAAGCTCTATGTGTTTGCTTTAGACCATGAAGAGCTTTCTATAGTCTATATACATAGTTGGACTTTGTTGAGTCCTTAAAACCTGGAGGTTGTTATTCAACATATACTTCTTCCATTATACAGCCATTCAGAAAGGCACTTTTAACGTCCATTTGATAAAGCTTTACACTTTTTATGCAAGCATAGGTTAGAAGTATCTTTATTACTTCCAATCTTGCAACTAGAGTAAATGTCTCTTCATAGTCTATTCCTTCTTCCTAATTATACCTTTTAGCTACTAATCTGGCTTTATTTCTTGCGATTACACCATATTCATCAAGCTTGTTTCTAAATACCCAAAGGTACCAAGTCCTAGACCTGATTCATCTAGAACTGATTACGTTCCTCTTGCATTGCATTAATCCAATATTCATCACGCAATACTTCTTCAATACAACTAGGTTCAATTTGAGAAATAAATGCATAGTGATTTATCTTATCCCTAAGTTGCCTTCTCATTTTAACATTTTCTTGAATATCTCTAATCACTTGATCAATAGGATAACTTCTTTGATATCTCCAAATTTTAGGTAGTTCTTGAGAAATTACTTCATTATCCTCAAATTCAAGATCTTCTCTTGAATATCTTCATCTACAGCAATAGATTCTAATAATTTTAAAGGTTTAGTTTTATCTTCTTTAGTGAGGTTCATCTTTTTAAAACTAGAAATTAGTTCATCTTCATCTAAGTTAGATTTAGAAAAAGTTTCATTTTCTATAAACACTATATGCACAGATTCTTCTATAGTTTTAGACTTCTTATTAAATACTCTATATGCTTTACTTTTATTTGAATATCCAAGAAATATACCTTCATCTAATTTGGCTTCGAACTTATCCAAGTTATCTTTGTTGTTGTTATGTATGTAGCAAGTGCATCCAAAAACATGAAGGTGAGATTGGGCTTCTTTCCCTTGTATAGCTCATGTGGAGTTTTACCAAGAATGGATTTGATGTAGGCTCTGTTCATTAGGTAGTATGCTGTACTCAAAGATTAATCTAAAAGTACTTTGGCAGTCTTTTTCATTCAACATTGCATGAGCCATTTCTTCCATCACTTTGTTTTTCCTCTCAACAACTCCATTTTGTTGAGGTATTCTTGGAGCAGAAAAGTTGTGCTCTATTCCATTTTCTTCACAACAGTCAACAAATTGAATATTTTCAAACTCATCACCATGATCTGTTCTAAGACACACAATAGAGTAACCTTTCTTATTTTAGATTTTCTTAGCTAAGATCAGAAATGCCTCAAATGTCTCATCTTTAGAAGAAAGAAACAAAGTCCAAGTAAATCTGGAATAGTCATCTACTACAACCAGCACATATAGGTTTCCACCAATACTCTTAACACAACTAGGGACTATCAAGTCCATGTAAAGCAATTGAAACAATCTAAATGTAGAGACAACAGTTTTAGATTTAAAAGAAGACTTAGTTTGTTTCCCTTTAAGATAAGCATTACATTCTTTGTCCTTTTCAAAAGAAAAATTAGGTAATCCAAGGACAAGTTCATTTTAATAGGTTTGTTTAATTGATGAATGCTAACATGAGTTAATCTCATATGCTATAGCCAGCTCTCATTATTTTTTTTTATTAAGCATATTGAGTCTAGACTGGGCAACTCATCTAAATCAATAGTATAGCAATTACAATCTTTTTGTGTTTTGAGAATAACTTTGTGGTCACTTTTTCTGATGATTGGGTAAAATTTAAAGTCGAACAGAACCCAGTTGCCTTTGTCACAAATTTGGCTTACACTTAACAGGTTATGGTTGAGGCCAATTATAAACAGCATCTCTTCTATAGATGTTTCTAGGTTTCTTCCTACGATTCTAATGCCAACCATCTTGCCAGATTGGTCACCACCAAAAGTGACCTTTCCTCCTTTCTTATCTCTCAGCACAATGAATTTCTCTTTATCTCTAGTCATATGTCTTGAATAAGGACTATCCATATACCACTTGTTTGCTTTCTTGGCCTTGAGACACACCTACAAAATAGATTTTAGTTCTTTCTCTTAGGTGCCCATATTTGCTTGGGTCCTTTCTTGTTAATTCCTTCCTTGGGCACTTAAGTATCTTTGGGAACCCATTTCATTCCATTGCTATTTCCTTCCTTCTTGTGTACACAAGAGGAGGATATATGACCCTTCTTGTTACAAAAGTGGAAAGTGGAGAAGAGGCTAGAAGAAATAGATGTAAGTCTAAAATAATGTAGATAATATCTATCCTTTTGATTTCTAGGAGCTAGGAATGACTGTATGTTTTGAGTTGGTTTATTATAATTTGAATTTCGATCCTCACGCACAAAATTTCTCAGATAAAGATTTTGTTTCTTGCTTTTCAATTTTTCTTTGATAGCACAAGGGTCATATCCTAAACCAGTTTTGTTTTGACTCATTACTTGCTTTCCCAGTAACACTTTTCAGTATATCTTGACCCTACTGAATCTAGTTAGAATCTTATAGAGATAAGCATTCTTATATCTTAGCTTAAGGCATGAGGTACAAACATAAATAATGGAGGAAGAAGAAGACTGTGATGTAGTACATGATGCATAAAATTCATTTTTAAGTTTGTTTATTTTCTTTTTAGCTAGAGACAGCTACTTAGAAACTTTGACAAACTCAGCTTATAAATTATTGAATGCATCATGCAGTTCACTGCAGGAAGATTTAGAATCATTTACCTTAAAGTTACTTTCACTTTCTTCATTATGATTTTCCTCCTCTTTTGTAGTCTCTTAAGCCATTAAGCATAGATTTGCAATTTCATCATCTTCTGCTGCATCCTCCTCATCTGAGCTATCTGCCTAGATGGATGACACAAAAGCTTTCCTCTTTTTCCCTTTGTTTGCCTTCTTGTCTTTTCCTTGCTTCATGGCAAGCTGAAGACATTCCCATTTGATGTGTCCAAGTTTCTTGCACTCGTAGCATATGATGGAGTCTTTGTTTTCTTTCTTATTATTGGTGGCTTCATCTTTCTTCTTGAATTTTTTGAATTTCTTCTTTCCATACATTTTTCCAAATCTTCTCACTAGCATAGCCATTGTTTCTTCATCCACCTCAACATCTCCTTCAGAGTCATCATCATCTTCTGATTCTACCTTAAGAGCTAAACTTTTCTTTTTCTTGTTAGAAGAAGATTCTTTAAGAGCTTTCGGCTTTCCTTCGTATTCTTCAAGGCTTCCAAAGAAGGTTATGATAGATGTCATTGATTCTTCTCTAGCTCCTTCTATAGCTATCACTTTTGGTTGTCATTCAATGGGTAAAGCTCTGAGTGATAGAATAAGGGCTAGGCGTGACTTGTAAGAGTTTGAAGAGGAGTATGGAGAGCTTGGAAGATTTGATCAAGGTGCTAAACATAAACCCAAGCTTGGAGATATAAAGATCCATTGCAATGCTTAGGTGGGCCAAAGTCAAGAGCAAAGGAACTAAAGCATTAAAGTAGTTATCCAAGAGCTCCATAGACTAGAGCCCATTCACTTGATTAAAATTACAGGCCAAAACGAGCTTGTAGGTGTGTTCATCAACTCTAAAGTACAAGTTTCATATCCAAGCCTAAGAGAAGCCCAATTTGAGAAGATTACTTAAGTGATCATGTGCCACTCATGTGATCAATTAAAAAGGAGTCTTCCTTAGGCTAATTTATTTAGAATTTTCATTTTTATTATTAAATTTTCAGAAATAAGGCCTATAGTCAAAGATTGTGTCTTGGATATTAAGCTTTGATTGTTTCCTAATTTTTAAAAATTAGGTTCTAGGATTTTCTTTTCTTTTCAGCAAAAAGGTGCCACTCTTAGGAGTAATTTGCAAGAATATTTTGTTTCCTTTCTTATTTAGATTGTGATGCCTTCTTTAGGATTAGATCTGATTAGTTTCTTTATTTTTATTGTAATTTTCTTTTTTTATTTTAGTCTAGGGTTTTGGTTGCCTCATTTCTTCATATAGGGAGACACCTATGTACTTTTGAGATAGAGAAATTAATAAAAATGAATTTTCAGAACTTGTGTTCTTTTCTTCTGAGCTTTCTCTTGTATCCTTTGTGTTCTTGAGAAAATTCTTAGACTTATCAAATAAGTGGTTTTCCTTTGTGACGTCCCAAGGGTTCTAAAAGACGGGTTCTCTTAGGGTCTTATCTCATTGACCAATATATCTTCCTTGTTTATTTCTTGAATTTTCGTTCATGTTTATTATCCTATTTTTCTAGTTTAACATGTTCATCTATCTTGTGTTTTCTTGTTGTTTCGTTTGTCCTATTTGATTCTAGCACGATTCATGGTTCATTTCAAGTTATTGGAAGTTCAATCAGACTAGTTCCGCTTAGGTTTTTTATCACTAAGAATCTGTATGACTTTCTCAGGCTGAAAATACTCCTTTCTAAGGCTTTTCAGTTACTTCACGATAAGAGGAAACCTCTTTTGCAGATCTTTGATGCTCTTTCCTTCTCTCATTTTGAAGCTTTCATATTCACCAATGCATGTATTTAATTTGTTTTCCCTCACTTCAGCGGTTCCTTCATAAGTAATATCTAGAGTATCTCACATTTCCTTGATTACGGAATAATAGAAAACTCTGTAGAACTCATCTTGGTTTAGAACGCTAATTAAAGAATGTTTTGCTTTGAAGTTTAGCTAAACTATTCTTTTGTCTTCATTATTTCATTCTTCTTCTGGCTTCTCTTTATATGTGTCATCATCCTATAACTTCATTAACATGAAATCACCCTTCTTGATGACTGACCAAATCTCCAAGTCTATGGATTAAAGATATATTTGTATTTTCATCTTCCAATATCCATAGTGTTCACCACTGAAGTCTGGAGGTCTATTGATATTATTGCCCTCTACTAATAAGTTTTCTCCAAAGCCAGCCATGAGTTCTCCCAAATGGTGAAATCATTTAGTTGGGAGTTCAAGCTCTAATACCACTTGTTAAGAATGATAGCTTCCTAAAAGGGGATGAATTGAGAAGTTTAAATTTTTTTGCAAAAATACAATTGAACAATGAAAGCAAAAGCTTGTAGAAAAATAGAGTCTAATGAAAAAGAATATAGATGTAAGATAAAGCGAGAGAAGACTCAAAGATTTATCTTGGTTTGGTCCAATCCACTTGACTTATGTTCAGTTCTCAAACCACCATTTGAGATTTTCTATTATCTGCAAGAATTTAACGGGCTCCTTGCAATGCCTAAGTACAATACTTGAGTTCTACTCTAAAAACACTGAAAATCACTCTCAATACTCTTACAAGTACTTCCCAAATCCTTTGGTAATTCCTCTCATAAAGAATTTTTCTTCCAGATTAAGAAAAGATTTTATACAAATATAAAAACTCTCTAAAATATAGTAGATATGAAATTTTTGCCACAATAAATGCGGTGCGTGGTTGACAAAGTTTTGACTAAGAAATTCAGCAAAGTTTTTGCAAAGATAGACTTTAATTCATTACTCAATTTCAAATAAAGTTTTATGTATAGATTTGTGACTTAACTAGTTGTTAGACACAAGATCTAGCCATTAAAGACTTTAACCAATCTTTACTCTGCAAGAATAGTCGTTCACTAACCTCATTTAATGCATCTGACATACCAAAATTCAAATTTTGAATCTCAACAGACGAATTTCACAGAGACAGAAAGTTAAGGACTTTAATGTTAAACTTCAAAATTTGTTTGTTCAAATGTGACATTCAAATTTCGAGTTTACCAAAGACAACTCAAATTAGTTCATATGAATTTCATACTAGAAGTGTGTCTGAATAGTTTGAACAGTTGTCTCAAATTTTCACAATGTACTTCGAAATTCAAATTTTAGAAGCTGAAATTCATCTATCAAAGGCATGTTCAACATGGTACAAAAGTTTTTCACTACAAAGTTCAAATGTTGAGCTGTAAAGTTCGTTTGTCAAAAACATGCTCTAACGAGACTCACAAGTTCTAATTTTGAAATTCATACCATGAATTCCAAAGTTTGTCTGTCAGAGACAGTGACAGTGAACTCACTTTAAATTTCACCAATATTCAAATTTTGACTAAGCTTCATATGAATTTTGCATACTTTCACTAATAATACTTAGCTCAAAATTCAAATTTCATAACTAAAATTTATCTATTAGAGATAAAAACTCTGTAACTTTGAATTTCACTAAGCAAAGTTTGAATTTTGCACAAAATAAACATGTGTTATTAGTCAAAATTTGTCTGTTAGCTAATATTTCTCAATTCCAACATATGCAAACAGTAGATAACTTTGAAATTACTCAGATTAAGCATTGTTGTAATATAAATAGATAAGAATCAAAGCTTTTTACTTGATATACATAATAAAAAGTTCTAAAAACTAAATATTCACTTGTTCTTCACTAGAATTCTTCACTTTATCCTTTCATACTCCTTTGATGTTTTCTTTTGTAACTCTAGTTGTTTGAAATAATCAAAACTTCTAATTCAACAATATCTAGATAAATCCCCCAATGGCTTAAAATATTGGATACACATGAGAAAGATGAGACTTCTCTAATTTTTTTAATGAATGAATGTTTAGGTGAGTTAAATACTATAATAATTTATCACGGTCTACAACTTTTCTAGTATATCTAGTTTATATTTTATTTTCTAAAAATTTTTATTAATTTTATAAAATTTTTGTAGGGAAAATTACAGATAAGTACTTGTGAGAACAAAAAATTACAAAAAACATACTCTAAACTTGTGAAATTATAATGAGGTACTAAAGTCACACATTCTTTTTCCTCATCCCTCCTCCCTCTCATTTCTCCCTTTCTCTTCTCTGCTGCCTTAGCTCCTCTCCCCTATCTCCACTAATCTTCTCCATCTCTCCTCCTTTGACCTATTACCATCTCCCTTGATCTGTGCCCTCCTCTGCAGATGATCTCCCTCATCTCTCCCATTCCCTTATTGTCTCCTCCCTCTTCTCCTTTCCTCCCTCCATGGTCTCCCTTCTCTACCTTCATTCAACACCATCAAAACCTTCATCGTCACTCTTATTGGTGAGAATCTTATAGGCTACCTCATCCTCACGAGATCCGACCTTCACTTGAACCATGAATCTTGTTAGTGCTTCTGGATTTCCCTCCCTTTTCTTCTTTCCCTTCTACCATCTCCTTCCCTCTTCTTCTATTCATTTTTTGGTAGCCATTGCTTCTAGGAGTTTACAACTTTCACAAAATGGAAATGTATACAAATCAACTATAAACATAGGTAGATTAGTTGTAAATTTATGTGGATTATTTGCAAATGTATTTTATCAATGTACTTGAAAATGTACATGGATCAATTGCAATTATAGGTGGATCAAATGCACAAATTCATGTGTATTAGTTGCAAATGTATCTGAATTTACTTTGTTAACTTAACTTAGAAAACGTATGTAGATCAATTGCAAATAAAGGTGAATCATATGCAAATTTAGATGAATCAATTGTAAATGCATTTGAGTTTACTTTGTTAACTTACTTAGAAAATATACATAGATCAATTGCAAATATATGTGGACCAGTTACAAATTTAGGTGAATCAATTGTAAATGTATCTGAATTTACTATGTGAACTTGACTTACAAAATATATGTATTAATTATAAATATATGTGGATCAATTGCAAGTTTAAGTATATCGGTTGCAAATATATCTAGGTTTACCTTGTTAAGATTGAACTATTATATAATACATCATTCTTTTTTTTAACCACATAGATATGAATCTAGCTTTGCCATAGATTAAAAAAATACCATAAACTTGTTTAAACTAGATTATAATAAATTAGATTTGTAACTGTTCTTTGTATATTTATAATTAAATATCATATATTTGTAACTAACATTCATAGACTTGCAATCCATAAAGTGTGTTGGTCAACCATGAGAATGGTTGACTAGTAGAGGAGGGATAAAAGGGAGGGAGGGATAAAACCATTTCTTCACATAACAACAATATTTATAATTTGGTATCTTAAAGATCTCATTGTAATTTTATAAGTTTAGAACATGTTTTTATAAATTTTTGCTCCAGATGCACTTATATGTAATTTAACTGATTATGTATGATTACCGCTTAAAAAATTGAGAGAATTGTAAAAAAAATACCACAAAATAAAAATAATTTGGGAAATGGAAACAAAGTTCACTCTACTTTTAAGGTTGATTAGAATTTTTTCAAGCGAGACTAAAAACTTTCTAAATTAGGATATAATTTTTTGATATTAAGTTAAAATAGAAAAAATTTCTATCCTGACTTAAAAATCTTCTAATTTCACTTGAAAAAATTTTAATTTACCTTGAAAATGAGACAAATTGTGATCCCATTTTTCATTTTTTTTTTTTTATCAATTTTCCCTGCAAAGTGGACTTCTCAAATTGTGCTCTCTCTTCTTCTTTGCGTGGGTTTGGGTTGGGGGTTTTTCGATCCAACACATAACGAAGTGATGCTTCATCGCTATGGCAAATCGCTGCTCAGTATGAAGGGTTTCATGCGAACCTCACCTATCCCATGGCCATGTGCTCTTCGTCAACAACGCCTTTCCCCATTGACGCCCAATTGCAGCACAACCACTGGCGCTTCGGAGAGGCAGAATTTCAGTATGAACTACCTCGTTAACAATTGTGGGTTCTCCTCAGAAACCGCATCGGTGCTTTCCAAGCGTGTCTCTTTCCGTGAATCAGAGACGCCAGACGCCGTTCTTCAGCTCCTCAGAACTGAACTTGCCAATCTTCATTGCCCATTCCTGAATTAACTCGACTAAACGCACAGGATAGAATTTGGCAATCTACTTATCCAAAGGATTAAACAACCCTTCCTCTCATATCTTGAGTTCGAGTTCTGGCTTGCTGAGCTTACCGCCCTAGTTCTGCTCTACTTCTGTGCATGATAAATCTACTTTTGAAGTGGAAAAATAAAATATTACAACAGGAATTCCGAGGCTGGCTCGGACACGTAACGAAGGGATGCTTGAACGTTATGGCAAATCGCTGCTCAATCTGAAGGGTTTCATGCGAACCTCACCAATCCCATGGTTGTGTGTTCTCCGTCAACGTCGCCCTTCCCCATTGACGAACAATTACAGCACAGCCACTGGCACTCCGGAGAACCAGAATTTCAGGATGAACTACCTCGTTAAGAATTGTGGGTTCTCCTCAGAAACCGCATCAGAGCTTTCCAAGCACGTTTCCTTCCTTGAGGCAGAGACGCCAGATGCCGTTCTTCAACTCCTCAGAAGCCTTAATATTTCAGATTCTCAGATGCACGATACCATTAAAAAGGCACCTTGGCTTCTTTCAAAAGAACCCGTAAAGATTTCCCCTACGCTAGACTTTTTCAGGTCTAAAGGTGCTTCAAGCTCTCAACTTGCCGTCCTTTTGTCCTTAAATCCATGGTTATTACAAAAAGGCTTGGATAATTGTATAATCCCTCGTTATGATCTGATTAAAAGCTTCGTTCATTCCGATGAAAGGACCATTACATCCATTTTACGCTGTCCCTGGATCATTATAGATTATTATTTGGCACGGAAAATTGAGGTCTTGCGAGATTACGGCGTGACTGAGTCAGGCATTGCTTTGCTACTTCGTCAGTGGCCTCGTATAATCAACTTTAATATAGATTATTTGAAAAGCAAAGTAGATGAGGTTAAGGAATTGGGATTTCATCCTTCAAAAACGTCTTTCGTGAAAGCACTACGCACCAAAGTGATAGTAAGCAAAACCTCATGGGAAAGAAAGGTTGAATTGTTTGGAAGGTGGGGTTGGTCTGATGAAACCCTTCACAAAGCATTTTTGAAGTGTCCTTTCTGTATGCTTATATCTGACAGTAAAATTGAGGAGATGATGACATTTTTTGTCAACCACATGGGTTGGAACTCTTTGCGGCTTGCTGAATGCCCTCAAATTCTTACTTTGTCTTTGAAGAAAAGAATCATTCCTAGGGCTTCTGTTTTGCAGTTTCTCCAATCTAAAGGATTGATTAAGGATGCTACCTGCTCTTATTTTTGGATTTCGGAAGGGATGTTCCTCCAAAAATTTGTTTATTGCTTTAAGGCTAAAGCTCCTCAGTTATTGAAGTTGTATGGAGAGAAACCCAATCTTCCAAGATAACATTTTGTTTTGTTTCTCTAATTCTGTTTATTGGCTATGCAGTAAACCAAGTTCCCAATGTCTTGGTTACTTCACTGGTTAGTTTGATAATTTTAAGCCTATATTACTTCTTTCTCATTTTGGTTCGCAGCTGTAACCTTAGATTCATTCACGTGTTTTTCTGTCCTGGGATGAATATGTAAGCTGTCTGATACATCGGGGGCTAAAAGAGTAGTTGTTTGTGGAATGTTTGCAATTTTTGCCTGAAGGAAACATCTAAACTGATTTAGCTTTACAAATTAATGTCAGTTGTTAATCAAATTATGGAATAAGTGATGCGGGGATAGAGTTGAGGAACACAATTGTTTCTAAGATTCTTAATTATAATTGTCCTGTTGTACAACTTTCTTTTTCCCCCCCTTAAATCGCTGCTAAAATTTTCTTTTGTTCTATTTATATTTGTACCTCTATTAATTCAAGGAATATATTTCTCTTTTTTAAAGCTTGTAATGTTTTAATGTCTCTAACATGTCAGTTTTGTGAACTACTGGGTAATAACGTTCTCTTATGTTCAGGCTTGTCTCTCTTATTTGGCTTTGCATTTACTTATTCTGCAATGTTATTATTTAACTGACTAAACAATTTTTCATTTTTCTATTTCCAGTGAAATTGTGAGTGTTTATCCATCATTTTCCAGACCTATATGCTGCTTCAAGTCCTTCAAGAAAGGTAAATATTCTATTGATTTTGATTATTGATTTTATTTTAGTTCTTTACACAAAATGGTGCTTCATCAGTTGTAGGGTCATGATTTTGAAGTAACAAGTGGGGATATGAAGGATTTCCTCTTTTGATGAGTGAGCTGCTGTTTCTTCTATAAAATGCTATTTTAGGCTTATTTTAGAAGTTTTCAGGGTACTTAATATTGGCAAACACATTCAGGATAATGAGTTGCATGAATTGTTAATTGCTCAATCAGTTGCTGCATGACCTTGGTTGCACAAACAGTCATGAGATATCTTGGTTTAATCACGGATAAGCCTATAAGGTTTGCTTCTTCATTTGCCAAGTTAATGGATTGAAACTGGAGGTATTGTGATTGTCATCCAATTGCTCTGAATGCTTGTTCTGCTGAATTCTGGCACTACAACTTCCTCTGCAGGGCCCACTTGAGAGTAGGAAGTAAGAACAGATATAAGCTAATCCAATGTCAGCATTGGGATATTTAGTTGTTTTTTCTTTCCCGTGTCTGTGGTCACATTTTATTCTTTAGGTACCACTTTTTCCTTTATGTGTATTCCCTATCCTAAGCCTATCCCATTTTAACTAGAGAATTTATTGATGTCCAAATTAATCCGTATTAAACTGAGTAGAACTCTTTCAGGTACCTAACTTTACCACCACATATTATTGACATAATTGTTTTGCTGACTTTGTTAACTGTTGTGGAAACCTGTAGAGAACTCGTGTCAAAAACTTTCTCCTCATGTGAAGCTTGGATGTTAAGGAATGAAAGAAACATTGGGTGTTGTTACCTCTCTATCCCAATAATACTAGCACCGCGTCTCTCTTTCTCTTTCTGTAGTTGAGACACACAGGCGCTCTTTTCCAATTGATGGATATTGTGATGTTGTAAGAACAATTTAGTTACAGTATCTTTGGTTGCTTCTGGACTTGCCAATCTTCATTGTCAATTCCTGGATTTAACTCGGCTGGAAGAAGGAAGTAATGAACAAAAGAATTTGGCAATGGCCTATTCTGTCCATGTTTCTTGGTAATTTTTAATGAATAATTATCATTTTTAGCAACTCATTTGTTTATATAAATAATCATCATCGTCACAATGTCAATAACACTGATAATATGCTATACTTTTTTAGGTGTGTTTTTTTTTTCCTTTTTATGAACTTTTTTAGATGAATTTGTTTTTAAAATCGTTACAATGTCAATAACACTGATAATATGCTATACTTTTTAGACGTGTTTTTTTTCCCTTTTTTTGAACTTTTTTAGATGAATTTTTTTGAAAAAAATAAAATGATCCAAGATCCTTAAAATTACACTGCCACAGGAATATTTATATCCTGCATGTCTTGCGTTATTCATAATCATAGATAGATAAACACAGAATACTAGTATTACACTTCAGAGGCAGTTCAGTGGGCAAAAAATGAAAGACACTTCAGGGGCGGTAACATTTTTTTTTTTTTTTTGATAAAACAAGAAACACAACGGTGCAAAAAGCAAACAAGGGGAACGAGGTTCCCGTCAAGTCATTCTGGATCAATAAATCCACCTCAGGAGGAGCATTAGAAAGGATACACTGATCCTTGAAAAGCGAAGCACCATAACGAGCTAGAAGGTCAGCCGGACAATTTGCTTCTCGATTGATATGAAGGAAACGAACATCCCAATCCCTAGCACATATTTCCTTTATGTCATAAAGAATGTCAGGGTTGAAAGGATGAAGAAGGCACTCATCATTAACAGCACGAATAACAGTGACTGCATCAGATTCAACAATTAATTCCGAATCCCCTCATCCCAAGCCACCTGTAATCCAATGAGCATAGCGAGAGCTTCAGAATCAGCCACTGTTCTTTGGCCGAGGAACTTGTAAAAGCCTTTGATCATTCTTCCTAAGTCTTTACGGATTAATCCCCCATAGCCAGCAAGGCAATTGGACAAACCGAACCATCACAGTTCAATTTAAACCAACCTTTACTGGGAAGAGTCCAATTGAAAGTCCATCTATGAGAATGCTCACTCACAGTAAGCTTTCGTACACTCGGATAATTAATAAATAAATGTCTTCTTTTCAATAAATAAGAAACAGGATCATACGGTCTTGTGAAATAATCCACAAACAGGCTCTGATTACGACAAGACCATAATTGCCACAGACAAAATCCCCATGTTCTTTACCAAGGTATTTCAGAATGGTGACCCAAGTCATTAAATAAGTTAGCAGAAAACCACTGCTGGAGATCAAGACTAAAGAATAAGACCTGCATATCGGGTCTAACCAGTTTCCTCCAAATGTCACAAATATGCTTACAGTCCCTTAAGACATGTAAAGTATCCTCAATAGAGTCAGAACAATGAGGACAGTATGGAGAACTACCTGTCCACTTAGCTCTTCGGCTATTAGTTAACAATTTACCATGAGCCGCAATCCACAAGAAAGTACGAATTCACTCTGTCCCCTTCCAGTTCCAAATCAACTGCCATCTCAAAAAAGGCCTAGCACATTCTAAATCAGTAATGAATTGGTATGCCTTAGCAACCGTGAACTCCCCAGAAGAAGAATCACACCAGATACGAGTATCATTGCCTAGATAACTATGAGGAGGCATCAAAGAAATAATTTTGCCTATAAATTCACTAGCAAAGAGATCCCTTAAACGAGAAACATCTCACGCCCCAACTTCATTCACCCAACGACAAACCTTACCAGAAAGTGTGTCTGAAGCAACAGGATGTTGAAGAAAATCTGAGAGCCGATCCGTTGCTCCACCAAACAATCATTAAAGAATGACATGGAGGAATCGTTATTAATTTTCCACTTCGCCCCATCTTCGGTAGCATTAATGCAATGACAAATAAACTTCCAAACACAAGAATCATCAGACTTGGACACGAATGAAGCAGTTAAAGAATCTGCTTTAAAGTATTTGCTTAACAGAACTTCACACCAAAGCTTTGAGGGCTTAGTAAGAAGCTGCCAAGATAATTTACCACCACAAGCAATATTCATATCACGCAACCTTTTAATACCCAAACCTCCAAACTCTTTAGGGTCTGTTTGGTTCAACCGAAGGGAAGAGAGGGGAGGGATTTTAATGAAAGAGATTGAAGAGATTTTAAAATTTTGTTGTTTAGTAAAATTCGAGGGGAGACGATTGGAGGGATTTCAATAAAATCTTGTTTAGTTCAGAAAGGGATTAGAGGGGATTGAGTAATAAAACTCAATCCCCTCCAAAAAAACTCCAAATTGGAGGGAAATAAAAGAGGGATGGGGGAGGGGATTGGGGGGAATTAACCAAACAAGGGGAGTCTCCTCCCCTCCCTTCCCTCTCCCTCAAAAAAACCCCAACCAAACAGGATCTTAGGGTTGCACATAGTGTTCCAATTAATTAAATGAGTCCGGTGATGTTGCTGTAGGCAAACTACACACAAGCTTAGCGTATATAGGAATAGCACTTAAAACAGAACAAGTCAAGGTGTCTCTACCTATAAGAGAGAGACAACTAATTTGCCAACCTCCTAGCCTTGACTATACCTTTTGAACAATATAATTGAAATCACTTGATCTCTTCCTACCCGTACGCATAGGAACACCCAAATACTTGCCAAAATCTGTAGAAAATTTGAAGCCTATTGATGACTTCCATATTTAAAATTAATTGTGATACTTTTGGGTGTATTTAAGGAATCATCAGTGCATTTTAGATATTAATTTCCTACTTATTTATAAAAAATTGGATTAATTAATTAAATTGAAATTTATTGAAAATATTAAAAAAATGAGCCAAAAATAGTTTGATCTAGTCAGATGGGTTTTTCATTTGTATTTGTAATTATCTATAGGCAAGAGAAAACATTTAAGATAGAAAAGAGGAGTATAGAAAATTGAGTAAACAGTTGCAACCGGATCATGACATGTTACAAGATTATTTCTATTTTGCAACATCATATTTCATTGCTGCAACATTAATATTTTTACATAGGAGCATTTCTGTGCTGTAGCGTGGGGAGTTTGACATTGTAGCATCAGTATCTTAAAAAAAATAAAGGACATTTCTGCACTACAGTGATGGAGATTGATGCTGCAGTATGGGGAAAACACATAACATCATTAAATGGATAAAAAGAGAGCATAGAAAAGTTAGAGGAAGCAGTCTTCGACTTTTTTGATAGTCCAGACAAACTTGAAACATTGAAGGCCGAAAAGAGGGACACTTTGGAGAGCTCGCGATGTGCTAGATTAGTGGGAGATCAAGGACTTTCAACCAAGATCCTTCTAATTAATTTGTTCTTCTCATTTTTCTTTATATTTTGATATAAATATATATATATGTATTTGTGTTTAATTTGAATCTTACCATGTGTGGCTAAACTTTCATAACCTAGAATTGCTATGATCTTAGTTATGGATCAGAACTTATGTTTACCTTTTGGTTTTGTTTAATTGAAGCTTTATTTATTTAATCTTGTATTGGATTGCTTACTTGATGTTTAGCCAACATTAAGTAATGAAATTGGGGGTTTAGGGTTTGCCTTGGAAAAGAAAACTTTAAATTGATCTCAGATTGAGTAATGTGAGATTGAATTATGAATCTAATTTATAACTAGCATAGGAATATACCTAGAAGTTTCACATAGTCACTTAGAGTGTTATATTTTGCATGCATTATGACTAATTGTGTAAGGGATTACATAATTAAAATAAGATAGGGTTATAAGTGATTCAAAAGACACTGATAACTAATTAAATTTTAGACTAACAAAGATGAAATTAAGCATAATGAAATTGGTAAATGCAAACCTATGAAACAATTAAGGGAGTAGTAGCTCTAAGTTGCCTTTGAATATTGAGAGTTAGTTTGATATATACTTCTTAAGTTTTATATAATTGCTTTCACTTAATTTTATATATCTTAATTTGTAAATTTTATTGACCGCTTAACTTGAAAAAAATGAATCATCTAATACTCATTTTTACTAGTTAAACTCTTTGCGGAAATAACACTTGATTTGTCATTGTATTATTTGAGTGATCCATGTAATTGGGGTTGGTAAAATTGTGTCTTATCACCTATTTGGGAAGATAAGTGTTGTCTCCTATTTGAGTTGACATTGCGTAAGAAAAAAATAAATGACTTAGCAACATTAACAGAAAGAACCAAAGGAGCACAGAATAGGTTAATACATTGCAAAAACAATCGATCTGTTCATATGTGGCTTCACCAAATAAGAGCAAATCATAAGATGAGAGATGCTAGGACCAAATCTAGAGACTTTAAAACCTCTCTAATGTCCACTATTAACCGCATCACAAATTAAATGGGAGAGCTTATCCATGCAAAGACCAAACAAGTGAGGAGATATAAGATCACCTTGACGGAGACCCCTAAATGGAGTAATGAATTTAGTTAGATTACTGTTCCACAACACATTTTGAAGAAGCAGTAGACACACATTTTAAAATGAGTCCTTGAAAATTGTCATCCACACCAACTTCTTGTAGAACAGAATCAATGAAAGACCACTAAAGCTAATAGTAAGCCTTCTCGAAATAAAACTTAACCACACAATAACCCTTTTTACCACAGCACTTCCCCATAGAGTGGAGAATTTCCTGACAAATCACAATGTTATCCTGAAGAGCGCATCCAGGAATAAATCTAGCTTGGAAAGGGGACACCCAACGATCCATAAAGGGCTTTAATCTGTTAGCAGTCACCTTGGTCAATCATTTATAGGTGACGTTACATAAAGAGATGTGCCGAATTTGGGAAATAGTTTGGGGACAATCAACTTGCGGAATAAGAGTAATGAGAGTCTAATTTATTTCACTCAAATCAAAATCACCAGAGAAAAAAGACTTAACAAAATGAACAACACTTCAACTAGCAGTATCCCAACTATTTTGATAAAAGACAGGAGGGAAGCCATCTGTACCTGTAGCTTTAAAACTCCCCCATCGAAAAAAGCGCTTTCTTAATCTCTTCAGCACTTGGAACCACACTGGCAGCTCGAAGCTCCTCTTCATCTAAGTCCAGAAATCGAGTAAAGGAATTGAGCTCATATGAGTCACCAAGATTTGTAACAGGTTCTTGAAATACCCAACCACATGTGCACGCAAAGCATCATCCTCCTCAATCCAGTGGCCATCCTCATCCTTAAGGGAACTTACTAAGTTTCTCCTCCTCCGCATTTTAGTTTTAAGATGATAAAATCTAGTGCTACGATCTCCTTGTTCCAACCATTAGGATCTGGATTTCTGAAACCAGAGTATTTTTTCCTGAAAGAGCACTTCATCTAGTTCACGCTGCAGTTGTAATTCAAGATTATGAAGAAATTGTTTGCAAAAAAAAAAAAAGGATTATGAAGAAATAATGACTTGGCATAAGTGGGAGATTCTTGAATCCCGTTTAAACAAGCCCGTAACTCAGACTTACGTTGTTTGACATGGCCAAACACCTTGACATTCCATCATTCCATGTATCCAACTCCTCTCTAGTTCGTTCAAGAGCAACATCGGATTGCCAACTCTCTTTCAAGGAAGGAAAGCACTTCTGATGAGTCAACCAGGCAGCTTCAAAACGAAATGACCGCACACCATGAGAGGAATGATGCTTTGGCTCGACAGAAACCAGCAAAGGGCTATGATCGGAAGCAGTAGTACGAGGAAGCATAGTATTCAGGCAATGAGGAAAATAATTAAGACATTCAGCATTACCTCAAGAGCTGTCTAAGCCTTTCAAAAGCCCTTTTATAGCCATTAAGGAGTGGCCCCCTCCAAAAATGTAGTGTGAACCCACATAACCAAGGTCGAACGAACCACATTTATTAATATGTTCACCAAACAGAGAGCATCTTCTATAACCAAGAAGTAACATGATATGCTTTAACATAAAAAAAAAAGTGTTTGATTTAAAAAAAAATTTTGAAAATGTAAGATTTAATATAAACAAATTTAAATTATTCAAATTAAGTGAACAAATTATTTTCAAAAAAATAAGTTGTTTTTGGTAGATAAAAATTTTCCTTTTTCTTTTTGTGAGCACGAAATGTAAGTGAAGAAATGACTGAAGTAGGTAAATAAAAGTTTGCCCTTTATTTGCTCACCAAAAAAATGCACTGTTTTTTGGTAATAAAAAGTTTGCACTTTACTTTCGAAGACTTCGTTAAATTTTATGGAATTTAATTTTTGTCGTTATGTTTCGCTTAAAAATTTGACTATCAGAGATGTAGAGGACTTCTTTCCATGTGCTTTCTCTTCTTTGCGTGGGTTTGGGAGTGGGTTTCCGATCCAACACACAGCGAAACGATGCTTCATTATCATCGCTATGGCAAATCGCTGATCAATCTAAAGGGTTTCATGCGAACCGCACCTATCCCATGGTTGTGTGTTCTTCGTCAACAAAGCCTCTCCCTATTGGCGAACAATTACAGCACAACCGCTGGCGCTTCGGAGAAGCAGTATTTCAGGATGAAATACCTCGTTAACAATTGTGGGTTCTCCTCAGAAACCGCATTGGAGCTTTCCAAGCACGTCTCTTTCCGTAAATCAGAGACGCCAGACGTCGTTCTTCGGCTCTTCAGAAGCCTTAATATTTCAGATTCTCAGATGCGCGATACCATTGAAAAGGCACCTTGGCTTCTTTCAAAAAGACCCGTAAAGACGATTTCGCCTACGCTGGAGTTTTTCAAGTCTAAAGGTGCTTCAAACTCTCAACTTGCCGTCATTGTGACCTCAAACCCGTGGTCATTCAGGAACAGCTTGGTGAATTGTATAATTCCTCGTTATGATTTGATTAAAAGCTTTCTTCAGTCCGATGAGAGGACCATTACATCCATATTACGCAATCCCAGGATCATTACTGATCAGTGGTTGGCACGGAAAGTTGAGGTCTTGCAGGATTACGGGGTGACTCACTCAGGCATTGCTGTGCTACTTCGTCATTGGCCTCGTACAATCAACTTCAATATAGATGTTTTGAAAAGGAAAGTAGATGAGGTTAAGGAATTGGGATTGCATCCTTCCAAAATATCTTTCGTGGCAGCACTGCGCGCCAAAGTAACAGTAAGCAAACTCTATTGGGAACGAAAGGTTGAATTGTTTGGAAGATGGGGTTGGTCTGATGAAGCCCTTCGTAAAGCATTTGTGAAATGTCCTTTCTGTATGCTTACATCTGGCAGTAAAATTGAGGCCGTGATGACATTTTTTGTCAACCACATGAGTTGGAGCTCTTTGAGGCTTGCTGAATGTCCTAAACTTCTTACTTTGTCTTTGAAGAAAAGAATCATTCCTAGGGGTTCTGTGTTGCAGTTTCTTCAATCTAGTGGTTTGATTAAGTATGTTGGCTGGTCTTACTTTATGATTTCAGAAAAGATGTTCCTCCAAAAATTTGTGAATTGCTTCCAGGCTGAAGCTCCTCAGTTATTGAAGCTGTATGGAGAGAAACTCAGTCTTCCGGGATAACATTTTATTTTTGTTTCTCTATTTCTTTTTATGACCATGCTGTCAATCAAGTTCCCAATGTCTTGGTTACTTCACTGGCTAGTTTGATAATTTTAAACCTATATTACTTCTTTCTCATTTTGGTTCACAGCTGTAACATTATATTCATTCATTAGTTATTCCGTCCTGAGATGAATATGTAGTCTGTCTGTTACATCGAGTGCTAAAAGAGTAGACGTTTGTAGAATTATTTTTTTATTTTTACCTGAAGGAAACATCTAAACTGTTCTTGCTTTACAAATTAATATCAGTTGTTAATCAAATTATGGAATAAGTAATGCGGGGATAGAATTGAGGAACACAATTGTTTCTAAGATTCTGAGTTAACTTTCCTGTTGCACCTTTTTCTAACTTTCTTTTTGTTTCTTAAATCACTGCTGAAATTTTCATTTGTTCTTCTATTTATATTTGTACTTCTATTAATTCAAGGTGTCTTTTTTAAAGCTGGTAATGTTTTGATTCTCTATCATAAGCATTGAATTCAGTTTTATGCACTACTGGGTAATAATTTTCTCTTATGTTCAGGCTTGTCTCTCTTATTTGGCTTTGTATTTACTTATTCTGCAATGTTATTATTTAACTTACTAAAAGATTCTTCATTTTTCTATTTCCTGTGAAATTGTTAGTGTTTATCCATCATTTTCCAGATTTATATGCTGCTTCAAGTCCTTCAAGAAAGTTTGCTAATCTGTTGATTTTGATCATTGATTTTATTTAAGTATTTTACACAAAGTGTTGCTTCATTGGTCTGTAGAGACAGATGATTTTGAAGTGACAATGGGGGATGTAAAGGATTTCCTCTTTTGTATGAGTGAACTGCCGTTTCTTCTATAAAATGCTATTTTAGGCTTATTTTAGAAGTTTTCAGGGTACTTAATATTGGCAAACACATTCAGGATAATGAGTTGTTTGAATTGTTAATTGCTCAATCAATTGCTGACTTGCTGCATGACCTTGGTTGCTCAGACAGTCATGATCTTGGTTTAATCATGGAATATGGATAAGCTGATACGGTTTGCTTCTTCAGTTGCTACATGATCTTGGTTTAATGCTTGTTCTACTGAATTGTGGTACTACATCTCCCTCTGCGGGGCCCACTTGATCTTAGGAACAGATATAAACTAATCCAATGTTGGCATAAAGATATTCAGTTGTCTTTTCTTTCCTGTTTCTGTCTATGTTCACATTTTATTATTCAGGTACCACATCTTTTGTTTGTGAAATTTTCAGATTATTTGAACAAAGATGTTAACAAAAGTAGTTGGGGGTTGATAGTATTGCACTGGATCGACGCTGACATATGGCTACTAACATTAATGAGAGGACCTTCATATTGATAACTCTGTTATCAAGTGTTAATGAGCACTCTTACTCATAGCTGTATTGGAAGTATACTATTATTATTATTGACATAATTTTTGTACTGACTATGTTAACTTTTATGGAAACCTGAAACTCTTGTGCCAAAAACTCTCTTTTCCGATGGAATGTGAAGCTTGAATGTTAAGGAATGAAAGAAACATTGGGTGCTGTATCCCAATAATTCTAGCATTGCATCTCTCTCTCTCTCTCTCTCTAATCTACACACACACTTCTTTTCTAATTGATGGATATTGTGATGTTCTAAGAACAATTTAGTCACAGTATCTGTGGTTGCTTCTGAACTTGCCAATTGCTGGATTTAACTCAACTGGAAGCAATGAAGGACATAATTTGGCAATGGCATGTTCTGTCCAACTTTCTTGGTAGCTTTTGATCATTTTTAGTAACTCATTTGTTTATATAGATAATCATCATCGCTACAATGTCAATGACATAATATGCTATACTTTTTTAGATGATTTTTTTTTTTATTTAATAAAAGAACCCAAGATCCTTAACATTACACTTCTGCAGGAATATTTATTCTTGCATGTCTTGTGTTATACATAGATTAACGCAGAATACTAGTATTTCAACTTCAGAGGCAGTTTGGCCAAAAACAAAAACTTCCAAGGCAGAATTTGCAACGGATTTGAATTACGTATTCTTGAACAAACCACTGACATGTATGCTTTAACTTCAAAAAATGTGTTTGATGATCCTGCCTTTTTCCCTCTTCAGAGAGACACTGCTTCGGGATGAATTACCTAATCAACAATCGTGGTTTCTCTTCAGAAACCGCATCAGAGCTTTCCAAGCATGCCTCTTTCCTTTAATTCAAAGAAGCCAGACGCCGTCCTTCAACTCTTGAGGTGCCTTAATATTTCAGATTCGCAGATACGCGATATCATCAAAAAGGCACTGGAGCTGCTTTCAAGCGATCCTGTCAATAAGATTTCGCCCAAGTTGGGGTTTTTCATATCAAAAGGTGCTTCAGCCTCCCAACTTGCCGAGATCATGACCACTAACCCCTGCTTGCTGCAAAAAAGCTCAGAGAATCATATAATTCCTTCTTATGATATTATCAAAAGCTTAGAGAATCAATTATTGAAACTGTATGAAGGGAAATCGGATATTTCAAAATGAATATTTATTTTGTTTCTCTTGTTCTATAACTCGAACATGCAGTCAAACAAGTTTCCAAATGTTGTTACTTCACTTGTTAATTGGATAATTTGGAACCTATACTTCTTTCATGTTGTGGTGCAGTAGAGATGTTTACTCCATTCTTCTTGATACTTTATCTGTATGGAGATGTAAACAAAGTCTGTCTGTTACATTTTTTTTTTTTGGCCAAGTCTGTCTGTTACATTAAGAACCGTGAGAGTAGTTTGTTTGGGAAGTGTCTTCGGGGGCTCACCAAAAGGAAACCTCTGTACTGTTACAGCTTGACATCAGAAGTATAAATTCTGAATTTCTGATGTTATAACTAACTTGGGCATGGAATTCAATAACTTGAATACATTATAAAAATATACTCATCTATTCTGGCTTGTGTCATTTATTTGGTTGAGTGGCTGTAATGGGAAACTTTTGACTTATTCTAGGCATAGGAGATCTTAGTTTAGACTTTATTTTTTTAGTTATTTCCTTACTTTATTTTATTTTATTTTTTATTTTCTTTTGTTCTATTTTGTGCTTCCTATAAATAGCATTAGGATAGTGTAAGTTGTCAGACCTGACTCTTTCTAGACGAGTTAATATTCTGTGTTTCTCTCCCGAATTCCTTTTTTTCTCTATTTTTCCCATTTTCATTCCTCCCAAACCCCACCCCCCCCCCCCAAAAAAAAAAACCACCCCGGGCCCCCCCGCTTTTTTTCTTCTCCTTTTTTCTTCCTTTTTCTTGACTATGATCTATGATGTCTTTTTTGAACTTAAAATAATTCTTGATTTGTTGCTTTTTAATGAAATTATGAGTGTTTATTCATTATTTCCAAGATATATCTGCTGCTTCAGGTCCTTCATGAAAGGTTTGAAATTTGTTTCATGTATGCTCTTAATTCACGAAGGGGCGCTTGATTCTAGCAGTTTTTAATCGCTTCATACATACAGATGATCTTAGAATGACAGTTGAGGAATTAAAAGACTTGTTTATTCCTAGAGGCGACCCATTACATTTGTAAAGTGCTATTGTAGTGTCATTGGCTACTTAACGTGAAAGCTAGGCGATAAGAGGGTGCTAAAGTCCCAGCATTGCTGATCAGAAACGTAAATTTTGCTGCATCATCTGCTAAGTGGGTGGACTAAAGCTGGAATTATAATGTTCTTAGTGCTTAAAATGCTTGTTCTGTTATTTGTTATTTCGTTTTATGATGGATTTCCTGTATTAACCCTCTTCCTGTTCAAGTGATGGTCTTGTTGATCATGTCTGTCATTGCATTTTCTCCTTTAGGTCTTTGATTTTTTGCACGCCAAGTTCTTCAAGTTACTCCCTCGGGTTCCATAAATAGGGAATTTTGTAGAAAAAAATTTTTGTCCACATTATAAGGTATTAGGTACAATTTTTCTATTTTTATCCTTATTATTACTCTCTAGTCACTACACCTAATGGGTATGATAATAGAGCATTTAATAAATTTTATAATGAAAGTTTTGATTCTTTTTTCAAAAATTTTATATGTTAAAAGATTTTCCTTAATACGCATACATTTTATATATGGGACTAGAGGGGGTAATTTCTCTCCTGTTCACCCCATTTAAGCTACTAAGTGTGGTTTTTCCTTGACTTGAAGCTTGAAATTTTTTTTTAACTATCCTCTCTATTTTAACCATGAGCTAACGGTGGTTGTAGTGCAGGTGTTTCAATCCTTTTTTTTTTTTTTTGTATAAAACTATCCAGTATCCCTTTCACTAAAACTAATGCTCCTTAATAGATATTTCAATATTGGAATTTACATAAACTATGATTTGTATGCAAACAAAATAGGATTCCTAGAGGGCTTCCATGGTGAGAAAAGAATGGCTTTCTATTATCACTTGTATAAGTGGGATTGGTTCCAATACTTAGTGAATTTGGATGAACCAGTCTCATTGAGCCTTATTTGGTTTAGATTAATTTTGAAGAAATATACTACTTATATGAGAGCCTGATTGGTTCAATTTGGTTGTTTTTACCAATCAAACTCGACTAATTAGATGATTAGAAATCTCATATGATCAATTTAGTGCATTTGGTCATAATTAAATCAATCTGAATTCGACTCTAATTGAGTTAGATTGGATTGAAAAGAAATGTATATTATATAAATAGTTAATTTTATTTATTGATAAAGATAAGTATAATTTTTTAAACAATCTAATTGTTTGAGATTCCAAAAGCAGCCACCTATTTTTATAACAGAACCTGTAATATTTTAGAATTTTTCCTTCTCTATTTGAGATTAAGTTTCTGTGATGGAATTCTTTTTTTTTTAATACTTCGCGTACCCTATTGGGCATTTTGAGTTGAGTACTTGTGATGGAACGTGTTTGTCTAGTACGAGTTTAGTTTTTTTTTTTGTAAGAGAGATTAGATCTTTTTATTTATTTATTTTTATTTCCATTAATCTTAAAGTGAGATAGATACAGAATATATGAAAAATCTATTTTCAGGCCCCAAAAACAATCTGTTTGAATGGAGATTTGAATTCATTACATGCATTTAACAACAAAATCTATTGGGAATCTGTACGAACATTATCAATTAGTGCAGCAAACAATCTAAACGCAAAAGTAACTTCTCCACAATGAAGCGTGTGTTTGGCTTCCCGTTTCAACCCACGTTTTGCTTTAAAAATGAGTTTGTTTCAACTGAAATTATGTTTAGCTATTTTTGAAAATCCCATCACTAACCAATTCTTCCACTTGAAACTGGTTCCGTGGGAGATGTCATCCTACTTTTCCGTTCAAAATTTTCACTTTCATCTGCATTTATTTTAAAATAAGATAAAAATATATCAACAATAATGAGAAAAACTAAAAAAATAAAAAAATAAAATTTTTGTAAAATTTCTTCTATCCAATGATTAAAATATTTCTTTAAAATATTATTCTCCATGAACTATAACCTATAATAAAATGTTACATCAAATATATTATGTTTTCAATTAAATAAATACAAATTAAACTTTAATTCAAGTAAATTAAATTAATCATGAGATAAAATTTAAGCTCAATTTAAAGAAAAATTATGAGTTTTATCAAAACCAACTTTTAAATAAATCATTCAAATATAAACACATTAGTTCAAAACCAATTTTTATAATAACTACGTTACAAAACTAATTCTATCAAAATTCATTTTTAACCAGTTAAAAACCAAACGGGCCAAATTCTTTTTTCGATTTCTTTTTGAAATTGACAATGGACATGGAATATATAAAATTTATTAAAGGGAATTTTATACTCACAAATAAAACTTACTACTCAAATATATGCATTTACATTTGTTAGCCTGTCTAAATTTCACATTAAAAACTGAGAAAATTAAAATTTGTATACCTATGATATTGTTCTATAAACTTACGCTCAGTTTTTTTAATGAGACAAAACGTTCGCGGCTGTAAATGTACTTCGAATCTTTATAAATATTCTAGTATTTTTGTACACTTCTCGGAAAAAATGATCAGGCCAATAAAAAATTCTAGGTTTACCCAAAAACAGATTCCAGGAAAAAATACTGTTTCCTTTTTGTGTACCATAGAGGTTTATGAAGTCTTATTTTTCTTGAAACACTTAGTGCATGTATGGTTCTCATTTTTTTAAATAAAATTGTACTTTCTAACCATCATTTATTTATTTTTCATCCAAATAGCTTTTTAGTAAACTTCTCTACTTTTATCCAAACTTCATTTTTGTAAACTGTGATTATTTTAAAAATACTTTTACAAAAAGACAAACCAAACGGGCACTTAGTGCCAGTTTAATTTACCTTTTTGTAAAAATACTTTTAGAATAATCACAGTTTACAAAAATAAAATTTGAATAAAAGTAAAAAAATTTACTGAAAAAACTGTTTGAATAACAAAAAAATAATTAAAAAGTACAGTTTAATTTGTAAAAATGCAAACTAAACAAGCCCTTATTTGTTACGTCTCTCTAACAATTTTTCTAATAAAATGGAATATACCGCAACGCAGAAACTAGCACTTTATAAGTGGCAAAAATAAAAGCACTTAACAATTTAGACAAAAGGTAGAAATAAGCTATAATCAAGCCATCAATGTAAAATATTTAAATTTTTTAGAAAGGCACTATTTAACCTGTCAAATGACTATAATTCTATAAACTTTTGCAAGCAGTTTAACTACCATTTGATGATGATGATGATGATGATGATAATTATACATAGCTCAACTACCTTACTGACAATGAAAGATTAATAAAGACTTTATACTATAATTTCACAAATGTTTCCTTATTTATGTACAATATCTACCTCCAAAAATGAAGTGACGGAAGGGAATATATATATTCACACACATATATGCATGCACAAGTGTGTATGGCAAAAACAAAAGCTTGTCAGGATAATCACATTCTACAACTCCGATGAGATTTGTCTAAAAATTCTGCAGGCCCTTGCCAAATTCCTTCAAGGTCGCTGCTCTTAACCTGATTTAGGCTAACCTAAACCTTACCTTCTAGTAGAATATTCACAAAGATTTTTTTTTTTCCAGTTTTCAGAATGTGCTTGAAAATAGCATTCATTCATTCATTAATTCTGGGGTGTTCCCAGATAAAATATATGCAGCAGCAAAACTATGAATCTACATTATCAAGAGTTTCGTACACCTAATAGTCTTAAAGCTCCTAAAGAAACCCATAAGAAAGCACATAAGGCAACAAGAACCGGAAAGAAAAGGAAGACAAACCCTTTCCATCCTGCTCTCTTCATAGTTGCAGTGTCATTACCTGCAGCACCATCATTCTTGACACCAATCTTCAGTGTATTGAAGCTAGACATTCGCTCAAAGGCCCGATTCACAAAAGCATTTTCAGATGCTGATGCAGGAGTGGTTGGTATTGACTCAACAAAGTTCCACAGAGAAGAAGAAAATCTACTTGCAGCAACACCTCCCACAGTGCTACCTTGAATTTCATTGCTTTCAGTAGGAAAGCTGGCAGATTCATATAACACACCTAAACATAACCAGAAACTAGCAAATATTAGAGAAAAGAACCTATGACATTTCTTTACAGGAGAGCCATTTGAAAGCTGGCTCAGATCGCATTTTCTAGACAGTCAGCAATCTTAATATTAGTGTAAAAAATTCTCTCAAATATGGCACAAAGTTTATATACTCCAGCAAGGTTTCTCTGCCATGCATCAGCTGGCAAGTCAACCAAAAGCAATAAACTGTGATGGCCTTGGGCGCAATAGAGATATGAAGCTTGCATCTTCATCCAAATGAAAGACAGTAAAATCATTATGAGGCAGTACAGGTAAAGCACCAACTCTGTATCTTGTTCTGTTGAATATACCTGATGTTGGTAGAGAGGAAGAAACATCGGTGTGTTCTGCACTCAGGATGTTACTTTGACCAGGCATCAAGAGTTCACCAGTTTGATTTGCATCCTCTTGATTCAATAGCAACTCATAATTTTGATTTACAATATCACTGTCCAGGGTATTCATATATGAATATGAAATTGGCCCCATGTCATGAAGAAACATCTGAGCATCATGGTACAAATCAAGTTCACTTAATCCATCTTCATACTGCAGGTTCTCCACAGGCTTATTGATGTTTGGCAATGCACATTCAGGACCAGTGAGATCATCCATTTCCAAGAAGTCATCCTCACAGAAGCCAGGTTCCACATTGGTGTTGGGAGTAGAAGTGACCTCAGGAGCTTCAGAGCTTTGCAAGTGAGAAATAGTTGACTGAGGGAAGTCAGAACTGGGTTCCACTCCACATTGCTGAAAACCACTTGGGTAATGCATTCCAAATGGCTCAGGAAACACGACTTCCCTACAGACTTGATCAAACATATCATTCTGTATCTCCTCAGTAATACCCTACAAAATTGAATGAAAACCTATCAGTTACTCAACAATCAAGTCCATATATAGGCAAGTTGAAATAACTAAATAGTCATCAGCTTGGAAACAAATAGTAAGAAATGAAAAGGGGAAAAAAGGGAAGACCAGCCATAAGGTGACAAAGCTTTCTCTTATTTAGACTACACATGACAACTTCATAACCACAAAAGACCCCGTAGTGAACCACAAAGTCATCCCCTCAAAAGGACATAGCATATAGATGCCAAAATCACCCAATGAAAGATATAGGTAAACATTAAGCTGAAATACTGATGAGAGCATTTACAGTGCCCATTGATATACAGGATCATCCTACCTCCACCCACCCACAAAAAGAAAGAAATAAAGCATATAAGTATTTTAAAAATAATAAAAGTACTCGAATAATATAATTTTGGGAAAAATCACAAACCAGATGTAAGGCAGGAGGACTGTTCACATGTTGCTGTTCAAAGAGTAGAGACCCATCATCCACAAGTTTTCTCATCATTTCCTCAAGTTCATCATCAAGCAACGGCAGCACTGGACCATTAACATTGACAGTATCAACAGAAGTAACATCATCAAGTTGCTGTGTAGGTACTTTGCAGTCAGCTGAGTTAACATTAAAATCTACAGAATCATCATCTCCCCAGTCTTCTTCATTAAATGGTGCACCATACTGTTCACCATTTTTAGGACCAGGTCCACTTTTCTTGTAAAGCTTGTAAAGTGCGAAATAGTCCTGTTAATGTGAATATAAATGCCCATCGTCAGTAATAAAATTTTGATTGTGCTAAGGATAATTGACTAATAAATTTTTTTTTGGATGACAAATTACTATTACTGATGTAATAAATCAATAAAATCAATATTAAAGGACCACTCAAACTGATACCTTAATGCCTTGGCATCTTTGAAGCTCTTGTTCATCCAAGGTGTATTCATGCATAACCCAATCAGTGCGCTCACCATTAGGTGCTCTGCCTTTATAGAAAACCAGTGTCTTTTTAACTCCAACAGTTCGGGAAATGTACATCACGTTACGATCTTTTCCTGTAGCTTTCCAGTACCCCTGTCTTGTTGCTCTATTTGACCTCGCAGCATTAGGGTACTTCCTATCTCTAGGACTGAAAAAGAACCATTGCCTATCTCTAGTTTTTAGCCCAGATTGTGCTGCAAAATATTACAAATTATAAGAAATTAAACAATAAGGAGCTAAAAAATAGGGAAAAAAAAACACACACACAGATAATCTTAAAATAAACATCATAAAAGAAGTGAGAAATGAAAGATGGAATACAGTAGCATCATAGCCTATGTAAATATTTTTAAGCATTAAGTGAGCAACTACAAACTTTAGCACACCAATGAGACAAAAACCACAACTTCCATTAATGGTTTAGCAGTGCTCAATATCAATCCTAATTCCCTATGAAGCACGAGGATGTGACCCTTTTGGACACTCTAGATTTTGTCTTTATAAGGTCCAAGTCTTTGCCGATGTTTCTTAGCTAATTCCTAAACAAAATAATGAATGCAAATCCTCAAAACAAAGAACCAGAAATCTACCATTAAATGTTATATCTAAGCACACATTACGTGACATGAAGGTATAAAAAAAATAATAATAAGATGTTGCTTTGTCAGGCAAAGCCCTTAGGGGAAAAAAGAAGCCTTCCAACCAAGTCAAACCTAACTAAGAAAGAACCGTACAAACAAAACATCAGCATAACAGATTCACAGAATCACACATCAAACAAGAACTAATTCTATCCTAAATCGCTTCCTACTCTAATCCATTTAAAGCACAGATACCTGACTCAACCCAGCATATCCAAACATGACAATCTAAAATTACACCTAATCCAAATTTTAACCGATCAAACCAAACAATGAATCAAAACACCCCAATCAACATAAAATCTATTTCAGGAAACCAAGTCAACGCTTAAACAACCCCTAGCGGTAGAAAAAAAAAGAGGGTAAAGAAAAAACACCGATTCCACAAAAGAAAAGCAGATACCTGGTAATTCCTCCGGGTCCCACTTGTAGACGTCGGTCTCCCGAATCACGTCGAGCTTCAGCTTCTTCCTAGACATCTTCCTCTTCAGATAATACATGACCAGCTCCTCGTCCGTAGGGTGGAAGCGAAACCCTGGCATAGAAGCCATCATTTTGCTGAAACACTCAGAGTCCGATTCCAAACCCATCTCAGAAAAATTCCGAAAGAAACCTAGAAAATCCCCAAAAATAATCCGACCTTTCCGCTAGGAAAAATGAAAATTCTCAAAACAAAACCCCAGTCCTTAAATCATAGACTATCGAATAGAGAAAGCCAACAGCTACAGGATAAGAATCGAAAAATAAGTCTGAAAATTCGGGGATTCGGGGTGAAATCCCCTTAAGGAGAGAGGGGGTGAGGGATGAAGCTCTCCAATTCTAGAGAGAGAGGAACTGGGATTTTGGATTGGGGATGGTGTTGTGGTCAAAGAAGTAAATGTGTGAAGGAGGGTGGCTTATAGAGTGAGTGAGAACGCGCTTTCCTGGAAAAGGGAGTGAAGAGAGAGAGAGAGTGAAGGTTATTCCACATCAGTGAGATCAGCTAGATGCGCTTGCTTGGCCACCACGTTTTGATCAACGGGGCTATTCGACTGCAGGGTTTAAGGATCCCACGGGTTTAATATAGTTTCAGATGCGTGGGATTCCATTCTCGAACACTATTGTGGAAAGAGTGCGAAAATTGGGGAAATGATGATCAAAGTCCCAAGAATACATTTAATTTCGTTTAAGGACCATATAATTTTGAACATTATATTCGAAGACAAAAAAGGTGTGTTTGGATTAACTTATGTATAAATAATTATGAGAATAAGTAATTATGTCAAAAATAATTTATATTTAGATATTTTCACCTCATAAGTGATTTTAAGAAAAAAAATGTGTTTAGATATTGGGGTTTAAGTAATTATTAGGTGGATAATAAGAAGAAAAAATAAAATAAATGATTAAGAGAAAATAAATGATTATCATAAGTTAAAAAAATCAGCTTCTTTTATAAGCACTTATTTGAGACATAAATACTTATTGAAAAGTTGTTTCCATTTAACAACTCTACCATATAAGCAGTTATGAATATGTTTAATAATCTTATCTAAAGAGGCTAAAAGAACTAAAATGAATAAGGACATCATTTGCCCCATTCGAGAGGAATGATAGGGACATAGGGTTCTGGCAAAAAAAAGATAGGGACATAGAGTGAATTATGACTAGAAAACATGGTTCCAAATGTCATTTAAAAAAAAAAAAGTAATCCGTATTTTTCTTCTCTATCTTGCTATATGATCTTCTCATTCCTTACCCTATTTCCTCTTTTCATATATATTGAAAAGTTGAAGAGAACAATGCTTTTTATAGTTACAATGTAAAAGAAAAGTGGTCTTAAAATGACATTTTTATTAGCACAGCGCATGAAAACTTGTGGACCGATCTAACCCGATCCTATATGGCCAACCGAGTTGAGCCATAATTTGGGTCGAGTCAGGCTTTGGATTAACTTTGGTTTGTTGTCCCCAGCCCATAATATATATATATATATATGTTTTTTAAAAAATATATTATTTTATATATATTAATTGATTTTATAAAATTTTTTCTATATATTTTATATAATACATTTATTATTTGATTACTATAAAAAACTTTTAAAGATTTTGATATTTTAATTTTATTTAAAATTTTAAATTAATTTCTTAATTTAAGATTATATGAAAATAATGTATAATTGTAAATATTCATAATTTTAAAAAAATTAATTTCTATCCTAACAATATTTTTTAAGGAAACCTATTTTTACATTAAAAATTAATTTTTTTCATTAATACGTAAAGTTAGCTTTTTATTTTATTTTTCATGTTTTAAAAAATTATTTGGTACTGGGTTGGCCCAAACCCAACCCGGTACCTAGCTTGGTTTAACCTGAGTATTGCCAGGCTGGACAATGGGTAGGGGTGAAGTCCGGCCCAATCCGATTCATGCACACCCCTAGTTTTTAGTAATATATTGTACATTATCCTCTCTCTTGGGGTAATTATTCAATTTTTTTTAGATAGTCTCTATTAATTGCAATAGAAGTGGGAATCTTTTTAGGCATATTAGATAAATATTGATCAATTGTGATGTAATCGTTGGAAACAAAAGGGGTAATATAAAAAGAATAAGGGTAAATGAGATAATAGTTAAAAATAAGTAAGAATATAATATAAATTTTGAAACATTAATAATCCAGTAGCTTGAATAAATTAGTTTTTATTTATTTATTATGATCTTTTACGAAGTGTGTACCCCAATCTAAAATACTCCCTTCGTTTTGCTATATAGTATACTTTTTTGAGAAATTTATGTTTCATAATATAATGCACTTTATGGATTACGTAGTGTAATTATTTTCTCTTTCCAAAATTACCTCTGATTAATAGACTTAAATATTTATTTATTATTAAAATATTTCATTTCCAATACATTTAATGAGGTTAATTTGAAAAAAAAAATGAAAAATTTTGTTAGTTATTAATTATTATTTTGATCTGTATGCGGTAATTAAAAGTGCACTATAAATTAGAAAGGAGGGAGTTTTATCCAAGAAGATGCACTTGGGTTCTAAATAAATGGCATAACGATTAAAGAAGAAATCTTATTACAAGAATCAATAAGGATCATTAGATCATGTAGGGAGTGTCATATTAATGGAAAGGATAAGTACACATTCAAATTTGATATTGTCAATTTTGTGGGCCTTATGGCAAAGAAATAACAAAATTAACTACCCATAAAGCACATTGAACAATGAGCTCACATGTACATCATTAGGAACGGAGTGAACACAAGGGTTAGGGTAAGGTTTAAGATTTCATTATCATTGATAATCATTGGGGTTTTTAATTATTATGTTCTTAAATGTCATGATAACTAAATTATACTCCATTTGTTCCCTTTTATAAGTCACTGATGAACCGTGTCGAGAGCTGTACAATTTAATGTTAAGTGTGAAAGGATTTACAGTATAGTATGCAACTTAGATCGTGTTCTAAGAGAGATAATAATTATTGTGCAAGAAAAAATACATGAATTTCTAAACTAAAAAGATATACTTAAATGAGAAAAAAATGCATATATTAAAATTAAAACTAAGCGAAATTAACTAAATTAAAATGCAATAAATTAATACAACTAATTAAACTATAATGCAAAAAAATTAATTAACTCACTATATACAACCTAAAAATTAAACTAACTACTAATTAACAAAATAAAATAATACTTAAATGCAAATGAAATTTTAAATGTTTTTTCTTTTTTTTAAATGCAAGGCAAGCTACTTTATATGTAAATTCCAACGACAACTAAGAATTTGGGGTTTGTTTTGCAAATAATTAAATAGGAAATAAAATAAAAAAATTGAAATTAAATCTAAATTAAAATGAGGAATTACTTAAAACAAAATAAATACTAGAAAATTAAGAAAATAGAAAGGATGTATAAATGGAAAGGCATTCAACTATGGACTTGACAAAAGGTAATTGGGCCTATCTTGGTTTGATCCAAATTTTTTTAGTTATGTTCAATATGTGATTAATTAAATTAACTAATTGATTAAACACTTCCCAATTAAGCTTAATTTAAGTGATTAATTAATCATAGCCTACCCTAGTGTTAATTAAGCCACCTAAACTTGTTTAAGTCAATTACTTAACTAATTAAAATGTTAATAAGTTTAATAATTAGAGCCGTGAAACATAAGAATTAATCACTCAATTAAATCCAATCAAACAATTTAAACACCAATAATGATCCATCTAACTTAACATCATTTAGATTAATTCAACTACCATTAAACTCATCAAAATAACATCAAATTAGGCCATAAATTCAAGCATAACAGGTCTGCACATCAAGGCAAACATACTTAAATCAACATTCAATTCATTCAAATTGATATATATAAAGCCAATTCAACAAGTCTCACCAATCCACCAATTACCCAAACACAAATTCCAACAAATTCAAACTAAACCTAGATTAAATTTGAATGAAAATTGGACGAATAAAATAAAACAGTATAGAAAAACATCCCCAACATCAATTTAAGCTCCATTAAACTCCAAGGTTAGCTCCTCTTTGTCTCCTTCACAGTTGACCACCAAGAAATTACACCTTCATTTGGACGAAAATAGCTCCAAGAAAAATCAAGACATATTCAGCCATATTGATATACTTAAGTGAAAACTTCTTGCTCCAGTTGAAAATGATGACAATGGAGGAGGCAACCCACGGCTTAATTTTCTTTAATCTCCCATGGAAACTAGCTTCGGTGAAGTAATGTCCAATAAGAAGGAAGTTATAAAATGGAAGAAACGAGGTTGAAAGAAAGTGGGTGTAGTGGAGAAAGGTCCGAAAATAATGTGGGAATGGGAGGAAATGAAGAAATTTGGGATGGGGTTGAGAGAAATCAAGAACGAAGTGGAAGAAGTTGAGAGGCGAGAGAGAAAAATGAGGTGGCGGCTTGGTCTCTGTTTTTGCCAGCAAGGGTGGTCTGAAAAGAGAAGAGATAAAAGACCTAAAGGCATATTTGGTTAAAGGAAATTAGGGCTAATGAAGGTGAGTTGAATTAATAAAATTGAAGGCACATATAAAAAGATAAATAACAATAAAAAAAATGAAAAAATTGGGAAAATAAGATTTTCATAAAATTTTTTCATTCTAATAATCAAAATGTCCATTCAAAATTTTAACTTCCATGGATAATAACCTATAAAAAAAATATTACATCAGATAAATTATGTTCCTAATAAAATAAAATAAAATGTAATATCTATTAGATTAAATTTCGATCCAAGAAAATTAAATTAATTATGGAATAAAGTTTAAGTTCAATTTGAAAAAAATTATGAATCAAAATAATAAAAATAAGAGAAACAAAATATGAAGAAATAAATTTCCAAAACTCTTTGACAATTTTGCCTCTAAATGGGTCAATTCTTAATTATTTATTTAATCTTATTAAACCACAAGGAACACATAATCACATTAAGAATTATTAAATAAAATAAAATAGAAAAAATTAAATTATTGAAATAATTTGAAAGATAAAAAATAATTAAAATTAAAACTTAATTTCCAAAAATTATCACAAAATTTTCATTTATTTCAAATTAAAGCTAATTATATAAATATTATCTAAAACACATAAAATTAGCCAAATTTTAATACTAAAAATGTTTAAATAAGGGGAATAAAAATAGAAAATTCATGATTATCAGTCACTTTTAACCGGTTTATATATATATATATATATATGAAGAAAAACAGTTAAAAATAATTAAAATTCTTAAACTTTATACAATTTACCATAACTTCCCAATTTATCCTTATTAAATTATAACACATCTTAATTATATCTGTCTTAATCTTTCTCTACTATAATTATTTAATGAGAGTCAAACATGAAAATGAATATTTAATACTCACAAAGTGATTTATATTTTTACACAATTCAATTCTTCTAAAATATGGCTTATAATAGGAAAAGAGGGAGTAATTTATTAAAATGCACAATCAAGCCATTAACAAAAAATTCATGGGTAGGCTCTCCTCTTTGTTAGCAAGGCTGACTTCCCAAGAGGGGGGGGGGTGAATTGGGAAGATTGAAATTTTTCTGCACAAAGTAAAGAAAGTGAAAATATCACAGTATAATGAAAGCAACGTGTAAAACAGAGCAAGCTGAAAAGTAGAGATAAGGAGAAGACAACTCAGTGATTTATCCTGGTTCGGTCTTTCCACTTGACCTACATCCAGTCCCCAAGACACCTCTTGAGATTTATCCACTTTCCAGCAAGAATTTCAACGGGCTTCTTGCTAAAGCCACAGTACACGAGTATGCTCTGTTCTGAGCTCTCTCAAACTCTCTAAGCACTTTCTCTATGTGCTTCCCAATCCCCTTGTGAATACCCCTCACAAGTAAATCTATCTTTCAGATGAAGAGTAGATTGTTTATAAATGAATAACTCTCTAGAAAAGAGTAGATATGAAGGTTTAAGTACAAATAATGAAGTTGGAAGGGTAAAAGCTTTTGAGATGAAGATTCAGCAGAAATTCGGTATATACAAGTTTGATTTGTTACCCACAACTTCAAATGATGTTGTATTTATAGATTTAGGTCTCAAATATCCGTTAGAGACTAAATCTATCCGTTGGGGAAGTTATCCAACGGTTACTCTGAAAAACTATCCGTTTACCAACCGCATTTAATGTTTCTGACATACTGAAATTCGAATTTTGGTTGGCCAACAGACGAATTTCGAGGGAACCGAAAGTTAAAGCTTCCAACGTTAAAATGCGAAGTTCGTCTGTCCATAGAGTGAAATTCGAATTTTGAAACTTATAAAATATTTTCACAATGTGACATACGAATTTTTAAGAAGAAAGTTTTTCTGTTAAGTGTGAACAGTGTTTTCAATTTGCTACAGTGCCCTCGAAATTCGAATTTTGAAAGTCCAAAATTCGTCTGTCCATAGAACGTCCAAACAGGCACAGTAGTTCACTTTCTTTGAAATTCGAATTTTGACAGAGTGAAATTCGTCTGTCAGAGACCAGTTTTGAGACTTAAATCATTCTTGATCTCAGATGAACTTTATCAAACTTTCAGACGAATTTCTTCTATTTTCTCAAGTTTTGTTTTGTCTGAAATTCGAATTTTTAAAGAGTGAAATTCGAATGTCACAAAGTAGCTTCTTTGACTCAGATGAAAATTCGAATGTTGCCAAGTTAAAGTTCGTCTGTCAGAGAGCATTTTTCAAACTTAGTTTCTTTTTGATTTCAGATAAACTTTAGCAAAGTTTCAGACGAATTTCTTTGGTTTTCATAAATTGCATTTTGTCTGAAATTCGAATTTTGAAACTGTGAAGTTCGTCTGTCACCAGAAAGGCTTCTTTCAGACTAGATGAAAATTCGAATTTTGAACCACCAAAATTCGTCTGACAGAGAGCCATCTCTTCAGACTTAATCAGTTTTAGCTCGAAATTCGAATTTCCAAAGGCAAAGTTCGAATTTCTAACTTGACAGTTTAGTTTAAACTTTTAACCTTCGTCTGTTTGTGGATGTTTTTCAAATATTCAAGGATTTAACATAAAATCAAAGTTTGAAAACATCTTTTCTTCAAATCAAAACTTTTTACCCAATCATAACAAAAACTAAAGATCCTACAAGAGATCTAACAGCAAATACTCAGAAAATCTTCACTTGGAACAGCTTTGATCTCCTTTGATATCTTCAATCCAAGATCTTGAGCGTTGGTTTAAAATCATCAAAACTCTTTCATCAACATTCTCCCCCTTTTTGATGATGACAAAACAACTCACAAACTGGATTAGTACTTGGGTTTGCTTTCATAAGCTCCCCCTCAACATATGCATAAGATATCAAAATAACAGATTAAGTGAAGAGATTTAACGCCCAAAATATTGCAATCAAGAACATACTATATATCACCAAACTATTGTAATACAAATTCCAATTAAAGAGTAGTTCTTAAAATCAAACAACCAAATACAAAACACCCAAATAAAACAAGATACAACAAGAATAATCAGCCTAAGATCTAAGTCATCACTTCTTCTTTGGCTTCTTGCTGTAAGTCTTTCCTTTTCCAGATGGCTCAGCAGATTTTCCAGCTTGCTTGGTCCCAGTTTGCTTCCCAGTTTGCTTTATCTTCTCCCCCTTTTTGGCATCATCAGGAAGTCCAACAAAGTCCATTGGAGGAGGTATCTGAGTGATAGGAACAGCACGAAGAGGGACAGGAGCAAAAGGAATCTCTGGCTGAGCTGGTGCAGGGGGCTCATCAGGTTCTTCATCATCATCAGAGACCTCAAGCAGTACTTGCATTTCCTGCCTAGAAAGAGCTAGTTGAGCTCTTTGGTGCTCTGAAAGCCCATAAGCAGCAATAGATTGAGAAGGTGGTTCAGTAGGAGGAAACATTTCTTCCAGCCTTCTCCTTTGAGCTAGCAGCAGAGCATTGTGAGCAATGGCAAGATAATCAACAACAGGCACAATGCTCCTTTCCACATTGCTTGCTCCTTCTGGCACAGAAGAGGTTGAAATGGCTTCAACCAGTCTTTCAACTTGCTCTGATTCTTGAATGGACAGAATTGAATCCAGAGCATCTTCTTGCATTGGCTCAAGAGGGCTTGATTCTTGAAGACCTTCTCCTTCTAATCCATAGTCCAAGGGTGGACCAGGACTTGGTGTTTTCATAGCACCATCACCATCCATATCAGTGTCATGGTCAGAGGAGGCAATCTCAAAGGGACTTGGAGGCACAGGGGATGGAGACAGAGTAGGCTCAGGGACACCAGGCTGAGGTGGAGCTGAAGTGGTAGGAATTGCATTTCTTATCTCTTCATATGCATCAGCCACCACCTTCATATTCACTGCCAACTGATGGATCTGATCTTGTAGATGAGCAAATTTGGCATTTTGCTCATCTTTAACGCTGAGAATGAGTGTTGACAGACTGTCAAACAACTCAGTGATCTTAGTTGGCTTGGCTCGTGAGGAGGGAGTGGAAGGAGGGTGAGTAGGCCTGGAGGGAGATGGAATTGTCTGGGAAGGCTGAGGTAAGGATCTTTCAGGGGCCTCAGAAGTGCCTTCTTGTTGGAGGGATGCATCAGGGACAAAGAACAGGTCTTCAGTTTTTCCTGCTCCCTTTCCAACCCATCGTCCTTCATCTTTCTCAATGCCCATTCTTTGCAGTTCCTCCTCCTTGAATGCCTCAGTGAGTTTCCCTTTCCCTTTCTCAATGTGCTGAATCCTAGCATGCTGCAGGATTCTTGAAACAATTGCAGCATAGGGGAGTGTGGAATCCTTCCTCTGATCCCTTGCCTTTATCATTCGCTGAAGGATGATATGACCCATATTGATCAGCTTCCCACGAATGATAGCAGTCATCACATGAGCCTCTGCCCTTGTTATCAGATTGAAGCTACCACCCTTGTTGAAAATGATCCTTGACACTATGTAGTGCAGGATTCTGACTTGTACACTTAGGTCTGTGGGCTTCAACAGATTTATTGTTGGCCTGTTCTCCCTTCTCCTGAATAAGGTGTCCAAAATGGTGCTCTCCTTGTAGTACAGAAAGGATCCACCTTCTTCATCTGCTGTGCTTGCCTCATCCATATACCCAGAGGCTGTTAAGTCAACTTTTAGCCCATCTTGTCCTGGGATTTCTAACACCTCATTGAATGTTTCATCAGCAAGCCAAATGGTCCTTGATCTCAAGGTGACCTCCCATTTCATCTTCTTGCTGTTATACTTAAGAGACGCATACCAAGTCTTCACTACTTCATCATCATATCTTTCAGCAATTTCCAACAAATTTTTATATCTTAACAACCATATAGCAGCATCAAAATTGTTGGAAATCAGAAATTGTTCCACATTCACACAATGAGGCTTGATTACCTTTTTGTTGGAAAACTTGGTAGTGTACTCTTCTTGAATCTCAGGAGTGCTCCATAGTGGTAGTGTAGTCAATTCAAACTCTCCAGATTCAGTACTGGAAGAGGCAGAAGAGGCAGCAGCAGGAGCAGACGGTTCTGCACTTTTTGAAGAGGAGGGGCCAGATTTCTGGGATTCTGCTTTGGATGAAGATTTCTGGCGTTTAGAGGGAGTAGCTTTACTGGGTTCAGCTTTTCTCTTTGATTTCTCTCCTTCTTTGGTAGCATATTGTGATTTAACATTTCTTTTCGGACGGGCCACAGCTTTTCCTGTTCCAGGAATTTTAACTCTTGCCATTTCTCGGTTGAATGAAGCAGAATGTGGCTGAGAATGGGTTTATATGATGCGAAAGGAAGTTTAATCGGTGGAAAAAGACGGTTTTTGGACAGAAGTTAAGAGGATTGAAGAGAGAATCAGAACAGACTTAGAGAGGTTACAAATAGGGTTGCGTCTGTTCTGTGGAAAACTGACGCATTTAACGTGTGTAACCGTCTGACAGACGAATTTTGAGAGGTCAAAATTCGAACTTCGGGCAGTTACAAGTTAAACCGTTCAGCACAGCTTACTGACAGACGAATTTTCATCTTGAAAGTTCGTCTGACAGTGGCTTGAAACAAACAATACAAGCACATCAGACGAATTTTGTTCCAACAAAATTCGAATGTTGAAAAGAAAAAGGCAGACAATAATCAAATCAACAGTCAATAGACGAATTAAGCATTCAGAACTTCATCTTTCAGTGATACAACCAACAAGAACATAAGTCAACAGACGAATTTTGAACTGAAACTTCGAATTTTTCAACTTTTATAAATATTGTCCAACATTAGTATGTTAAGAAGTAATAATTCGTATAGCAGTGATGGACATTCATAACTTTGAAATTTTTGTTTTTGAAAATTCGAACTTTCAAGCTTCAACAGACGAATTTTGAGGCATTACCGAGAACTGTTCAAGGCATAACAGACCAAAGTTCGTCTGTTGATCAACCAAAATTCGAATGTTGACCATGTTGATCAGTTCAAAAACACAGATTATCAATGAAATTCATCTAGCAATCAAACATCATACAAATTTCAACTTTAAAAACTTACAGAATGGATCCAGACCTTAGAATAATTATCATTCACTTCATTTTCTGGTTGTTCAAATCTGGAGTGCTTCAATCTTTCAAACTTTTAGCCATTGATTTTCACAAGGAGCACCTGAAACTATACTAAAACATACTCCGATGCTCAAGTTAGAATTTATTCTAATATTAAAAGTTCTAAAGACAGACTTGCACAGAAATGACTTACAATTCATTGGAATTTACCATTCCCAATTCTCTCCTTATTTTGCAGTGTCTGTCTTCTGATAGAGGCTTTGTGAGTATATCAGCAACTTGATCCTCTGTTGGGATGTACTCCAATCTAACTTCTCCTTTCAGAACGTGATCTCTTATGAAGTGGTGCCTAACTTCAATATGTTTAGTCCTCGAATGCATGACAGGATTCTTGGTGATATTTATAGCACTTTGGTTGTCACACATGATTGGTGTCTCTTTCATTTTAACCTCAAGATCTTCAAGCTGCTGTTTCATCCAGATGACTTGGGCACAACAGCTTCCAGCTGCAACATACTCAGCTTCTGCAGTGGATAAGGCCACACTGTTTTGCTTTTTGCTGAACCATGAGACCAGGGATCCTCCAAGAAACTGACAGGTTCCACTTGTGCTTTTTCTGTCAGTTTTGGATCCTGCAAAATCAGCATCAGTGTATCCTTTGAGATCTTCTCCATTGCCTTTTGGATACCAAAGACCCATCTGTGATGTTCCAATAAGATATCTAAAAATTCTTTTCACAGCTGTTGCATGGGTTTCTTTGGGGCATGATTGGAACCTTGCACACATGCAGACACTGAACATAATGTCAGGTCTGCTGGCAGTTAGGTACAGCAGAGATCCGATCATTCTTCTGTACTGAGTAATGTCAAACATCTTCCCATTCTCATCCATGTCCAGTTTGGTTGCAGTAGCCATAGGTGTTCCCATTGGCTTGGCATTCTCCATACCAAACTTCTTTAACAGCTCCTTTAGATACTTGGATTGACTGAGGAAGATACCATCATTTAGCTGTCTGATTTGCAATCCAAGGAAGAAATTGAGTTCACCCATCATAGACATCTCGAATTCTCCCTGCATTAACTTAGAAAATTCCTTGCAAAGAACCTCATTAGTAGCACCAAAAATAATATCATCAACATAGATTTGAACAATTAGTAAATCTTTATTTTCTTTCTTAGTAAATAAGGTTGTGTCAACTTTGCCTCTGTTAAACCCCTTTTCAGTTAGAAAATTGCTCAGTCTCTCATACCATGCTCTAGGGGCCTGTTTTAAACCATAGAGAGCTTTCTTCAGTTTATAAACATGGTTTGGTTTTGTAGAGTCCTCAAAACCTGGAGGTTGATCAACATAAACCTCTTCCATGATATATCCATTCAGAAAAGCACTTTTTACATCCATTTGATATAATAAAATATTTTTCATGCATGCATATGCCAGTAGTATTCTTATAGCTTCTAATCTAGCTACTGGTGCAAAAGTTTCTTCAAAATCAATACCTTCTTCTTGATTATACCCTTTAGCAACTAGTCTAGCTTTATTTCTGATTATTGTTCCAGATTCATCAAGTTTATTTCTGAAAACCCATTTGGTACCAATAACAGGATGATTTTTGGGTCTAGACACTAAATCCCAAACTTGATTTCTTTCAAATTGATTTAATTCATCTTGCATAGCCAAAATCCAGTAATCATCAGTTAAGGCCTCTTCAGTACATTTGGGTTCTATTTGTGAAATGAAAGCACAGTTGAGCATCTGTTCTCTTAACTGTTTTCTGGTTTTGACTCTCTCTAGAACATTCCCTATTACTTGATCAACAGGATGATTCCTTTGATATCTCCAAGCTCTAGGAAGTTCTTGAGATGTTTCCTCATTGTTTTCTTCATCAAACTCTTGCTCCTGGATATCTTCCTCTATATTAACAGATTCAGATATCTTTGGAGGTTCAGTTTTACTCTTATCAGAAATTCCTAGTTTTTCAAAATTGAAAGTAAGATCATCCTCATTGATAGTATGTTTTGAAACAGTTTCATTTTCAATGAAAACCACATGTACAGATTCTTCTATTACATTTGATCTTTTATTATAAATTCTATATGCCTTACTCCTACTTGAATAACCCAGAAATATACCTTCATCGGATTTGGCATCAAATTTACCTAGATTTTCTTTACCATTGTTGTGAATGAAGCATTTGCACCCGAACACATGGAGGTGTGACAGATTTGGCTTTCTTCCCTTGTACAGCTCATATGGAGTCTTCCCAAGGATTGGTCTGATGTAAGCTCTGTTTATGATGTAACTTGCTGTATTTACTGCATCAGCCCAGAATACTTGGGAGAGTTCCTTCTCATTTAGCATAGCTCTGGCCATCTCCCCAATAGTTCTATTCTTCCTTTCTACTACTCCATTTTGTTGAGGAGTCCTTGGTGCTGAGAAGTTGTGATCAATCCCATGCTCATTGCAGTACTCCAGGAAGTATGCATTTTCAAATTCTCCTCCATGGTCTGACCTGATAGACACAATAGAAATACCTTTCTCATTTTGCACTTTCTTGGCTAAGGTTGCAAATGCATCAAAGGTATCACTTTTGGAGGAAAGAAATAATGTCCAAGTAAATCTAGAATAATCATCAACAATTACAAGCACATACAGATTACCACCAAGACTTTTCACCCTAGATGGTCCAATTAAGTCCATATGCAACAATTCAAGTGGTCTAGTTGTGGTAACTACATTTTTAGATTTAAATGATGATTTGGTTTGTTTTCCTCTTAAGCATGCATCACATTCTTTATCCTTTTCAAAAGATATTTTTGGTAGACCAATTGCTAGCTCATTTTTAATTAGTTTAGACAGTTGATTCATGTTCACATGAGCTAATCTTCTATGCCATAGCCAACTATCATTATTCTGACTAATTAAGCATACAGAATCTAAGGGAGGAAGTTCATCAAGATCAATAGTATAGCAGTTACCATCCCTTTGAGCTTTGAGGATAACTTTGTGATCACTTTTTCTGATGACCAGGCAAAACTTTGAGTCAAACAGCACCCAGTTTCCTTTGTCACAGGTCTGACTCACGCTTAGCAGGTTGTGGTTGAGTCCAATCACAAACAGCACCTCTTCAATGGATGTTTCTGGATTTTTACCCACAATTCCAATACCAACGATTTTGCCATATTGGTCACCTCCAAAGGTCACCTTTCCTCCTTTCTTGTCTCTCAGGGTGATGAACTTCTCCTTATCACCTGTCATGTGACTTGAGCAGGCACTGTCCATATACCATTTGTTGCTTTTCTTAGCTTTGAGACAGACCTGCAAAACAATGTTTACGTTTTCCTTTTAGGTACCCAAATTTGCTTGGGTCCTTTTAGGTCAGTATATTTTTCCCTAGATGCAGATGCAACTTTGGGAACCCATTCAACTTTCCTGCCAAGCCCATTTTTCTTCAAGGCACAAGAACTGGAAATATGTCCCTTTTTGTTGCAGAAATGACAGGTAGTGAAAGGACTGCTAGATTGAGATGCAGGAAGAAAACAGTGCAGATAATACTTTTGTCTAGCATGCCTTGGTTGATCATATGTTTCAATGTGATGTAATGCATTAGTTTTCTTTTTATTGTTCTCAGCATGCACAAAATGTCTCATATAAGCATTCTGATTTTTCTTCCTAATCTTTTCCTTGACAGCACATGGATCATAGCCAAGACCAGCTTTGCCTTGTGATATTCTTTGGCTCCCCATTAATGCAAACAACATGTCTTTGCCTCTAGTGAGCCTAGACATGCTTTTAACTAAATAGTCATTAGTTTGCTTGAGTTCAATGCATGAGGTGCAACAAACAGATTCAGTAGTGGGCAAAGAGGCAATTTCAGAAACTATGCTTTGGGATTCCAGCTTATTTATCCTTTTCTTTGCCAATTTCAGTTCTTTAGCAACTTTAATGAATTCATCATGAAGCTCATGAAATGCATCTTGTAATTCAGAATAGGAAGGTTCAGATTCATATACCTCTTCTTCCTGATCACTGCTGCATGAGGGTAAGACTTCTTCTGAGGCAAGTGCCATTAAACAAATGTTGGCAACCTCATCCTCATCTTCTTCTTCCTCATCTGAGCTGTTGCCCCATATGGATGAGATATAGGCTTTCTTCTTCTTCCCTTTGTCTGCAGCTTTCTTTTCTTTTTCCTGCTTCTTAATGAATTGGGGACAGTCCCACTTAATGTGTCCCTGCTTCTTGCACTCATAGCAAGTTACAGGTTCTTTTGTCTCTTTCTTGCTTTCTCCAATTACTCCTTTCTTGAAGAATCTCTTGCTCTTCTTCTTGCTGTAGAATCTTCCGAATTTTCTGACCATCATAGCCAGAGTTTCCTCATTCAGCTCATCTCCTTCATCAGATTCTTCTTCCTTTTCATCAGCAGCTTTGAGGGCAAGGCCTTTCTTCTTTCTGTCCAGCCCAGCTTCCTTGAGTGCTTTGATCTTTCCTTCATATTCCTCAAGGCTGCCGAAGAGAGCTGTGACAGAAGCCATTGATTCTCCTCTGGCCTCTTCTATAGCTGTCACCTTGGGCTGCCATTCCAGAGGTAGAGCTCTGAGTATTTTTCTCACTTTCTCAGACTGTGTGTATTCTTTTCCCAGGCTCTTCAGTTGATTCACAATAAGAGTGAATCTCTTTTGGAGCTCCTTTACAGTTTCTCCTTCAGCCATTCTGAAGCTTTCATACTCCCCAATGCACGTGTTCAGTTTGTTTTCCCTGACTCCAGAAGTTCCTTCATGTGCAATCTGTAGAGTATCCCACATTTCTTTTGCAGTGGAGCATTGTGAGACTCTGTAGAATTCATCCTGGTTAAGGGCACTGACCAAACAATGCTTTGCTTTGAAGTTCAGTAGAACTTTCCTTCTGTCTTCATCATTCCACTCTGCTTCCAGCTTCTCTTTGTGTCTTCCATCTTCTGTTTGAGCCATTGGAACGAAATCTCCTTTTTCAATCACTGACCAGATGTCAAGGTCAATTGATTGAAGGTAGATCTGCATCCTCATCTTCCAATATCCATAATGCTCTCCACTGAAGCCTGGTGGTCTGTTAGTGTTGTTTCCTTCAGGAAGTATACTCTCTCCAAAGCCAGCCATTGTAATTCCCGGACTGTGAGTTCCTTTGAATGGGAATCCGGGCTCTGATACCACTTGTTAGCAAGGCTGACTTCCCAAGAGGGGGGGTGAATTGGGAAGATTGAAATTTTTCTGCACAAAGTAAAGAAAGTGAAAATATCACAGTATAATGAAAGCAACGTGTAAAACAGAGCAAGCTGAAAAGTAGAGATAAGGAGAAGACAACTCAGTGATTTATCCTGGTTCGGTCTTTCCACTTGACCTACATCCAGTCCCCAAGACACCTCTTGAGATTTATCCACTTTCCAGCAAGAATTTCAACGGGCTTCTTGCTAAAGCCACAGTACACGAGTATGCTCTGTTCTGAGCTCTCTCAAACTCTCTAAGCACTTTCTCTATGTGCTTCCCAATCCCCTTGTGAATACCCCTCACAAGTAAATCTATCTTTCAGATGAAGAGTAGATTGTTTACAAATGAATAACTCTCTAGAAAAGAGTAGATATGAAGGTTTAAGTACAAATAATGAAGTTGGAAGGGTAAAAGCTTTTGAGATGAAGATTCAGCAGAAATTCGGTATATACAAGTTTGATTTGTTACCCACAACTTCAAATGATGTTGTATTTATAGATTTAGGTCTCAAATATCCGTTAGAGACTAAATCTATCCGTTGGGGAAGTTATCCAACGGTTACTCTGAAAAACTATCCGTTTACCAACCGCATTTAATGTTTCTGACATACTGAAATTCGAATTTTGGTTGGCCAACAGACGAATTTCGAGGGAACCGAAGGTTAAAGCTTCCAACGTTAAAATGCGAAGTTCGTCTGTCCATAGAGTGAAATTCGAATTTTGAAACTTATAAAATATTTTCACAATGTGACATACGAATTTTTAAGAAGAAAGTTTTTCTGTTAAGTGTGAACAGTGTTTTCAATTTGCTACAGTGCCCTCGAAATTCGAATTTTGAAAGTCCAAAATTCGTCTGTCCATAGAACGTCCAAACAGGCACAGTAGTTCACTTTCTTTGAAATTCGAATTTTGACAGAGTGAAATTCGTCTGTCAGAGACCAGTTTTGAGACTTAAATCATTCTTGATCTCAGATGAACTTTATCAAACTTTCAGACGAATTTCTTCTATTTTCTCAAGTTTTGTTTTGTCTGAAATTTGAATTTTTAAAGAGTGAAATTCGAATGTCACAAAGTAGCTTCTTTGACTCAGATGAAAATTCGAATGTTGCCAAGTTAAAGTTCGTCTGTCATAGAGCATTTTTCAAACTTAGTTTCTTTTTGATTTCAGATAAACTTTAGCAAAGTTTCAGACGAATTTCTTTGGTTTTCATAAATTGCATTTTGTCTGAAATTCGAATTTTGAAACTGTGAAGTTCGTCTGTCACCAGAAAGGCTTCTTTCAGACTAGATGAAAATTCGAATTTTGAACCACCAAAATTCGTCTGACAGAGAGCCATCTCTTCAAACTTAATCAGTTTTAGCTCGAAATTCGAATTTCCAAAGGCAAAGTTCGAATTTCTAACTTGACAGTTTAGTTTAAACTTTTAACCTTCGTCTGTTTGTGGATGTTTTTCAAATATTCAAGGATTTAACATAAAATCAAAGTTTGAAAACATCTTTTCTTCAAATCAAAACTTTTTACCCAATCATAACAAAAACTAAAGATCCTACAAGAGATCTAACAGCAAATACTCAGAAAATCTTCACTTGGAACAGCTTTGATCTCCTTTGATATCTTCAATCCAAGATCTTGAGTGTTGGTTTAAAATCATCAAAACTCTTTCATCAACACTCTTTACTAGAAACTTATACCATATATGCAATATAAAATGCCCTTACACTAATGTCTAAGTAAAATTCTATAAAAAGGACTAGTTGGTTGTAAAATTAGGACAAATTTCCCTAATATCACTAGCTACACATTTGTCAAGAACACTTAGAAAAAAACAAAAGATTGTAAAGTGTCGCATTGATGGATGCAAATGAAAGATGACAACATATATATGTGTGTGTTGTGGCTAAAACAATCATGTTCCTTTGTGTGAGAAGTTTATGCAATTAGCATATTCACTTAGTAAAAGATAACCTTGTAGTTTGTCACAATTATATTTACTCAGTAAAAGATAGCCTTGCAGTTTGTCACAATTATATTCACTCAGCAAAAGATAACCTTGCAATTTGTCACAATTCAATGTCTCCTTTAATGTTGTTGATTACAATTTAGTCTTGTTTATTTTTGTAGACTTTCCATTTGTTGATATCTAATGATATAGAGATATTGTCATTGAGGACTCAATTAAATGCCTTTCAAATAGAAAAGATGCATCTAGAGAAAAATGCATAAATGAGAAGATTGAAGCAATATTAATGATGCTTTTCCTAAAAGAAGGTGATCTAAAAGGGATTGAAAATTTAATAAGGTAGAAAGATGGTTTGAAAGATAAATTGCAGATAATGAAAGACTTGGAGGCAGAAGGAAGAAGGGAGAAAAATGACTTGAAAGTTAAATTGCAAATAATAAAGATTTGGAGGCAAGAGGGAGAAATATGATTTGAAAGTTAAATTGCAAATAATGAAACACTTGGAGGTGGAAGCAAGAAGGGAAAAATATTATTTTAATGTTGAATTGCAAATAATGAAAGATTTAAAGGCAAAAGCACATTCCAAAGTTGTTGAGTTAGAAGAAAAATTGAGACAAAAATACAAGGAAAAGGAAGATCTTAATAATTCTATTCTCTCACAAAGGGAGCTTGACAATCAAACTAATTTGAAAGCTAGACATGTAGCACTTGCAATGAAAACTCAAATTGAAGAGTCTTACTCTACTACAAAAGCATGAATGGATACCCTTTGGGATATAACTGGTTAACTTCTTAAGTGATGAAAATGTCACTAGAAATTTATTGTGCAAATGCTTTAACATGAGCTAAGATATTGTTGAAGACTTATTCAACTGAAGCTAAGAAATGTGTACTTGATAAATGAGAAGGATAAGAACTTATATAGTGGTGATACTAATCACATATAGTAGCTAAAAGAAGGATGCATACTTAATATAGTAGTGATGCATGTAATTACCTATAATAGTTGACCCTTACAAGATTGGGGGAACCACATGTAATGACCAAAATAATAAATTTATTACAAAATAAAAATTTTTATTACTTATTTTTTCAATTTTTCTACTTAGTCTTTCAATTTTTAACACTTTTTATTAGTTAAAAGTCTTTTTTTGTAATTAATTTCCTCCACTGGCCCTTAATTGTGATTCCTTCTATAAGATTTCTCATTTATATATCACTGATGACCATTAGGGAAATTTTTAATTATGATGTTCTTAATGTCATGGATAACAAAATTCTAATTAATTAAAATGCAAAATGCATAATCAAGCTTTCAACAAAAAATTTTATGGGTAGACTCTCCTCCTTGCTAGGAACTTATACTTATATCATATATGTAATATAAAATGCCTTTACACCAATGTCTGAGTTAAATGCTACAAAAGGGAACGGTTTAATTGTGATATTAGGACAAATTTCCCCAATGTGAAGAAGATTATAGAAGCTACACATTTGTCAAGAACACTTCAGGGAAAAAAGAAGATTGTAAAGTGTCGTGTAGATGCAAATGAAAGTTAACAAAATATATGTGTAATGGCTAAAACAATCATGTTCTTTAGTGTGAGCAGTTTCTATAATTAACATATTCACTTAGTAAAAAACAACCTTGTAGTTTGTCACAATTCAAGGTCTCCTTTAATGTTGTTGATCACAATTTAACCTTGTTTATTTTCGTAGGCTTCCCATTTGTCAATGTCTCATGATATAGAGATATTGTCATTGAGGACTCAATTAGATGCTCTCCAAATAAGAAAGGTGCATCTAGAGGAAAATGCTAGAAATGGGAAGATTGAAACAATATTAATGATACTTTTCCTAAAAGAAGATGATCTAAAAGAGATTGAAAATTTAAGAAGGGAGAAAGATGGTTTGAGAGATAATTGAAGATAATGAAAGACTTGGAGGTGGAATTAAGAAGGGAGAGCAATGACTTGAAAGTTGAATTGTAGATAAAGATTTGGAGGTAAAAGAGAAGGGAGAAAGATGACTTGAAAGTTAAATTGCAGATAATGAAACACTTGGAGGTGGAAGCAATAAGGGAAAAAATGTTATTTGAATGTTGAATTGTAGACAATGAAAGATTTGGAGGCGGAAACACATTCCAAAGTTGTTGAGTTAGAAGAAAAATTGAGACAAAAACAAAGGAAAAAGGAAGATCTTAATAAGTCTATTCTTTCACAAAAGGAGCTTGAAAATAAAACTAATTTGGAAGTCAGGACTTGCAATGAAAGCTCAAATTGAAGAGCCTTATTTTACTACTAAAGCAAAAATGAATGCCCTTGTGATTTAATTGGTTAACTTTTGAAGTAATGAAAATGTCACTAGAAATTTATTGTGCAAATGCTTTGACACGAGCTAAGATATTGTTAAAGATTTATTTGATTGAAACTGAGAAATGTGTAGTTGATAAATGAGAATGATAAAGACTTGTGTGGTGACAATAATCACCTATAGTAACTGTCAAAACATGATACATACTTAATATAGCATCGATGCATGAAATTACTTTCAATAGCTACCTCTTATAAGATTTCACTACTATGTACCATTGATGACCATTGGAGTAATTTCTAATTATTATGTTCTTAATGTCATGGATATTTAAATTCTAATTGATTAAAATGCATAATCAAGCTTTTAACAAAAAATTCATATGTAGGCTCTTTCCTTGCTAGGAATTTATCCTATATCATATATGCAATATAAAATGCCCTTGCACCAATGTCTAGGTTAAATTCTACAAAAAGGAATGGTTTGGTTGTGGGATTAGGACAAATTTCCCTAATGTCATTAGCTATACATTTGTCAAGAACACTTCAAAATATAATTGTGAAGTGCATCATAGATGGATGCAAATGAAAGTTAATGACATATATATGTAGTGGCTAAAACAACTATGTTCCTTAGCATGAGAAGTTTCTACAATCAATGTATTCATTCAATAAAAGACAACCTTGCAGTTTGTCACAATTCAAGGTCTCCTTTAATGTTGTTGACCACAATCCAACCTTGTTTATTTTTGTAGGCTTCTTATTGTCAATGTCCAATAATATAGAGATATTGGTATTAAGGACTTAATTATATGCTCTTCATATAGAAAAGATGTCAAATCAAGTGTTTTGATGATTCCAAACAACCGGAGTTTGGAAAGAAGATATCAAAGAAATACAAGAGATCTCAAGTGAAGAAATCTAGAAAGAAATGAATACAAGATTAGTTTGTAGGATTTCTTACAGTATTTACAGAGTAAAAGGCTTTGATCTTACACCCACTAGTTTTAAATAAGTGTTTTTCAACTATCCTATGCTAACTTATGATAAATTTGAAAAATACTCACTGACAGATAAATTTTAAACTGTTAAACTTCATATGTTTTTTTGAAAATTCGAATTTTGATGACTAAAATTTGAAGTTACAGAGATGTTATCTCTGACAGACAAATTTCAGCCTATTAAAATTTAAATTTTGAGTTAAGCATAATTGGTGAAAAATGAAAAATTCATCTGAAATTATGTCAAAATTCAATTGAAATTAGAGTGCAAACAGAGTTCTAAGTCAGTCCATCTGACAAACGAAATTTGGTTTTGAAAATTCAAATTTTGGAATGAAAATGTACAAGTCTAATTAGATGTCCCTTTGACAGACGAACTTTGATTTTGAAAATTCAAATTTTGGAATAAAAATGTATATGTCTGATAAGAGGTCTCTCTAACAGACAAACTTTGAAGGCTCAAAATTTGAATTTTGAAAAGAAAAATTTTTGTACCATGTTAAGTTGCTCATTGACAGATGAATTTTGGTTCCCCAAAATTCGAATTTCAAGTGCACTGTAGCAATATGGGACAACTATTCACATCTAGTAGAAACACTTTAAACTTGAAAATTTATATGTTCTAACATGGAAAATATTTGTCAAGATTAAAATTCGAATTTCATCTTTGAACAGACGAACTTTGAAGTTCAATATTAAAACTTTTAACTTATGGTCTTTGTGAAATTTTTCTATTGACACCCCATAATTTGAACTTTGGATGTATGTCAAACTTATTAAATGTGGTTGGTGAACGGCTATTTTTGCAGAGTAATCGTTGGGTAACGTCTCTAACGGCTAGATCTTATCTCTAATGTATAATTAAGACATAAATCTATAAATAGAACTTTATTTAAAATTTTGGGTAACAATTTTACGTTGTATATACTAAAACTCTGTCAAAATCATTAGTTAAAGCCTTTTACTCTCTCACACTTTATTTATTATACTTCAACTGTAATACATACTCTAAATTAGAGAGTTTCTCTTGTTGTAAACAATCTTATCTTCATCTAGAAGAAAGATTTTCTTGTCAGAAGATTTTACAAGAGATTTAGGAAGTACTTTGTTAGAGTGCAAAGTAAGAATCTGTAAGCTCTTAGAACAGAGCACAAGGTTATACTATGGCATTACAAGGAGCTCACTAAATTCTTGCAAGATAGTGAAAAATCTCAAGTGGTAACTTGAGGACTAGACGTAGGTCAAGAGGAAGAGACCGAGTCAAGATAAATCTGTGTCTTCACTTCCTCTACCTTGCTTACTGCTCTATTATATTCTGCACTCTATTTTTCTGCAACTTTTGCTTTCACTACTCTTTTATAATTTCACAGAAAATTTTAAACTTTTCAATTCACCCCTTTCTTTGGAAGCCAACAGACCTAACAAAAGATGCATCTAGAGAAAAATGCTAGAAATGAAAAGATTGAAACAATATTAATTATGCTTTCCTTAAAAGGTGATAAGAAAGGGATTGAAAATTTAAGAAGAGAGAAAGATGGTTTGAAGTTGAATTTCAGATAATGAAAGATTTGGAGGCGAAAGCAAAAAGGAAGAAAGATGACTTGAAAGCTGAATTATGGATACAGACTTAATATAACAGCAATACATGTAATTACCTATAGTAGCTAACACTTATAAAATTTCATTATTATGTGTCATTGATGACCATTAGGGTTTCTAATTATTATGTTCTTAATGTCATGGATAACTGAATTCTAATTAATTAAATTGTAGAATCAAGCCTTTAACAAAAAATTCATGGGTATTCTCTACTCCTTGCTAGGAACTTATATCATATATGCAATATAAAATGCCCTTACACCAATGTTTGAGTTAAATGCTACTGAAAGGAATGGTTTGACTATGGGATTAGGACAAATTTTCCCAATGTCATTAGCTACACATTTGTCAAGAACACTTCAAAAAAGAAAAGATTGCAAAGTGCAACATAGATCGATGCAAATGAAAGTTAATGACATATATATAGTGGCTAAAACAACCATGTTCCTTATGTGAGAAGTTTCTAGAATCAACATATTCATTCAGTAAAAGATAACCTTGTAGTTTGTCACAATTCAAGGTCTCCTTTAATGTTGTTGATCATAATTTATGGTGCCAACTTTAGTGCAAAAAAGTCTCCAATGATCTATTTAAATAGTATGGAGATTGCTTCACATTTGGCAAGCTCCCAGAGGCAAAGAAGGAAAGAGCATTGCAAAACATCGATTGTGCACTTGAACATCCTTTTATGTTTATCCTGTTGCCGCACAATTGATTGATGTTTATTGAACTTCAACGTGTGGCCAAATGGGCTACCTCTATACACAACAAATTTGAAAGGTTATTCCTTGCTTATTTTTGTTTCATAAATGGACTTTCGTTTGGGTTCGGACCTATGATATTTTGATGGATACCATCTCAATGCTCCTTACTAAGAAAAATTGTTGATAGCTTCTGCATATGATTCAGACAATGAAATGTTTATGTTGGATCATGCATTTGTAAGTGTAATAACATTTGATGATTGGACATCATTCATTTATATTGTTAGAGAATTGACAAGTTTAGTGTAAATTACCACAGTAGTTGGCTAACATAATGCTATATTTGGTGCAATTAGAGCAATTTTTGGAGGTGAGCACTATGCCTATTATTATCGGCACATCAAAGAGAATTTTATCTCAAAGTTTATCAAAATCTTCAAGGGAATGAAAAGAAATTGTAAGGGTGATGCACTTAAGTTGATCAATGGAATTGTTTATGCACAGTAAGACATAAATTTTAACAAAGCTATGACAAATATTAGGTTATTTTCACTTTAAACTTGGTTCAATAGGTTGAAACTGATAGTATAGTGTTCATTGATGCTCATTATAACAATTATCATAGGATAATATCACTACTAGTATTGCAAAATCATGCATTCCAAGATTTACCACATGTCTTTCCATCCATTACAAGTAAGGCTTCCCTATTCTTCAACCAGCATCTTTTTTCCCCCAAATTGTACAGTTCAACATCTAAATTTTTAGAACTTAGTAAAATTTACCTTATAATTTTTTTTTTTTACTATGAGGGCCTAAAAAATTTACTACTTATCTTTCCATCCATAAGTAATGCTTCTCAATTTCACTATTTTCAGAACTTGGTCAAGTTTCCTTATTTTTCCTTTTTTTGCCACTAATTTTACTTCTTCATTACTATGTGTGCCTACAAATTTTGTCATTTGACCTTTAATTGTTACACTTTACTACTTCCAAATTTTGCTATTCAACACTAGAATTTTCCGAACTTTGTAAATCTACCTTATAATTATTGATTATGGGTGCCTCCAAAATTTATTACTTATTTATTGCTTCCCAATTTTACCTACTCAAACATGAAAAATTCAACCACTTCATAAAATTTTGGCTTCTTTTACTTCACAATCACTATGGGTGCCTAATATACTTCTTCCCCTTCCACCACTTACCTCAAGGCAAAGTGGCCTTTTTAATTATTTTAAGTCTTTGGATCCTTGATTGTAATTTTTAATTTTACAGTCTTAAATGAGATTAAGAGAATTTTTTAGTCTTTAGTTGTCATTTGTTCTTTTCTTTCTCTTTTGAAATACACCTAGTGTAGGATTTTTTAGACTTAAATATAATATTATGAATTAAAATGTTTAATTATTATATATTTATCATATCTTATTAAAATTATACATTTGTTATATTTTGGTGAAATATAATAACAAAAAAATTATATGACTTCCGTGTTTGTGAACCTTCTTGCTGATTGCTTCTATGATGATCTTGACAACTACAATAAATTACAATATCCTAACATGAAAACATTGCTTTTTTTATTTTGAGATAAAGTGGAAACATTGCATTGGTGTCTTAACATTTAAGTAAAATGGAATTGGGAAGTTTTCAATGAACAGATGAAATTTGAGGTCTAGAATACATTCAGCCTTCCCGAATGAAGTGTATTAAACTTGATTAGGAACAAGTCAAAGTTGGAAGTTTCATACATAGTATAGAGATCTAAGACTTAAATTTGAGGTCATAGATGTTTCAAGAAGAGGTTATACTTTGATTCGTATGTTTAAAATTTAATAGTTTTTATTGGTTTTGTTCTATGGATTTTCCATTTTAATTTATATTTTCAGAATCACACTATTATATCTATTTTGGGAGAAACAATATAATAACTTTCTTACGCTAAAGTGCAGATAATATAATCATTCTAAACCTTTGATCACACTCTAAAGATTTTAAAATTTTTAAAATAATAATGAATCCTTGAAACTATAAAATATGCATAAATAATAAATTCATTAAGTTTCTGATTAAGAAAAATGACACGTTATTACATTTAGTTGAATCTTCGAAACTTGACTTTCTGTATCAAGTTGAACATTTAAACTTTAAATTATGAATAAATAATTATTTAAATTTTAAATTGTATGCATATACTAGTAATTTCTTAACATATCACACTTCACTGAACAAAACCATGAATTAACTAATAATAAAAACTTTTTTATATGCAATAAAAACCAGAGTTTTTTTTTCTTTTTTGGTAAGCAAAACAGGTTTTCCCACACATTAGATGAACGTTAATGATCCAAGGGAACAGCCGAAATGGCCACATGGACTAACTACAAATGTAGCTATCAAAATTGTAGTTCTGATTGTCTCCAACCCTGCATAACACGAAATGAACAAGCTCCACTATTTTCGAATTTCAAACTACATAACACAGCCTAATTATTGCACTGAACATAGTTTGTAACTAATACAGTACAACTTTGCTATATATTTAATAAATATATAGCCATAGATCATTCACATTTCATTTCATTTTTAGCTACCGTGTGATTGTACAATTATTATTAAGATTAATTTCAAGACTGCAAGTGACTGTAAGAGAATTCCTACCATGATTATTATGTCTGTAATTACCCACGTATAACAGTCTAGCAGTATACTAATATAAAAAAATCCCTATGTTCATCTGCTTGGAAGCAGCAAACCAACCAATCAAAAGCAAAGAATTTTGAAAACGAAAAGGACACGGCCTCGAAATCCTACAATGGCCAAACAAATTGTGAACCAACCACACACACACACACGTCTATTCACACAGAGGAGCCAATAGCTTCTGATAGAACCAAACCCTGCATTCAAATCATCATCATCATCATATTATATAAATCTTTTCAATCATGGTGTGCGCGTCATCATTAATCAGCACTTCCCAACCGTAGGAGGGTAACAGGACAATCCATTGTCCATTGAACCAAAAAATAGTAACATTACACATCATTCACCTATAAATTTATGACTAAAATCAAAATAATAATGTATCACAGCAAGCTATTTTTGAAGAAAAATAGAAATTAAACTATACTAATGATTTAATCTTTATTTTGTTTATGATTACAAAGAAACGTCTGTATAATTTTTTAGAGATGCAGCAAGAATTAGTTGATGATTAATCTAAAAAAAATTAAGAGATAATATCAAGTGGTGCAATCAAACCATAAATGGCATAACAAATAAAGACACAGATCCAAAAAAAATTAAAATTTTTTTTATCACTCCAGAAAAGGAAAACTATGCCGTCTGATCCAAAGTATACCACCAAAATCAATGTGTGATGTAAAAAACTTGGTATATATAATCAACAATCATCATTGGACTTTCAAAGGTTTAGAACCATTACAATCAAATGCCAATAGATTAGGTAGAAAAAAATTGCTAAGATGAACAGTTGCACTACAGTTTACTACACTGTATGGTACAAAGTTAGTAAAAGCAAAATAATGGCATACCAACAATTATTGGCAACCCAAACAATTTTGGTAAGTGCATATCTTAAGTCAACATAAGATCATTCCCTCCCAGATGAGGGCGAAGGCAGACCCGGACTTCATGTTCTTCTGGTCCCACACGAAGTTTTGGCACCATCATCTCAAGAACTGATCCTGACCCATCATAGTATGCTTCTATATTGGCATCTTCAGGAATTCGAGTGGAAAGAGGAATCTCTCGGACAAACTCACCAGGAGGGCAGTGCTCAGGAGATGGATCAGTAAGCTTGAATGTCCTATCATGTCTCTTGATAAATGTCTTTCCAGATGTGCTCACACAAGAAACCTTTATGATACCATGGGTGAGAGTATTCCTCCATGAAACTTTCACACTCGGAAGATCCACAAAGGGGAGACTGATAATAATCAAGTATCCTTGTTCATCCTCATAAATAGTTTTTGCAGCTGTAACAGGACCATAGACAGTCTTCATTGCCCCTGTAAAGTCTGAAAGCCAGTGTGGCTCACCTGTATGCATTTCTATATCTGAAATCCGATCGGGTGAAGGATTGACAGCCAAATAACATTCATCATCGTTCCCATGAGGAAAGAAGTCTTTCTTCCTCTTGCCATTTACAGGAGATAGGTCCATCCCGTCACCATTACAGTGGTTAGAAGGATGAGTTGACAAATTCAGCCCAGATCCATTGAGCAGTTTTCTTGGGGGTACATTTGAAGCACTCTTAATTGGGGGAGGTGGTCTCTCAAGCTCAAAGTCTGTGTTGGGGAGATTTCTCCATGAACTGAAATCACTAGCTTCAGGTGGGATCTTGAAATTGAAATCCCTGCCAGTAACTTCCATCCACCTTTTTCGCTCATCCTCATCAAGGCCTGCAAGATTAGGCGATGGGACAAGCTCAATGCCATGCAAACATTGGGGGTTTGATAGGCCTCTGTAATGCTTTCGTTGCATCCTGTGAGATCGAACAAAGCCTCTGTCAACACTAAATGGGAATGGGCGCTCCCCTTGGCGTGAATGGCCATTCATGTAACTCCTCAGCTGCATCTTACCCAATGCATTTTCTGGCCTCTCCTGGAAAACCCACATGTACATATTTTCCATATCATGTTGAACCATAAAAACATCAAGCTTTAGATCAGATTTATCAAACCCTGAAACACCATTGCTGTCCCTGATTATCTTAGCCTTTGATTTTTCATTCAACGCGGGCTTAAAATAGAAACTGAAGAAAAACCATGCTCCCCATATACTATCAACTCGCTTTGTGCACTTCTTTCCACCTTTCGGAAGGGAGGTAAGGAAACTCTCAGTCTCATATCCTTGGGTACCAAGACCAACATCTAATATATCACAGGGGTCAGAATTCCATGACTGTGGAGGCGGGCTGCGCTCTGCTGACAGGGGCAAATTTATATCCGGTGGACGGGAAAGTATGATATGCCGCTCCAAATCCAGTTCCTCGTGAGAAGATGCACTTGAATCCATGGTTAAGAGCGTAGATGGGCGATGATTCTCCATTGACAATGATGTGAGAAGAGAATCGCCCATCTCACCTCATGTCTTGATGAGTATTATTGCTGGTTGATTCAATGTTGCCATCCCGAAAACATTTCAAGAAAATCACATTATAAACACCTTCCTCATATTAATCACCAGTATACATCTCCGTCAAAACCCTAGACTTATCAACCAGGAAAGAAAATTGTCACACACTCAAAAAAGATCAACAAGTTCTGAAGATATTAAATAGTCCGAAACTATAAGATTTAAAACAGAAACTCTGTATTCACCCGAAAATAAATAAATTCAATACTCAACAAAAATCTGTAGAAGAGTACAGAGAACAAAGATTAATAGACATATATAAGGCCCAAAGTCTCTTTAATCTCTAGAAACCACTAACTATACTATGCGTTGCCCTAACCCAAAGATCTCCACAAATCCTCCAAAATCAGGTGGAAAGCGCTCAATCAATACCGTCAAATCCATAAAAGCAAGTAAATTCTATAACTTTTCGCACATAAGATGATTCAAAAAGTTATAAGAAACTGAAGGTAAAGGATAGAGAGACCCGAGAAGAAAATCCAAAAGGATCTTCAAAGAGTACCTCTGGGTATAAGCATCGGAGAATCGAGAAAAGACGAAGAATTGGAAGCAGAATTTGAACAGCCGACTATGACGCTCTTCTCTGCAATATCATCGATAACCACATTTTCGATTCCAGAGTCCAAAATTCGCCGTCTATGTTTTTTTTTTCTTAAAAAAAAAAAAAAGAGTTTTCTTCTTCGTAGGCCCGTCAAACAGAAACGCGGGAGCAGCCGTCTCATTGGAACGACGGGTTTGGTTCGAAAGCCTTCTTCACTGGCCACCACCGTTTGCTAACGGTGACGGTGCACTTCTCTATCTTATCTTTGTCGGGTCGATATTACTATGAGAAGTACAATATTGATTAGTCTTCCACTCCGAGAAATAACTAAATTACAAGGGTGGAAAAAATAGTTAGAATTATTAAATTTATAAAAAGTATAAATTAATTTTAAAACATATTTTTTATTTAACATTAATAACTTTTATTATAAAATTGATAAGAATGAATTATAATTATGAATATTTTAAAAATAATATTAAATATGCTAAATAATTATTATTTATTTCTTATATTTTAAAATAAGATATATTCATCTAACATTCCTTACATTAAAAAATAGAGGAATAATAATTAATTTAAAGTGTTTTACTTTATTGTAAAGTTAATGACATAATCTTCTACTCCACCTTATGCTTTAGCTTATGTTATCTTAGATATTTGAACTCTTCTTGAGCATTGTTACCTCAAATTCAAAATATAAGTCATATTTTAAAAATTTATTTTAGTCCAAAATATAAATCTTATTTAGTAATTTCTAGAACATTAAATGTTCTTGTTAGGTCTAGTGACTCACATGATTAGTTTTAATAATGTCAAATAGTAAAGTAAAAAGTTTACATAATATGGTTATTTAATATTATTTATATATTTTATATCATGCTTAATACTGAGGAAAAATTTAACTAATTACTGGATTTAATATGAATTTCTTATGTTAAATTAGGAAGAAGAACATAAATTATTATGGAGTCAATAAATAGAGCAAAAACTTTTCAAGAAGAAGAGAGATTTGGAACAGAAGAACTTGAAAGCTTAAATTGGAATATTAAGATTCAAGTTCCTAGTTTTTAGTTTGGATATAACTAGTTATGGATGTTTAAATTTAAAAAGTTTTTCAAATAATTTTATAACATCACTTTTAATATCATTGAAAATTTTAAGTCTAAAAATCAAATTGAGCATTGATTTCTTCATTCTAATAAATTTTTCAAAGTGTCAATAAAAGTAGTTGATTACCGCTTAATTATAACATGTTATATTAGTTACTCATTTTAGCTTCATGCTTTCTTGCTAATATAATTGATTACTTTTAGCAAAGTAATTGATTATCACATGTCTAACCTAAGTTAACTTGCAACTATTTAGCACTTAATTGATTATCCTCTCAAAATAATCAATTATTGAATCTGTCCATTTCTGATATACTTCAATCTCTTTAGTTGATTACTCTTGTTTTCTAATAGATTATATTATTTCATATAATTTGTTATATCTTTAAATAGTCGATTACCTTTTCTCAACGAATGTGCAAGCTATCTATTTGAAATATAACCTGCTACATCCTCAAATATAAATGGTTATCTTGCTTCTCAAATTTATTTTCATAGTTCGATAACATGTTACAAGCTTTAATATAATTGGTTATGTTTCTTAACCTCCCAAGTTTCTTTTTAAACTGATTATTCTTAGCTCAATTGATTGATGAACTTATTTTCTTCTTCGTTATTAAACTCAATCAATTGACTTAAATTGTAACACCCCTCATGACATCTTTCTTGGTATGGTGTGCAGAACCGGAGGAAATAGAAAAGAAGAAGGTTCAAGTGGAGGAAAATTAGGCTCTAAGCCACAGCGAGAAGCATGGCCACTGCAACGAGAGCGAGTCCAGTGGCGTTTTCTGGCTGAAACATGGTGGTGCCGCAGCGAGCTGTCCCAAGGCCACAGCGAGAGTCGAGAAACTTGGTTAAATCAGAAACATTTCAGTCAGTCGGACTTGAACAAAAGAAAGAAAATAGACGGAGTAGTAAGGAGCTCTGTTAGGATTTGCAAGATTCTACCTTGGGAAGTGATTTTCGAACCTCAAGAGCTTGAATTCTCTTTGGTAAGTGATTCCTACTCCTTTCTCTCCATTTTTTTCTATTTAACTTGGGGTTTTTTCAGTTATATGTTGGGATTTCCTGTTTGGGCCGAAATTCACAGATTGAAATGAATGGAATGGGGTTTATAGAGTGTGATTTGGTGTTCTTGTTGCTTGAGTTTGAGTTTTGAAGGAATTATGTATGATTTGAGCTTAACCTTAGGTTGTTTTTTGTTAGGGCTCTTGGGAATTCAAAGTGTATGAGATTGATTGGTGTTTGAATATTCCTAGAAGCTTAATGATGCATGAAAAGGGTGTTGGAATCTTTGGTTAGGCCAAAGTAGTTGAACTGTGATATTTGGTTAATGGTATATATTGTTAATTGAGGAAATGTGATATTGTGAAGGTTGTTTGGTAGCCTAAAAGGGATTTAAGTGTGTTAGACAACTTGAGAAGTTTGTTGAATCTACGTGTGTGGTATTGACAACCTAAGGTAATCGGATGTTTGTTTATATTGTGTTGATTGTGTTGTATGATGTTACGTATATTTGTATATATATATATATATGCATGTTTCTTTCATACCACAATATAGATGTGTTTGTGTGTACTGTTTTCTATATATCGTGGCATGCATACAGTTAGATAATGATTATGACTATGATGATGATGATTAGAAATGATGATATTGATATGACATGACATAATGCATACTTGACATTGTGACAGGAGGATGATGATTATATGATGATACATGAGTATCATCACATGACATTGTGAGATTGTGATATATGGTGGATTGAGTGGTGATGACAATATGATATATGATGATATATGTTAGGGAGGATAAGGAATAAAAATATATGTTAGGGAGGATAAGGATGAGATCCCTGCGGTAAATCACCTCTTATGACCAGGAGGGAAAAGGCACACAGTAGACTGCACTTTCCCTAAATCGCTACCAATTCATGGTGGGAAAGGAGAAGGAGAGCCATAGTCTGAACATTAGTTTTACCTTTGGCCAGGTGCACTAGTGGGAGGTGAGTTTGGTGATGTCCCGAAATCAGTCTTCACCAACTATTGAAAGGAAATTACCTATACGGAATGTCCTGTTATAAGGATAGCCTGTGGTTTTAGCTGTGTACAAGGGAGACATGCATTCCATTCATTTCACATTGCATTCATAGATTATATAAGTTATATGTGTATTTATATATGTGTGTAGTTATTTTCGGTTATTGAGATATTATCTCACACCCCTCTCCCATGAACTAACTTTTCAGGCTACAGTTCTAGCACTAATCCAGAGAAGACGAGAGAGTAGTAGTGGACGTGGGAATATTAGGTCTATGTAGTATATGTGTATTTTGGATAAGTATCTTGTGCCAAGTAGGGTAGAAGGTTTTGTAATAAATGTATGATATGGATAAAAATTGCTATGGATGGATGTATGTATTATTATGTATGTGGAATTGTATGGTATATGTTGTGTATGATGAATGGTGGTGTATGTGTGGTTCAGGGTGTTCAGGAGTCAATATAGTAGTGGAATTAGGCCTTGTTGGTGTATTTTGGGGCAAGTAGCCCATTTTGTCAAATGGGGTTCAAGGGGGTCAAATCTAAGAGGAGTGGTTCCTTTGAGGTGAAATCTCTTTGAACAATTTGTTTAAGTGGCTTTGGACCGGTATGAATGGTTCTGAGTGATTGAATTGCCTTTAGTGGCAAATGAGAGTGTTGAGTTGAGTTTTGGTAAAAAAGTGGCTAAAACAGTGTTAGAGGTCATGATTCTTCATACGGAGTTAGATTGAGGTGAAAGTAGTATCCATGAATAGATTGGGACTAGATTGACTTTTAGAAGTTGGAATCAAGTCAATCGGAGGTCAGAGCATAAAGTTATACGTGCCGAAAGTTCATCCCGAAGTTGGAGAATTTACTGGTATAGAAAACCAGCATGGGGTGCCACAGCGCTAAAGAGCCTAGTAGCGAGTGAGAAGCAGGGGAGGTATTGAGCCGCGGTGGTACTATAGCAGCCGCAGCCTCAGCCCATTTTTTAGTGTTTTTGCGTTATTTTTCCACTGCTCGGTGGTTTTGAAAGGTTCACATGAGATGTTTAGGCAATGTTTGGTTGGTTTTTGAAGGTTTTGGTCAAGTCAAGAGGTGTTTAGAAGTAGGTTGTTACATAAACAAAGCTCAATTTATTATTATGGATACGTTACCAGAAATAGCCTTGAATCACACTATAATCAATTAGACTTTTATAGTATAATTGATTATCTTGGTAAAGTGTTGACAACGGCTAGTTCTTCGAAGTAACGACTAATTAATTATGTCTAATGGCTAACTAACTATTTCCACCTATAAATAAAGCTTTGTTTAAGTTGGGAGAAGAGAGAATAATGTTTTGAAACTATTTTTTATATCAATAGATTTATTTGTCGACCAAACACTTTCAATTATATTATGTGAGCTTCATTATAATTTATCCATTCTTTGAGAGAGCATTTTTTTGTATTGATATTTTTTCTATAAGAGAATACTCTAGATAATCTAGAGGGGTTATTTAAGGAAAAATTTCCTTGAGGGGAATTTGTAATCATACTAGAGAAAGTGTGGGAGAGAGACAGACTCAAAGAAGGAGTTTGTCTGACACTGTAACTTCACAAGTGCTCAGATCAAACTTGTAGGATATAGTGAAAAATCTTAAGTGGGTTGATTAAAACTGGATGTAGACCAAATGGTTAGGTCAAACTATGATAAATTGCTTGTATATTATTCTTCCTTCATCTCTTCATTATCTCCTCTGTTCGTCCATGTCCTTTGTGTTTCTCTGTGTTTCCCTATGACGTTGAATTATTTTTGAAAAAGGCAAAAAAAATTTGCAACACATAATTTACCCCCCCTTTAAGGTGACCAGCCAAATCAACAATTAGTATTAGAGTAGATTCTCTCGTGAAAGACTTCACTGCTTAAGAGTTCAAACTGGTTGGTTTCTATTACATCGTGCTACCTGGAAAACCCCAACATGAGCAAAACACCTAGCTTCAATGGGGAGAATTACAGCTTATACAAGGTGAAGATGAAACTATTCCTTGAATCTTTTAATCTTGATGCGTGGGACATTGTGACTAATGGAAATTTCAAGCTCACAAAGATCATTAGAAGAAGAAGAAAATGAAGAATAGTCGACAAGCCCAGATCAGAATGGGATGAAGAAGATATGAGAAAAGTGATGTTGAATTGACACATGAAATATGTTATCATATGTGCACTTAGTGAAGATGAGTTCTTTAGAATTTCCAGTTGTAACACAGTAAAAGAAAAGAACCTTGAATGATGGTATCTCACAAGTGAAAAGGAAATATGAATCACTCTATAATACATTTAACCCTGAGACAAAAATGACATGATCTTTGGTCTGTAGCTCAAGTTACGAGTTTTCAAAGTTGGGACATGGAAAAAAGAGAGTTAATCAATTATTGGTGCTTTATAATCAATTAAAAGGTTTCAAAATGAAGAAAAATGGCACCCCAAGCTTTGATAATCAATTAGATAGTGATTATAATCGATTATTATTGATCCAGAATGAAGAAATGCACCAATTGGCTTTGATAATTAATTATATTTGGCTATATAATCGGTTATAAATATGGAAAATTTTCAGGATCACCACAACTAAATATTTTGATCATAATTTTCACATACAAAGTTCGATTGAGGTGATTTAAAATGTATTGAAAAGCTGAGACAAAAAGCTACAAATTTGGTTTTGAGTTTCTGAAAATTCAAACGCAATAATGGTTGAAAATGAGCTCAAACTTAATCAGAAAAAATCTTGTGGGCAAGACATCAAAAGAGGAAGTTGGCAACTCTAAAAGGATTAATTTCTCCATCAACAACAACATTAAATAAGTATTTCTAAACCCCCTCTAAATTTATCTTTCACTTATCATGCATATCTTTAAAGGGATCATTGCATGGTTGATTACTTTTAATGATAAAACTTTTCTTTCAACATTATTTCTTGTTTATTCCCCTCCACATATTTGTATCACAATAAGGGAGAAGGATAATGCATTCCTTTTGATAAGGGGAGAAATATTACCCTTTAAACTTTTTGTTGATGTCAAATAGGGGGAGAGAAGGTTATAAAAAACATATTGCTTTAGTTATTACGTATATCTTTAAGCATATTTTTCATAAGTAATTTGTCATTATCAAAAAGAGGAAGATTGTTAGATCTAGTGATCAACATAATTAATTTTGATTATTTTAAATAGTGAAGCAAAAAGTTTGCATGATATAATTATTTAATGTTATTTATATATTTTATATCATGCTGAAGAAGAATTTGACTAACTAATGAACTTAATATGAATTTCTTATGTAGTTAAGTCAAGAAAAAGAACATAAATTATTATGAATTCAATAAGTAGAGCAAATTATTTTCAAGAAGAGATATTTGGAGAAAAAGAACTTTGGAGCTTAAATTCAAAAATCAAGATTTAAGTTTTTAGTCTTTAAGTTTGGATATAAGTAGTTGATGATGTTTGAGTTTAAAAAGTTTTTCAAATAATTTTAGAACATCACTTTTAATATCATTGAAGATTTAAAGTCTAGAAATCAAATTGAGTATTGACTCCTTCATTCCAATAAATTTTTCAAAGTGTTAGTAAAAATAATTGATTATCTCTTGATTATAACCTGTTATATCAGTTATTCATCTTAGCTTCTTGCTTTCTTGCTAATATAATCGATTACTTTCAGCAAAGTAATCGATTATCACATTTCTAGCCTAAGTTAGTTTGCATTTGTTTAGTGCCTCAATTAATTACTCTATCAAAATAATCAATTATCAAGTTTGTCCATTTATGATATACTTCAATCTCACATCTTAGTCTATTACTTTTGCTTTCTAATTAGTTATATTGCATTATATAATCTGTTATATTGTTAAATAATCAATTACTTTTTCTCAATAAATGTGCGACCTCACTGTTTGAAGTCTAATATGTTATATCCTCAAATATAATAAGTTATTTTGCTTTTCAAACTTATTTTCATTCTTCGATAATCTGTTACAAACTTTAATATAATTTGTTATGTTTCTTAACCTCCCAAATTCCTTTTTAAACCAATTATTCTTAACTCAATTGATTGATGTACTTATTTTCTTCTTTGTTATTGAACCCAATTAATTGATTTAAATGAAGCTTAATTTATTATTGTGAATACGTTATCAAAAATAGCATTGAATCACACCATAATCAATAGACTTTCCTAGTATAATCAATTATCTTGGTAAAATGCTTGCAACGGCTAGTTCTTCATAGTAACGACTAATTAATTGTGCCTAATAGCTAATTAACTACTTCCACATATAAATAGAGTTTCATTTAAGTTGAGAGAAGAAAAAATAATGTTCTAAAACAATTTTATCGTACAAACTAATTTATTTCTCAATCAAACATTTACATTTACATTATGTGAGCTTTATTGTAATTTATCTATTATTTGAGAGAGTAGTTATTTGTGTTAACATTTTCTCTCTAAGAGAATACTCTAAGTGATCTAAAGGGGTTACTTAAGGAAGGATTTTCTTGTGAAGAATTTGTAATTACATCAGGGAACGTGTGGGAGAGAGATAGACTTAGAGAAGAAGTCTAAATTGTACTGTGTCTTTACAAGTGCACCTTATAATATGGGAGGAAGGAATTATATTACAAAATTAATAAATAATCACATTATTTATTAATTATTAATCATGCAATAATGTATGAGGTTTACTTTTACAAAAATTATAAAAAAGTGAAAAAATTGCATTATTTACAAATTATGAATAATATTATTTGAGCATGGATTTGGAGTAGAAGAAAAATTAAAATTAAGAATAAAATTAAAAATACTATAAAAAGTTATACTTGTTAAATATATAACTCAGCTGATTAATCAATATTAATATCATTAATATAAAAATATAAAATCAATACTAATTTACAATATTTATAAATTGTTGGAATTTATTCGTCAAATTTCATACAATGCAAAAATAAATGTGTTTAGTTATTTCAAAATCTATAAATCTAATAAAATCTCTAATAACAGAGTTACTCATGAACAATATTTTCTGAACAATTTTTAGCTTCTATCATGCTCTCCTGTATCTAATGGCTGTGTTTATTATTTTTCTCACATACTCTTTTTTTCCTGCCTGACCACTCTGTATACTAAAGTTTGCTTCATATAGACATAATACAGATATACTCCTTGTGTGACCGAGATCAGATGTATCACAAATATGAGTAAAAAATATATATATATATATATAAAGGTTAGCACAAATTACATTGCTCAAAAGTAATCATAAAATGTGGGACTTTCGACTTTGAGATTCTTAACAGGCTAAAAATCTAATTTTTAAAATGCCAAATATAATTTATTTTTCAAACTCAAGATGTATTTAAAAAATTTGTGCCACCAATTCCTCACGTTCACTAGGGAGTTTAGTCTAAGGAAATAAATTAAATATAAACACATCTGTTGGCGGCAGCCGTCGAAAAGGCAAGCAAGCAGGGGGCGGAAAAAGTCATGGAGGATTATCGGCAAATACATGTTCGTATATACCTCTATCGTTTTCCCGTCTCACAAACACGTTTCGTCTCACCTTTTAAAGAAGCTGGACGGACAAAGGCATCTAACTATTTAATAGAAGCAAGCACTAAAGGCTGAAGATTTTGGAGTCTCAGAACAGACACTCACTGTTTCACTCTACAAACAAGGCCTAGATCTGAATCAGCAACTTGGCATCCTGGTAAGCCATGGTGTTTGACGCTTCTCTGGAATTCTTGTAGTTAGGCGGAAAACGGTCTTTTTATGTTTGGTTTTCGAGAAATTGTGAGAAATTTTAAAATCTCAAACCTTGTTGTGAGTTGCTGAGGACCTTTCATGGTTGCTTTCATGCAGTCAATGGGGCCTAAGGGAATTTTTGTGGTACTTATTTGATTCCCCACAAAATGTAGTTTCTGGTTACCTGAGCATTGAATATGTATTAATTATTTCGTTCAGTATTAAAAACATGTGATCTAATACAAAAAGTTTTTACTTCCTAGGAGCAGTTTAACAAATTTTCTAGGCGTTGAATTGTCCATTTCTAAAATTTAAGAATAGACATGTATGATTAGCAGAAAAAGTACTTTTTTCTTTGTGGATTTTTTCCTACTAAAGTTAGGAATTAATAAATCATGCAAACATGATAGCAGAACACGTATGGCTTTTTCAATCATTCTCTCTTTTTTTCTCATAGCAAGAAACACATCTTTATTTCACCTAAATTGTCATTTTCTCTTACAGAACCGAACTCGTTTAGTTTTAGATCTTCAGCTGCAATGCAGCTTTGAATTTAGAGTCCGTTAGTTTCTTGGCTGAGCCTTTCTTCTTCAAATTGAATAGTTTCACTTGCAAGTTGGATCTATAATGGTTTTCTGGGAAGGATATGTGAGCGATGAAGTGATGGGCACCTTCGCACCTATTGTGCTTTATTGGGTATATGGTGGATTTTATCAGTTGCTACCACCTCTTGACAATTACCGGTTGCATACTAGAAAAGAAGAGGAAGAGAAGAATTTGGTGCCACTCTCAGATGTAGTGAAGGGCGTTTTGCTACAGCAAGTTGTTCAGGCAGCTGTTGCACTTTTCTTGGTTAGTCATTATACAAAGTCTTGTTCAAATTTGTAGGTGGTAGCATGTTTATACGAAAATTTTATCCCATTACACTTTGGCTTGTCACCGCTTTTTGTTAGACTTCAGATTTTTGCATATATTAACTTTTCATTTTTATTTCATCATCTTCAATTCTTGATTTCAGGACATGTGTTTCCATATTTCTTATTCTCAAAATAATTTGAGCATAGTTGACAGAATTCATTGACAAAATGCCTTGAATTCCTGATACAAGAAAACCAACAAAGAGCCTGGGGATTATAAACAAACCAAAAAGTTGAGCCTAAATAACTCATATATACGTAGTACTGACTGATTATAATAGCATATAAGGTTCATCAAGCATGCAACTAGCCAAGGAAGAACAACTCCGTTAATGAAACATGTATATGGATTATTAAATAACTGAAGTCAGTTGAAAAACTTTGCTTTAAAATGATGCAGGTGGTAGAGAGAAAAGCTTTATTCACGTCTATATAAATAATATATACATCTCTGTGTTAGAGAAAACGATAAAATTACATGGAAATTGATGTATTAAATCCAAATATGATGAACTCTTTGATTTTGTCTTGCTTGAATTACTCACAGAAAGTCAGAAACATTTCACTAGTTGGCAAATAAAATTATAGTTCTCTCATCTTCTTTTCTTAATTTTATATCTTAAGGATTTTTTTTAACCTGTGAGGTTTACTTGTGGGAATCCCTAAAATTATAGGGTGCCTAATCAGCAGCATATGCACTAATATGTGGTGTAATAATTCTCTCTTGATACTAAGAACATTTTGTACATTACTCTGGCTGTTGTTGAATGACTAATATGCTTCCTAACATTCTGCAGTTGACCTCAAAGGCAAATGAATCCGGGGTTATAGTGCAGCCTTCCATTCCCATGCAAGTTGTGCAGCTCATTATAGCGATGTTTGTCATGGACACATGGCAGTACTTTGTGCACAGATATATGCACCAAAACAAATTTTTATACCGTCATGTCCACTCCCAACATCACAGACTTGTTGTTCCATATGCAATTGGAGCCCTTTATAATCACCCTCTTGAGGGTCTTCTTCTTGACACTTTTGGCGGGGCAATCTCGTATCTTGTCTCAGGGATGACTGCAAGAACAGCTGTTGCATTCTTCTGCTTCTCGGTCATGAAAACCGTTGACGATCACTGTGGACTCTGGTTGCCTGGCAATATCTTCCATTTGTTTTTCCAGAATAACACAGCTTATCACGACATACATCATCAACTACAAGGTTTGAAATATAATTATTCTCAACCATTCTTTCCCATATGGGATAAACTTCTTGGGACATTCATGCCATACAGTCTTGTAAAGCGACCTGAGGGGGGTTTTGAGGCAAGGGCAGCAAAGGACTAGTTAGACTGTAGAAAGTTTAGTCTTGCGTGTAACTGATCCAACGAGTATGAATTTCTTAACTTCAGTTTATATACTTACAGTTTCTTTCTGGTTTCTATTTGATTCATAAAATTATGTTTAAATTGAGAAGAAAAAAAATCGAATAGGAAGAAATTTAGAGAAAACTTTAATTTAAATACTCAAGGAAGTCTATCCAGTTCACAGAACAACGTAATGTGGAACAAGTGGATTTGGAATTCTACTCCTCTCTTGAGTCATCATTCTGATATCAATAGCTAAGAAGAAACAATCTATCAGAAAATATAGTTTATATGTAAACAAAAACAGCATTGCCTCTTCAGAACAAAGGATATTACCTCCTTTCTTCCCTTTCTCGTGTATCTTTACTCTGAATAAAATTAGGCGTAGTTTCTTACACCTCAGGTAGATATTTTCCGTAGTACAACATATGATTGATCTTTTAAAAAATAGTCCTTGACAAGTTATGCTTTTATTAGATAACACAACAACAAATACTTAAGAAAGTGTTGTCTGGTCATTTGCCATCTGAGAGTGGGAGTGTGAGATTCCGTCAAATATAGAAATGATCAGCCACTTAGCAAAACCAGCAAAAGAAAACAAATGTAAGGTTCTCTCTGCCACACCATGCAATGGCTCATCAGCTCTCAGGCAATCTCATCTGTACCGCTTGAGACAGCGGTCTTAGCGTGCAAACCATTTCTCTGGTCTTCCCAAAATATACCTGTAACATGCATTTATGATCACTATTGTCTAGTACTACATTAGAGAAGTCAGGCCAACAGCCAAAAGGGAACTAATTATTAAGATTTGATAACTGCTCTGAAGATACCTGATCTTCCATCCCACCCTGCCCCCTCTCCAAAATAAGCAAAACAAAAACGTAAAGAAACTGTCTTTAATATAAGATAAGCCATTGACATGCAATAAGCGAAAAGCACCTGATCTAGTGAATTCTTCAGCTTACTTTCCATTTCTTCAATCGTCCTTCCCATATTACAGATATGACCTTCGGCAACTGCCAGCTTCATACTCATCTACCATGTAGAGAAAACATCTAAATGAAAACTTACGAGAATATATAATATATATATTCGTGGCATTAGGATTCAGATAAAAGTGAAGTGTCTGAACATTAAGTCATTAACTAATGATTTAATACATATCAGGAATTCAGGATCATAACTTCATTATTATTATGTAAATGTTAAAAAATATTGTTTTGACTTCTCACTGAAAAGAAAAATGTCAAAAAATATTGTTGTGACTTCTCACTGAAAAAGAAAAGAAACAAAGTATAACTACCATGTGGTTTAAACTTTAAGTATTTTATTCAATTCCCTTCTGGTTGAACAACTTCTATTATTTAACTACCTTGTGCTATTTTCAGTATAAAGCTGCTGCTGTTGTTTTTAAGGTATATTCGGTTCTAATTTTAAGAGAAATAATCATGAGGAAGTTCGAATGAACAGTTTCGTAGTTGTCTTTTGAAAGTATGTTTTACTCATATCTTGAACCGTCTCATAGTGGTCTTTTTGAAGCTATTTTTAGGATCAAGCCAACATTTGAAAATTGAAATAGGATACATCTGCTTAATCCCACAACAGCCTTAAAAATACACAGCAAATATTCAAGTGAGACAAAAATTGAACCCAAAATTGTTCATCATTTTAACATTCTTGTAATCATGTCATGTGGTAATTGGACACAAATCACAGAGCGTTGTATCACACTTTTAAATGTAGTTTAGCCCAAAAAGAAAAATGAAACTGAACATGCAATTGTTAACTGAAAGATCTAAATTGTTACCGTGGGTAAATTGCTACAGAAAGTACCTGCCGTCTAATGGATCCGGACAAACCGAGTTCCAGATGATTCATTATTTGTTGTTAAGGATAGCATCACTGTACTGGTTAAACGGTAATTCGCCACTTCTTCTTTTGGTCCCACCTGAATTAACATAGAAGGGGGCAAAAAGAAGAAAAAAGAAAATTGAGTTTCAGCATGACTTAAAAAGACTGTAAAACATCTTTCAAGCCATCAGAATCTACCTCAATAACATGTACAGCATTCCATGCTCCTTCCTCTGGAGAGCCCCGTTTACCTTGCCCTTTCTTTGAGCCATCTTTAATCACAGTAACATCAAATCAGAAAATGATGACAAGTTTTGTCCCATTGAGTATATGTGTTCAATAATAGCCTGACCTTTCTTAATTAAAAAGCAGGCCACGAAACCTTCACTGCCATCTTCCCACATGTAAGCTGATGAAATGCCTCCTTCGTAATATCTATGAAATTATGCATTACCAAAGTTGTTACAATATTAATTTTCTGACATAAATGAGGGGATATATATGGAATAAATTGCTGAGGAGAAATGGATTTTTTTGGGAACACGTAACCAAAAGTGGACAGAAGCTCGAAAGATCAAGTAAGTTAAGGACCTCACAGGTCACGATATAAAGTTAATTCTCTGTTGTTTATTAAATAAACAATTTCTCATTGTATGAAATAAGGAATGAATCATACTATCCACGACTTACGAATAGAAAAGGATGTGTATATAATTTATAAAAAAATTATATTATTCATGACTCATTTCTTTGTGTATTACATGGGTTGGAGAAATGAGCCGCATCATTATTTGTGAATACATCTCATTTTATATATTGATATTGAATTGATTGATGATTTGAACTTCTCCAAATTAAAAAGAAAGCTTTTTCCGAACATGACTAGGAGGATAGAAGGTGTTAGTTTGAAGGGAAAAAGACACTTTGGGACCCCAAAAGACAAATATTGACAATTAAGGATCCTCAATTTTCATAAATACTCAGAAGTCCCCAGGTCCTTTGAAGGGAATATGTAAATATCCAACTGACAAAATAGCCCTAACTTAATTAATGAAAAACACGGCAATGCATGTAAACTCTTCCTCCCCATAGCTCCAAAATTGGCAAACCAAAGTGCACAAACTCTTCCTATCTCCTCAGAGCTCTAAAATCGGCCAAATTCTTCCTCTCCCAAGGCACAAAAATCTTCGTCCCCAAAGCTCGGTGTAGTCATCATTGACTTGGTGCAAGGTAAAGCAATACTATTCTTCTCTTCTGAATCTCTCTCCTTGCTAAATCATTTCTTTTGGCTTGTTCTTATCTTCTACCTCTCTCACCTTGCTATACCATTCCCTTTATTCTTGCTTATAAAACATTGGTTTATTGGTATAGGTATGGGTTGAATCTAAAATTAGTGATCCCTCATCTATTATCCTCTCTGGTGTTCCTTTATTTGCAGAAATTGACTAGTGAAAAAGTTAATATATTTGAATGTCAATGTATATGCTTCTTTTTATCATGAGTAACGTGAATCTAACTTAATATTCTTTTAATACTGCATATGATCATGCTTTAAATGGGTTATGAACTTATCAATAGCATATGAAGTTTGTTTATCAACTAAAATTTTTTTCCTAAACTAAAATATGGAAGAGTATTGAACACTAATATGAGAGGTACAAAATTATCTAAATGGCAGTTGGAAATTTTTGTTATCCTAATGAAAATTTTGCTAAAAACTCAACTTTATTGTAAACTGTAATTTTGTTGTTGCTGTAGTCTATAGCAACTAGTGGCTTATTGGCTTCTTGCTTAGTTAGTATGGTTGAAAATGCTCTTAATTTCTAGTTAGGAATTGTGGGAGGATAGTTGTGAGTTAATAAATAGTTGTTATGAGAAATGATTTCAACTTGGTAACATAATTTGTAACAAATAGAAAGTTGCTTCTTGCAGGGTTAATTCACATATGGCAAGAACTTCATTAAAAGAAGTATTTTGTTATTTTCACATGAGGGGACAATTTGTGAAAGATGTGCAAGGGAGGATGCAATATGAGGAAGGGAGAACAAATGCTGAATTGGTAAGAGAGGGCATAACACATTAAAAGTTGTTGAGAATGATATCATCGATAACAGCCAATGAATGTAATGGAGTTGATGTGAAATTTACAGTGAAGCTCTATTATAATACATTTGTAGATCTTACAAACAATGAAGGAGTTAAAAAATTGATAAGGTTCAACAATGAATTTGCACATGTGTACATTGGTGGGAATATAAATGAAAGTGTAGAGACATCAATGGAACATTCACAAGGGCAAGTTATCTTTGTTAGATGTTTAGTCATATTTAAATTGAGTTTTGGAATAAAATGAAAATAGTGAATGATATTTAGACTGCTTAAAATTGGTAGAATGAGTTAGAAATGGTGAATTTTTCACTTGGGAATTTAATTAATTCAACTTAGAATATTTTTTCAAAGCTGATTAAATAAGACATGAAATGCTGAAAATAGTTATATTGAGTTCGAAATTCTAAATTTCTCTCATGGGAATTTAGTTGCATGAACTTGGAATTTTTTTGAAGTTGACTTTTTTCAATAATTTATTGTAATGTATTGTGATTGTTTGTGAATATAGAATAAAGGCTATGACAAGATTTTCATAGGATGATTTTCTTTCTTGGGAGGAAGGAAATATTTTTATGGAGGAAGGGAATCCTTCTTGGGAGGAAGTGAATGCTTTATCTTATGCCACACAAAGTGTGGTTGTACCACAGCCAATGTTGAATTCTACCAAATAGAATGACCTATTTCTTGGAGTAGCACATACATTTTCAAATGCAGAGACATTTAGAAAAGTAATGTATAAGTACAGTGTTGCTCACAAATTTGGATGCACCTATGTAAAGAATTGTCCGAAGAAGATGATTGCGAAGTGCTTGATTGTTGGGTATCAATGGAAGATAACGGCATATGTTGTTGGAAAAAGAACTCACATTCTCTGTGTACAACAACATTTTCACATTGAACACATACATAGTGCACAAGACTACCTTCTTGTGCTCGTAGAGTCAAATCATCACTAGTAGCATCTATAATTGTTGATCCTTTGATGGGTAATCTTGACAAATTGCCAAGTAAGATAAGATAAGACTTAATGAGGCATTATGGCCTGATCCTCACTTACGAGCAAGAATATAGGGCAAGAGAAAAAGTTTTAGAGGAAATTCATGGTCGCCCAGATAATTCATATATGTTAATCCTATGGCTTTATGATAGATTAATGGACACAAACCCTGACACAATTGCAAAATGGGAAATATCGGGAAACAACACATTTTAGAGGCTATTTTTTGCTTATGAATGTTGCATTAATGGATTTTCACTTAGGGCCTGACCAATACTATCAATAGATGGCTCCCATTTGAGTGGTCCATATAAGGGGACGTTGCTATCAGCCTCAGCATATGATGCAAATGTCATCTTGTTCCCTCTAGCTTATGCAATTATAGGTAAAGAGACATATGATAATGGAGCATGGTTTTTTCATAATATTAGAAAGATTACTAGTTTAGTGCAAATAATCATAGTTTTAGATAGCCATAATGCAATTATTAGTGTAGTGCAAGATATTTTTTGGAGTGATTGACATGCATATTGCTATCACCATGTGAAGGAAAATTTGAGTTTTTAGTTTATGAAAATTACCATAGGTAGTAGAAGGAGAAAGAGGAAGGATGATGCACTTAAGTTGTTAGATGTTGTTGCATATGCAAGGTTGGAGTACGATTTTGATAAAGCAATGGACACTTTGAGACATATCTCCCCAAAGGTGACACAATAGCTTGAAACAAATGGTGACATTGATCGTTAGGCCTTATCACAATTTTGGCTTTCGAGGTGGGATCATATAACAACAAATTTGGCCAAATTGTTCAACGCTTGGTTGGTAAAGGAACAGAAGCACAATATATATGCTTTGATAAATAAGCATCGATCGAAATTGGCAGAGAAATTGTATAGTTGCAAGATGGTAATGTCAGGGTAGATAAATAGGGTGGGTCTCAAAGTGGAAGAGCAACTACAAGAGAATATGGCAATGACTAAAACTATGGTAGCTAAACATTATAGCTTGAGTATGATATCAATTCAAACTATATTTGCAGATTTGAGGGCTAATCTCACAACTTGCGAATGCACCTGTCAAGCATGGCAAACAGTTAGAATACCGTGTCCACATGCATGTGCAGCAGTTAGATTAGTTCATCGTAATATTTATGTGTATGTTGAAGATTGTTACAATATATGTGCACAAGAAAAAATGTACAATAGCATCATAATTCTGGTGGAAACTAATGACATGTCACAATTAGATGAACTAACACCCAATGATTATGAATCACAGGCATTTTTTCAGCCACCTATTTCCACAATGCTCCTAGTCGACCTCAGACTAGGTGACAAGAGTCTTTGTTTCAAAACAAGAAGGTATACATGTGTTCATTTTGTCACCAACCTGGTCACAATCACTCTAGTTGCAACAATTCTAATCCCATGTAAATTTGCTGTGAATGTGGAAGATGAAAACTAATAGTATATCAACTGATTCACCACTGAAATGCAACTAGTTTTTATCTTGGTTGTTTTAGTGGTTTGTATAGGGTTTTTTGTATAGATACGCACCCCATATGGATATTTTGTACTTGGGGTTTGCAAAAGTTGTTATACAGCCAATATATGTTTTTTTGGAAATATGCATTGCACATAGGTAGGTGGTAGGAATATTTTTTGGGGAAATGGGTACTGAACATGTGGGAATGATAACTTATAAATTGGTAGGAGTATCTTTGATGTCGGAATGATGCCTATATAAGTAACATATATATAACAATGATGTATATGCAAGTATCATACATGTAAGTTGAACATGTGTAAATGACTTCTGATAATTCAATGCGCATGCATATGTTGAATGATGTCTACATTTGTACAAATTTGTGAAGTGGAGTAACAATTATTAATTTATATATCTATACAAATTTCCAAGGGGATAGTACTATATTTCCAAGTGAAGAAAACTGATTTGCCAAGTGGGTGCACTTAAATACACATAGTGGTTGAGTATTTATGTACAGGTTGACATTTTTGTACAAAATTCTAATGTAAAATTAAATTTATGAATAGAAATACATGTTGTTTGTGAGAAACTCATTCATGCCTAAAACTTATCAATTGGACTAAATTTCAACATATGGAAAATTATACTTGAATTCCCAAGAGATGAATACTAAATTCTCAAGTGTTGACAACTAAATTCTTAATTGGGTATAACTGAATTCCCAAGTGGTAAAAACTAAATTCCCTAGTGCTAACAAACTAAATTCCCAAGTGGTGAAATTTAAATTTCCAAGTGTTTCCAACTAAATTCCCAATTGGGCAAACCTTCATTCCCAAGTGATGAAAACTAAATTTTCCACTAATCATACATAAATTCCCAAGTGATGATAACTGGATTCCCAAGTGCTGACTACTAAATCTCACCTAAGCATGACTAAATTCCCAAGTGGTGAGAACTAAATTTTCAAGTGTTTCCAATTACATTCCCAATTGGGCATGAATTCCCAAGTGGTGAAATCTAAATTCTCAAGTGCTTCCAACTAAATTTCTAAGTGGGCATAACTAAATTTCCAAGTGGTGAAATCTAAATTCACAAGTGCTTCCAACTGAATTCCCAACTGGGTATATCTCCATTCCCAAGTAATGAAAAACTAAATTCCTCACTGATTATACCTGAATTCCCAAGTAGTGAAAACTAGATTCCCAAGTAGTACTATTAAATTCCCAATTGAGCATAGTTGAATTCCCAAATGATGAAAACTAAATTCCCAAGTACTTCCAACTAAATTCCCAATTGGGCATGCCTTTATTCTGAAGTGGTGAAAAATAAATTCTCAAGTGCTTCCAACTAAATTCCCAACTAGGCATACCTCCATTCCCAAATGCTGAAATCTAAATTCCCAAGTGCTTCTAACTAAATTCTCAACTGGGCATACCTCCATTCGCAACTCGAAATTTAATTACATCACCTTTGAAATTTAGTTATCACCATTTAGAAATTTAAGTATGTTCAGTTAGGAAAATATCAATTATCATTTACAAATTTAGGTTCCCACACTTGGGAATATAGTTTTCACCATTTGGAAATATAGTTTTTAGTACTTGAGAATTCAGTTATCCTCAGTTGGGAATTTACTTGTACATACTTCGAAATTTAGTTTTAACAACTTGAGAATTCAGCTATAGTTTACCATATGGTGAAATTTAGTTCAATTAATGAGTTTAAAGCATGAATGAGTTTTTCACGAGCAACATGTCTTTCCATTCATAAATTTAATTCCACTTTGGAATTTTCTACAAAATGGTCAATCTGTATAGAAATAATAAACCACGACAGCATGACTTTACATTCATAAATTTAATTTCACTTTGGCAAAATAGTCAACCTGTACAAAAATACTAAACCACAACAACATGTCTTTCCATTCATAAATTTAATTCTACTATGAAATTTTGTACAAAAAGGTCCAGTTGTATAGAAATACTAAACCACTACAACATGTCTTTCCATTCATAAATTTAATTCCACTATGGAATTTTCTAAAAAAAGCTCAACATGTACAGAAATACTAAGCCACTACAACATGCATTTCCATTCCTAAAATTTAATTCCACTTCTGAATTTTCTACAAAAAGGTCCTCAACCAAATTGAAATACACAACTACATTAACAACACGGTATCCACAACATAGTAAAACCAATGTAGTGCGTGACACATTGATGCAAAAATAAATTCACAATCCCCTATGTTGTACCCAACCTTGTCTGACATTATGAATCTTAAGTGGCTCTCTATTTTCTATTGCCTCAAAGTCATTCGTTGCTACTATCAAAACAACAAATAATTAATTTAAATTTAAATTAATACATATTAGATGTTATGTAGGAACAACATTTAGGAAAATGCAAAAATATTCAATGCAAAATATTACCATTAGCTCCAAGGGGAAAATGTGTCATCGGACAAGTTTGTGTTCTTCCTGTTGATCTTGAACTAAGATTCTTCCAATTGTAGATAATATCTGCAAACATTATTCGAAGTAAGAAATAGTAGTAATAACAACTTGCGAATACAATAGAATTCTAGATAGATTCACTCACCAATGCTTTTACCCATTTTCTTATACCTAGGTACTCACAATCAGCTCTAAGGATTATCCTTCTGTCAATATTCATGACTTCCCTATTACAAAAGTCAATGACAACATAATTATGCATTTAGAATCAGTTTTGTAGTTAATACTATAAACATTGGTTAATGTACTCTTTCCCCTTTATTGTGCAATATTGAAACACCTCTTCCATCTCATTGTTTTTTGCCACTATACTTCTTGTTTTTCGCTTAGAAGATTGAGATTAATACATAAATGAAGAATGCTTTGTGGCTTTCCTTTCTCTTTGGGATCTTCTCTGTCCATGTAATCCAGTAGTCAAATCTTCTCTTACTTCCTCTCCCTCGTCTTCTCAATCCTGTTCTTCTTCCCCATTACTTAGAAATTTTATATTTTCTTCCTCTTGCTCTTCCTTTTCTTGCTCTTCATCCTTTCCCTTCTCTTCTTTGTCCTTTTCCTTTTCTTCTTCTTTATCCTCTTTTCCTCCTTTTTCATCCTCATCCTTTTCTTCTCTTACACCCTTCCCTTCTTCATCCTCTTTATTTTCCTCTTTAGCATCCTTTTTTTGTAACAACCTTTAGTATACTATCCTAGACTTAAACTCGAGCTAATGGGAAGTATACTTGGTGATGTGTGTAGGATCGGAGGAATCAAGATGGAAGAAGAACAAAAGAAAGCAGAAGCATTCCACGCCGCGGTGAGAAGTAGGGCCATCGCGGTGAACAAACAGGGAGTTCCAGTATTTTTCAAATAGAAGGGTCCCACGTCATGGTAAGCTTATTGTCTTCCACAGTGCAAGCCCCCGATTTTCTTTAAATCGAATAAGATTCAGTTGGAAGAAGTAGAAGAAATTGAGGGGGAAACGGAGGAGCTTTGCTAGAGCATGAGAGATCCAACCTTAGGTGGTAATTTTTGGACCCCAGGAGCTTAATTTTCAGTTGGTAAGTGATTTCTCCTCTCCTCTCCTCTCTTTTCTCCTTGATTTTGGGAAGATTTTTAGTGGTATGCTTGAGGACTTGGGTTTTGGTCAAATTCCTACTAATTAAAATGCTTGTATTGATGTCACTGAGTGGTTGTTAGTGTTCTTAAGGCATGATAATGGGTTTTAAAATGCTATAGTGATATATATGCCTAACCCTAGGTTGGAAATTGTGAAGGAAAGTGGGGATCCGAATTGTATATGTTGATGTACGGTTTGAATGGTCATTTGGAGCTCATTGATATGTATTTATGTTGTGGAAATCCTAGGTAAAGCTTCAATAGTTGAATTATGGATTTTGGTTAAGTTATGGATTATATTAATTGGAAATATTGTGATATTGTGGTGGTTATTCAATTGATCAGAGGTGTTAGACTCGTGGTAGATGTTGAGACAACTTCTTAAACTCGTGTGTGTGTGTGGTGTTGGCAACATGAGGTAACTAGGTGTATATGTATGTGGGTTAGTTATTTGTTATGTGTTTATATATATATATATGCGTGTTTCTTTTCATGCCATGATGTAGTTTATGTGTATGCATGGCCTTTTTCACATCGTGATATGTACACAAGTAGATGAGATATGTGTTTTTCAATCCCTGATGCTTGGATATGACGATGATCAATATGATGCTATATATATATGTATGATTGTAAGCATTTCCATATGGTAACATGCTAGCATGACATTGATGATGATTGCATGACATGATGACAAGGCATTGAACATCATCACTGCATTGAGCATAGTGAGATATGATGGACTTGGTGATGAGGATAAGATGAGATATGATATGATATGTTATGATGATATATCCCTGCCACTAAATCCTCTCTTATGGTCAAGAGAGCCGAGCAACAGTAGATTGCACCATCCCTAAATCACCACACTTCGAGTGATCTAGGGGAAGGAGAGTCAAGGTCCAAGCATTAATGTAACCTTTGACCAGATTGCATTAGTATGAGGTGAGCTTGGTGATGTCCCGAAATCTGCTTTCACTGGTTGTTGGAAGGGAATCACCTATCAGAAATGTCTTGTGATAACATTAGCTCGTGATTTTAGCCATGTTTGAGGGAGATATCCATACCATAACATTCTACATTGTATTGCATGATATGTATATATGTATATGTTGTTGATATTTGTTGTATGTTGTGTGTGTTTTTCCACTTACTAAGACCTTGTCTCACACCCTCTGTGATTAACATTTCAAGTTTTAGGAATTACAAGTGTAACTGGTAGTTTTACCATTCGGTTTATGTAATGTATTATGCCAAGTAAAGTAGTGTTTCTTGTTTCACCTGTTCTGTGTATTCCTAGGAGTATAATTATGTATGTGATTATATGATGTTGATATAATGATGATGACGGTGTATGGTTGTATGCCATGTGTGGTTTATATGTATGCAATATGATGATCTAGAACCCAGCAAGGGTCAATGTGGACTTGTGTATGTTTATTTGCATATGTCATACTTGATTGGTTGTATTGTGAGCTTAACAAAGTTCTTGGGCCTTATATATGTGATTTGGGACATATAGCCCATTATGTGGAATTGTGGTTCAACAGGTTCAAAATCTGGAGAGTGGTTTCTCTAGGGTGAAACTTCATTGGACAAGTCGTTTTTGCCAAGTGGGACTTGCATGGATGGTCCATTGTTGGCAAATTGCCTTTGGTGGCAATTTGGGTGTTTAAGATTTGAGTTTTGGCCAAAAGGTGACTAGATCGGTCATGGGCTTCCAAAATATTCATACGGAGATGGTTTTGAGTGAAATTGATGTGTATTGTTGGATTAGGACGAGATTGACCTATAAGAGTTAGAATTAGGTTAATCGAAGGTTAGAGTACAAAGTTGTGTTCATTGGAAGTTCGCCTAAAAAATCAGCAATTTGCTGATATGAAACTTGATACAGGCACTGTGACGCCACACCCTTCTCCCCCCCACTAAGCCTCGGTGGTACTGTTTAAGCCACAGCTTCAGCTCTATTTTGCCCAGTTTTATCCTGTCCGATCAGTTTTTGTCGTGTTTCAGTAGTTTTTGGGGTTGTTTTCCATTAAGGTGTTACATTTTCCCCTTCTTCATTGTTGTCAACATCTTTTCTTCTTGCTTGTATCTTCAACATATGCCTCAAAAGTCTAGTTACATAACTCATGACCTCACCATACATATGTTTCAATTCCTGCAATAATAAAAAAAATGTGTCATTTTATACAAAATTATATTAGTGAACAATCTTGTTTGTTACAAAATTTGTGTGAATAGTCCAGTGCGAGAGCCAAACAGATTGAATTAATGGGAAGGAAAATTTTGTTCATGAGGTCACAGGGCCTTTAAGCTGTGGAGGTTCCTTTTAGTGAAGTAAATGGAACACTCAAGCATAATCAACCAATACCATCTGGATTCTTTTACGATTTGTCTCAAGGGATAATTTTGACTAACATTGGAGAATAGTGCAAAATCTTAGATACAATATTATAAAGCATATGCTTTTTCAATGGATAAGCTTCTTGTTGATAACAGGCCACAAGAAATAATGTGATTTATTTTTGAAGTTTGTAACTTCCTTTTACTCAAAAAGAAATTGTATATTTATATACACACATAGCATATTATAAATCAGAACTCAATTCAAGTATCAAAATTCATAAGTCCTATGATCTGATAGGCATAACTATAGGCTGAGATACTGATAGAGCATAATATGATAGCGAAAAATAATAATTTGCATTAACCAAATCATGGAATGCTGACATTGGTGGGAAGTCCATGAAGGAGGTTGTTTTGTCGATGCCAAATGTTTTCAAGATTCCATAGAAGCTTTCCTTTTTATCCTCAACTCATTTTTGAACTCTTTCATGAGTCCAATGTTTTAATGCATATTGAGGTTGTGGCACTTCATATATTCCTAGAGGAAAATATTGGATAAAATATAGCTATAAAATGAACTAAAAGTTAGAACAAAAAACAAGACTACGAGGAAAATATTATATAACCTAAAACATATATTTGTCAATTTAAATCACATACCACTAAAAAATATAAGTACCCTCCAACAGTTTTTTTCCGTTTGCTTTTCCCTTTCCATACTTATTTCTTATATTCTGACATTTCCCTGACAAGCTCTTTGTATAAAAAAGATGACCAATCGTACTGAGTGTCCTCAAGCATTAGAGTAGATACAATTTTTAACAGTCTATGACTAATATTCAAATTTGTACTTGGGCAAAGAAAGTTTCCCAAGCAGTACAAAATGAAAAATAACTCAAATCTATTTTCCTCTTCACTTGAGAGTATCTTATTTTCTATCATCTTATAAGATACTCTTCCAAATTCCCCCTTTAATAAGAGGAAGGTCTCACTATCACCCTCTAATGTAATTTCTTTCCCAATGTGGTGTAACTCAAACAATCCATTGACAGCCTTTGCATCCATTAGTCATTGCTTACCTCTAACATAAATAGTTGATGTAGGTGGATCAAGTGCATTGATCACCTCCTCACGTAGGTCTTTATGAAGAACAAAACATTCAATGTCCAATAGGGTGGCAAAACCAATTTTTGCCACCCTTTCCACCAATGTCTTTCTGCACTTTAGGTGCTTGAAAACTTTTTGTAGTTGCTTGGGCGAGCATCTTGTTTCAAAAGGGACCTGTTCATTAAAAAGGGAATACATTAGCAACATTACTTCAAATCAAGAAATCCACTTTACTTGAAGTCACAAATAACATACCTCGTAATATTCTGATGCTATTTCTCTTCCCTTTTCCTTTACCATTTTGCATATATTTAGAAAATTTTGCATCTTTTTTTCAGGTCAATATACTTCAACTTGATAGAACACAACCACCATTACACACAAACAAGATATAAATAATAAAAATAAAAACAAAATACATGTTCTTTATTGATTGTCACATTTGGCTATTAAATCATATTGAAACAAAATTTAATTTTGTCAAATTTTTAAAAGAAAAACATGTTTGTAATTTCTATAGACCTAATGCATGGATAATTACAAACTTGTTCAGATTTGGTCACCAAATTTCACTACTTCTTATATGAGAAAAAGGTAGAAAATACAACCAACTCATAACCAAGAATGCCTAGCCCACCATTCCCAAAACAGGGCGTATTCCCAAAAAACAAAATGTGATGCCTTCAATAGGGTTTGCTAAATTCCTCAAAGGAATAGAACAAAGCATAACCAATAGAAGGGATTGAAGAATAGTCATACCAGGGGATCATTGTTGAGGATGAAGTCTAGTGATGGAGCTACAAACTTAAACCTAACCAAATGAACTTGGAAACTTGGAGACTCAAAAATGATGGAGTAGAGAACTTGGAACCTGCTGTTAATCATACCAAATTATATCTTTTCAGCGCATTTTCCTTGAGTTACGCATTCATATTTGTACATATTTGACACTTAGGATAGGAAAATATATAATTTAATCCTAATAATGCATGACAATATGTTTTTTCCTTATTATGCATTATTTTGCTCCCATGAAAGATTATAAATCCTCATCTTTGTTGTAGACCTCATGAGGAGAGTAATGGAGCAACCAAGTCTCTTTTCTTGAGTTAGGAGACTAGGAAAAGAGGGAGAGAATGTAACTTGGGAAAGACAAGGGAGCAAGGAAGGGAGCAGGCTTCTGAAGATGCCCACGCCGTGGCTTGATGAGCTAAAACCACGGCCTGATGACAGACAGTGAGTAGAAGCCACGGCCTGAGAAGATGGCACCACAGCTTAGAACATTAAGGTCGTGACTCAACATCACTCAATAACTCATGGAGCCATGGCTGGATAATGTAACCGTGGCGCAATACCCTCGTCAGCAAAACGCAGAGCTTCACTTGAACTGAGTATTTAAAGGGTTTGAGAGAAATATTCAGGTATTTTGAGTTAGGGCACGAAGAGAACGTCCAGAAAGCAACTTTGGGAGCTTGGGTGTGCTAGGGTTTGACATCTTGATGAAGATTAAAGCTAGGGTTTGAAGCATTGAAGAGATTTGAGCTTCCCTATTTGGTTTTCTTGCATCTCCTCCTTCCTTTCCTTACTTGTATTCAATGATGGTGTTGATTGGGATATATTATGTTGTGATTTTGTTAAATATGAGTGGCTAATTGTTCTATTTCTAGGATTATTTAGAACCCTTGTATGGATTAAATGCTCATTTCTTCTTTATATTTGTGATTAATGCCATATTTATGTTGATTCAACTTTATTCTTAATGCTTCTTATTGTTTGGCCACCAATAAGATTGTCTTGTTTATTTAAGTGATGCTTGAGGAAGTTAGCTTAAGTAAAGAACTTGAGCTGGGTCATGTGAGAACTTGAATCTTATCTTGTTGAGTGAAGATTTGTGTTGGTGGGGTAGAGATATACTCACTAACCTCATATAGTCACTTAGGATTTGAATTGAATTAGGGAGTTTAATTAACTAGTTAAGAGATTACTTAATTAATTAAACTAAACAGCTATTTGGAGATTCGAGAGAGCACATATAGCTAAATCAGTATCTTGACTAACATAATCTTGTATTATACACAAATGTAAAAGGAGTTCAATTGGATATTTATGAAATTTAAGGGGGACGAAGAATCCTAGGTCTCTTTGAATTCTCCGAGTCTTTAGTTGTCCTTGTTGCCATTTTTCTATGCTTGTCTTTCATAGTATAAGTTAATTAAATAGTGAACCATTTAATTGCTTTACTCAAATTAATTGAAAATACAATGTCCAATGTTTGATCACTTTTAATCTAAGTCCCTATGGAAACGATACTCACTCATTACTTTACTATTACCTCAGCCCATATGCTTGCGGTATAGCCCGGTGGCGAACACCTGCGAACGCACAACCATGACAAAATGAATGCGAACTAGAGTACAAAACTCATGACCTCATTGACTCTAAGACAATGGAGTATAGAACTTAGAAACTCGGAACCTATGATCCTATTGAATTAAGTGTTTTGATGATTTCAAACAACCAGAGCTTGGAAAGAAGATATCAAAAGGGTACAAGAGATCTCAAGTGAAGAAATCTAAGAAGGAATGAGTTCAAGATTAGTTTGTAGGATTTCTCACATTATTCACATAAGTAAAAGGCTTTGATCTTTCATCCATATCTTTTTAAAATGTGTTTTTCAACAATCCTATGTTAACTTACGATATATTTGAAAAATACTCACTAACAGACGTATTTCAAACTGTTAAACTTCATATGTTATCTTGAAAATTCAAACTTTGATTGTTGAAATTTGAAGTTACAAAGATGTTGCTTTTGACTGGTGAATTTTAGCCTATTAAAATTCAAATTTTGAGTCAAGCATAATTTGTGAAAAATAAAAAATTCATTTGACGCTATGTCAAAGTTTATCTGAAATTAAAGTGCAAAAACAGTTCTAAGTTAGTCCCTCTAACAGATGAACTTTAATTTTAAAAATTCAAACTTTAGAATGAAAATATGCAAGTCTGATCAGATATCCCTCTAACAGACAAACTTTAATTTTGAAAATTCGAACTTTAGAATGAAAATGCGCAAGTATGATTAGACGTCCCTCTAATAGACCAATTTTTATTTTTGAAAATTCAAACTTTAGAATGAAAATATATAAGTCTGATAAGAGGTCTCTCTGACAGACGAACTTTGAAGGCTCAAAATTTGAATTTCAAAAAGAAGAATTTTTGTGCCATATTAAGTCGCTCACTGACAGACTAATTTTGGACACCCAAAATTCAAATTTGGAGTGCACTGTAGTAATATGAAACAACTGTTCACACTTATCAGAAGAACTTTAAACTTGAAAATTCGTATGTTCCAACATGAGAAATATTTGTGAAGATGAAAATTTGAATTTCACCTTTGAACAGACGAACTTCAAAGTTCAACGTTAAAGTCTTTAACCTATGGTCTCTATGAAATTCGTCTGTTGACACCCAAAATTTAAACTTTGGATGTCAGACGCATTAAATGCAATTGGTGACCATTGTGTAATATCTCTGACAACTAGATCTTGTTTCTAACGTATAGTTAAAACATAAATCTATAAATAGAACTTCATTTGAAGGTGTAGGTAACAATTTTACATTGTATATATTGAAACTCTGTTAAATTCTTCAGTTAACGCCTTCTACTTTCACATACCTCGTTTATTGCTATTCAACTGTCAAACATACTCTGTATTAGAGAGTTTCTCTTATTGTAAACAATCTTATCTTCATCTGGAAGAAATATTTTCTTGTGAGGGGACTTTGTTAGTTAGGCTGGCTTCCCAAGAAGGGGGTGAATTGAGAAGATTAAAAATTTTCTGCAAAATGTCAAGAAGGTGAGGAATGCAATATATGATGGTAAAACAGAGTATAAATAAATAATTGTGAAAGTGGAAGAAAAGAAAAGAAGACTCCGAAATTTATCCTGGTTCTGTCTCTCCACTTGACCTACGTCCAGTTCCCAAGTCACCACTTGAGATTTTCCACTATTCTGCAAGACTTCAGTGGGCTTCTTGTAAATGCCACAGTACAACGTTTGTGCTCTGTTTTCTAGAGCTCACTCATTCACTCTCTGCACTTTCACTAAGTGCTTCCCAATCCCTTGTGATATCCCCTCACAAGAAAATCTATCTTCCAGATGAAGATTAGATTGTTTACAAAGATTAAACTCTCTTAAATAGAGTGAATATGAAAGTTGAAGTACAAAATATTGAAGTGTGAGAGTATGAAGGTTTGAGTAAATGATTTGGCAGAGTTTCAGTATATACAAAGTTAAAATCGTTTCCCACAACTTCAAATGATGTTGTATTCATAGATTTAGGTCTCAAATATCCGTTAGAGACAAAATTTATCCGTTGTAGAAGTTATCCAACGGTTACTCTGAAAAACTATCCATTAACTAACTGCATTTAATGCTTCTGACATACTGAAATTTGAATTTCGGTTGGTCAACAGACAAATTTCGCAGGAACCGAAGGTTAAAGCTTCCAACGTTGAAAGACCAAAGTTCGTCTGTCATGAAGTGAAATTCAAATTTTGAAACTTAGAAAATGTTTCCATGTTGTGACATACGAATTTGCAAGTAGAAAGTTTTTCTGTTAAGTGTGAACAATATTTTCAATTTGCTACAGTGCCTTCGAAATTCAAATTTTGGAACCCCAAAATTCGTCTGTCCGCAGCAAGCTCAAAAAGCACAGTAGTTCATTTACTTCAAAATTCAAATTTTCAAAGAGTGAAGTTCGTCTGTCAGAGAGACCTCTTTTTAGACTAACTTCAAAAGTCGAATTTATAAATACTGTCATTCGTATGTCAACATATCACTTTAACAGACTTACAAACTTAGCTTCTGAAATTCAAATTTTCATGTTCAAAGTTCGTCTGTCAGTGAGCAATTTTGAAATCCATTTTAAGCTTAGTTTCAGATGAACTTTGACATAATTTCAGATGAATTTCTTTAGTTTTCATAAGTTGCATTTTGTCTGAAATTCAAATTTTCAAAACCCAAAGTTCGTCTGTTGCCAAAAGCTTCTTTCAGATACTTATCAAAATTCGAATTTTGGAAAATCAAAATTCGTCTGTCAGAGAAACATCTCTTCAGACTTATTCAGTTTTAACTCAAAATTTGAATTTCCAAAGCCAAAGTTCGAATTTCCAACATGACAGTTCAATATAAACCTTTCAAACTTCGTCTGTTGGTGGGTATTTTTCAAATATTCCATGATTTAACATAGAATCAAGGTTTTAAAACTTCTTTCCACCAAATCAAAGTCTTTTACTCAAATAAAAACAGTTTTAAACATTCTACATGAAACTTTGCACTGATTTCTCCAGGATTTCTTCACTTGAGCTTTTTGTGCACCTTTGATATCTTTATTCCAAGCTCTTGAAGGTTGATTTGGAATCATCAAAATTTCTTGATTCAACAGACTTCACAAGGGATTTGGGAAGCACTTAACTAGAGTGCAAAGAGTAAAACTATAAGCTCTTGAAACAGAGCATAAAGTTGTACTGTGGCATTGTAAGGACCCCACTGAATTCTTGCAAGATAGTGAAAAATCTCAAGTGGTAACTTGAGGACTGGACATAGGTCAAGAGAAAGAGACCGAACCAAAATAAATCTTTATGTCCTTCTTCTTATACCTTACTTATTGCCTTATTACATTTTGTACTCTATTTTTCTGTCACTTTTGCTTTCACTACTTTCTCTTCATTTTGTAGAAAAATTTTAGACTTCTTAATTCACCCCCCTCTTAGGAAGGCAGAGAACTAACAAGTGGTATTAGAGGCCAGACTCCCAAGTAAAGGATCTAACAATCTAGGAAAATCAATGGCTGGCTTTGGAGAGAGTATTCTTCCAGAAGGAAATAACACAAATAGACCTCTTGGCTTCAGTGGAGAGTATTATGGATAATGGAAAATGATAATACAAATTTATCTCCAGTCCATTAATCTGGACATCTGGTCAGTCATCCAAAAAGGGGATTTTATTCCAATGAAACTGCAGGATAATGGCAAATACAAAGAAAAGCTAGAAAAGGAGTGGAATGAGGAAAATAAGAGAAGAGTCCTGCTTAACTTCAAGGTAAAATACTACCTAGTCAGTGCACTCAATCAAGACAAATTCTACAAGGTGTCACAATATACCACAGCCAAAGGTATATGGGACACTCTAGAAATTGCTCATGAAGGAACTATTAGAGTAAGGGAGAACAAATTAAACTCTTGCATCGGTGAGTATGAGAGCTTCAAAATGATGGAAGGTGAAAACATCAAAAAATTACAAAAGAGATTCACCCTCATTGTGAATTAACTGAAAAGTCTTGGCAAGGAGTACACATAGCCAGAGAAAGTCAGAAAAATCCTTAGAGCTCTTCCTCTAGAATGTCAACCAAAAGTAATAGCAATAGGAGAAGCTAGAGGAGAGTCAATGGCTTCTATCACAACTCTTTTTGGTAGCCTTAAAGAGTATGAGGGTAAAATGAAAGCTCTCAAGGAAGCTGGTCAAGATAAGAAGAACAAGGGTCTAGCATTGAAAGTTGCAGAAGAAAAAGAAGAAGAGTTTAATGATGAAGAAGAACTAGATGAAGAGACTTTAGCTATGTTGGTCAGAAAATTCGGAAGATTCTACAAAGAGAAGAGAAATAAAAGATTCTTTAAGAAATGAGCAGCTGCAGATAACAAGAAAGAAGGCAAAGAGTCTGTCACCTACTATGAATGCAAGAAATAAGGGCACATCAAATGGGATTGTCTGCAATTTCTGAAAAAACAAGAAAAAGAAAAAAAAGCTACTGACAAGGGCAAAAAGAAAAAGGCATACATCTCATCAATCTGGGGCAATAGCTCAGATGAAGAAGATAAAGATGAGAAAGAAATTGCCAACATCTGCTTGATGGCACTTGCATCTGAAGAAACTCCAAACTCATCTAACAATGATCATGAAGATAAGGTAAATGAATCTGAACCTTCCTATTTTGAATTGCTTGATGCATTTCATGATCTGCATGATGAGTTCATTAAAACTGGCTAAAAAGAAGATTAGCATATTAGAATCTCATTTCAAATTATCTGACACTACATCTCTGCATAAAATTGAATCTGTTTGTTATACCTCATGTACTAAACTAAAGAAGAACAATGAATATATTTTGAAAAGCATGGCTAAACTCACTAAGGGTAAAGATATGTTGTTTACTTTATTAGGTAGTCAGAGAATTACACAAGGAAAAGCTGGACTTGGCTATGATTCTTGTGCAGTTAAAGAAAAGAATGAAAAGAAAAATAAAAATCTGTATATGAGACATTTTGTGCATGCTAATGGATATAAAAAGAAAAGTTACAACTCAAAATGCATTGAATCTTATGTCTAACTGAAATATGTGAAATAAAAATATTATCTGCATTGCTTTCTTCCTACATCATAATCTAGCAGTCTCTTTATCACCTGCCACTTCTGTAACAAGAAGGGACATGTTTCTAGTTCATGTCTGTTAAAGAAAAATGGACTTGGCAGGAGGTAGAATGGATTCCCAAGGGTACATTTGTATTTAGGAAAAATGTCACAGACAGAAAAGGACCCAAGCAAATTTGGGTACCTGAAAAGAAAAATTGAACATTGTTTTGCAGGTTTGTCTTAGAGCTAGCAAAAGCAACAAATGGTATATAGACAGTGCTTGCTTAAGACATATGACTAGTGATAAGGAGAAGTTCATTACCCCTAGAGACAAGAAAGGAGGAAAGGTGACCTTTGGAGATAATCAATATGGTAATATAGTGGCATTAGTATTATAGGCAAAAATCCAAAAAACATCTATAAAAGAAGTGTTGTTTGTAATTGGACTTAACCACAACCTGCTGAGTTTGATTCAGACAAGTGACAAAGGAAACTAGGTATTGTTTGACTCAAAGTTATGCCTAGTCATCCGAAAAAGTGATTATCAAGTAATTCTCAAAAGGATGGTAACTGTTATACTATTAATCTTGATGAACTTCCCACTTTAGATTATGTGTGTTTAATTAGTAAAGATAATGACAGTTGCTTGTGGCATAGAAGATTGACACATATTAACATGAACCAACTAACAAAATTGATTAAGAATGATTTAGTCACTAGTTTACCAAAAATATCTTTTGAAAAGGATAAAGAATGTGATGCATGCCTCAAAGAGAAATAAACTAAATCATCATTCAAACCTAAAAATGTAATCACCACATCTAGACCACTACAATTATTGCATATGGATTTGATAGGATCATCTAGAGTGAAAACCTGCATGTGCTTGTGATTGTAGATGATTACTCCTGATTTACCTGGACTTAATTTCCTTTCTTCCAAAAATGAAACATTTGATGCATTTGTAACCTTGGCTAAGAAAGTGTAAATTGAGAAAGGTATTTCCATTGTGTCTATCAAATCTAATCATGGAGGAGAATTCAAAAACTCAAGCTTTCTGGAGTACTATGAAGAGCATGGAATTGATCATAACTTCTTAGCACCAAGGACTCCTCAACAAAATGGAGTGATGGAGAGGAAAAATAGAACAATTGCAGAAATAGCCAAAGCAATGCTGAACGAAAAGGAGCTTCCTCAAGTTTTCTAGGCTGATGCAGTAAACATAGCAAGCTACATCATTAATAGAACCTACATTAGACCAATTATGGGGAAGACACCTTATGAGCTATACAAAGGAATGAAGTCAAACCTCTCACACCTGCATGTATTTAGCTATAAGTGCTTCATTCACAACAATGGAAAAGAGAATCTGGATAAGTTTGATGCCAAATCAGATGAAGGTATATTCCTTGGCTATTCAAGTAGAAGTAAAGCATATAGGGTTTTCAATAAAAAGATTAGAACTATAGAAGAATCTATACATGTTGTTTTTATTAAAAATGAAACTGTTTCCAAGTATGTTATTGATGAAGATGATCTCATTTCTAGCTTTAAGAACTTTAATCTTTCTAGAGAAAATAAAATTAAACCTTCAAAGATATCTGAATCTACTAATATAGAGGAAGACATTCAGGAGAAAGATATTGAATTTAAAAACAATGAAGAAATATCTCAAGAACTCCCTAGAGCTTGGAGATATCAAAAAAGTCATCCAGTTGATCAAGTGATTGGGAGTGTTTAAGAAAATGTTAAAACCAGAAGACAACTTAGGGATCAAATAAACAATTATGCATCTATTTCTCAAATTGAACCTAAGTGTGCTAAAGAAGCCTTAACTGATGAATATTATATACTTGCTATGCAAGATAAACTAAATCAGCTTGAAGGAAATCAAGTTTGAGATTGAGTGTCTAGATCCAAAGATCACCCTATTATTGGAACTAATTGAGTTTTTAGAAATAAGCTTGATGAATCAGGAACAATCATTAGAAATAAAGCAAGATTAGTTGCCAAATGATATAATCAAGAAGAAGACATTGATTATGAGAAAACTTTTGCTCCAATTGCAAGATTGGAAGCAATAAGAATCCTCTTGACATATGCATACATGAAAGACATAATGCTATATCAAATGGATGTCAACAGTGCTTTTTCTGAATGGATATATCGTGGAAAAGGTTTATGTTGATCAACCTAAAGGTTTTGAGAACTCAACAAAGCCAAACCATGTTTATAAACTAAAAGAAGTTTTTTATGGCATAAAATAAGCTCCTAGAGCATGGTATGAAAGACTAAGTAATTTTTTGATTGAAAAAGGGTTTAATAGAGGAAAAGTAGATGCAACACTGTTCACTAAGAAAGAAAATAAAAACTTACTTATTGTTCAAATTTATGTTGATGATATTATATTTGATGCTACTAATGAATCTCTTTGCAACAATTTCTCTAAGGTAATGCAAAGTCAATTTGAAATGCCAATAATGGGTGAGCTTAACTTCTTCCTTCGACTGCAAATTAAATAACGTGATGATGGTATTTTCCTTAATCAATCAAAATGTCTAAAGGAGCTGCTGAAAAAATTTGGCATGGAAAATGTCAAATCAATGGGGACTCCTATGGCTACTACAACAAAACTTGACATAGATGAGGGCAGAAATCCCTTTGACATAACTCAATATAAAAGAATGATTGGCTCCCTACTATATCTAACAGCTAGTAGACTTGACATTATGTTCAGTATCTATATGTGTGCAAGGATCCAATCATGTCCCAAAGAGTCTCGTGCAATAGCTGTGAAAAGAATTTTCAAATACCTAATTGGAACATCACATATGAGATTTTGGTATCCAAAAGGCAATGGAGAAGAGCTCACTGGATATATTGATGCTGACTTTGCTGGATCCAAAACTGACAGATAAAGCACAAGTGGAACGTGTCAGTTTCTTGGTGGATCTCTGATTTTATGGTTTAGCAAGAAGCAAAACAGTGTGGCTCTCTCTATAGCAGAAGCTGAATATGTTGCAGCTGGCAGCTGTTGTACTCAAGTCCTTTGGATGAAGCAGCAACTTAAAGATCTTGAGATTAAGATAAAGGAGATACCAATAAAATGTGATAATCAAAGTGCTATCAACATCACAAAGAATCCAGTCGTGTATTCAATCAAAACACATTGAAGTAAGACATCACTTTATAAGGGATCATGTTTTAAAAGAAGATATTAAATTAGAATACATCCCAACTGAAGAACAAATTGCATACATTCTAACTAAGCCACTTGCAAAAGATAGACACTACTAAATCTGAAGAGAATTGAGAATGGTAAATCCCAATGAATTGTAAATAAACCCCTAACTAAATCTATTTAAATTTTTTTATATTAAATTAATACTAACTTTAGCATTGGAGTGTATTTAAGATGTGTTGCAGGTACTCCACATGAGTTTAAATGATAACAAATTAGTTTACTAGAGTTAATTAGACCTGCACAATCAAAAGATGCTGAAGGAAAGCTGAAAATTCAAACTTTCATACTATATCTGTAAGTTCAGAAACTTGCAATTCACATTTTAAAAGGTTATTAGATGAATTTCCATGTTGAATTGTGTTTTTGAATGAATTAGCATGCTCAATATTCGAACTTAGATGCTCATCAGACAAATTTCAGTAGTTTACACGCTGTTACAGTACTTTCATAACCCTCAAAGTTTGTCTGTTGGATGATGGAAATTCAAATTTCAGAAATACAATGTGAATGATGACTTTGCTCAAAATGCTCTCTATGCAAATTTCCATATTCAAAATACGTATTTTAGAAACTCTTTACAAAGCTTTGAAATTCAAATTTTTGAATCTCTAAATTTGTCTGTTGAAACATGTCTTCATGATAAGTCTCTATAAGATGAACTTTCATAAGTGAAATTCGTCTATTGCCTTTCTCATTCTCTGTTACCATTTGTTCCTTGAACTTAGCTTCTGTCAAACAAACTTCATGAAAAAAATTTATCTGTCAGAAAGCCTCCTTGTGTTGGTTAACTAGTAACTGCTCGAAATTGAAATTTTGACCCCTTAAAATTCATCTGTTGAATGGTTACAGAAGTTAAAACCAAGGGTCTTGCTCTGAACAGACACAACCCTATTTATCTTTCTCTCAAGTCTGTTCACATCCTCTCTTAATTTTCCATTAATTCCGTTCATGAATCTTCATTTTCCAGCATTTAAACTTTTCGTACCTTATAAAACCCGTTCCTTGCATCCTTTTGCAACATTCTTTCATGAAAATGGCAAGGGTTAAGAATCCAGAAGTTGGGAAAGGTGAGTCCAGGCCAAAGAGAGCAATTAAGTCTCAATACACCTCCAAGGAAGGTGAGACTCAGAAGAGGAAAGGTGAATCAAGCAAGGGTACTCCATCCAAAAAGTAGAAAACTACTCCCAAAGTAGATTCAAAGAAACCTGTACCTACTGCCCCTATTGCTTCTGCTTCTTCCTCCTCTTCCAGCACTGAGTCAAGGGAATACCAGTTAACCACGAAGCCATTATCGAGCAATGCTCATATTCTGGGAGAATATACCACCAAGTTTGTCAGCAAGAAGGTAATTAAGCCTCACTATACAAATATGGAAGAATTTCTTATTTCCAATAATTTTGTTGCTGTCGCTGGGCTATAAATGATTAGATATAAAAACTTGTCAGAAATTAAGGAGAGATATGATGATGAGGTTGTTAAAACTTGGTATGCTACCCTGAGGTACAACAGCAAAAAGGAAAAATGGGATGTAAATCTAAGGTCTAGAACTATCTGGTTGACTGATGAGACCTTCAATGAAGTACTGGAAATCCCTGGGCAAGATGGCCTGAAGATTGATATCACCACCTCAAGGTACATGGATGAGGATGAATTTGCAGATGAGTAAGGTGGTGTTTTCTTGAATTACAAAGAAAGTATAGTGCTAAATACCCTATTCAGAAGGCGTGAGAATAGGCCTCCTTTGAGTTTGCTAAAGCCCTCTGATCTTAGTGCTCAAGTTAGAATCCTACACTATATTGTGTCTAGGATTATATTCAACAAAGAGGAAAGTTTCAATCTAATCACAAGGGCTGAAGCACATATGATGACTACTCTCATGCATGGCAAGCTGATTAATATGGGCCATATCATCCTTCAACGTATGATTAAAGCAAGAGATCAGAGGAGAGACTCCACTTTGCCCTATGCTTCAATCATCTCCAAAATACTTTAGTATGCCAGGATTTAACACCTTGAAAAAGGAAAAGGCAAGCCTACTGAAGTCTTTAAAGAGGAAGAATTGCAGAGAATGGCAATTGAGAGGAAAGATGACAAAGGGATTGGAAAAGGAGCTGGGAAGTTAGAAGACTTGTTCTTGGAGGAAGGTGGCTTACAACAGCAAGTAGGAACTTCTAAGGCTGCTCTACCCTCACAGCCCTCACCTCAGCCTTCTCAGCTTGTTTCTCCTTCATCTATGCCCACTCAGACACATGTACCATCTATTCCTTCCACATGAGCAAAGCCAACTAAGATCACTGAGTTGTATAATAGTTTGTCTGCACTTATGCTGAGCATCAGAGATGAGCAAAATGCCAAGTTTGTTTATCTACAAGATTAGATATTTCAGTTGGCCAAGAACATGAAAGTGGTTGTTGATGTGTATGAGGACATTAGAAGTACTTTTCCATCTACATCAGCTCCACCTCAGCTATGATCCTTTAAGCCTATGAGGTCTCATACTTCTGAACCTCCAAGCCCATTTGTGCTAGCCTCTCCTAAACTAGATGCTGATGAACATGCTGCTGCTAAGGCTGCTGGAACGTTAGCCACTCCACAAGCCTCTAGCAATAAGACAAGCACTGGTCCTCCCTTGGACAATGGCATGGAGGAAGAGACTCCTCAGGAAGCAAGCTCCCATGAACCTATTGTTGAAGATGCTCAAGAGTCAATTCTATCAACTTAAGAATCTGAGCAAATGGAGAAGCTTGTACTAGCAATCACCTCTACTCCTATCATTCAAGCTGCTATGAATGAGGAGAGAAGCCTTATGCCATACATGGGATACTGAAGCTATTGCACATGATGCCATTGTGCAAGCTCAAAAACTAAGGCTTGAAGAGATGTTTCCTCCTTATGTTCCTGAACCTTCACCCCTCTCAGCATATTGTCTCACCGAGGAAAAGAAGGCTCAACTAGCTCTTTCTAGGAAGGAAATCCAAGAGCTTCTTGATGTCTCTGATGATGAGGAAGAGAGCCCTGAAGCTTTTGAACCTCTTCCTCAAATTAATCCTAATCTGTTTTTTGTTCCTGTTCCTCTTCGTGCCATTCCAGTAACACAGATACCTCCTCCTGCTGTACATGCTCAAGTTCCTAATGATGCCAAAAAGAGGGAGAAGACATCTGAGCAAACTAGGAAGCAAACTAGGAAAACTATTGCAGGATAATCTAGCAAGACTTACAGCAAGAAATCCAAGCCCAAGAAAAATTGATTAGATCTTAAGGGTGCTTGGTTTTACTTGTACTGGTTGTTTATGTTTTCTGTAATGTAATAACTATCTTGCTCTGAAATTCTGTGTTTGCAATGTCATATCTTTATACTGAACCTTTAATGAATTAATACAATGAGATTCCCTATCTTCCTTCTAATCCGCTATTTATGCTGCACTTACCTTTGAACTTTAATGCATATGTTGAGGGGGAGTTCTTAGAAGCAAACCCAAGTACTAATCCAGTTTGCAAGTTGTTTTGTCATCATCAAAAATGGGGAGAATGTTGAATCAAGTGTTTTGATGATTCCAAACAACCGGAGCTTAGAAGGAAAATATCAAAGGGATACAAGAGATCTGAAGTGAAGAAATCCAAGAAGAAATGAGTTCAAGATTAGTTTGTAGCATTTCTCACATTATTCATATGAGTAAAAGACTTTGATCTTTCACCCAAATCTTTTTAAAATGTGTTTTTCAACAATCCTAAGTTAACTTACGATACATTTGAAAAATACTCAATAATAGACGAATTTTGAACTGTTAGACTTCATATATTGTCTTGAAAATTTGAACTTTAATTGCTATAATTCGAAGTTACAAAGATGTTCATTTCTAACAGACACTATTAAAATTTGAATTTCGAGTCAAGCATAATTTGTGAAAAATGAAAAATTTGTCCAAAACTATGTCAAAGTTCATCTGAAATTAAAGTACAAAAAGAGTTCTCAATCAATTCCTCTGACAGACGAACTTTAGTTTTGAAAATTCAAACTTTAGAATGAAAATGTGCAAGTCTGATTAGACTTCTCTCTGACAAACGAACTTTAGTTTTGAAAATTCGAACTTTAGAATGAAAATGTGAAAGTCTGATCAGACGTCCCTCTGACAAACGAACTTTAGTTTTTTAAAATTGGAATTTTGGAATGAAAATATATAAGTCTAATAAGAGATCTCTCTGAAAAATAAATTTTGAAGGCTCAAAATTTGAATTTCAAAAAGAAGAATTTTTGTGCCATATTAAGTAGCTTACTGACAAACGAATTTTGGACACTCAAAATTTAAATTTCGAGTGCACTATAGCGATATGAAACAACTGTTCACACTTATCAGAAGAACTTTAAACTTGAAAATTTATATGTTTCAACATGGGAAATATTTATCAAGATGAAAATTCGAATTTCACTTTTGAACAGACGAACTTCGAAGTTCAATGTTAAAATTTTTAACCTATCGTTTCTGCGAAATTCATTTGTTGACACCCCAAAATTTGAACTTTGGATGTCAGACGTATTAAATGCAATTGGTAAATGACTTTGTAGAATAATCATTGAGTAACATCTCTAACAGCTGGATCTTATCTCTAACGTAGAATTAAGATATAAATCTATAAATAAAACTTCATTTAAAGGTGTGGATAACAATTTTACATTGTATATACTGAAACTCTGTTAAATTCTTCAGTCAAATCCTTCTACTCTCACACATCTCATTTATTGCTCTTCAACTGTCAAACATAATCTATATTAGAGAGTTTCTCTTATTATAAACAATCTTATCTTCATCTGGAAGAAAGATTTTCTTATGAGGGGACTTCACAAGGAATTTGGGAAGCACTTTGCTAGAGTGCAAAGAGAGAAACTATAAACTCTTGAAACAAAACATAAAGTTGTACTGTGGCATTGCAAGGAGCCCACTGAATTCTTGCAAGATAGTAAAAAATCTCAAGTGGTAACTTAAGGACTGGACGTAGGTCAAGAGAAAGAAACTGAACAAGGATAAACCTTTATGTCCTTCTTCTTATACCTTGCTCATTGCCCTATTACATTTTGCACTCTATTTTTTTGCAACTTTTACTTTCACTGCTTTCTCTTCATTTTGCAAAAAAATTTTAAACTTTCCAATTTACCCTCCTTTTAGGAAGCCAGCAGAACTAACAAACTCCACAACCCCAACCAAATGAATGCAAATTGGAGCAGAAAACTCACGAACTTGGAGACTCGAAGGCAATGAGCTAGATGAATTTGAATGGGAACTGGAGCAGAGAACTTGTGAACTCAGAGAATCAAAGACAATGGAGCAAACAATTTTCTTTTATGAGAAAATGACATTAAGGCATATTTGATTTACAAAGGCATGTGTGCTTTTTTGATCATCCAACTCAGGGATATTTTTGTTAGTTGGATATTTACGTATTCCCTACAAATGACCTGGGGACTCATGGGTATTTATAAAAATTGGGGATCCTTAATAGTCAATATCTGACTTCGGGGGTCCCAAAGTATCTTTTTCCCTAGTTTGAAGGCACCCTAAGATTAGACATGGCCTAGCAAAGTTTGGGGAAGTAGCTTTTGTCCAATTTACCTTAGAGGGCCCAACAAGCTGATTTACAGATATATTGAAATCATTTGTTCCAAGTTCCAACAAACAAGTATGAAAAAATTGTGTTTACTTTTTGGTGATTGGGTGACTGATACAAACATGAAATTTCAAGTCTTTTTATGACACAAAAACAAACAAACAGGAATTGATCTACCATGTAGTACCTCCATTTTTTTATATGTTACATAAACTAAAAAACACAATTAATGCATTAGGATTTATATTAAATTTTCTAACATACCTTTTAATAAATAGATAGATAAAGAAAAAATAATTAATGATGCATCTTTAACTTTTAAAATGATATATAACTTTTAAAATGATATATAAGGTATAATTGGAAAATAATAATTAATGTTATTTTAGAAATTGAAAGTCACAAATAAATAGGAACAATTTTTTTTAAAGTACAAATAAAAGGAAGCAAAGGAAGTAGTTGCAAAGAGTAATCAACCACAAATAATGCTCCTCACGTCTTATCTTGTTTGTTCATTTACACACTGTTCTTTCAAGTTGATTTATTCAACATAAAATAAAAACAGCCAAATGAAATGCCATAATTACACCTTCTCGATCCAATAATTTGGTTAAATATTTATTTGTGTAATATAGACTTTTAAAATCAATTTAAATATTTTATAATTTCTCTTTTTTAATTTAAATTTTTATGTCTGAAAAAAGGACTCCAAGATAAAAATAATTTTCTAATTATAAATTTAAGAACAGCCAAAATTTAAACCTTTCACATCACATATCTCAATTGAATAAATGACTAGATTGTTCAATTGAGTTAGGAACCAGACTTGAAAAAGTAATTTTTTTCTCTCTCGAGGGTTTGATGCCCAGTTTTCAAATAAGAACAGTAATATACGTAATAATCTTTTTAACCAACCATCATATTAGTCTCCAGTGTTGTCATTTGACCGGATAATCTAACATTGAAAACACTTGAAAATGGACCAAAAATGTCTCCCAACATCAAAAGCAAAATCTAGCTTTCAATTAAGCTAACAACTATTCGTATGACCCACAAGGAAAAAAAAGAAAAAAAAATATGGAAGGCCTCCGAAATTGAAATGATTGGTGAAATCTTCATGTCGAGTCGAATTTGGCACGCCGCTCCTCATATGATCCAGTTGAATCAGAATAAGAAACCAATCAGATTAATAAAATTGATAGGAAAAAATCAAACTTAGTCATTAAGAAAAGAACTTAAAAAGAATACAATACATCAAACATTCCGTTTTTAACCTGCATTTGAACATTTCTGACACAAGCAATATAATATTGCGTTATACATGAATTTTTTTGTCTTAGTATTTATATAATATTTTCTACACAATTTTTAGCTTCTCTCATGCTCTCCTGTGTCTAATGGCCGTGTTTATTAGTTTTCTCACGTACTCTTTTTCTCCCTGACCACTCTATGCTAAATGTTGCTTCATATAGAGACATAATACTGATATACTCCTTATATGATCGAGATCAGATGCATCATAAATATGGGAAAATATATATATATATATATATGTAAAAGTTAGCAAAATTGCATTGTTCAAAAGTGATGATAAAATGTGTGGCTTTCAATTTTGAGATTCTTGACAAGTTCAAAGTGTAATTTTTAGAATACCAAATATAAGTTATTTTTCAAACTCAAGATGTATTTAAAAAATTTGTGCGACGAGTTTACTAGGGAGATGAGCCTAAAAGGAAATAAATAAAATATAATGGCTTGCAGCCGCCGAAAAGGCAAGCAAGCAGGGGTGGAAAAAGTCATGGAGGATAATCGGCAAATGCATGTTCCTATATAACCTCTATCATTTTCCAGTCTTACAAACACGTTTCGTCTCTCCTTTTAAAGAAGCTGGACGGACAAAGGCATCTAACGATTTAATAGAAGCAAGCACTAAAGGCTGAAAATTTTGGAGTGTCATAACAGACACTCACTGTTTCATTCTACAAACAAGGCCTCTATCTGAGTCAGCAACTTGCATCCTGGTAAGCCATGGCGTTTGACGCTTCTCTGGAATTCTTGTAGTTAGGCGGAAAACCGTCTTATGATGTTTGTTTTTTAAGAAATTGTGAGAAATTTTAAAATGTCAAACCTTGTTGTGAGTTGCCGAGGACCTTTCATGGTTGCTTTACTGCAATCAACGGGGCCTAAGGGAATTTTTGTGGTACCTATTTTATTCTCCAGAAAATGCAGTTTTTGGTTACCTGAGCCTTGAATATGTATTAATTATTTCGTTCCGTATTAAAAGCATGTGATTCAATACAAAAAAGTTTTTACTTCCTAGGAGCAGTTTAATAAAATTTTTAGGCATTGAATTGTCTATTCTAAAATGTAAGAATATACTTGTATGATTACGAGAAGAAGTACTACCTCTAGTCCTTAATATAAACATCTTTTAACATATACAAATTAAGAATAAAAGTTAACTATTTTAATTATTTTAAAAATCAAGACATTTTTTAAAATTATTATTATTTAATTTTTTTTCTCTTTCTGAATGAATTAAATAAGGGTATCTTTTGAAAATATGTAACAAATATCACCTCATACTCTAAAAATAATCTTATATTTATGACTAAGATAAAACGTCAGGGAGTACTTTTTTCTTTGTGGATTTTTCCTAATAAAGTTGGTCACTAATAACTCATGCAAACATGATAGCAGAACACGTATTTCTTTTTCAATCTTTTTCTCTTTTTTTCTCATAGCAAGAAACACATTGTTGTTTCATCTAAATTGTCATTTTCTCTTACAGGTTGTGAGCGAAGTGAACTCGTTTAGTTTTAGGTCTTCATCTGCAATGCAGCCTTGAATTTAGAGTCTGTTAGTTTCTTGGCTGAGTCTCTCTACTTCAAATTGAATAGTTTCACTTGCAAGTTGGATCTGTAATGGTTTTCTGGGAGGGGTACGTGAGCGATGAAGTGATGGTCACCTTTGCACCTCTTGTGCTTTATTGGGTATATGGTGGATTTTATCAGTTGCTACTACCTCTGGACAATTATCGGTTGCATACTCGAAAAGAAGAGGAAGAGAAGAATTTGGTGCCACTTTCAGATGTTGTGAAGGGTGTTTTGCTTCAGCAACTTGTTCAGACAGCTATTGCACTTTTAGTGGTTAGTCATTCTACATAGACTTGTTCAAATTTGTAGGTAGTAGCGTGTTTGTATGAAAATTTTATCCCATTACACTTTGGCTTGTCACTGCTTTTTGTTAGACTTCAGATTTTTGTATGTTATTTATTTGTTTATTTTTTACCAACGATTTTTGCATATATTAACTTTCCATTTTTATTTCATCATCTTCTATTCTTGATTTCAGGACATGTTTCCATATATCTTATTCTCAAAATAATTTGAGCACAGTTGACAGAATTCATTGACAAAATGCCTTGAATTCCTGATACAAGAAAATGAACAAAGAGCCTAGGGATTATGAACAAACCAAAAAGTTGAGCCTAAATAACTCATATACGTAGTACAGACTGATTATAATAGCATATAAGGTTCATCAGGCTTGCAAACTAGCCAAGGAAGAACAACTCCGTTAATGGAACATGTATATGGATTATAAAATAACCGAAGTCAGTTGAAAAACCGTGCTTTAAAATGATACAGGTGGTAGAGACAAGAGCTTTATTCACGTCTATATAAATAATATACATCAATGTGTTAGAGAAAACGATGAAGTCATATGGAAATTGATGGAGGTTAAAATATAAATATGATGATCTCTTTGATTTTGTCCTGCTTGATATACTCACAGAAACCTTTCGCTAGTTGGCAAATAAAATTGTAGTTCTCTCATCTTGTTTGCTTAATTTTGTATCTAAGGATTTTTTTAACCTGTGAGGCTTACAGGGGGGAATCTCTAAAATTATTGGGTGCCTAATCTGCAGCATACGCACTAATATACGGTGTACTAATTTTCTTTCAAATTTCATGATAAATGACCAGTATGCTTCCTAACATTCTGCAGTTGGCCTTAGAGGCTAATGAATCCGGGGTTATAGTGCAGCCTTCCATTCCCATGCAAGTTGTGCAGTTCATTATAGCAATGTTTGTCTTGGACACATGGCAGTACTTTGTGCACAGATACATGCATCACAACAAATTTTTATACCGCCATGTTCACTCCCAACATCACAGACTTATTGTTCCTTATGCAATTGGAGGCCTCTACAATCACCCTCTTGAGGGTCTTCTTGACAGTTTTGGCGGGGCAGTCTCGTATCTTGTCTCAGGGATGACTGCAAGAACAGCTGTTGCATTCTTCTGCTTCTCGGTCATCAAAACCGTTGACGATCACTGCGGACTCTGGTTGCCTGGCAATATCTTCCATTTGTTTTTCCAGAACAACACGGCCTATCACGACATTCATCATCAACTACAAGGTTTCAAATATAATTATTCTCAACCATTCTTTCCCATATGGGATAAACTTCTTGGGACATTCATGCCATACAATCTTGTAAAGCGACCTGAGGGGGGTTTTGAGGCAAGGCCAGCAAAGGACTAGTTAGACTGCAGAAAGTTTAGTCTTGTGTGTAACTGATCCAACGAGTATGAATTTCTTAACTTCTGTTTATTTACTTACAGTTTCTTTCTACGATTCATCAAATTATGTATAAATTGAGAATAAAAAAATAGAATAGGAAGAAATTTAGAGAAAGCTTCAATTTAAATACATCTATCTAGTTCACAGAACAATGTAATGTGCAACAAGTGGATTTGGAATTCTACTCTCTTGAGTCATCATTCTGATATCAATAGCTAAGAAGAAACAATCTATCAGAAAACATCAGTTTACTTGGAAACAAAAACAGCACTGCCTCTTCAGAACAAAGGATATTAACTCCTTTCTTCCCTTTCTCGTGTATCTTTATTCTGAATAAAATTAGGCGTAGTTTCTTACACTTCAGGTGGATATTTTCCGCAGTACATGTGATTGATCTTTTAAAAAATAGTCCTTGACAAGTTATGCTTTTCTTAGATAACACAGCAACAAACACTTCAGAAAGTGTTGTCTGGTCATTTGCCATCCGAGAGGGGGAGGGTGATATTATCTCCGTCAAATACATAAATGATCAGCCACTTAGCAAAACCAGCAAAGAAAACAAATCTAAGGTTCTCTCTGCCACACCATACAATGGCTCATCAGCTCTCCGGCAATCTCATCTGTACTGCTTGAGATGGCGGTCTTAGCGTGCAAACCATTTCTCTGGTCTTCCCAAAATATACCTGTAACATGCATTTATGAACACTATTGTCTAATACTCTAGTTAGAGAAGTCAGGCTAACAGCCAAAAGGGAACTAATTATTAAGATTTGATAACTGCTCTGAAGATACCTGATCTTCCATCCCACCCTGCCCTCTCTCCAAAATAAGCAAAAGAAAAACGTAAAGAACCTGTCTTCAACATAAGATAAGCCATTGACATGCAATAAGCGAAAAGCACCTGATCTAGTGAATTCCTCAGCTTACTTTCCATTTCTTCAATCATCCTTCCCATATTGCAGATATGACCTTCGGCAACTGCCAGCTTCATACTCATCTAACATATAGAGAAAAAATCTAAGATGAAAACTTACAAGGATATATATATATATATTCGTGGCATTAGGATTCAGATAAAAGTGTAGTGTCTGAACATTAAGTCATTAACTAATGATATATCAGGAATTCAGGATCATAACTTCATTATTATTATGTAAATGTTAAAAAATATTATAGTGACTTCTCACCGAAAAAGAAAAGAAACAAAGCATAACTACCATGTGGTTTAAACTTTAAGTATCTTATTCAATTCCCTTCTGGTTGAACCACTTGCTATTGTTTAACTACCTTGTGGTATATTCAGTATAAGACTGTTGTTGTTGTGGTATTTTTGGTTCTAATTTTAAGAGAAATAATCATGAGGAAGTTAGAATGAACAGTTTCATAGTAGTCTTTTGAAAGAATGTTTCACTCATATCTTGAACATTGTCATAGTGTCAAGCCGACATTTGAAAATTGAAATAGAATACATCTGCTTGATCTCTACAACAGCCTTAAAAGCACTAAAGAAATATTCAGGTGAGACAAAAATTGAACCCTAAAATGTTCATCATTTTAACATTCTTGTAATCATGTCAAGTGGTAATTGGACACAAACCACATGAGCGTTGTATCACTCTTTAAATGTAGTTTAGCCCAAAAAGAAGAATGAAACTCAACATGCAATTGTTAACTAAAAGATCTAAATTGTTACTGTGAGTAAATTGTTACAGAAAGTACCTGCCGTCTAATGGATCCAGACAAACTGAAAGTTCCAGATGATTCATTATTTGTAGTTAAAGACAGCATCACTGTACTGGTTAAACGATAGTTCGCCACTTCTTCTTCTTCTGGTCCCACCTGAATTAACATAGAAGGGGGGGAAAAGAAGAAGAAGAGAAAAGAAGAAAAAAGAAAATTGAGTTTCAGCATGACCTAAAAAAGACTGTAAAACATCTTTCAAGCCATGAGAGTCTACCTCAATAACATGTATAGCATCCCATGCTCCTTCTTCTAGATAGCTCCGTTTACCTTGTCCTGTCTTTGAGCCATCTTTAATCACATTAACAACATCAAATCAGAAAATTATGAGAGGTTTTGTCCCATTGAGTATATGTGTTACATAATAGCCTGACCTTTCTTAATTGAAAAGCAGGCCACGAAACCATCACTGCCATCTTCCCACATGTAAACTGATGAAATGCCTCCTTCGTAATATCTATGAAATTATGCATTAACAAAGTTATTACAATATCAATTTTCTGACATAAATGAGGGAATATATATATGGAATAAATTACTGAGGAGAAAAGGTTTTTTTTTTGGAACACAACTAAAAGTGGACAGAAGCTCTAAAGATCAGGTCAGTTAAGGACCTCACAGGTCACGATATAATGCAAATATATCATTTGCTTCAATTTCAAGTTTCCTCAACTCTAAAGAAGGGACGGACCCATCTTCCAATGGTGGATGGTATTTATTTGACCAAGGTGATCTGCAGAAAGATACAGTACAAAAAAGAGACCTTAAGAAGAAAGTAAATTAATTAGCATTTCGACATCCCTAAAGCATATTATCATTTTATGGCGACGTACGTAAAAGTGCACGCAGATCATGCATTAACCTGTAAGAGTCGGCATCTCTGTTATATTCACACAGAATGAACTCTTTCAGACAGTCCTCGTCGAACAGAACCTGTTTTGCCATCCAAAGTTTCATGCGTAAGGGATAGTTTTGAAAGCAAGTGAAATGGTCATACCTTTATTACTTCTTCCAATCAAGATCATGGGTATTATTCTTTGTCAGCAAAGTCTTTTTCTTTTTAATGTTTTCCTTCGTTTCAAAACAATCCAAAAACACCATCCAAAAACTCTTCAAATGCATGAAACCCAAAGTCTTTCTGAGAAAATGCAAGAAGGTGAGAGAAAGAGGTACCTGGAGGGGTTGATCTACTTGAGAGAGGAGATCAGAGGAGTGATGAGGCAAAAGAGAGAGAAGAGCAGAGAGAGCAGTGTCGGTCTGCTTGGGTGGAATCCTGCGCATCAATCCCATGGCTGCCTCCATTTTCTCCTTCCCACTTCTTCTTCTGCTTCTTTCTCCAAGAGAGCGTGATTTTGCTCACGGGAACTACGATTTCTATATACTAACAATAATAATAATAATTCGCTCAACGATGCCTCTCTTTCAGTTATTAACGAGGACAAATTCCTCCCACAATGATTTTGAGTTTACGTACATTTTTATTAAAAAAGATATAGAATTTTATTTTTCACCGGTTTATATATTGTCTAAGTCTATATCTATATTTTTAATAAAAATAAATAAAATTTTCATTATTGACTTTTTTAAGTTGAGAAAACCTTTAACATTAAACAAGTTTTGCATTACATGAAACCATGAATGGATCGTATTTTTCATGGCTTATGAACAGAAAAATGTTTGTGTAATTTATAAAAAATTATATTATTCATAAATCATAAACAATTTAAATCCCATGCAAAGTATAAGTTCCATAACTTAGGTATATAGAATATTAGAAACTAATGAATGAATCATTCATAACTTATAAATAATATAATTTATTATAAATTTTATATTAATATATTATTAATAGACATATTTCTCTATGTATTACACAGGTGGAAGAAATGAGTCACATCATTATTTGTAAATAATATGTCTCACTCTGTATATTGGTATTGAATTGGTTAATGATTTGAACTTCTCCAAATTAAAAATAAACCTTTTTCTGAACATGACTAAGAGGATAGAAGGTGTTAGTTTGAAGGCACCCTAAGATTAGAGACATGGCCAGGCAAAGTTTGGGGAAGTAGCTTTTGTCCAATTCAACTCACAGCCCAAGAAGTTGATCTACAGATATATTGAAATCATTTGTTCCAAGTTCCAACATACGAGTGTAAAAAAATTGTGTTTATTTATTGGGTGAATGATACAAACATGAAACCCCAAGTCTTTTTATGACACAAAAACAAACAGACAGACAGAACTTATCTACCAGATACCACCTTCGTTTCTTTGTATCTTTTATTTAAGGTTTTAGTAAATAGATTAGTAAATATAATTAATACATTAGAATTTATTTTAAATTTTTTAATATATCTTTCAATAAATAAATTAATTAATAAAAAAGAATAATTAATATCATCTTTAACTTTTTAAATGATATATAAGAAAATTATTGAAAAATAATAATTAACAATGTCTTAGAAATTGAAAGTAATACATAAATAAAAATAAAAATTTTCTTTAAAAATGACAAATAAAAGGAACCAAAGGAGTAGTTGCAAAGAGTAATCAACCACAAAAACTGCTCCTCACGTCTTATCTTGTTTGTTCATTTACATCCTGTTCTTTCAAGTTGATTTATTCAACATAACAAAATAAAAACAGCCAAATGGAATGCCATAATTGCACCTTCTCGATCCAATAATTTGGTTAATTATTTATTTGTGTAATAAAGACTTTTTAAATCAATTTAAATATTTTATAATTTATCCTTTTTAATTTAAATTTTCATGTTTAAAATAAAAGAACTACAAGATAAAAATAAATTTCTAATTACAAATTTAAGAATTAGATTTAAAAAATTAGAAAAAAATTAAAATCTAAATTAAAACTTAAAATTTAAACCTTTCACATCACATATCTCAATTGAACAAATGACTGGATTGATTAATTAAGAACCAGACCTGAAAAAGTAAATTTTTTCACTAGGGTTTGATGCCCGATTTTCATATAAGAATAGTAATAAAATATAACTATTTAACAGTATTTTCTGTTTTATTGAATAATTTTATAAAACTATTTTGAAAAACAAATTTTAGAAATAAAAAAATAAAAAAAATATGTTTAAATAATAATTCTCAAAATCATAACTAGTAAATATTCAATAAATTATTCAAAATTTATAACTTTATCATTAATGAAAGGGATATTTTTCACTTTTCTTATATTTTTCATAACAAAAACTATAAAATATCGTAAAAATATTTTAAATTTTTCTATTCTTTTATTTTTCTATTTTTCAGAACATTTTATAAAAAATAAATTTACCAAACAAGTTTTTTTATTTTTCTATTTTAAAAAAAAAACTGTTTTCAAAATAGTTGCCAAACATACTCTTCATTTTTTAACTATCATATTATTATTGGCTTCAAATATTAGTCTCCAGTGTTATCATTTGAACGGATAATCTAACATAGCAACCACTTAAAAATGCACCAAAAATGTCTCCCTACATAAAAAGCAAAATCTAGCATCCAATTAAGTTAACAACTATTTCCATGACCGACAAGGAAAAAAAGAAAAAAGAAATATGGAAGGCCTCTGAAATTGAAATGATTGGAGAAATCTTCATGTTGAGTTGAATTTGGCGCGCCGCTCCTCATATGATGCTGCATCCAGTTCAATCAGAGTAAGAAACCAATCAGATTAATATAATTGAGAGGAAAGAATCAAACTTAGTCACTATGAACAGAACTTAAAAGAATATAATACATCAAACATTCCACTTTTAACCTGCATTTGAACATTTCTGACACAAGCAATAAAATATTGCGTTATACATGAATTTTTTGTCTTAATGTTTATAATATATAAATAAATAAATATACTCATTTGAAAAATATTTTAAAAACTAAAACCAGTTTTTTTTTTAGTATATCCCTAATATTGCAGGTGAAAGAACTCACGCTCAGTTGGTCGTGTCATAAGTGGGACATGGGAAGCTTTCTTCCTGGTTCCTCCGTTATGCTGCAAGCTTTGATCTGGAAAAAGAATTGGCATCATCATAATAAATAATTTTGAACAAAAATAAGCATAATAATTGAAAGTGGAATTCATAATAAATATTTGCAGCACCTTCTGATCGAGGCACACAAGTTAGAATAGCTTCATGGAAGACTGCAGCTTGAAGCTTGTAAGTTTGGCATTCATTCACCAAGTGTAAACGCAAGGCTTCTCCTGCATCTAGATATGCAATCAGTTAATTTGGTGACCATTAAACTGTTCTCTAAGTTAACAATGCTTCAATAGGAAAAATCAAAGAAGAAAGTGAAAATTGGATGGATGTATGTAACTAATGTTTAAGGCTTTCATTAGCTACACTTTTTTTTTTCTTTATTTTTCATTTATTGGCCACCAATTTCATTAGCTACACTAGCAGTACAGTTTCTAGGGAGGAATCTAACTAACCAATCACTCTTTAAACATTAGACATATACCTGATGAACACATAAACCTAATATCTTCAAATTCACAAGACTGAAGAACCAATGGAATCTCTGCAGCCATAATGTACTGGGGTTTCCTTGGAGTCCTGTTAGTGTCCAGTAAAATATCAATCACCTACAAATTTAAGCATTAAAGAATTTATAGTGATTAGCACAAAAATACAGAGGCTCATAGCACAGACATGGAGATGAAGAAGCTCAACATGGATTCAACTTTGAAGGTTTCTTTTCATCGTTGAGCAGATAACCTGTATCAATACATATACATGGCCCAGCAATGTAGCAGCTTCTCCTATTTTTTTCCGGCTCAAATCATTGATAAAGATATTCCTTACAAGAATCAAAGAATCATTTATGAACCAGTCTTTCTGCTTCCCTGTAATCTCCTTATTTCAAATTTTCACAACCTTAGAAAAGCATTAATGTCCTTTCTTTTGCTCCTTCCTCATTCTGGTCTCTCATTTAAAATTTTGAAATGGCATTGTATCTATCTCTCTCCATCTACCAACATTTCATGCACTCAAAATCTGTGTATTCTCTATAATTTTTTTTTCCCTTTTCTTGTTATGGCGATAATGTAAGTCCCCTTCTCACATGTTTCATATCTCAGTCTTCCTATTGGCCCAAAAATAATCTTCTACCGACTTCAACAATCACAACTCTTGATCACTCCCACAGCAAAGACAGAACACTTCTATTTAGTAAGTGTTGCCTTTACCAAGTCCACAGAACTCTTATTAATTATTATTCCACTAAAATAATGATAAACCAGATTTGTTATTAAATTACCTTCATAAGTAAATTTGGATAACAAGTCATCAATGCAGTCTGAACAAGAATGGTTCTTTTGAAGTCTTGCGAAGCTTAAACAATCAACAAGGAAACGACTATATAAAATTTCAAAATCATTTATGTGTGAGCATGTTGGATACGCACATCTGGAGATTCAAGATCTTTGCCAATCATGAACAGAACAGCAACCATGCAGCGAACCTGATGCCACAGAAAAGCTGTACCTCTGATTTTAATCACCCAGAGTTGATTACCATCATACCTGACGGTATATGGAAAAGTATTGCTCAGACTGAAGAGTCCACACCAGCTCAAAATGACAAAATAACTAGTTCCAGTAAGAATGACACAATTATACAAGTTTTTAAATACAAAAAAGCCACCATAACTTCGAATTCCAAAATAACACAGGTAGCAAGTGTTCCCCATTATAGTTATATATCATAAAAAATAAAATAGCTCCCTTGTTAAAATTTTGAGGGCTTGGTACATATAAGGAGGCTGAAACTTAGTGCAAACTGGTAATGTGCATTTTCTATGGTGATTTAGTTCAACATGCACATGCACAGACAAACACACAAAGGATCAGAAACAATGTCTACCAATTTTAACCTCACATCAGTAGGAGACATCTCAAACAAAGTGATATGCCGCCTGTAGTTGTGCACATTTGCTGCATCCATTTTACAAAAGTTCCTGAAGTCATGTTCTCCTAAAAACTTCTTGGCAGCACTTTCCATCGCCTGAAGGGACATTAAACAAAGAAAAATTTGTACCACTCATTAGATACAAGCCTTTTGAGTCTAGGGTATAATCAGAGACAGGGAATACGAGTTCAAGAATTTATAAAAATTACAAGGAAAATGGTTTTCCTACCTGAATATTCAAGTTTTCCCTCCAAAAAAAATATTTGTACTCCCTGCTTAAACAGCTGAACCTGTATTGACAAAGCGAATGAAGAAAGTGATAAGTGATAACAAATTAAGAGATCAAGATTTACAAAGTGACAAGTAAAAGTGATTTCTCAGTTCAATTCTGGCAATCTGAAGGTTGGTAAGTAAACACAAGTTCACAAACATCCAAACAATCCTTCCTCAAAGTTCAGTTTAGTTACATTACAATTAAATGATTCAATTATAGTAGCTTCCTACATGAAACAACTTCCTATCAACTTAAGCTATTGGGGCAATTGAAATTCTTATCCAAGTCAGCCTCGCCATCTTAAATTAATTATTTGAGTCTATCTGACCTTTCTAGGAAAAATTTTATACAAGACCTTTGTTTTGTAGCACTATATCATGATTCAGGACTTGGGCCTTTAAGCAATTCCACTACAAGCATTGATTCTAGTCGATAATATCTGTCTCCTGTATTTCTATTCTGTTTCCTATACCACTTGCACATAAAAGGAAGATTTATTATATGTGGAACTTCATATACTATTACACATTTGTCTGGCCCATTCAGCATCAAGTCAAGAATTACAGAACAATAGGTCATAAATCACTTAAAGGACTTGCAGTTGTCACTACACTGGTACATATATCCAATGTCAGCTTGAAAAGTGTAGGTAGATGTAGACTAACTTGACTGTAATAATGTACATTATATTGAGGTAGTAACCCCTCTGGTTGCAAGTTAAATATATCTTGCAATCCATATCAGTTATGATAGGATTACTACTACATGTCAGACCATGTACATAATTTTCTTCCCTTGTCAAAATCTTTTAGATGTCATGGAAGGGGTCCATTGGAGCCACAAATCATTTTGTTAATACCTAATTAGTCAATGAGACCAAAGAGTGTTGGCAAAGCTGAAGTTGAAATGCCAATCAAATTGGTTTCCCACAACCACCAGTTTGGCTTGGTAGATCCCATTTAATCACTTAGTCTATCAACCCAGGGGATGGCTTTATTCAAACTGGTGCAACTAGAGTAGGGCTTGGTAATCAATTGGTCCAAGAGGAGACAAATATAATGGAAGCTTCAAAATAGGCTATTTCATGCACTAGTTATAATATTGAGGGCATGACAAGGTTTGAAACCCTTGACCAATGTGGAAAAACTTATGTCCTCTACCACCAAACAAGAGGATTTTGAGAGTGAACTATGCATATTTTCAAAATTTGAGAGCAACTTGATAGACTTCTAAATATGGTTAATTAATAAGCACCCAGAGTTGGGAGCCTGGGGGAGGGTTGGGAATCTTCGGATACACTGAAACAAAAATAGTAGCTCCCTGCTTCTGTGCTGCTTTCACAGTCATCAATTCCCCATATAACTTGATCGTCTGATTACAAAGCAAAGTTACAAATAAAGCAGACAAACCTTGCATGGAAATCAATAGGAAGAGGACACCAGCCCAGAATTCGAATATCATTGGGAAGGACTCGATTTAGCACCCTAACATAATCAATTTCCTCTTCTGCAAAAGGCATGTTAAATTTATTCAAAAGAGGGAAGAAACGGAACACAATTCAGTATAAATAATGCTAAGGAGAGGCAAATGACATAAAAAATATGGGAAACAACCACCTCTATTGCTCAGGCAAATATAAAATGACAAATACCATTACTAAAGTTGAATTTAAGATCGCCTAAAACCATGACACCTCCATATCTTTTTATCATCAATATACAACTCAATGGACATAAAACTGAACAATATCCTATAAACTGTTTAGGTTCCAGTCCTATAACAACAAATAATAAGCAATCAGCCAAAAAAAAATCTCATTTTTCAAAAGGACTTTCTGCTAACCATGTTTCTCTTCTGAAACAGTTTCTCCAGCACTTCTATTATTTGTTCCTGATACCTTGAGGTTCGATCGTAGGAAGAGAGCTATTACCTGCTTCAAAATTTTGTCATCATCAAAGCCATGTAAGTAATTACTTAATAGATAACATGATACTCCATAAAATCAACAGTTGAAAATAGTCGAAACGGTTGAAATAAATACTAGAACACCACCATGTGAACTTTGGTACTGATGTTTAATGTAGCTACCCTTGAAAGGCCACATAGTTACATGGAAATTTATTAACTTGCTTCAAATTTCCTGCATAAAATTTCCCCCCTGCTCCACTTAGAATTTTCCTTAGCATTGCAGTAAACAGCCTCAGATTATCTTACAAGCATTTGCCATAAGAAGCAGGTTCTTGGAGCACCATGATTAAGAAGCAGCCTCCACTTAAAAGTTGGAAAAGTATAAACTATAAACTTATCTTATAAACAATGGAATCTTGATATTTATCTATCACTGCTAATAGGAAATATACTTTTTCTTTCTTTCTCTTTTCTTTTTTCATTTCAAGTCAACTTACTTGTCCAACAGAAGAAACACCTTTGTCTGTTCTACCACATCTTGAATATTGTGACTCCTTCTTGTCACCAACCAATAGCCTTGTTTTCTCAAGAGCTTTAAAAATTTCAGACTGCAAGAAAATTATAGATGATAGATCACAGAGAGGCAATCACATGCTGACTTTACAAAATATTAATACTGAGCAAAATAAAAATTCAGAACTCTTATCCACCATAAGCATAATTTTGTAATACACAATACATATATTTGTTTGTGTGATGAGTATGGAAAATTCTGCTTACTAGTATGCACGAAAAAATTTGTGCAGCTAATGGAAATAAATGGCTTAAAAAACTGTGACAATACAAACCTCAACGGTAGGATCCATCTGTGCCTCCGAAGAAAAACCATAGAACCTGAATTTAGAAGATAGTCAGAAAACCCTAACATTCATTATCACATAGCATTTCTATAATTTTAATTTTAATTCAATAAATATAAACAAGAAAGTGAAATGATGGAAAAGTGAAGACTCCAGATTCTTCTAATTCAACAGAAAGAAATATTAAACCAGTATGCAAAATTCAGATTCTAAAGGCTCTAAGCATAATCATGTCATCTCCAAGGAAACCTCTAAAGCTGGCCAAGTACATTCATTAAAACTTAAACTATTTAATGAATATAGCATGACCCTAAAATTTTACAAGTTGTACTATATGTTCGTGTCACATTAAGAAATAAATTATATGAAATATCTTTCCTTTATAGGTCAGGCTTCTATGTTAATTTTAGAGAGAAAACAAAGCCAGAAAAAAAAGGAACATCATATACCTTTTTCCAAAATACATGACTTTAAGAGCTACATATCTCTTGCTATGATGTTTGATGAGCATCGAGTGATAGCCTGTATCAAGATTTAAGGGTAATTTACATATGCAGCCTGTTTTAGCAAACTCAATGCTCTCATGACAAGAGAGTAAGATGTATATCAATTATAATTGTTCAATAAATATATGATAATAAAATTGTGTTAATCCATCATTTTGTTTAGACATGTGAAAGATGCAAGACCCATGTAAACAAAACAAACAAATTAAGCATCCAAGTTCAGAAATCAAGCTGTACAACAAATACACGTCTATGTATATAAAAACAAAAGTGAAGGTTAAAAATTTTCAGGAACTGACATTTGATATTTTCTCCTGAGCTTTCCATCTAAAAACAGTCTGACATGTTTTTCTTTTAATAGATGGACCATATCAAACAAACAGTCACTACTCTCAAAGGTAAAAGAATAGTATGGACAATGAACAGTGGAGCCAGACACTTATTCTTGGGAGTGGGAGACAAAGAACATATGATTAGATGAAAACTTTATTTCTTAGCTGATTTATATAACATACTTGGCAGTTTTCAATTAAATTACTTTCTTATGTGTTTATTTTATGTAACTATCATCTATGGATATGCATAAAGAAACTCATAATAGTACACAACAAAATGTTTTCACAGATACAAGAAATCACAAAAGGTTATTACAATATGCTATTGCTAAGTAAGATCATGTATAAATTTAGAAATCAACTGTAATTTTCCTTATACTTTAAATTTTTATGTGAGGGCCAGCACAAGAAGAGGGGAAAATATACTAAAATCCATCACAAGGACAGATAAATGGTCTGAAGTTCCAGCTCTTAACACCTGCCATACCAACCCAGCCATTATCACCAATTGACTTTTCTTATCAATCATCAATACAAAATATAAAATCTATCGCAAGTTACACTAATCATAAAATATTAATAGTATGACTCATTCCATAAACTCCATGCACTGCACAGAAAAATGAGTGTAGTTGACAAAGTATTAGTACTGCTTCAAGGAATAACAAACTCCTATCACAGCCCCTTACAGAGCTTTCACTCAGGAACCAATTATCATTAACCATAGACTCAGCCAAGAAATTATGCAGAAAGAATAAGCATTCTGATTTCCTAATATTTGCTGCAAATTGATTCTTATCAGTCTCACAAATATTTTAAGAATAAAGACTATGGAAAAAAGAACCCATAGAATTCATTCCACAATCCTTTCCTCAAACATCAGATTCCATGACCATGCATTCTACTTTAATATTTTGCATCATATGCTCAAGTGCTCAATTAGTATACTAGGTGCTATTATGATTACAATGGCAATCAGATCATCAAAACTAAACATCCAAAAATATCAATTTGGGGGGGGGGGGGGGTGGGTGTTGGGGTTGTGTTGTTGGTGGGGGTGTGTGAGGACCTGGCACTTTTTCTGTCTTCTCTTTTGTCTTTGTGTTTCCTTTTCCCAATTTCATGCCATTCTCATCAGAGCCATGTAATTTCTGATCGATCTGCATCACAATTTAATATCGTTGAATAATGCAGGAGAAACCTTTGATCACTTTATCTTTCTTTTCCTTGAGTAAACTTTTCCTAGCGAAAATTTGAGATGGAACATAAACCTCACAATGCTAGGAACCTTTAAAAAAAATATTAGCTAACCTCGAGATTGCTACAATCTGTGAGTTGAGACAATAGCTTTGCATTTTCAGCCTGTAATTCCTGGTTTATGAATCAAAGTTCAGTAAGAAAAACAACATATAAACAGGAAAAAAAAAAATAGCAGCAGAGAACTATGCTCAATTTATTTATTGCAGACCACACCCAAATACTAGAATTTACAACAAAAAATAATTAGACATACACATTTATCCCCTTCATTTTTTTTTTATCTTTTATTATATAGAAGTGTTGGGTTTATCAATACTTTCAGAACACTATGTATAAGACCCAGTATCTTATATGCCTACATTTGCTATGCTAGTATCATACTAAAACATGGAAATATAGGAATAGGATGCTAGAAAATTCAAAACCTTAGATACTTGGGTATCGTAATCTACTTGTTTTTATTTTTCAAATCACTTATGGGATCTTGAACTTCCAAACATCCAAGGATACAGCAATCTTACATGGAACTGAAGGATAATGGGGTAATACCTTCTAAACAAGCGAGTCCAACTCAACCTATACTCTGTCAGCTTCGAAATTCAACATGGACTTTGGATGGGCTTAATAAAATTATCCAAGATTCTTTTATTTTACAATTCATTTATCCTTTAAAAACTTGAAGAGGATCCAGAACAGAAAATGGCAGAGTATGAGATATTATACAAATTAAATTCCCACACACAGAACGTACAGTAGTGTCTCAAACGATACCTCAGAAAGTGCAAAAATGCTTAAGAAGCAATAGTTTCAAAGCTTTACAAGCTCCTAGAACATTACAAAACAAACTGAAAATAGTCAAAATACTACCAAACAGACTGAAAATACTTGCGCGTATGCTTATTCATTCTACTGAGCAAACATTGCCCATCTAACCAATCAATCCCAGTTAGCCCCAGAAACGAAAGAAACTTGTTTCTTTTGAGTTCCCCGTTTTGTTTTTCCCATTTTCCTGGCAAACAAACAGAGATTGATTACTGAAATTGCAATGACGGGAATACCTTAACCCTGGTTTGAAGAGCATCTATCTGGGATTGCAGGCTGGCGACGAAGTCAGCGTCTTCCGCCGACATGGTCGACTTCAGTTTTGAGCTTCACCGCGAATTTGCGACAGTCGGGCCGCACACTGTAGACAGTAGTTATTAAGTCCGAAGTCTCATCATGGGATACACATGGGCGAATTCGGGAAAAAGGACCAATAGAATTCATTTCTTTTCCTTTTATATTTTGTGGACAACTAGATTTTTCGTCCTGTATGTAACTGTTGCATATCTTCTATTATTATATCTATCTAAAACAAGTGGAATTTGTCACTGTTTAAAGTAATGTGCAGTGACATCTTTATATAGTTTACATGGTATCATGTCATATTTATTTATTTATTCCTTATTTTTAATCTAAAATATTCATCACACTCTCAAAGAGGCAGCTGATCAGTTCATTCTTTGAGCCTTCCATGGGGTCGCGTGTAATGCCATTTTGTTTGATGATTACACCTCTTTTTTTTTTCATTTTTAGATTTTTTCCTTGTCACAAACATAGGTGGATTTTTTTCCTCTTAAAATTTAATTTTGAACACAAACTTCTCACTCCATCAGGAAAAACATTTTCCTGATAACATTTTTAATTCTTTAACTTCCAAAAAATAAAATCTCATATAATCTTGATTATTCCGCTCATCTACTTCTTTTATTGCAAATCCTAACCTATCGCTTTCTCTCCTCTCATCCACAAAGAGCTATATTAGAGACAAAGGTGGCTCTCTGAAAGTATACGACAATCACAAAGGGCGATTTAGGAGATGATGCAGAAGCTTGAACAGCAAAAGGGCAATGGTGAGTCTACGATATTCTGAAAGCAAAGTATCCCAAATGGAAGAATCCCTATTCTCCAAATCGTTCAATGGATCCCCATCTTTTATCTCTCCACAGCTCCCCATCTCTTAGCCAATTTTGGTGAAGAACACTAGAAAAGATATGTGAATCTGCCATGAGAAGCTACTGCAGTCAAACCTGATATCAAGTATTGCAATCAAACTAGTATCATGTAAGTTCCTAAGATTTTTCATCTTTCCATTATCTCAATACCCCATTAGCTTTCTTCCTTGCCTAGGCTATATTTGTGTGAGTCATTGTGTGAGTCAAGAATAAGAAGTAGTAATACCCCATTAGCTTTCTCCCTTTTTTGTTTTCTCAATAGAAAAATAAAATTTATTGGAGAGCAGAAAATATCACAAAACAATGGATTCATATCAATAGAGCCTCAGGGGAAAATGAAGCTCACATTTCAAAGTCCCTTTGCATATTTGTAAAATTTAACAATGTTCTTGAATTGATGTTTCCATTATTTTTATCAAATCAATGCTTCCTATACTTTGTTTCTAAGATGAGTTCTTTGTGGTTTGGGACATCTAAGACTTGTCATTGATTTTTGAATCAGAAAAGTTGAAAATAGTCTCATAGGGTTGTAATTCAAGAACTGTAAGCAAAACTATCCTTTTCATATCTTGATTACACTCAATCATTATATGTTTATCATGTAAAGTTGTTATATTTTTTTACATTTGTTGTCCTCCCTTTAGTTGCAGGAGAAGGAAGTGGAGGGAGAACTTGAAGACATTGGGAGGAATTTTTCCAAATTCATAATCCCATACAGCAAGTTACAAGTTATTATCCCCATAATGCAATTCTTATTCTGATTTTATTTTAATCATTACAAGAGCCAAACTCATGCATTGGTTTGGATACAAAACTTTGGACAATCTATATCAAACTCGGAGATGGAATTAGCAGCTACAAGGCTGGCTTAAAAATCTATATGTAGTCATGGAGTAGAAAAGTAGCCCTATTCTAAGAGTGCATTCTCATATAAATTAGAGAAGTAAGTATAAACAATTTAAGATGATATAACATATCCAAGCCAAAAAAAAGGAGGAAACCATATGCTGACTTTCTCAAGGTAAAGGAAGTTTTTAAATTTATATTCCAATCTGACATCACTCAAGATTTTTTTTCCGCCATTTCTCTTGGCTTTTGTGCTTATAATATTTAACAATCAACTCAAGTATTAATGATATTCCTTTTTATGCATAATGATATAGAATTGATGAACCATATGCAGGTGGACTTTTACAAATTTTCCATATAATGCTCAACAATTCTTTCAACCAAGATATAAATGTTTGCAAATGCTTTTTTTAATTCTTTTGTTTTTAGTGGTTCATTTCAATGACTAACTGCCTTTCTAATGATTGTAATGGAACAAGGAAGTTGTGATGTAAGTGACATTGGATAATGGTTGATGATAGAATTCGCAGATCTCTACATTATATGATCTGGTTTAATGAATAATCATGATATGTATTTCTGCAAGTTTTCTCATCATGGCTTTTGTTGTAAGTATTTCATTTTTATTAGCTATTGGGCATAGGAAGTATTTTTGTGATAATGGTATAGACACTACTACAGGGGAAACATCAAAGCAAGTTACATTAGATGCACTTTCATTTGGCTTAGGTTGATAAGTGTTGTTTTGATATTTTGTATTGGGAAAGCGGGAATGGAGATGTCTCTAATATGTATGTGTAGGTTAGTGTTTTGCTATTCCTGAGTTAATAAAAATCTTAAAAAATAGTTTGTATTCCCATTATAGGAAACGCAATAAAAATTTTAAGCAAGTTATAGTAGTGTTTTCCTATTCAGTATAAATATCTTTGTCTCTGTATTGGCTTGTATTTGTGTTGAATAGATATCCCTTTTGCTTGACGTATTGGCTTGTATTTGTGTTGAATAGATATCCCTTTTGCTTGACGTATTCTATAATTATAGGAAAAAACATGTGGACTAACAAAACCCACGTTGCTCATATTATAATTCAAAAATGGACACAACTAGCAAAAGAAAAAGGATGGAAAAACTATGAAAGAAGTTTATCAGCAATTAAAATTGAGTCTTAAACTTCTTAATTATGAATATTACTAATGCTTATACCTCTATAAAGGAATTTAGATATTCTTTCTTCGATGCAAGGATCTATGGTATGATAGGAAGAAAAAAATAGTTTTACAACCAGCTATCAAGTTCTACTTTTATCTCTTGTACTTTTTCACTAGTATTTATAATTGTAATGTTGTATTTGCCACATTTTTTGTTGCTCATCTATTCTTGATACCTCAATTAATTGAAATATTAGTTCCTATATTTTCTTCTTTTTTCCCCCATCTTCAATGCTCTCAGCTGAATTGATAAAGTTCATCCAAAATTGTTTCAAACTATAGAAATCATTGATGTCAATTTGACATCACTTACAAGAATGAGGTAATCATGCTTATTGTGATGAGGTAATCCAACTTTAATGTCCTCTCTAGGAAATGATAATGCGGAAGTTGGTTAGTGATCAGTGTTAGAATCTTTAATCTAACTATGTTATTTTCCTATATTAAGAATATGTTTTGATATCGTTTAAGATACAACATTGTTGTCTTGGGTATTTGTGATGCTGAATGAATATGTGTAAATCAATGATTTAGTGCTGTTATTTTGTTTAAATTGATTTTATGCTACTTACTAATTCTCCTAATTTTGTGTGATTGATGTTCTACTTGTGTATGGTCTCTTCAAACCAAAGCCTAAGTTAGAAATATATAGTGAGGCTTATATCTTTGGGCTCAAATCAGCAAATTCTAAAGCTGCCAGCAATTTAAAATTGCAATCTCATAGCTGGAAGCAATATTCCCTAAGTTACAAAACCAAGAAATAGACAAAAACATGTCTGTGCTAACAATTTGTGCTTATGCTCAACTTGATGCACCTCTTATCCTACATGTATGCATATATTTTAAGTTACACTCCTATAAGTTGCATTATCAGTTGTTGGGAAACTAATTTTGTCAGTTGTCTGTTTGTCACAATGTGTAGTAAGCCAAACTTCTAATTTTCTAGCAACCTCTTCAAAGAGTGGGTTAGGGTGGGGATGAAGAATCAGTTGGTCGTAGTGCAGAATGTGAAGGGCATGAAAATCTTGTTAACAAATACACACTATTGAGAACTTCTTGGAGTGGTAGGCAATTACAGATAGTTGCTCTGGCTAATCAATTGGTTGTAGTGTAGAGTACTGGTAGTCCTCCTCGTCTTTACATTGATATCCATGACCATATTCCTGGCCTTGCTATGATTTGAGTCAATTATTATATATCAATTTGCAATGTTTATGTTAGATTTTTTTTTATCAAGCTGGATCTTTTTTAATAATTGTTTGGGTTGCAGTCAAGGACGGAGGGCAAGGGGAACTCCCCCACCTTTCAATTTTTATTTAATGTAATATATATTTTTTTACCAAATTTTCATATTATATAGAAATTATTTATGTTGGGTATCCCAAAATTTGTAAAAAATTTAAAAAGTCAATATCTTTTTTTTTTTTTTCAGTTCTTCCGAAATCTTAGTTTTGCATTTACTTTCAGTTATATATACAATAATTTGTTTCATATTTTAAGTGTTAAATTTTTCTTCATTTAATTAACATATATACTTTTTATACTCAGCCCTCACTAACCAAATCCTAGCTCCATCCCTAGTTGCTCTAGATCTTTTTCTCTCTTCTTCGATCTTACTTTGGAATGGCTCAGTGGCTCTTCTTTTTTCTTCATTCTTTTATGGCTTTGTCGTTAACCTTGTACACCCACCCAGTATAACCTGATATTAAGCTGGAGCCGGTGTAATGGCTGCTGGGCCTTGCATAAGCCCGGACTCGGTCTAGCTATACTCACCCCTACTTTTTTGTTATAGGAATGAAATCTCAACTCAGCGAGATTTCCATATATTGTACGTAGTTTGAAAAGTAACTTGTAAGAAGTGAAATAGGTTTTAAAGATTTTTTATTTTGGGTCAACAGGTTTTAAAGATTTGTTAGTGTTAAAAGCAAATCCTACACCTCAAAGAACACTTAGTTGCTTTTAAATTATTCACTAACAACGTTCTCACATCAGAAATGATATTTAAATCCAAACATTTGTTAAATATGAATCACATCCCTTTCAACGTTACGCATTGCCCTTGCTTAATTCCTCTCTTGTATAACGTAAAAAGGAGGTTCAAAGTAATGCTTATCGCTGGAATGTTTGGATATGCCATGCCTGCAACAATCATCACTACTTTCATTTTTCATTAAAGGCCTTCAGCTTCAACGACGTCCAACCAACATTAACATGTTCTTTTGACCCAACCACAACAACACCCCGCCCTCCCCCCCAAGAAAAACAAAACAAGAACTTACAACAGTCCAGTTAAATAAATGGGTCTTTGAAATAATTTTCTTTGTAAGTGGCGAGAGAGACAAGAAGAGAGATGTCAGCCTCACTTTGTCCCGGTAAATAAAAAAAAAATCGTATAAATAAAATTAAATCACTTTGTTCTCCCTTCCTCATTATTTTCCCTGGACCGTACTTTAAGAAATCGACATTAGTCAAAGAAATTAAGTTTATAGTGAAAATAATTCCTCTATTTACCTTTACCTTTATCTCATATTTTTTCATTCACACGTTCACAATCATATTTAGCACTTTAAATCTTATCTTTTTCAATTTTGATTTTTTTTTTAATTCAAAGGAAGTAGAATATAAAATCACGCTAGGCTGGGCAGAAATATATATACCACATGCAAAAGAGGCATTGTTTGTTTTCTGTGATTGCATTCTTGGATTTAACAATACATAATTATATACATATAGCATGTTGGCAAAATATATATACACTGATATAGCATATCGACAGCTCAAACTTAAAACCATTGCTTAAATTAGCACAACCCCTAACAGTTAAGCTACGCGTTGGTCAGTTAAAAGTCACACTGAAAACTAATGTCTGTTGCTCTGTGGGTTGAGCCCAGTGTCTATTTTTTTTCATTCACCTAGACGAACTCAAAATTAGTCGAGTTCTAATTTATGAAGAGCAAAGCATCTTGACTCATTTTGAGGGGATTCTGCCACTTGAATATCTTCCCAATCACACAATCTTCTAATTATTTGTTCTTATTATCTCAACTTGCAATCATTCGCATCTTGGCTTAAAGTAAAAGAAACTGGTAAGAAGATGGACGCCATTGCTATCGAAATTCACCATTTTACTCAAAGAAGAGAAGAAGAAAAAATTAATAATAGTTCCTTAATTTCTGATTTTATATTTATCATATGGTAAATTATTATTAGGTAATAATCATTTAAAATGCAATTGACAAAAAATTTCATTCACATAGTCAATCAAAACAACTTTTTTTTTTTAAGAAATGACTTGCATCATATTATCTGGGCAACAAAATAGCCAACTATAAATGTATTTATCAACCATCATATTATAAAGAAATTAGACATGTTTCTCTCTAAGAGTAAATCACATTATTCATGTAATTTAATATAGATTTTATATTAATTTAATATATTATTGATATCGGTATCATGGTTACCAAACTCGTACGTTCTCACGACTCTATGTCACTATTTTTGGTTGAACCGCTTGTAAAATCGTGGCTTAATTGACTCGTACTGAAGACACTTAAAAACGGATACTCGGAATGGACGCCTGAGTCTACAAACAACTGCTGCGATTCCATCGCTGACACTATTTCTCAATACATATGGTGTGAATGGTCAACCAATTCTCACAGCCAATCATTATGACTATTTTTTTTTTTTAACTCCAATCTCTTTTTTTTTTTTAATTTTAATAGGATTTTCTCAAATTTCATTTATATTGTTGTGTGTGTGATGTGAGATCAATGAGTACTGTGGTGAGCGGTAAAAAAAATAAATAAATATTGTGGGGGCCCTATCAGTCACTTGCTTGTATCCTAACATATATATATATATATTCCAAAAAAATTATTATATATTGATGGATTGTAGGGGTGGATCTTGAAATTTGTATTTATATTTTTACAGATTTTTTAATGTAAAATAGTATTCAAGTATAAATTCTTGATAATTTCTTTTTCTTGGCCATTAACTCTATGATAATATTTTGAATATAAAATTACATTTTGTTACCAAAAAAAATGTTACCAGAAAATTAAATTATTAAAGTTGTTGTTATACATAAATTATTTCAATTAATTATATAATTATATCTATTTTTCAATTACTTTTTTAACAAACATAAACTCTTACAAATAAGAGTATATGTTCCGAATTCACATCTCGATTATGAGTTTATACGTGAGTTTAGCTTCCTGAGGATGATTCTTTAGCTTTTCTATGCCAAATTTTTTTTTTTTACAACAAACACTTCTTACAGTCAGGCAGACTTCAAATTTCAGCCACAACTGGTGCTATTTGACGAAGTTGGGGTTACGCAGAAACTTTGGAATTGTCTGAAAAAAGCAAGAATAGAAATTCCTTGGACCCTTTTCTATCAATCATTATTTCGTTGACATATTCAGAAACTTTCAATTACTGCCACATGACAACCTTACCTATATTTTAGCATTCATAAGTTTACTTGGTCCAAAACAAGGCATTTTCCTCTCTGATTTCCAAAGGAAAAGAATAAGAAAGCTTGTAGCATCAAAGACGAGACAAACTCGTTCAAAATCAGTTATTTGATTTCCAACCACACATGGAACCACCTCAAATTTCGCAACTACCTTTGAACACCGTCTTTTCTCTTTCAATCACTGCCCTAATCTGGTGCCAACTGCTACTTGTTCGGGTAATGTTGAATCGAACAAACTACACTGTAAAATCTCACAGCCATTGGTGGCCACTGCTTGAGCTCCCACAAGCTCCATCTCTTTCAGCTTTTGATTGAAGGGAATCTATTATTCATTTGCTTTTTCTTTGGTTATACAAAAGGTGATAATGAGGATATGCTACCCTAACGTTATTGATAAAGGCCTATGGCATGTGTAGAGGTTGATGCTTCTAAAATCCATTGCATTAATTCCACTCGCTGCTTGAGCTGTGCTCTTAATGATCTTGTTTATGGCTCAATTGTCATGTGTATAGTTTAGCAAGTAAGCTATGACAAGCATTGGACATGCAGTTCATCCGCTTCTGTTATGATCATTTTCCTGTTAGAATTGTGGCATTATCCATTCAAGGAGATGTTTATGAACAAATGCTTCTTTAAAATACTATGCATGCAGAGTCAAATTGATTCTAAGACAAGAATAACAATTTAGTCAGTGAATTGTTTAGCTTAATGAATTTTAATCCTTGAAAATTAATGAGTGCATGAATAAGTCTCCGAAAATAACATAGTCCATGCTAATTCTTTTGGCATTCTTTAGTCCACTTGACATAAGAACTAATATGCAATGAATTAGTCATTTTCATGAATTAATTTGTGTACTCTCAAATTTTTAAGGACTAAAGCTAAATAGACTTAACAACTATGACACCAAATTTTTATTTAGTCTTTATTTAATTTAAAAAATTTCACCTGCAAGTTGTTAAATTGTTGCATGTAAAAGCAGAAATGTCAAGGTCTTAACAATCTACTGCTTTAGCCGATTCACATTCTACTACTTTTTATTCAGATTGATTTTTTGTGTTTGGCTTTTCTGGTAGTGACCCCAAATTTCATGCTATACAATGCACTGTTGATTTACTCGAATACTAGTGACTTGTCATCTGCCGTAAATTTCTTCCAATTATATTGAGTGATTGAACACTGAGTTATTGTTAGAAATTACAGAAAAACACATTCACTTGAAGTGGTATTTAGCATGATATCGTCAAAGCCTCTATGAGACCGTAACCTTGTGACCTAGATTCCATATTTGGCAACTCTTTTAATTAAAACTAAGTTTCAGCACAAAGTATAAGTTTGTGTGTGTCTACACATCAGGCCTAAAACGCTTTTATGCTGAGGGTGTTAAAGATTATAATAAAATTACTCTTTGTATTTCGCTGAATAGCTGAAGCTTTTAAGTTGAAGTGATCTTTGACACTTGCTTATGCCCAACTTTGTCTGATCATTTTAGGAAAGAAGGGAAGTAGATTGTAGCCTATGGCTTTATTCAAAGAGAAGAGATGATTGATTCAAGAAGCATATTTGAGATTGAAGTCTTCTCTAATGTGCCAGTGACTGGAGTTTCTGATTCACGGGGTGCTGATATTCTGTTCTCTTATGTATGACGTGCAAAATTAGAGTGATCAGTGGAGGCCTAAAGATTTAAGATGGATATCAGTAATGGTTCTATATCAAGCGACCATCGCAAACCTCATGAATCAGTTTCAAAAAGTGCAGATTCATTATCTGGTTCTCCACTACAAACTTCTCCAAGGTCACCGAGATCCAGTAGCTCTCCAAGGTCCCCTAGGATGCATGTCAAGGGCAGTAAGCAAAGTCCAAATCATGATAAGCAACCACATTCTCCAAGAGATGGATGTCAGAAGAAAGGTAAAGTTTCTAGGACAGATTCTTATTGGGACCCCGTCCGTGAAAGATAGGTAGATCAAACTAATCATGAATAGAGACATATAAACATGTCATAGAAGGGTTCCACTAAGAAGTGAACCTGGCATGCTTTAACATTTATTCACTATTCTCTTGGTCTGCCTGTCGTTTGAAAACCGGATCTACCTAAGAACATTTGGCCATTAAATAAATGATCATTTCATTACTAGGTTCCATTTGTTAATATATGATTACTCTGTGTCATAAGCTTAATCTGTTTCAGAAAATGCAGATTCATTATCCCTTACTTCATTGAAAATTTCTCCAAAGTCACCACCATCTCCCGGTTCTCCAAAGCCTCCAAGGTCCCCAAGATTAACTGGCCATAGTCCAAAGAATGAAAGGCAATCACGTTTGCCAAGAGATGGACGACCAAAGAAAGGTACAACCTTCACAATGATTAAATTTTCAATACAAGGTTCCATTTGTTAATATTTGATTACTCCTATAAAAAAGTTAAAAGTCAAATATACTAAGTGACTATGGCGTTCTACTTGCAATGCATGTTTCCAGATCACGCTCTAATGTCCTGCTTTGACTCATAGTTAAAGGAAAGTGGACTGGTCTAGTTACCATATCATGGAAAGCTTTTTCTGCTTTTAATTTCCATGGCTATCAAATCTTTAATAAATATTTAGGAACAACACATTTTATCCCGTGAACTAAGGGTCAAATTACAACGTTGGTACATCAACTTTGGAACACAAAACCACCCCATGTTAGTAATTTTTGGACTAAGACGTGTTTTCTGACATTTTGAAGTTGATATACTAATGTTGTTAGTAGGCCTTAGTTTGTGGGGGTAAAATGTATTGTCCCAAAAATATTTCTGATATTTATATGTCTAAGAGTAACATTTTAGTCTTTTCTTATAATGCAGGAGGTTGTGGAGGGAAAGGCACATGGGGAGGATTGCTTGATACTGAGGACATGAATTTTCTTGACCCTCACGACCCAAACTATGACAGCACTGAGGTAAAAAGTTAAAATTGTATCTATATATTCAACAATAGAATCATATATTATTTGCATGTGAAAAGATCAAATCTTCGGTTGCTTATTTTGTGCTTGTATCTTGTAATTAACGCCAAGAATTATGAAAGCTAGCATGGTTTGCAGGAAAATGAACCTTCAAACGAAAAGAAAAAGAAAGGGGAGTTAGAGGAGTACAAGAAGAAAGCTACAATAATAGTGGAGGAATATTTTACCACTGATGATATTATTGCAACAAAAAATGAACTGAAAGAACTTGGAACACCATACTTTTGCTACCATTTTATCAAAAAGCTTGTCTCAATGTCAATGGACAGACATGATAAAGAAAAAGAAATGGCTGCTGTTCTGCTATCTGCACTTTATGCTGACACAATTGATCCTTCTCAAGTTTACAAAGGCTTCAGTAAACTAGTTGAATCTGCAGATGACTTGATTGTAGACATACCAGACGCTGTTGATATTCTAGCACTTTTCTTGGCTCGAGCAGTGGTTGATGACATACTTCCTCCCGCATTTTTGAAGAAACAGATGGCTTACTTACCAAAGGATTCAAAAGGGGCTGAAGTATTGAAAAAAGCTGAGAAAAACTATCTTGCAGCCCCTCTTCATGCAGAAATCATAGAGCGTCGGTGGGGAGGCAGTAAGAATATGACAGTTGATGATGTGAAGGCTAGAATAAATAATTTGTTGATAGAATATGTAACAAGTGGTGACAAGAAAGAAGCTTTTAGATGCATTAAGGATTTGAAAGTTCCTTTCTATCATCATGAGATAGTCAAACGGGCTCTTATAATGGCAATGGAGAGGCGCCAAGCAGAAGGTCGTCTACTAGATCTCTTGAAAGAAGCAGCTGAAGAAGGTTTTATCAACTCCAGTCAAGCCTCAAAGGGCTTTGATCGATTAATTGATAATATCGATGACTTATCACTTGACATACCAAATGCACGTGAAACACTCCAACAGCTAATATCCAAGGCAGCATCTGAGGGTTGGTTATGTGTTTCCTCTTTGAAATCACTCTCCCTGGAGCCAGAAAAAAAGTCACTAGAAGAAAATGCAGCCAGAAGTTTCAAGGTGAAGGCTCAGTCCATAATTCAAGAGTACTTCTTGTCAGGTGATATATTTGAAGTAATTAGTTGTCTTGAGCAAGAAAACAACACTTGTAGTGCACACCTCAATGCAATCTTTGTCAAGAGACTGATAACTTTAGCTATGGATCGCAAGAAGCGGGAGAAGGAAATGGCCTCTGTTCTGCTTCCATCTCTGTGTTTCCCGGCTGATGATGTAGTGAACGGTTTTGTTATGTTGATAGAGTCAGCAGATGACACTGCTCTGGATAATCCAGTAGTGGTGGAGGATCTTGCCATGTTTCTAGCCAGAGCAGTAGTGGATGAAGTCCTGGCCCCACAACATTTGGAAGATATTGGAACGCAGTGTCTGGGGCCAGATTCAATAGGAAGCAAAGTGCTTCAAATGGCAAAGTCATTGCTAAAGGCTCGGCTTTCTGGAGAGAGAATATTGAGGTGTTGGGGTGGAGGGGGAAGCAGTAGAAGTGGGTGGAAATTGAGGATGTCAAGGACAAGATTATAAACCTGTTGGAGGAGTATGAGTCTGGAGGCGACATAAGGGAGGCATGTCGCTGCATGAAAGAGCTAGGAATGCCATTTTTCCACCATGAGGTTGTCAAGAAAGCTCTGGTGAAAATCATTGAGAAGAAGAATGACAGGTTGTGGGGTCTGCTCAATGAGTGCTTTGAATCTGGACTAATAACTATGAACCAGATGACAAAGGGCTTTGGAAGGGTTGCAGAATCTCTTGATGACTTGGCTTTGGATGTTCCTGATGCCAAGAAACAGTTTATATGCTACATCGAAGAAGCAAAGAGTTCGGAATGGTTGGATTCTTCATTCAGTCTCGGCAAATTTGAACATTCAACAGAGAATGGAACCTGCTAACTCTAATGGGGTAATCTCCATTATTATCTGTGCTTCGTTTCTTTTTCCTGAATTTACTCCTTTTGATCACACATTTGCCCATGCTCCTTGATCAAGACCTGAAATTTCTGAGAAGTTTTTCTTTGCTCTTTTGCTTGATTGTTTCCCCTTTATCACCTGAGCCTCGGGCATCTGAAGTTGCTCTTAATCAGCTTCTTCCTAACATGAAATTTCTCTAAGTTATTGTCATCAACAAAAATTAATGTTTCGGCCTTCTTGTTGCATGGCAGTACACAGGACATGGTCCTGGAAGTTGTTTGCATATGGCTTATATGGTTGCATGATGCAGGCAATTCCTTGTGTGTGTGTGTGTGTTTCCTATTGATCAAAAACTATGAATGGCTAAAGTCAAGCCATATGCAGTAGAAGTACTCTATAATGAATGTACAATATTTGTTGTACCTCGTTTTTTTAGCTGGGCAAGCTAGGTCAAAGAAAAAATAATGAACTGCGGCATCTACTTACATCCAGAAATGGATTCACTAACTTATGTTTATTCCTTGGCAGGTTCTTGCTCTTAGCTTTCTTTGTGGTAAATGGCTCAATACGACCATTCACATGTTCCGTCAGAGAAGATACCCCTACTCACTACTGTAGATGCAGCAAGGTTAAAAAGATTTGAAACAAAAGATGCATTGAACAAGAAAGTTGATTTTGAGAAATTGATATATCTATACTGAAGTTTAATTAAATTAAAACCCTTTTTTTTCTTTTATGTTTTTGTGTGGATGGGATGAAGGAGAAGGCATATATGGATTTGTTTGGAAGAAGCATAAACAAGGGAACTTGTATCTGTAATTCTGTTTCTAAACAAATAAACTTATCTATAATCAATATATCATCTTTGCACTTTTTATGCTTGTGCTGAATTAATGATGCTTTTTTTATGCACAAAAAATATTTATGTTTAGTTTTAAGTGATTCGTATTAGGATTTTCATTAGATCATTAGACTTAAAGTTTTGACACATGAAACAATTTTGTCTTGATGAGTCAACGACATATGCCAAACTAAAAATTATCGTAGAGCCACTTTGAGTTCAGCAAACATCCATTTGATTAGAATGAAGGAAAGTGATTCTCTGTTTTTTTTTTTTAATTTTTCCATGTTTCATTTATAATTATTATTTACTATTTTTAATTACTTTTAAAATAGAGAGACAAAAATTATTTCTATTTAAAATTATCTTTTATTTTACATTATATTATACATATCAAATATAATCAAAGTTTAACTTTTGTCCATGATTATGTTACTCAAGAATAATTCCTTAAAGTCAACTTTTTTCTTCTCTTCGTTAATCAAGGATACGAGTATCATTTCCATAAAGTACCAAGATGTTAACTCTTAATAAGCATAAAAATAGGGGAAAAATCTGTCAAAAGAAATTATCTAATTGATAAGAATTTAACTCGTGCTTTATAAAAGCGAGTTGAGTTATGAAATAGAAACTTACCTTAATTTTAATAAATTCCTGAGACTCAACTCATCTAATCTTTTCTTCACTAAAAAAATCTAATATTGGTAAACCAAAATCTAATATTGGTTAACTCCCATATAGCTTTATGCTACTCTGCCCTTTCAAAATCATTTCGCTTTGCTTTCACTAAACTCTCTGATCCTAGCATGGGAGTAATTGGTAAACTCTAGTCCTCAGAGTCAATAAATTGCACATTATATAAGCAAAAAAGAAAAAGGAAAGTGTAAAATCAAAAACACACGTCCTGTTGCTTTAATGCAGTTAAAAAGTTGCTTTCACTTTTTTCATTATTTTATACATACATACATACATATATATATGCACCCTGCAATTTGTAGGGGATTAGTCTAGCTTGAAGTGAAATTTAAAAGAAATTAAATTTAAAGTGAATGAAATAAAAGAATAAAAGTGAAACACACAAATCCAACGCCTGAAAATTTAGAAATCCATGTACCATAAACACCACTGGAGATTATTTAAATTTGGTATCAAGTCGCACATTCTCGCATCCTTGCCACTAAAAACATGTTGAAGTGAAAGACATTATCACAGGGAAGTATGGAATTAATGATCTATGCCCTTAAAGAATTTACAAATGAGCTCATGATAATCAATCCTCCCCTAATAGATAAAACTGTTTAGAGTATGACATAACACTGTAGAAGGGAAGGAAGGGACTGAAAATACAGAAAATCAAAAACAACAACTTAGAAGTTTGGTTTCATCATCTTCAGGCTAATATGTACACATTTTCTTTGTTGTTTTCTAGCTATAAGATAATCACAATTAATGAACGATTCCCAACCAAAAAAAAAAATCACCAGCAAGAATCAAACTCAGGACTCTTGATAATTGAACCAACTCTTATTGGAGTACTAACAGGACAACAGCTGAAGAGATTGAAGTTTAGCTAAATATTCACTTCTGCAGGCGTACAAATATTTCTGTTCTTAAGCAGCTATTTTACTGAGAGCTGAAATAAGAATTCCCTGTAGTTGAAGATACACTCTAACCAAATATAATAGCACAAAAATAAATACAAAAATATTAAAAAATAGGGATCAATTAACCAGTATCAAGAATGTGCTGTTACTTATTATTAATTCTATAAAAGCTATATTTAAATGCATAAAAAATGTCATATTACAAAAAACCTAAAAGCATATAGAGAAATTCATTAAACCCTACCCCAGAAGCATGAGCTTCAACCATTCACCAACCAAACTTTTTCAGGATGTCTTTGGTTCTCTTCCTCATGCGAGTGAAAACAATAACTACACAAGCCAAGATCCATGGAGGAAAGTCTCCACCGAAAAGGTTTAATTTCTTGATCCACTCTGGAGTATCCTTTGAAATCAGTGCTATCATAATGGTTATTACTGCCACCCCAATCAAGATCTTGGTCACTGGTTTAATAATTGAGTCCTGCAAAAGAAAATTTTAGCAAATGATATAATCACATGAACTATATTACAAACATGATATGCGTCTTGGAACCAAATGATAACAAAAGATCAGTGAGCTGGCCTTGAAAATTTTATTTTCTAAATTTAATTATAAAATCTTTTTCTAGACTCTAAAGTATGCAAGGAGCTAAACACAAGCCATCATTTTTTTTTGCCAATAAAACACAAGTCATCTTACACAGAAAGAAAAACTTTTCATTAGTTTCAAAAATAAGATACAAAGAAAATTGTTATGCTCATCCCTCAGTGGATTTTGTAATTGATATACACGTGTCTTGATGCTTTTCTGTAAACCACCAAGAGATAACCTATTTGAATTCTAAGGTATGCAGTTGAATTGTACATGCAAGACATGAGGGAATGTTGTTCACATCTCAAAGGGCTTACTTAGTTGCTTTGGAACTGTCAATGAACATATTATATTTTTATATGCATACCACCAGGAGACTATATCTTAGTAATGAGAAAATAATGTTAAGTTGCATGATTGCCCCAGAACCAAATAGTTCATTTTTTAGCATCCGTAGGGCACACTATTCCTTGTTGTCACACAAATGACACATGATAATCAACAGTTGCTTGCTATCAAACGCTTATCTAATATCATTTCGTTCATACCAAAAGCTAGACCACATCAAACAGGTTTTGCTCCTCCTTTCTGGGAGGAAAATGATATTATAGAAGAAGAAAAGCTATTACTTAACTTTAACTCACATATTACTCTCACCTGACAGCTATTACAAAGAGAACTCTAATCCTGAAGAATATCCAAATAGAAAGAGCAAACGAAAAAGCTATTATTATGCAAATTCTCTATTCTCTGTAAATATATTGCTTCCTCAAAACTTTCAGGATGAAAACATATTTTTCCTTTACCGAAGGGGCCTACATGTATACAAACAAGCCAGTTTCCAAAAACTAAAATCACTCATGTATAAAGACCCCCCCCCCCCTTCTTTCCTCCGAAAAACCCCCTTTTTCCTGGCCAACCACCAAAAAAAAAAAGCATAAGTTAAGTTCTAGCAATTTGATGGAGATGGAAAGTTGGTTTGTCCTTTACTGCTAGAACCCAATTTCAGAGCATTCCTATTCTCTTCTCAAAAGCCTTTTCTCAGGTCGAGTGAAACTCGTTGAAAACAACTACATACGTGACTTATTATCTAGGCAACCCCTGATGTGGTATTCTAGTTTTAATGGACCTACAAGAACAGGTCACCTGTTGCAGAGCCTCAACTTTTAAGGGTTTCGCAAGTGAACCTCTCATCTTCCATGTCCAGCAAGTAATACTTGAAAGTCATTGTATTCGTCTTAGTTACCCCCCGCATTTTTTAAGTTTCCAACCACCAATACGCCCCAAGTTTTTTCTCAAAAGACAAAATCATGAAGCAAATAGATGCAAGCTTTAACCAACTGTCAACAGGCAGAAAATACAATAAACCTAGATGAAATTAAAGATAGAAACTCAACCTATTTGAATTATCTTTCATTCTTTTTTTTTTTTAATTTCTAGCCATAATCTGAACTAACAATTACCGATCACAAAAAAAATTACCCATATTAGTTATACATACACACCTTCGGTTCTCCATCAATGTAAACAACTCCTCCATCCTTGTAATTCAACATCGACCTTCCGTTTCTAGGGTTGAACCGAATGGGAACGCCGCGTCCCGATTGAGAATTGAACGCGTAAATGGATTTGAAGCCGTATTTGTCGAGGATATTTCGGATCTCCAATTCGTCCTGGTCCCAACCTCCCAAGGTCGACTTGAAGACTTCAATGGGTCCCTTTCCCTGCCGGTACAGGTGGATCTCCACCTCCGGAACCTTGGTCCGCACGTGCCTTTGAGCCGTATCGGAATCGGTGCCTATTTCCTCTATTTCTCCGACTAAGGATGCTTTCTCCTCCTCCATTGTGCGTGCGCCGACGGCAGCGGAAGCGAATTCTTCGATTGCTTTACGCTTTGCACGGACTTTGTACTGCTTGGAATTATGGCGGTGCTGGTGATGCTTTGGGGTTCCGATGCGGTTGTACGATTCCGTTGTTTTTTAAACACTTCTATTCAACTCTTTATGTGAAAATATTTATAAAGTTAAAATATTATAATTAAATTGAAAATGTGTATAGTATATCAGAATTGAAGGATTAATATTTCCTTTCACTTTGTAGCACAAAATAAATGAAATTAAAATCAATTTAATTATGTAATAACTTATAATTTTAAAAAATTAATATTTTCAGAGAGTATTTTAGTTTATTTTTAGCTTGACAGTTATAAGTTTTTTTTTTGCCCAACTTAACAGTTATAAGTTAAATATCTTGCTTTAACGTTGAAAAATAATGTCAAAACAGACATAATCCTATGAACTTAAAAATTATGCGTAAATAATCTTGTCACATGTAAAACTTGATAATGTCTCCGTTGGCAAGTAACCCTGTCATTATTAACAGAAGAATGATATATGAAGTGGACCCTCAGAATTTTTATATTTTATAGATAATCTTTAAACTTTGCGTTATATATAAATAATCTTTTAGAATGTCGTATTTTAGTCAATAAAATAATAATTTTTCAATGATTAAATTAAATTATTTGTTATTGGATCTTGAATATAAAAAATATTTAGACATGTTGAAATGTCTACCAAAAATATCTATTAAAGAAATGGTTACTCTTGGATGAAATGATTATAAAAAAAATTACTGGAAAAACATAGCTACAAAACTTTGGAAATGACCATCATAATAGTTTTAACTTTCTTTATTTAAGTATTGATGTGAGATAGTAATTAATTATTTTTATTGAAGATATTTTAGGAATATTATAATAATTTTTTATAAATTCAACGCTTCTAATTAATTTTAATGACTCATCTTAATTTATGTGATTTTATATAAAAAAATTTATAAAAAATGATTGGAAGAAGTATCATTTAATAAAAGGATTGAAAAAAAAAATCCATTGTGATCCAATTATGTCGGATGTTAGTATAAATAAAGTAATAAACCATGTATCTCAGGCCAAAAAAAAAACCATGCATCACCCTCCCATTCTATCTTTACCGAAAAAAAGAAAACCATGTAACATAAAAAAATAAAAGTTTTAAACAAAATATAAAATTTTATTAAAAAAATATCACAAATTCTTAGCTCTTCGCTGCCTTTGTGTATAGGTTACCTAAACTAGAAATGTACTGATTAGAGGAAAAATCCAAAATTGGCACAGTACACCACTCAAGAAAAGAACTGCAGTATTCAATTATAGATAGATTGATATGGATGTTGAAGATATTCCAATTTTGTAGGAGTTGAAGATGTTGATTGACATATTACACATAAAGATATTCCAATTTTATAGGATGTTGAAGATATTGATTGATATATTACACATTGATATAGTTTAAAAAGAATGACACATGATTAAAAGCTTGAAATATAATAATGCATAAGAACCTTTTTTTCTCGCCACTACATAAGGACATTGAATTTTTAAAATGACACAAGAACCAGCGTACTTGAAAATGAATATAATGGGACAAAAATGCCCTTAAGTGTAAGTGGAAAGCAAAACCATTTATATTATTACTCATTCAATTTTATATTATAAGACATTTTGTAATAATTACACATATATTAAAAAAATTATTTTTTTACCTGAAATTAATATAAAAAATACCCATATTTTCTATTTTATTTTTATTAAATATTTAATTCTATTATCATTATATGGTTATAGATAAAGAGAGAAAAAATATTAAAAATAAGGATAAAATAAGAAGAACAATATCCAATACCTTATATTTTGAACCAAAAACTTGTCATACAAAATATCTTATAATATGGATAAGAGGAAGTATAAATTTAGGAAGGATAATAGATGTTTTGTTCCTTAAAGTTTTTTCAAATTTTTATATTGGTTCTTATATTTTCATTTTGATTAAATAAATATTTAGATTTTTATGGTATTAAAAAGTTAATCCTTAACATTTCAAAAACTCAATAATTTAATTATTTTGCCTTCTAGAATGACATTAACGCAGTTAAAATTGAGATAATGTTGCTAACAATTAGCTGATTTGGACTGACACATAAATTATTAAGGTTAACTTGACTGTATTTTTGTTTAAAAAATGCACAAATATAATAATAAAAATCTAAATCATCTATTGATATTTGTGTTTTTTTTAAATACAGTCCAGTCAGTCTTAATAATCTATGTGTTAATTCAAATCAGATATCTGTTAGTTACGTCATTTCAATTTTAATGACATTAATACCATATGAAGGACAAAGAGATCAAATTACTAAGTTTTTGAAATATTAAAAACTAATTCTTTAATGATATAAAATTATAAAACGTTATTTAATCAAAATGAAAATATGTAAACCAATATGAAAATTTGGGAAAATTTTAAGCATTAAAAGATCCTTGATCCTAATCCCAACTTCGAAAACTTAGTTGGACAATTTATCAAAAAAAAAAAAACTTAGTTGGACAAAGTGTTAAGCACAATAATAAATTGTTAATGATTTGTCAAGATTAGGAATTCAATTCAAGCTATAAGAAATTAATCGAAAATGGCATTTTTGATAGTTTAGTTAGAAAAAATGAAAAATATGCTAATAAAAATTGGTTCAAGTTATAAGAATGTAACTTATACTTTTAAGAGTGTGAATTTAAATATCATCATAAATGTGAGGGTCTCATTGATAAGTAATGTGGAAGCATCTTTGTAAACATTATTTAAGTCTCAAAATTTGTTTGACTTTAGTGAATTCTTGAGACTTAATTTATCTAAGCTTTTAAATGAAAAAAAATAAAAAATATAATTGTAATTTGTGAAAATTTTATCTGAGATTCAATTCAACTCTTGAGAAGTTTAACCAAATTTGCAAGTCCCAAAAATTTAGTTGAAAAAAAGTGAAAAGCACAATTGTAAAATCTGAAAGTTTTGTTGGAAATGATTGGGAACCTAATTTAATTTCTTGAGGAGTTAGCCAAACTTGTAAATTTTGGAAGATTTGTTTTAAATGATTGGGCAACTGAATTCAAGTTATTAAGAAGCTAATCGGTTGAAAGTTTAGAAAAGAAAAGTGAACAACATTATTGTAAATTGTGAACATTTTATTGAAAATAATTAGGGTTGAGGAAGTTTTATTGGAAATAAAAGGGCCGTGCAAGAGGTCCGGTGGTTCAATTTTGTCCAAAAATTTCAGGCTAAGCTCTTACTAGGCCGAACTCTAGGTTCAGGAGTAAAGTTAGCTAAACTCAACCCGGTATACATTCATTATTTTATATTTATTTTTTGTCTACCTATTTTAATGAATATTAATTTATTTTATATTATATTATTATTTTTTATATCTTATATAATAAATTAATTTATGAAGATTTTTAAGATTTTAATCTTTTAATACTATATAAAATTTTAGAATGATTTTTTAACTTAATATTATATAAAAGTAATGTTTAAGTGGTGGGAATTCACAATTTCAAAAAATATTACTTTAATCATAACATTATTTTTTAAAAAAATAAGTTGGATGAAGATAATTACATTTTTATTAATAAATAAATTATTTTTTAATATTTTAATTAGTAATTTTTTAGGACAGAGTCAAGGGCATTTTTATTCATTTGCAATTTTGGATTCTTTTTTTAGGACATTGATCCCTTTTTGTTATTTGTTAAATTTGTCATTAAGTGTTGTCACGCAGTATGCTTAAGACTGATGCTCGTGTTATTTTCCCTTTTAAAAACTCTATCCTTTTTCGTTAAGGTATAAAATATTAATTTATCCTAAAATGATGAGATGAGATGGCAGATGGGCCAGTAATGGAAAGACATTATTGTTTTGTTTATGAGTCATTTATTGCGGTATTCACTTATCTTTTTTCCTCCTCAATGTTAAGAAACAAAGGCTGTTATGTGGAAACACTAGAATAGTGCAGAAAGTGGTCGAAATTGGCGCCCCTTTTTCCCTTCGCCCTCACGGACTGGTTGACGAGTACAAAGTTCGCCACCAATCAGAATCACCCAATAAAGCAACAAAGCGAAGATCTTCATTGTTCTTATCCATTCCCCACCATTGCCATGTCATTGCGTCGGCGAACCTTGCTCAAGGTCATCGTCCTCGGTGATAGCGGGTACGTTCTTTCACGTTTTTAGGGTTTCTCTGCAAATGCAAACATGCATTATGTGTGTTTATGCGTCCGTTACCCTGTGGGGAATTGCGTTTTATGATTTTTCTTCATTGCCAGGGTGGGAAAGACGTCGTTGATGAATCAGTATCCTTCACCTGTTGCACTTCGTTGATGTCCTGCAAGAAGCATTGTTATTTGGTGATATATAGATATATATATGTAACGTTTGCTCGTTTGTGGGTTTCTACTAATATATTTACTCGATCTTTGGATTCTGTGTCTTCTCCATTTGTGTTTTTGGTGTTGTGAAGAACATCGTTCTACGTTTGGCTTTACCTTCAATCTCTTTGGCGTGTTACGTTAAATTATTGCTTGATTTGGCTTGGTTTAACACTGTGGGTTATCTTTCGTTTATTCGTTTCCGTGATTGTCTCTGTTTCAATAACCATGTACTACTCTTCGCTTGTCCAGCGAGATATAAAGGCCTATCAATTTCATTTTAAGGACATTTGTTCACTTCTTCCCTTCTTGGTGGTAATGTCTGTGGACTATTAACTATATGAATAGATACGTGCATAAGAAGTTTAGTCTGCAATATAAAGCGACAATTGGTGCTGACTTTGTCACTAAAGAACTCCAGATTGACGACAAACTCGTCACATTACAAGTGGGTTTTCTAGTCTAATGGCATTTTAGTTTTCTGCTTCATTTAATTTGAAATTTACTATGGAAATTGTGTATTTCAATGTATGGTGTGTCTACATGGTAGATATGGGATACTGCTGGACAAGAAAGATTTCAGAGTCTTGGAGTTGCATTCTATAGAGGGGCAGATTGCTGTGTCCTAGTCTATGATGTTAACGTCATGAAGTCTTTTGATACTCTTGACAATTGGCACGAGGAGTTTCTGAAACAGGTTCTTCATGTCTTCTTCATGTCATTCTTTAGCTTGCTATTCTTCTTGTCTGTTTTGCTTGATAGTCTTTCAAGCATAGTTCATCATCGTATATTTTCACAATAGTCATGATTTTTTATTAGTCTCTAGCTTAATTTGCTTATTATGTTCTGAATGACTTTAATTATTTCAGTTGTTTTGTATCTGGAATGAATTTGAAGCCCTGCATAACTTACTGTAATTGTATTTTATCTGGAACAGTCTGAGCCATGGTGCCAGCAGATGAGAGGCAATTAAAGACGAAGTTTTAGACTTTTTGACATTTACTCCTGCTTTCCCATCTTATAATAACCTTGTTCCCAGAGAATTTATTGCCTTACTACTTAGCCTTCTTGAATGGGCTTGGAATTAAAATTAGGAAAGGGAAAAGAGAGGAGGAAATAAAAGCAGACTATTAGTTCACTTGCCTCAGTAGAAGAATGTGTAAACATATTCTACAAGAGATCTTAACATTCCCTTTAGTTTTGCACCTGCAAATGAGCAATCAATTTTAAAATCTTAGATAAATGAATCCTAGCAATTTTCTCTATGATTAGACAGCATCACCCTTTCTTCTTTTCAATAGGTGATCAATGGTATATAGGAAAACAGTTTGATGCTGAAGAAGAAATTCATTGTTTATTCACCAGCAGGTGATATCCATTTTTTATTATTCCACTTTCTGTGTTTTTAAACCAAGTACCAAGTCATGAAATGTGTAGTTCTTGTTTTTCCACCTGTTAATGCACATTTTAGTTTTTTACTAATGAAATAGGGGTGTAATAGTGTTTTACAGGGTACTATCTCCCTCTGTTGATTGCTTTTATTTGAAATATGCAGATAGCTGATATGATCAACTGATTCATTCATACTTTGATTCTTTTTTGTGAATCATTTTCTGCATATTTTATTGCTTAATGATGAAATGGAATAAGATAGAGATGGTACCGTTGTTCAAGTTTATAGATTTTCTATGATTCTATCTTGCTAAGAGTAACTGGATAGAATTAGTATCTATTTGTATCTGTTGAATTTCCCTTTGTAAATTTTAGTATTTACTTTGCCCATTTTCTGTTGGTGACTTAGTGTTTCTGAAAATTTTAGTGTCAGCATTTTTTGGAGCTAGAATTTTTCAAAAAATTACTAGCTTTTAAGAATTTGTATTTTGGGTCTTTAGATTGAGTCCTTATTTTCTTAGATTCCTAGGCTCTGAAAAATGAGTAATTTGATGCTGTTTTTGTTGGATATTTGGGTTTTGTATACTACAATAACGATTTAGCTTTTCATTTGTTTGACCTTCTATTTTATTTTGTAATTTCTTGATTTTTGCTGTCCTTTTCTATGCTTAGTGCATGTGCTTTTTCCCCAGCTTTTAAGATAAACTGAAGCACATGACTTTTATTAAATTAAATGTCGTCATAAATTAGTTATTTGTGTTCGTATTTGCACTGCTTCGGGGAAGTAATTTTCCATTTGAAGAAGCTTTGAGCCGACCATCTGATTTGGTTGAACTGCTAATCTTGTTAGTTTGTTTGATTATATATATATATATATATATTATATTTTAACTTGACTTAATCATCAAACACGCGGTAATTGTGTGCTTTTTCTGATGGCTAGTTTGATTCCTTGAAGTGAAATTTAAATTGCCTCTTTTCTTCTATCATAAATAAATGTTTCTTTTCACTTTTTTCTTTTATTTATCAACATCCTTATGTGCAGCTTTTTGCCCTTCATAGTTTTACAGCTTTGATACACCGGCACACATTGAAACTTATGGTTAAATATATGAATTGAAAGGCTTGACAAAAAGGAAGACTTGATGAACAGGATAGCAGTCTTCGACTTTCCATTTATTGAGTAAGAAGATGCTAGTAAACACACACAAAAATAAAATAAGATGATAAATTGCAGAAGTCGTATCTTAATATCTAGATAATGTCAAAGAGATGCCTAGATAATAATAAACATGATATCCCAATTTCCAGATAAAATTAAATTTACAATGGATACTTTTCTCATTTATCTTTATCACTCCCACTCAAGTTATAGTACTTATTCTACAACATTTTGATAGGGCCATAGGTTTGTCAACCACTTCAAAAAACAGGCTTCTTTGTGTTCAACGTTTGTTGACATAATGCCGCAATTTAAATAGCAACTACAGACTTCAGAGTTTGTTTTACTTTTTTGTTTGTTTTGGTGTTTATGCTTAGTTCTAAAGATCTATCTTGTCTTCCTTTCTCATGGAGGTAAGCTTCTATTTAGATTTTTATTCAAATGGTAATACAGGCAAACCCTGCTGATCCAAGGACATTTCCATTTATATTACTTGGAAACAAGGTTGATATTGATGGCGGGAATAGTCGAGTGGTAGGTAGATGCTATTTCACTTCTAATTTTCCTTAAATTGTATAAATGTCTAATAAACTGATTTGCAGGTGTCTGAGAAGAAAGCAGAGGACTGGTGTGCTTCAAAAAGGAATATTCCCTACTTTGAGACATCTGCTAAAGAGGATTACAATGTTGATGAGGCATTCCTTTGTATTGCCAAGACTGCTCTGGCCAACGAGAATGAGCAAGACATGTAAGTAAATGATAATGTGAATAAAAATGATACAGGGGTTATTATTTGTCATGTCATGAATTATGCATTTAACCTAGCATCTATGCCTTGAAACATGTTATTGGCATCAAAGCAAGTAAATGAGAGTGTGTAGAAATATGGATAATGAGCCATGGTTAGGGCAAAAATCATTATGGCTTTAGATGGAGAGATTGTTTTGACAATGAATTTTTTCTTTTGTTGACTAAATGTTCAATACGACTTGTGGTTCCCTACAATAGTGTAAAAAATGGTTTGAAAAATTTTACCTTTATGTTATTATCATAAGTCTATATTAAAAGATAATCAGATTTATTCCTCTATACCTTCTATGTAATGGAGTTATTTTTTAGCTTCCCTTTGTGTTTCAGCTCACAGTTTTTGGGGGTGTCCATTGTGGATTTACATAGGGATTGAAAAACTCTCCTGTGCTGATGTTAACTTTCTCTTGGGTTTCCTATTTGTTTTGCCTCACGTTTGTCAAAGATTTTTTTTTCCCTATCTAAAACAGTAATAATTATTAAATGATATTTGGATTTTTATTTATCAGCTTCTAACGTGTTTAAATAAGAAATTACGATTATGTTTTTAATTTAATGGACTATCAGACTAGTATCATTTGAGTTTTCTTGATTGTTCTATGGCTAGCTTGGTATTGACATATCTGTTGATGCTTTAAAAAAACCCTGATGCCGTTGGAATAAGTGAGTTGCTATAAATATATACTATTTTGCTGTCATGTATTGTATGGCACATATTGATTGTGCCTATGCTTTTTGCTCAAGTTTTTTATTTGCTGTAAAAGTAGTTCTCCTTGATGAATTGTTGGAAGTGGTTCTGGTTGATCTCCAGCAAGAAGATTTGAAGTTTGTCATCATGCCCTGAGTTTTTATTTATTTCTTCTGAGAATATAACCGTTCTTTTTTTGTTTTTTGGCAACTTTCCGAACTAAAATTTTTATCTTTGAAAGCTATGTATATGAAATAAGACATTTGAGAAGCATTTTGTCCCAAGTCAGCTTCAATAGATAATCTGGAGTTCCAGAAATTAACCAACCTCCTAAACTTTAACTGTCCTGAAAGGTGTGAGATATCATGATTTACTATTTACTGCTAGCCGTGTGTTTACTAGTCCCATCTTTGTATCTCCTTTTATCATGGAAAGGCTTCAATTTTCCTTCCTGAATACCCCTCCAATCCCCTCAAATGATTCATGTCCTTAGGTGTGTGTAGATCCGTTCTGCAGCTGTTTGTTTTCCTAGAACGCTTTGTTATATATTACACTGCATATATTGCAAGCATATTTCTTGCACGTAGCTGTTGTGCATACAGAAGATTGGTAGACCTTATTTGTTGCAGTTGTTATTATGCTAAATGCTAGGTACTTGTGGAATTGTTAGGCTTTGTGTCATTGTTTGTGCTGGATATCATGAAGAGTCTGAATCTGGGATCTGGATATGAATTTAGTGGAATGGCATGAGCGGCCGTTTCTTCGTATTTGATCTGGATACTTGTTATTTACCTATCGACTGTACATGGGCAATTCCCCTTCTTTGTTTGGGAGTTTGAGACAGGAGGTTCCTGCTCAGTTTGACCATTCCACTGTAACTAGATAAAAATGGTGGGTCAATTAAAGAGATGTGGTTACTGGTGAGAGTGAGCCACTCCCCTATGAGAAACGAGCGTGCAACATTCCTTTTTTGTGACTGTAAATCGATATTCATGCATTAGAACATATTGATATGGCTTTATTGGTTCTCTGTCTACTTTGCATCGTTAATGCATAGAATGTCCATGTACTTTGTGAAGTTCTTCCTTCTTTTGGATTGTTTGATTGACCTTTCTAATGTGCAGATATTTAGAAATAGGTCAAGCCATCTATATCATGTCTGTCCAACTTGTTATTTGATCTACTGAGTTCCTTGAGTTTCTTTTTTTTCACGTAAAGAAAACATGTCAAACTTGTTTAGAATTGCTTGACTTTGACAAGCTTGAAGATATTTGATTTTAGCCTAAAAATTGTCAACCCAGCCAAAGAAAAATTTCAAAAGGCTCATACAAGAAGCCAATCTAAAATAAGCCTTCTTAGCCTTTTCGAGTGTTTAGACCAAACAAGAGGGTATTGGACACTGCATTAAGAGTTGGGTTAGCTTGGGCTATATTTGATAGAAATGAGTCATTTTTAAGGGAAATAAAAAAGGCAAATAAGGGAGATATTTTCTTCAAAAGACTATTTTTGGTTCTTTGGAAACTTGAATCATATGTACCAAACAAATTACACAAGAATTTTTCTCTCCTCTTTTTTATGAAATTTCTTTCCTATCTTCCAAACCTAGCTTTGGTTCCCTGATGCTGTCTACTTTACTTAACGTTACAAACAAGTTGCACAGCCTTATCTATATATAATGTTTTCACAAGTTTCCTAGACTGACTACATTGTTCGAATATGGAATTGCAGATATTTTCAAGGTATTCCTGAGGCAGTTCCTGAGAATGAGCAAAGGGGTGGCTGCGGATGTTGATATGGAATTGCTTTATGCTTCCACTGCTTCACCTCCGACGCTGTGTTCCAAATTCTTCAAATTCCTTTTTTGCCCCCAAGTGATTTCCCCTTTTTGTATACTTTGTATGCTATGCTAATGCTCGTTAGTTTTTGGTTTCATCTTTTGCTTTATTTTTTTTTTTTTGTCTGGTGAGATTAAATGCAGTCCTGTTTTGGTAAGGAAAGCATTTTCAATTGATTTACCACGGGGTTGCTTATTAGGCTTGAGAGAAATTTTCAAATTTTCAAACCTCTATTGTTGCACGTGACGTGAATAGTTTCCATTTCTATATGAATGGAGATCGGTAGGCATCATTGCTGCCGTCTTGAATTTTTTGACAGTGGGTAGAGATTCTTACGTTAATTCTGTTTTGCAAATGACATGTAATCCGATGACATATTTGGAAAATAAATAGACTTCGTAAGCACATTGAATGTTAGATATGGGTTCCGCTAATAATTAGATTAAGATAAGATGCTAATATTTTTGTATCATTAGTACGGTTTATTTGTTTATTTTTTCCTTGCTGATGGTATTTTAGACTATATAACTTCTTACATGCACACACTTATAGCCCGATGGGTTTAATTACATGGATTTAGGAAATATAATATAATGAAATGTAATGCGTTGTTATGCACATAAATAAATACGTATATATGTGAGTTTGTTTAATATAATAGAATGAGAGATTGATTCTATTTTATAGAAAAAAATACAAATGAATATGAAATACCTATTTTGTCCCTGATTGAAATTTAATCCCCCTTTTCCTCCCACCACTCGCCTTCCTCAATGTTGACATTGCTAGTCATTGCCGGTGACATTACATCACTGTTGAACGACCACTTGAAACCACAAACAATTTCAAATTTGAAAGCACAAAATGATACCCAGTAACGGAAAAAAAAAATCATACGGCTTGAGATTTTCTTCTTCGACAATGACAATGGAGGGAGGCAAGATCCACGACAAAGGAGGATGGAGTTAATGGAGATCTCAACAATGGAGAGGGCTGACGTCTAGGATAGATTAGAAGCTTTGATCTCGAACGAAGATGGAGGATGAAGTTCGAAGATGACATCGAAAAAGGAGAATGAAGTTGTGATATTGGACGGCACGAGATCTCCATGATGGTGGGGGTTGTTAACAGTAGACGGAGGATTGGAATGGTGGAGGATGAAGAGCTGCCACCAGAAGAGCGAGGGTCGAAGCTACAACAGGAAGAGGGGAAGATGATGGTCACCATCAGAGGATGGACAGTGGAGGATGCTGGAGGTGGAGGGCCTCGGAGGTGTTGCTAAAGTGGGAGGGACGAAGGTGGATGGGAGCGAAGAAGATGGAGGATGGTGGAGGAAGGAGATGGAAATAGGTTGTCATATTTTTTATTTTAATAAGAGTAACAAGGACATTTTATCTCATTCACACTTTGTGGCTTTTGGAGAGTAAAGCCATTTATAGTGATGGGTGTAAATGTAATTTACTAACCAAACGTATCTTTCTCATAATATAATTCCATTTTTTTTCCCTCACACCCTCCATAATCAAACCTCCATAATCAAACCAAACTAGCTATTTAGACACATTTAAATACATTATTGTTGTAATCTGTGTGTGTGCCTACAAATTTCACCGTTTATAAGTAATGAGGATATTGGAGTTTGAAGTATTCAGAAGTTAAGTTTTATTTTAATTTTACGAAATAGAGATCCTATTCAAATTTTGGTTACATGGATACTTGGGTGTATGTGCATTTGTACCTCCCATGTGTCCCACACATTTGTTACATATCATATGTACCTCTCATGTGGTTTTTCATAAATTTTTCAAAAGAACATTTGTTGCATATGTACATATTATTAATAAAAAATTTATACAATATTAATAAAATTAGAAAAGTGTGTCTAATTTACTCTTAAATAATTGAGAAGCCTACAATGTTTCCGTTATTTCTTTTGGCCACTGCAATGTTTCTGTTAGGTTCTTTTTTTTATATATAAATATATTTTTGGCCTGATAGAATAATATTAATGTTGTAATGTTTACAATTTGTTTGGATATTATTTATAAAAATCACTTTTGCATTTAAAATATTTAGAATTAAATGACTTTTGAAATAAAAAATTTTGCAATTAAATACCTGTTTTGGTAGATACTGTAATTATAAAATTTTGATATAATGTGATTTTCTAATGTTATTAATGTGGTGTGAATATAAACTAATCATTTAAAGAAAATTCCAAAAAGAAAAAAACATAGACTAGTCAAAGAAAAAAAAATGCACCAATAGGAAAGTAGTCCGTCAAGAGAAGAAGATAACGATAACGAAAGAGCAATAAGGGGAAAATGAACGAGAATCGTCCATCTCATGCTTGCGTTCCCAAGGTCTTTGGTTTGAATTTTCAGTTAGCAACGTGGTTCTCCTTTGTCATTATTTCCACATAGCCTTCTTCTCCTTCTTCTTCTCTCTCAAATTCAGTAACCATGGCGAAGATTTCACTGGCAATCGGCCTACGAATTCTGTTTACTGCTTTGGGATCTCTCATGGTGGCTACCCTTATTTATACTATCTTCAAGGATGGTTTTCCATTTCGTAAAGAGCTTCTCACTCCGTAATTCTCTCTCCCTCTCTCTACCATTTGTTATTATCAGGTTGATTGTAGTGAATTTCATACAGCGGATTGAATTCTGTTTTCTTATTTCATTACTTTTTTTGGTAGAGAAATTTAGTTACCAGAGTGTGAGGTAATTGTCGACGTTCAAATCCGAGTGCTTCATTTCATGCTTGTGCTGGTTAAACATGAGTGTGCTCATAAACTCAGGCTTGCATATATGTCATAATAAACCATCTGTTCGAAACACTGTTTTAGATTGTAGAACCACCTGGGTTGTTACTTGTTTTGTTTTGTTGTCCAGAAATTCACTTGATTTTGTTCAACAATCAACGTACTATTCTTAGTACTCAAGACGTTTAAACTTATTTGCTCAGCTTAGTGATCTGTTGACCGCTGTTTTTTCCACTTTCCCCATTTCTTCTTGGTCAAATAATATCTTGCTTATTGGTGCTTTTCTTTATGTCAGCTTATACCGAAGAACTTACGAGAGATGTAGAATATTATAGATGAAAGTTGATCTGCATGGGATTTAAATTACTTTTTTTTGGTTAATTTTTATAAATTTTTAGTGGCATATAATATATATTCACTTGTTCATATTTGTATGGATTTGTCTTTTCAGTTCAACGATTATTTCCTTTTGTAAGTTTCCCCTTTTGTACTTGATTCAGGTGGATGGTGGCAACTTTGATTGATTTCTATATTAATGTTGCAGCTTTGGCAGTAAGTCAACTACTTTTTTACACCCGATTTTTGTATTTCTGCACTAGTAGAATATACTATCACGTTTAATGATGCGAAAATTAGATCACGAGGAGAAATGAGTGATCACCACATTAAATGATGATAATATCCTTTCAAGCGAGAAAATTTGCTTTTTGGTCCAATATAAAATTTGGAGAAAGCTATACTCCACAGAGAAGTGACGTGGTTAGCATTCCTTCTGTATATATATATGTAAACTTAAGATTAAATTGTAATAATAATTTATGCCAAGTAAATTTTTCTTTCTTGGATTGTTTTTTTGAACTTGGGCTTGCATCTATTGGGACTTTTGTTTCAGAGTCTCATTTCTTCATAAAAAAGCAGAAAAGATAGAAAGACTTGTTCATGTTGCTTTTGACTTCATCTGCATTACTGTGTAGATTAATGGCTTTTTTAATTGACTTTTTCTTGCTGTTTGGAATAGTATTCTAGTGGAATTATAACTTGTGCTATATGCCCTTAAAATTTCTCAGATGTATGTCCAACTTAGCAAACCTATTAATTTTTTAGCATATTCACACTTCTCTCATGAAATTTACTTGAGGTTTTACAAAAAATGAATTTATATCGCCTTGAAGATATGACAAGTTGACTACTGCGTAATGATTTTTTTTTTCTAACCAATGATTTATCAAACTTTACTTGTCTAGTAAAGTTTCATAAGCACTGACACAGTTCTTTATCATAACAGGTCTGGGTTGCCTACAAGGAATCAAATTGGATTATCTCAATTTTGTGGATAATTTTGCTTATATGCCTTGGAAGGTGTCTTTTCACCATGAGCCAACCTTGTTTTATTTGCATGATAATATTTGCTATATTACATTATTGAGTATTAATGTTAAGTATCATGAAACTATGGGAGGAAACTTTTTATCAAGATGATATGGATTAGTCTATAATGTTTTTGGCCATTTATATACACACACACACACACACGTTTGTCTATTATGAACTTCCAAATTATGTTGTCTTATTTTGATACAATTGTGATATAGAATGAAAATCCAACAAATACCATGGTTTCCTTTCTTTACATTAAAAAATAGACTCTTGGTTGTATACAAATGTGTGCAGGCCAAGTGGACAGTGATCTGACACTGCTCATCTACTTCGTTATGCAGAAGATTAAATGTACTTATTATCTTCTGACTTATATGTTAGTTAAAATCTTCACTATTGAGTGTTTTATTGATAGAAAGTTGCATGGTTGTTATATCTATATTTCTTTGAAGAGGCTTATTGATATGATATTTGGGTATGATATATATGGAAAATTTTAAATCTCAATGTTAATTTGACTTATAACCTATATGGGGATCTTAGAATTTGTCATATATTATACCTAAATATCATATTAATAGGTTTCTGAGTGCTTGGGAATTTAAGATGTCCACTTACCAATTGTCTTTGTCCATAGATTGGTTTCTGACGAGGGGACGAATTGCATTATGTACTTTCTTTTGTCTTTTTGGAAATAACATCTCTACTAGGTTTAAAGTTTTTTTTTCCCTTTCCTTCACTTCTTGCGTCTAGGGTGGAAGCTGGCAGTTTTTCTGTGATTTTACATTATTTTTTGTGACCCAACCTGTTCCTAGTGGTTGATTCTTGGAAGGTCAAGTTGCTAATGAGCTTCTTGGCTGTTTCTTTTATGATGCTTTTGATGATCAAGATCATCTAACGAATCTAAGAATTGCTAATTTATTTTCAATTTCTTATTTTTCAATCGTCTTCAGCATTACTACATGTGCCTATATTGTTGTGCAATTCTCAAAGCTGTCATCTCAAGAATCGTCACAAGATCCTATGTATTATGTTCTGTTGAAGCATCCAAACAAGTATGTACACACAACTATTGATGTCTCATTTGATTTTAACTTTTACGAATTTCTTACTCCATCATCAATGTTGTTATTACTTGTCATTCAGTTTTGAATCCGATTGACACTTTAAAGCCTGTTTGCATAGGAATGGTGCAGAAGCAGGGCAGAAAAGGAAGCAGCCTTCCTTTGTTGTGACTCTGAGAATTCTTTTTACTGTTTTGGGTTCTTTCATGTTAGGGACTTTGGTGTACACTCTCATCACTGATGGTTCCCCTTTCCGGATAGATCTTTTAACTCCGTAAGTGCTTCAAATTTGATATTATTACTATTATTCTCATTGTTGCTGTTGTTGCCAACATAGAGGCTTTCTGATATAAGCACACATTCCATGAAAGGAAATGGTTTTATCTAATATGCTTATCCTTCTTAATTTTGGTGACATGGTAATATATTGGTTTCTGTCACTATGGCCTGTTCATTAGACATATGCAGTCGAAACATTCTTGTCCCATAATAGAACATTTAGAACTGTTGATTTTTAGACATGTTTTATTTAAATTCTTTTTCCAGTATAGAAACAGAACTTTTCTTTTCATGTTTAATGGGGAAAGACACCCAACCTTAATGTGACCCATATTTCATGTGCTAACCCACTTGATCCATTTTTTAAGTCACGATGTTTTCTTTTTTTCTTCCTTGGTGAAATTTTCCTTCAGTGTTTTGATACCGGTGAAATAGTGAGAAACACTATGAACCTTATCAGGCCCTAGAAAAACCATTGCTTGAAGATGAGGACTGGTTTGTTTGTTTTTTGTGAAAGACTATAATGGCAATCTTTATCGTTTAATTTTGATGCCGAATGGACTAATATCAGAATTGAAGAGACTTAAAGTGTTTGGCCTCCATTAGCTTTTGAAGCCCACTATACTCTTCCTAGGCAAGCACATGTCATGATCTCAGTAAAATTCAAATACAGATGGTAATAAAGCATCTAAAAATACTTCCTTCTGATTTTTGCGTGTTTTCTTCTTGGTAAATATTTCAAAGCTTGTATGAGTTGATTTCAAGAATGTGCTAGTTCCACTCTAAGGCCTCTCAAATAAATGTCAAAAGCTCCAAAATGTTTGCAGGTGGATGACAGCAACACTAATTGACTTCTACATCAATGTTGTGGCTCTAGCAGTATGTCTCTACTGCTTTATCTTAGCATATATAAACTATATGAAAGTTAAATTTATCGCGATTCTCAGGCTCAAAGTGGACTTCTTAGTAAATTGTTTACCTTCTCTCATTTGACACACAATTCTTTCTTCATATTAAAAAAAAAAAAAAAGAATTTTGATTGCAATATTTCACGTGATCAACTGTATTAGGATTGCCAATTTTTCATAATTTTAATTCTATAAGCTTCCATAACACTATGAGGGAAAAATTTTGTAAGTTCATTTCACATAATACTTTTCTACAAGTAATGTTCCTCCAGGAGCTTTCTCTAGCTTGTACCGAAAGACTTTGATAGTGTGATGAATAATAGTAATCTTACTATTTTGGGGTGTGGCAAAAATTATGTGATGAACCTTTTGTCAGTTATTAGTGACTTCTAAAATAATGTCTGTTCAAATCAAAGCAACAATATGGGTATACACGATCTTATAATTGAAGTTGAATAATCACATAAAAGTTTACTTTCAGAACTTTTTTCTTGTGTTTCACTGTAAATATTTTAACTATTGTGAACAATATCAGGTTTGGGTTGCCTACAAAGAGTGCAGTTGGATATCTGCAGTCTTTTGGATAATTCTATTGATATCTTTTGGCAGGTTAGCTCTTACAAAGTTTAACATTCCCATAAAACTTAAATGCAGAATCATACAAGTATATAATGAAACAGAGACTAAAATAAAATATGCTTGTTAACTTTCAAAATTTCGTATGCACATCCTTCGAATGATTCATGTACCTCAAAGTGCATGCCTATCTTGTTTCTATCAATTTATTTTTTTTTTATGGATAACGATAATTTGTGTTATTTCAAATTTTCAGCATCACTACATGCATCTTCATTGTGTGGCAGCTATTCCAGATCACTTGCCAAGATCCTGCTTACCTCATTTTAGTGTATCATCGTGGTGACAGGCAAGTCTACAGAATTTGTTTGTTTTCATTTTTTAATATTTAAATTTAGGATTGAAGCAGATAGGAAGTAAAAATGTTTTGGCTGGAAAAATACTTTTAGCAGATAAGAAGTTAGTGTTCTGTCTTACTGAGACATGAGCATGAAGTCACTGTGTCAACTACGGCTATTTTTGATCCCACATTTCATCACCATCATATAAATATATAGAGGAAAGGTGTGGAAGTTTTAAAGTTCTCAGAAAATGAAACCTAAGATTACATTCATCCATAATTTGAAAGTGGGGCCCTCTTTGTCTCTTAATCAGTTAGTGATATTGGAATATTTTTCTATCGTTAAATTTGAATGAAGAAAGGAAGATGGTCAAAGTCCAAACTAGCGAGAAGTTCAGTCATTGTCGTCTTCGATCAACATATATAGTAAAATTTATATAGCAAGTTATATTATTTACAAATTATGAATAGATCAGCTTTGTTTTTTTTAACTCCATGCATTTGCATGTGGAAACTTGTTTAGTTCCAATATTAAAAATTAAGTTTTACTGTAAGGTATGGTATACTTGTGCAGCGCCCATGCTTCAAAAGCAATGAGCTTTCGTGTGTAAGAAATGTCTTTTAGAGATGATAACAGACACTACTTATGGGTTGTCAGTCTAACAATTCATATTCAAATTGTTCCCTTCTTTGGAATTTACATTTCATATACCTCATTGTGGAATTCCTAATTCTTTTTCTTTATTTATTTGGAGCCGATGACTTGTAAATGTGCTAGGAAGCATTCATTCACTAATTGAATAATGAATACATTTTCTCTGCTTTTTCTCAGAAATTGTTACAGTCATTGTTCATTATTTACTCAGAAACGTTAAATATTCCCTTTGATAGGGCAGAAAACAAATATAACAGGCTTTCTGGAGAGGCAACATAGCAATGGACTTTTCTGAACAAGAAGGGTTAAGGGTATACTGTAACACCAAATGATAGAAAATTGGCATAGTTCATGAAGTTGATTGATTTATGTTTATTCGATCATGTGTGTACCATATGGAGAAAATGTAAATTTATTTGAGAAGTGATTGGGTTTTTTCCAATTAAATTTCACATTAATTGAGCAGAGAGGACATTGAGAAATGAGACCTGCAAATGTACCACATAGATAAATCCCATCATATGAAAATGGATGTATATTTAACAGCCAAAATTTGTTCTGCACATGGTACTTATAATTTCATTTAATTTTTAGTTTAATCGCTATAATTTAAAATTTTGTAATTGAATTTTGTAATTTAGAAATTTCTAATTTAGTTTCTGTTATTAATGTTGTTTTTAAACTTTTGTTGATACAGTTAATTACATATCATTTGAATATTATAAATACGTATGATTTGTGAGAATAAAAAAAATAAAAGTACGAATAAGAAAATAAAATTAATTAACATATATAATAAAATATGATTATTTGAATTATAAGAATCTAACTATACCAAAAAAAAAAAAGGTTTGGGCCAAGGGAGTTTTCATTAATGCAAAACAAAATACAATCGAGGAAAGATAAGGCTAAAGCTAGTAAAACAGGTCAAGTATAATGGAATAACTCGTAAAGTTCAAAAAAATGAGTCAGTTGGTTCTTAATGTTTAGTGTCAAAATACAATTTAGGTCCGGCCCGTAGGTCCACTCGGGGTGGCTTGAAAGCCCATTTCTTTCTTCTTTTTTTATTTAAAATATTAAAAAATACATGTTATTTTATTAATTAATGATATATAAATTATAAAATTTAAATATTATGTTAGTTTTTGATGAATTATGATGATAATTAATTGTATTAATTTAAATAATTATATGAAAATTTTATTTAAAAACATGAAAAATATTAAAAAATAATTAAAAAAAAGCCCGCATGCTCGAACTTGAATTTCCAACGCTGTTTGTCAAATTGGGCTTTTAGGCCATTTGGGCTGGCCCGGCCCAATTTGACAGCTCTAGATGAGGCTATAATAGATCAACCTAATTAATCTATGGGCTACAACAAAAAAGAGGAGCTTATAATAGACCAACCTAGTCAATCTATTGTATGCCACAAATCTAAATTTTTAGAACTCATTCAAGATAGTATGAGTAGTAGAAATTCTCAACCCTTAAATAAATAATTGGGGTTTAATTTTTAACTTTTGTGTATAAAATAAATTTAGTTGGGAAGAGTTTATCTTTCATCTCAATCTCTTTGAGAGAAATTAGAGTTTGCTCTAAGAAGAGATATTCTTAATCTATTAAGAAACTAGAGATAAGTTCTTAAAAAAGGGATGGAGAATAGAATTCCATCTAAACAAACATATCTCCTTATCACAATGATGAATAAGGCAATTTAGTGGCTTGATTACAGAATTTAAAAATTGAAAAAAAAAGTAAATTAAATCTTTAAAGATACAATATAATTAACAATATTTAATCAAATATTTTGCAGTGATATCATATAATATCCAAAAAGTAACAGCCTCAATATATAAGTGATTTACAAGCAAATTCAAAAACTACACATTGCATCTGCAAATTTAATATCAATTTAACATCACTCAATGGATAGGGCTTAGGCCATAGAAATTGACACAACAGCAGCAATATTAAATTAGAACTCTGATTGATTATAAACAAAATTAGAACTCTGATTATTATTCATATTATATCTTTTTTTTTTAGAATAGTTGTTATAACTATCATCAATATTAATCTTGAAATATCCATTTCGAGGGTCTTACACTTTACAACATGGAACAACATTGGGTGATAGAGTAATGATTAATTTAAAAACTGAGTGAAACTGTAAAAATATAATTTCTATTAATTAAATATTTACATATAATTATAAAATTATTATGACCATCATTAATATTTAATACTCCCGTAGGTTTTAAATATAGGATTTTTGTCTTGTTTCTAAATATATTACAATTTTTAGAATACGGGGTAATATTTATTACACAATTCCAAAATAGAGTCTCTATTTAATTCATCTTAAAGAAAAAGAAAAAAATAATTATTATTTTGAAAAAATTAAGGTAATTAATTAACTTTAACTTTTATTCTTGATCGATTTGATTCGGTTAAAATAGTCTTATATTAAGGACAGAAGGAGGATAAAATATAAAATTTATAATAAATTATATTATTTTTTTATAATAAATTACTACATCTATTTTCTATTATAAGTCACATTTAATCTATTTTCATATATTAAGAAAAGTGGTTAAAGATAATTTAAAATTCTTGAACTTTGTAAAATTTACTACAACTTTTTAATATTGCCCTAATTAAATTATAACATAGTTATTCTCTCTCCATTGTGATTATTTAATGAGAAGCAAACATGAAAATTAATATTTAAGACTTACAAAATGACTTATATTTTGCATACTCCAATTTTTCTAAAATATGACTTATAATAAGGAACTGAGGAAGTATAATACAATTTATTCTTTGAACTTTATACAATATCATACTAGGAATATTTTTATGGCAAAAATATCTTACTAAGAATATTTATAATTTTTTTTCTTAGGAACCAATGAAATATTTACAATGATAAAAAAATCGGATCGAATTGGCTGGTTTAATCGGTTCCCAGTGCTAGGTACGGTCCAATCTGGTCATATATCTCGATCACCCTTTCTAAAACTTGTGGAAAACCGGTTAAACCGGTCTTGAACTGGTACTGAACCGGTTAAACCGGTTTTATTCAAAAAAAATTTTAAATTTTTTTATTTTTTAAAATAAAATAACATTATTTTTAGTACTAAATAGCATTATTTTTTGTATAAATTTTTTTCTTTCTATATTATATTATTGTGTAAGCATTATTATAATAAATAATTATTAATAATGATAAATTTACTTAACAAATAATATATAAAAAATATTAATTGGATATTTTGAAATCATAATATTTTTATAAATGAATATTAACTTATTTAGATTTTAATATTAGGTTGTGAAACCTATAAATAATATTTTTTATTTTTTATATAATGTATAAAATTATTAAATTTATTATCATTGGTTTAATTTCGATTGAAGTATGGTTAAACTATTGAATCTTGAACTAGTACCTTAATTAGCTTAATACCCAATTCGATTTTTTGAACTTTAAATGTTTATAAAATTTTTTTTTTCCTTAGGAACCAATGGAACAGAACACTTCAGTCACTTCCTCTATCATATATTATGAGTCTTATATTATAAAGTAAATAGATTGACGTAGATGCATGCACGGAAATGTGAACGTTTTATTTAGTTTTAAAATGTATTGAATTAAAAAAAAGTTTTATAATTAACTCCAATCTTTAAAAAAAATGACATCAAATGATACTAATTAAGATTAATATAAATTAAAAAAAAAAAAGAAAAAATGTGAGGCCTACCTAAAATAATGGGAAAAAATAAATCTCACCAATGAATGAAGAAAAAATAAGACTCACTAAAAAAAAGAAAGAGGGGTCTGAAACCCAATGAATGGAGCTGATACAGCTAATATACATTGCAATTCCATTTTACTTTTAATTATATATAGATATTTGAAAATTTTTTTATACTATAATATAAAATAATAGGTAGTAATTTATCAAATTTGTCTTTCATCTATTATATTATTGACATTGTAACTTGTGTTATATTCCATATGATATTATTTATAAGATGTTATTTAAAAGATTTATTTAGTCCTATTTATAAAATATATTATCATATTTTCTTATGAATTTCTTATTTTACCCTACAACTTTATTGTCTCATAAATTATTCGCTACCTTAACATATTCTCTTTCTCTCAAATAATTATTACAACTTAAATAAGAAATATGATTAAAATTGAAAACTTATGTTAATTTTTTTTTATAATTTTAAGAATATATCTAACTCTCTTTGATACCCATATATTGATCAATAATATTTTATAAAGTGAGACCGAAAAAAGTATTTAATGAAAAAAAATTGAAATTAATAGAGATGATATTATAAATTTTAATTTTTTTAAAAATTTAAAAATATAATAAAATTTTTTTAATATACATTGTAATTCTCATTCCTTTTATAACATGGGACGACGGACTAGATACATAGTTCAAGCGCGACAACGTATGTACGGGAACAGAACATTTGTCACGTGCCACGACATCATTATTCATGTGCGCATCTCCTAAACCAAACGCCGCGATTTCTGCAAAACGCTAACTCAAAAACGCGCCGCTTGGACGCTCCAAGTCACACCCACGTATATATACCTCACTTCCCTGTTTCTTCTAACTTCCCTGTCTTGCCCTCCTCCTCTCTGCTTTCAGAGACCAAAAATAGGGAATTTCTCTTCCCTGAAACTGGAAAAAAAAATTTTTTTTTTCAGAATTTTTGATTTTTCAGTGAAGGGATAACCCTAGTTACTACTTTCCTCTTGTTCGAATCGTTCTTCGTCTTCTACTTTCGCTCCCATTCCTCGACGTTTTTATCGGGAATTTCCGCTTTTTTCTTTTGGCGACTCAGTGTTATTGAAATTTTTGTTTGTTTCGTGAAAGCAATGGCGGCGGCGATTTCTGCACCCATGGTTCAGCACAATGGTCCACCGTCGCCGGTGACGGCTGCAGTGGCGGCGTTGTCGGGTGGACAGTTCGCAAATATGTCCTTGTACGTTGGTGATCTAGACCCCAATGTGAATGAGGGGCAGCTCTATGATCTGTTCAACCAAGTGGCGAATGTTGTCTCCATCAGGGTCTGCAGGGATCAAACCAGGCGATCTTCTCTCGGTTATGCTTATGTCAACTACGGCAATCCCCAGGATGGTTCGTACTGTCATTTGATCACCTCGTACAATTTTATTATTAAATAAATTGTTGGGCACACTTTCTATGTCAATTGTCTTTGATTTTGATCAAATTTTCTCCTCATATCGGTATCAGATTTAACACCCTGATTGAAATACTAGAGTGATTCTGTTCGAATTTAATATTTTAGTGAATTATGGAATATCTTGTCATTGTTTTTTATCAGAATCAGCCATGATAAATATACTAAACTGATGTTCAAATCTATTGTGTATTATTTTAATCAATTTTTTATTTGTATGGAATTTAATATCAGTGGTTTGATTTGTTCACACTTCTGTACTCTGCTGAATTAATCCCTAATATTTATTGCTTGTGGATCTTGAAGTTCATGGTGTAGATTTCTTCCAATAAAATCCATAATGGATTTTGATGTTCCTTCTTTCTGTTTATTTTTTTTTTCTTTTTAATGTTCAATAAAACTTAGAATGAGTCTCTATTAACTGCGCTTATTATTATTTGTTTATTTTATGTGGAGATAAAGAAAGAAAAGAACATAGTAAAATGACGTTTGCATGTGTACGCCAGGCCTTACTGGGCGGCTTTGGGTGTTAAGTTGGATAAAGTAATGAATATGATATTTAGTTCCTAGTCAATACTTATACGCTTACTGCTACTGATAATACTGTTAGAATTAACATTTGCTTATATTGCAGCGGCTAATGCCATGGAACTTCTGAATTTTACCCCACTTAATGGGAAACCCATTCGTATTATGTTTTCTCATAGAGATCCTAGCATTCGGAAAAGTGGATATGCTAATGTGTTCATCAAGAACCTGGACACATCAATAGATAACAAGGCATTACATGACACTTTTGCTGCCTTTGGAACAGTACTTTCCTGCAAGGTAGCTGTTGACAGCTTTGGTCAGTCCAAAGGGTATGGTTTTGTACAGTTTGAGAATGAAGAATCTGCACAAAATGCCATCAAACAGTTGAATGGTATGTTGATAAATGATAAACAAGTCTATGTTGGACTCTTTATTCGGCGCCAGGAAAGGGTTCATGCAAATGGATCACCCAAGTTCTCTAATGTCTATGTGAAAAATTTTTCTGAAACATTTACTGATGAGGACCTTAAACAGCTCTTTGGGCCATATGGTACAATAACTAGTGCAGTTGTCATGAAAGATGCTAATGGGAAGTCTCGATGTTTTGGCTTTGTTAATTTCCACAGCCCAGATTCAGCAGCTGCTGCAGTTGAGAGGTTGAATGGAACCTCTGTCAATGATGACAAGGTATTGTATGTGGGTAGAGCTCAGAGGAAAGCAGAAAGAGAGGCGGAGTTGAAATCCAAATTTGAGCAGGAAAGAATTAGTAGATATGAGAAATTACAAGGCGCTAATCTGTACTTGAAAAATCTGGATGACAGCATCAATGATGACAAACTGAAGGAGCTATTTTCTGAGTTTGGAACTATTACATCATGCAAGGTATGACGAAACCAATTATCTTTGTTTATGTTCTCTATCAAGACAATAATAGAAATATATATTTTATTGTCTTACATATGTCTGCAGGTCATGCTTGATTCACATGGGCATAGCAAGGGTTCTGGTTTTGTGGCTTTTTCTACTCCTGAGGAAGCAAGTAAAGCTGTGAGTTGTTGATTTTTTCATTTTCAAGAGGTTCTGACCCCTGAATGCCATTGTCTTTTCTTGCAAATGTGTCCTTAGCATTTTTTTTTCTTTTCTTTCTGCAGTTGAATGAAATGAATGGGAAAATGGTTGGTCGAAAACCTCTTTATGTTGCCATTGCCCAGCGCAAAGAAGAGAGGAAGGCCCTGCAGGTTATACTTCTTTAGTCTCATTGACATTATCCATCTATGATATTCCCTAAAATTTTCCTGCATGATTTCTAATTTACTGTTTCAGTCACGGATCATTTGAATTCTGCTTCATTCTTCACCCTTCTTGTCCATATCTCTTGATGATATGAATTTTTGAACATTATAAATTTATCTACTTACTGTAATTTTCAAGCCGAAAATGAATTAGTGATGAGTTATTTAGGTTTTGCATGTTTGTAGACCCCTTCTCATTGCGTTCATAAGTTTTGAGTCTCTCCTCCTGAGCAATATACCTTCAAAAACTCCGTTGGACAAACTCCCAATTTACGTTCTTTTGCAGGCTCATTTTGCTCAGATCCGAGGACCTGGTAGAATAGCACCTCTGCCCGCTGGAATTCCTGGATATCATCCAGGGGCACCTAGACTTGCCCCTCAGCAGTTGTATTATGGTCAGGGTACACCTGGTCTGATACCACCTCAGCCAGCTGGATTTGGTTTCCAGCAGCAACTCTTGCCTGGAATGCGTCCCGGTGTTGCTCCGAATTTCATCATGCCATACCAATTTCAGAGACAGGTTCAGCCTGGGCAAAGGATGGGTGTTCGACAGGGTGGAAATTTCCAACATGTGCCGCAGAATCAGGTGAATCACTCAAATTTATCCTTTTATTGTAATTAATAGCATTTTCAATTTTCAACATAGTCTAGAGCTATCTGATTTCTTTTAACCCAGGTGCTGCATCGTAACTCCAACCAAGGGTTTAGATATATGGGCAACAATCGAAATGGCATGGACCCATCTATTGTTCCTCAGGGTCTTGTAAGTCCGATGATGCCATTGCCCTTTGATGGTTCTGGGGTTACTTCAGCTCCCACTGATAATCAACGTCCTGGTGCACTGTCTACAACACTTGCCTCAGCATTGGCCTCTGCTACACCAGAAAATCAGCGAATGGTACGAATCCGTCTTCCTAATATCTTGGTTGAAATGACGTTTAGGGTTGCTATAGTGCATGAAGATATTTAACCTGGAAAACATTGCTTGTGATGAACAGATGCTGGGTGAACATCTATATCCTCTTGTAGAGCGTCTTGCACCAAACCACACAGCAAAAGTGACAGGGATGTTACTGGAAATGGACCAATCCGAGGTTATCCATCTCATTGAATCTCCTGAAGACTTGAAAATAAAGGTGTCTGAGGCACTGCAAGTTCTTCATGAAGCTGCATCGGGTACTGAAGTTGGCGAACAGCTTGGCTCGCTGTCGCTGAATGAATGAAGCAATTTTGATTGTAGAGCTAACTACATTGCATGTGTTAGCCGTTCTTTTTTGGGCAATGAGCTACCATTGATTCTGAGAGCCCTCTGCAGCACCAATTCTTTATAGGATTGTTATTTTTCTTTTTCTTTAATTAATTAATTTATTTTTTTGGCAGGATTATTTGAGTTAGTCCGGAGGAATTGAGGATTTAGTTATATCGATCTTAGCAATTACTTGTTTGAATTTAGACCATTTGATCATTGGATTTCATTTAGGATTTTGAGTTGGCAGTGGAGGATATATAGATCATTAGCCTGACAATAATTTTATTCCCTATTTTATTTAAATTGGATTTTTTAGTTGGCATTCTTTTCCTTCATTTGTTTTTTGCTTGTTTATTTATTGGATTCGTACCATCTAATATTTGTAAGCGCACAACTGCATTGAACAGCAGAATTGTGGGGGTGTAGATTAATGGGTGAGATCTCTAACTTACATCAGTAGATTTTGATTTATAGAAACTAAAATGCTTCACCAATAGCCCGAGTTGTTTGTGCCATCTAATACTTGTTGAGGAGCAAATTCAGGTAGGGTCTAGTTTCTCTCATCCTTTGCTGTACTTTCGTGATTAAGGAGCTCATTTGGTTCTTTGAATCAGGATGTAATGTAATGTAAACCTTTTTAATTCACTATAGAAAATGTGTTTGGTTTCTTGAATTACTTTTACCCGATGGAAGTCCCCATCTGCTTTCTCACCAAGGGAATTTTGAACCACCCAACTCCCTTAACCCCCTGTTTGGTAGGGGGTATTGAGAGGGGAGGGGAGGGGAGGGAAGTTGCTCCCCTTCCCTCCACTGTTCATATGCAACTGCCCTCCCCTCTCCCTCAAAGTGATCCCCCCGAAATCGGGGGGACACAATTTTTTTTTATTCTTTTTAATTTTTTTTATTATAAATAAAAAATATTTTTTTAAAATAAAAAAATTATTAAAAAATCATTAAAAAATAAAATTATTTATCTAAAGATTTCTAATACCAAAAAAATATTACATTCAAATCTTATATCTCAAAAAGTGGGTATAAAAAATTTCAGTATTGAGTATAAAATTGTGAGTATCAATATAAAATATTAAAGCATAATTTTATACTCAATATTGAAATTTTTTATACTCAAAAAAATAATAAAAAATTTTTTTAATTTCAAGAGTAAAATGATTAAATTATTATTAACTTCCCTCCCCTCCCCTTCCCTTCCCTTCCCTTTCCTCCATATCTCATCTCTCCTCCCCTCCCCTTCCCTCCATTAAAATCCTTCCCTCCCTTTCCTTTCCCTTCCCTCCTACCAAACAAAGCCTAAAGAAGAACCATAACCATGAACCACTATTGGGAGGGAGAACTGTCTCTGTTAGCTTCATCTTGTTCACTGCCGATGAAACATGGTTTGAGCCCGACTAGATCTGGTCTGAGCTCAATCGGATTTGTTCATGCTTGACCAAATCTCTCATCAGCCTCCATTCCAACCGTCGCCAGGACCTATTTGACCTATTTGGTTACGTACAAATTTATGCAAAGTAATGTGAGAAAATATAATGTAATATAGTTACCATTACCAAATTATGTTTGGTAGATTCTATGACAAAAAAAAATGCAAAGTAATGTAATGCAATTGAGATAGTGACTCGGACAATAAAAGGTTCTTTTGATTCATGTTTTTAGAACCGTTTTTTGTGTTTGAAAACAAAACAACAAAAAAAACTTATTTAATAAATCTATTTTTTATAAAATGTTTTAAAAAATAAAAAAAATAAAAAAAATAGAAAATTTAAATAAAAATGTTTTGTATTTTTTATTTTGAAAAATATAAGAAAAAATAGAAAATACCTACTTTATTATAAATTTTGAATAATATATTTAATACTTATTAGTTATGATTTTGATAATAATTATTTAAATAGATTTTTTTTATTTTCTTATTCCTAAAACTTATTTTAAAAAACACTTTTACAAAACTGATTGGAAAACCATAAAACAAAAATAGAAAAGGGAGAATGACATTTTAAGACCAAAAGTTGCATTTAATGCCAATTATGGATCCAAACATTCCAAAATTGCAGAAACAGACCAAGGTCCGAAATTGGCCCAAAAGAATGAAATGAAATGACTACACTACCCTTCTTTTTATGTGTGAAGCTATTTCAGTAATCTCTGAGCTTGTGACTTCCCACTGACAACCTTCCTGCAAAGCATTTCTGCTTCCCGCCATTTTCTTCATGAGACTTCTTCTCTCCATCAACAATATTTGATCGTGTGTGTGTTGTGTGAATGCTGTCTGCCCTCCATAATGAGTCTTTCCCTCTATCATATTCCTTCTTCCCCTCTTGGTGGCTGATGCATTGAATCTCGTGAATACTGTACAGGTGAGGATCGGTCTTTCTGTTGCATCTCCTCTACTTAGGGTGAAGCTTGGTAAATGCAAACAATAATATGTCGATTTTAGTAATGGATATGCTAATGATCCTTATATAATGAATCCAGCGTTGCACAAAACAAATGGTAACTTAAGCTATATGTGTTGAAATTATGATAAAGTTACGAGCAACATTTAGTTTATGTGTTTTATGTCAGAGATTCTCCAAAACAAAGAAAAGTTGAAGAAATCCAATGGGTATTGAAGTTAGGAGCCCTATGACCATTTTGTAACTTAATATGAATCTTTTGAGTAACAAAGTAACGAATAACATAGATTACATATCATGGTCATCATGTTAAAGCCTTATATTTGCTGAACTATTTGTTTTGTATAATGGGTAATAGACGTTGAGTTAATTTTCTCCTGTGCTTATGACTGAATATTAGCAGTAAACTTTAGGCAAGACGGAGTAGTAAATAACTGAATATCAGTAGTAAATTATAGCAGATATAGTAGTTAATATGGAACAAGAGTTGTGAAGTAATTGTTGTTATTAATAAGTAAAACAAAATGACAGAGTAACATACTATAACATTTCATGTTGTTTTATTTGTCCAGGTTGATTAATCAGTGGTGGAATGGTGAAGGAAATTTTTTGTTATTTTCATTTTGGTGGAGAAATGGGGAAGGATTTGAATGGCACTATGCAATATAATAGGGGGCCAATCAAGTGGAAGTTTGATCAAAGAAGGAACTTCACTTGAACAACTGATAATATTAATATCATCATCGATCAACTATGATGTTTATGGTTCGAAGCTGAAGTATACATTAAAGTTTGATAATACAACATTTTTAGACCTCACAGATGATGGAGGGGTAGAAAATCTAATCAAGTTCAATGACGAATTTGGTCGCGTATACATAATCGGGAATGACCATCAAAATATAGAGGCAGCAATAGACTCACATGAATGGTTAGTTTTTACATGTGCATAAATATAATCATTGTGTTGTTGTTTGAAGGAAGTAATGAATTTATGTTAATTGAACATGCAGGATGGGCCTTTTCAATGGTGATTCACACATTGGCTTTCCCTCTATGCTTGAGATTGACCGTCTACCTTGTGCAATATCAACTATTCCATCATCATTGCCTCAACTAAATAGTTCAAAATTGCAGGATGTGATTGTGGGAAGTGGACAGATATTTCCTAATGCTGATGCGTTTAGAAAGGCATTATACAAGTATAGCCTTGCCCACAAGTTGGCTTATGAATTCACAAGGAATAGCCCTGATAAAATGATAGTAAATTGCAAAGTTGAAAGATGCAATTGGAAGCTGACAGCATATGCATTTGATGAGGAGTCGTCCTACCTTCAAGTGAAGACTTTCCATAAGGAGCACGTTCATTCTGCACAAGACAGCCTCGTACTTACTCATAATGCTAGATGCACATTGACATCATCAATTGTTATTGATATAGTCAGGGACAGTCCTGACAAAACTGCCAATGACATTAGGAAGGAGTTATTAAGAGAGTATGGACTAGAACTAACTTACCGTCACGCATTGAGGGCCAAAGAGAAAGCTTTAGAGCAAATACATGGCATGCCTGAACAATCATATTTCCTAATACATTGGTTATGTAATAGAGTGAAGGAAACTGATCCAGATACTATAGCCAAGTGGGTGGCTGATGATAACATATTTGAAAGATTATTCATTGCATATGGTTTTTCTATCAAAGGATTCTTACAAGGGGCCCGACCTATTATCTTTGTGGATGGATGCCATCTTAGCAGTCCTTACCAAGGAACTATATTGTTAGCATCAGCGTATGATGCAGACAATAACATTTTTCCATTGGCATATGCTATTGTTGGACGTGAAACCTTTGATGATTGGGCATGGTTTCTTCAAAACCTCAAAGAAATTACAGGTTCTTTACAAATAACTATTGTGTCTGACCGACATCATGCAATCATTGGTGCTGTGCAAGCAATATTTGGAGGTGACAGACACGCATTCTATTATTGTCATGTGAAAGAGAATTTTAGCACTGAGTTTACAAAAGTTTGCAAATGAAGGAGAAGGAAGAGCAATGATGGGAGACACGTTATGAACCTGTCCTAAGAGCCTTCTTTGATATAAGGATCGTGCAACTCAAGGAAAGATGAATTGAGCACAAGAACAATGAAGAACAATAATGAACAAAAACTAAAGAAAATAGACACGATGAAATAAGAAGACTGAACAAAATGTTGGTCGAAGGAAGTAGACTCCAAGAGAACCCGCATCTTAAATCCTAACTCCGAGACGCCACAAGGATCACCACTCCTTGATAAGTCCTCATTCTTTCTGGCCCTCAAGGATAAGCAAGAAAGAACTCACTGAACAACAACAAAGTTGCTGAAAAGAAATTCATTCATACATGTTGTGGTTTACAAGAGTACAAGAGGTGCCTATTTATAGGAATGTATTAACCCACAAACTAACTCTAGTTCACCCCACAAACCTAACCTTATTAATGCTAATAAATACAAAAAGGAAATCCTAAGTCAAAATGAGCATTTAATTCTAATTTTGAATTTGAAAAGGTTGGCTCCTCTTAAATGCATAAAACAAAGCAAATCAGATCATTATTTGCCTTTTATTCAAAAGGAAACAAATTGACTAAAATAATCCTAATAAAACTTATTAAAAATGTCACTTTTAGTGACCATATGAGAAGCACATATATTTTAAGTGAATTCTCCATATTGAGCCTTCTCCAAGTTGGGCTTATTGACTATAATTTGACTCCACATTTTTAGCTTGCCTCTTTCTTTGTTTTGGGCCTCAAAATTATTCAAATACAATGGTTCCATGTTAATCATATTTTGGATCAACCCATTCATGCTTGCTTCATGGCTTTGGTCCTAGCTCTGGTCATTGGTCCTCCAATGCCTTGAAGTAGGTCTTGAATTTGTCCATGGCCCATTGTTTCCCTTAACTTGCCTTCATCAAGCAAGGAAGAGGCGTTTAAGTTACTTGATGCAATTACCTATGCACGACTTCAACGTGATTTTGACATGGCAATGCGAAATTTATGAAAATTCTGTCCAGAATTAGCAAGATGGGTAAAAACTGATGGTGATGTTGATAGGTGGTCAATGTTCAAGTTCCCATACAATCGGTGGGATCATATAACAACTAAGTTGGCCGAATCATTTAATTCATGGTTGGTTAAGGAGAGGAGGCATTTTGTTTGTGTACTGATCAATGAACATAGAGACAAGTTAGCTAGGAAGTTTGTTAAAAATAGGGAAGGTATGCAGAAGTGGAAAAATGGAGTTGGTCCCAAAGTTGATGAGAAGATAAAGGAGAATGTTTTGAGCGGGGAAATTATGGTTGCTGAATACTATGGAGAAAATATGATATTAGTGCGAACTTGTTCTGTAGATCTTCGTGTGAATTTAGCCTTACGGGAGTGCACGTGTAAAGGTTGGGAGATGAGTGGAATTCCCTGTCCTCACGCTTGTGCAGCCATAACAAAAGTGCATGGCAATATTTATAATTTTGTACATGAATCCTTCCTACTCAGCTCACAGGAGAAAATTTATAGCGGCACTTTAAATCCTGTTGAGACACATGACATACCAAAACTGAATGCCTTGAGAGTAACTGATTTGATGAACCAAACCTTTTTAAGACCACCTATGACAAATAGGCCTCCTGGTAGACCACGAAAAAAGCAAGTTGAGTCCCAATTTCAGCAGAAGAAGCCCTATCATTGTTCTCGATGTCAACAAGCTGGTCATACCAAGAAGACATGCACAAATCCAAATCCAGGCTAATGTAGTTCCACATGAGTTCTACATCAACATGGATTATGTGGATATCTTTTGTTAGTATACTTGACTTTATGACTTGGGTGTGGGGGCCAATTTTTTGTATATGCACCTCGTAATTGCACATAGTATTCTTTTTGTGTATATGAACACTCCTGATATAAATGGGCCAAGGACATACCATTGTAGGGTAGAAGGACATGAGCATCTTTTTGTACATGTAGCTGATATAGTGTTCTTTTGTGTATATGAATACTTCTAATGTAGATGGATTATTTAAGGGCATTGTACGGTACATGGCATAACTCTACATGGGAAGAATGGTCCTTTTCTATATATATCACACCATATATGTAATGTTTCAAATACTGTATCTGATGAACACAAATTTAGCAGTGTGAAACTGCAGAAGTTCAATGTAAAATCTTAAGAAATGATTAGTAAATACAGGGTTCTCCATGTCAAATACTGAAATTGACCACATGAAAAAAATTTAGGCCAATCCGATCACATCAAACCGAGGGAGTTCAGTGTTAAATCTGTGGATAGAAGGAGTAAATATGGGGTTCTGATTATCAGATAACACATCTAACCATATGAAAAATTTAATGAACACAATTTCATCAGTGTGAAATTACAGCTATTCAGTGTCAAATATTGGATTAGAAGCAGTAAATTCATGGTTTGGAGTATCAAAAACTGGAACTGATCCATGAAAATTTAATGGCCACAATTGCATCAGTGTAAATTTACAAATTTTCAGTGTAAAATACTAGATAATAGGTAGTAAATTAAGGGTTGGGAGTATGATACTGGACCTGATCCATGAAAATTTAATGAACATTGATATTTGGGATGTTCAGTGTCATATCTTGGTATATGAGTAGTAAACACAGGGTTTCGAGTGTCAAAAACTGGATCTGATCACATCCAAATTGGGTGAACATAATTCCATCACAGTGAAATTTGGGATGTTCAGTGTCAAATCTTGGTATACGAGCAGTAAACACAGGGTTCTGAGTGTCAAAAACTGGATCTGATCACATTCAAATTGGGTGAATATAATTTCGTCAGTGTGAAATTAGGGATGTTCAGTGTCAAATCTTCGTATAAGAGTAGTTAATATTGTTAGGTAGACTGGTCACCCAAGAAGGGGGGGTAAATTGGGTGATGCAAGATTTTTGCTCTTTTGGATCACAACCCAATTTCACTAAGAGTGCAGCAAAATAGGGATAAACAGAGGTGGTTGTGTGCGGCAGCTGAATAGAGAAGATAAAGAACAATACACAATGATTTATACTGGTTCAACCCAACCACTTGGCCTACATCCAGTCCCCAAGCCACCACTTGAGATTCTCTACTATATCTCACAGGTTTGATCCGGGCACCTGTGAAGCCTCAGTACATTCCCACAAGTTTAAGTAGGCACTTGTGAAGCCACTCTCCTCACACCCTTACAAGATGTGTAAATCCCTTAGTGTTTCCCCACACTAAGATTCTACCCAGAATATGTAGAAAGAAATATTTACAGAATGAAAACTCTCTTGAGGAGTAGATAATACATTGAAAGTTCACTCTATTGAGGTGGATTTTTCAAACAATACTGAGATAAAAGGATTTTACAAGTTGTAGCAGCATTTTCGCATAAACTCTCTTAAGATTGTTACCCATGAGTTCAAATGAAGTTATATTTATAGTTTTGTAGTGTAATTAGACGTTAGACACAAGATCTAGCCGTTAGAGACGTTACCCAATGGGTTTACTCTGCAAAACTAGCCGTTACCAACTTTATTTAATGTTGCTGACATACTGAAATTCGAATTTTGGATGTTTGACAGACGAATTTCGAAGGAACCGAAGGTTAAAGCTTCCAACGTTGAAATAGTGAAGTTCATCTGTTCATGAAGTGAAATTCAAATTTTGAAACTTAGAAAATGTTTCCACATTGTGACATACGAATTTTCAAGAAGAAAGTTTTTCTGTTAAATGTGAACAGTATTTTCAATTTGCTACAGTGCCCTCAAAATTTGAATTTTGGAAGCCCAAAATTCGTCTGTCCACTGAACGTTCAAAGAGGCACAGTAGATCACTTTCTTCGAAATTCGAATTTTGAAAGGGTGAAGTTCGTCTGTCAGAGAGACTCTTTTCAGACTAGCTTCAACATTCGAATGTTACAAGACTTGTCATTCGTATGTCAATATTTCATTTCAACAGACTCAAAACATAGCTTCTGAAATTTGAATTTTAATGTTCAAAGTTTGTCTGTCAGAGAGCAGTTTTGAAACTTAAATTATTCTTGATCTCAGATGAACTTTAACATTGTTCCAGAAGTGTTTTCTTGTTTCTGGAATTGTGGAATTCAAATTTTGAAAGTGGAAAGTTGTTTGTTGGTTGTTTCAGAAGTATTTCCATGTTTCTACAATCGCGAAATTAGAATTTTCAAAGTGAAAATTCGTCTGTTGGTTGTTTCAGAAGTGTTTTCACGTTTCTGCAATCACGAAATTTGAATTTTCAAAGTGGAAATTCGTTTGTTGGACCTGAAGTTCAAATTTTACAAGTTAAAATTCGTTTGTCAGTGGCAAGCTTAATTCTGCACGAAGGTTCTCTTCGAAATTCGAATTTTGGAGGCCCGAAATTCGTCTGTCGCAACGGAACCTACGTAACTTCGAATTTTACACTGTAGACAATTTTGCAAAAGCTATAACTCTCTTATTTTAACTCCAAATTAAGCAAATGACCTATGGTTGGAAAGCTCTGAATGTCTACTTTCAAATGAAACAAGTTTTACTTCAAAAACAAACGTTTTTTGTGAGATATGATTGAAATAGTGATAAGAGGTCAAAACTAAAAATTCATATCTCACTACTCAACTTTAAATAACCATAACTTTTTCATATGACTTTCATTTTGAGTGAAATATCCTTCTTTGAAAAGCTTATTAAGTATAATTTCATATGAAATAAGTTTTACATCAAAGCCATATGTATTTTGAGAGATATATTAAAAATACTAAGCAAAGGTCAAACTCCAGATTCTTGAAAACCAGATACCTGTCTTGAAATTCGAATTTCAACACCTGAAATTCGTCTGTCAGAGGTGATATCTTTGGAACTTCAAATTTCAGTCAGCAAAGTTCATATTTTCACAAAGTATATGAAGTTTAACTTCCCAAAATTCATCTGTCATCAAAGTTTTTCAAATCTAACATATATTAACATCAAATTTACTTAATCTAACTCATTTAAAACATATGATAACAAGATTAAGTGATTTTCAAAGATTAATTCCACCTCAAGACCTAAGTGAAAATAAAACATACCTAGTGACTAGGTCTTCAAATGTTGAGTTCCACTTCCACTTGGTCATTTCCTTCTTGGCATGCTCCCTTCTGATCTTCCATTTTTGGAGCATCCTTTCTTTTCTTCTTTCTTGAGTGAGGCATGATATTGATTTCCATTTCTGTGTTCCAATGCTCACTCTTCTTACTTGGACCAACCTATATTTAATATATTATACTTACAAACCAAGTAGTTAGTCCAGTTTATATATCCAACTTATATTATTCATTGTAAAAGTACAATGGATATATTTACACATAGCATGATATATGTATTATAACCATAATTAAATACATGCTAATATGTATTTTACTTCTTTAAGGAACATTATATATGTCAGATACATATAATGCATTTGTTCCTTATTACTCTATATTTGTCATCATCAAAACTTATATTATACTAAACCTTACAAATATAGGGTTCTGAGTGTCAAAAACTGGATCTGATCACATCAAAATTGGCTGAAGATAATTCCATCATGGTGAAATTTGGATGTTCAGTGTCAAATCTTCGTATACGAGTAGTAAATATAGGGTTTCGAGTGTCAAAAACTGGATTAGATCACATCAAAATTGGCTGAACATAATTCCATTAGTGTGAAATTAGGAATGTTCAATGTCAAATCTTCGTATAAGAGTAGTTAATATAGGGTTCTGAGTGCCAAAAACTGGATCTGATCACTTCAAAATTGGGTGAACATAATTCCATCAGTGTGAAATTAGGGATGTTCAGTGTCAAATATTCGTACACTAGTAGTAAATATAGGGTTTTGAGTGTCAAAAACTGGATCTGATCACATCCAAATTGGGTGAACATAATTTCATCAGTGTGAAATTAGGGATGTTCAGTGTCAAATATTCGTATAAGAGTAGTTAATATAGGGTTCTGAGTGTCAAAAACTGGATCTGATCACATCAAAATTGGCTGAAGATAATTCCATCACGATGAAATTTGGGGTGTTCAGTGTCAAATCTTCGTATACGAGTAGTAAATATAGGGTTTCGAGTGTAAAAAAATAGATTAGATCACATCAAAATTGGCTGAACATAATTCCATCAGTGTGAAATTAGGGATGTTCAGTGTCAAATCTTCGTATAAGAGTAGTTAATATAGGGTTCTGAGTGTCAAAAACTGGATCTGATCACTTCAAAATTGAGTGAACATAATTCCATTAGTGTGAAATTAGGGATGTTTAGTGTCAAATATTCGTACACGAGTAGTAAATATAGGGTTCTGAGTGTCAAAAACTCGATCTGATCACATCCAAATTGGGTGAACATAATTCCATCAGTGTGAAATTAGGGATGTTCAGTGTCAAATATTCGTATAAGAGTAGTTAATATAGGGTTTCGAGTGTCAAAAACTGGATTAGATCACATCAAAATTGGCTGAACATAATTCCATTAGTGTGAAATTAGGAATGTTCAATGTCAAATCTTCGTATAAGAGTAGTTAATATAGGGTTCTGAGTGCCAAAAACTGGATCTGATCACTTCAAAATTGGGTGAACATAATTCCATCAGTGTGAAATTAGGGATGTTCAGTGTCAAATATTCGTACACTAGTAGTAAATATAGGGTTTTGAGTGTCAAAAACTGGATCTGATCACATCCAAATTGGGTGAACATAATCCCATCAGTGTGAAATTAGGGATGTTCAGTGTCAAATATTCGTATAAGAGTAGTTAATATAGGGTTCTGAGTGTCAAAAACTGGATCTGATCACATCAAAATTGGCTGAAGATAATTCCATCACGGTGAAATTTGGGGTGTTCAGTGTCAAATCTTCGTATACGAGTAGTAAATATAGGGTTTCGAGTGTCAAAAAATGGATTAGATCACATCAAAATTGGCTGAACATAATTCCATTAGTGTGAAATTAGGGATGTTCAGTGTCAAATATTCGTATAAGAGTAGTTAATATAGGGTTCTGAGTGTCAAAAATTGGATCTGATCACATCAAAATTGGCTGAAGATAATTCCATCACGGTGAAATTTGGGGTGTTCAGTGTCAAATCTTCGTATACGAGTAGTAAATATAGGGTTTCGAGTGTCAAAAAATGGATTAGATCACTTAAAAATTGGGTGAACATAATTCCATCAGTGTGAAATTAAGGATGTTCAGTGTCAAATATTCGTACACTAGTAGTAAATATAGGGTTTTGAGTGTCAAAAACTGGATCTGATCACATCCAAATTGGGTGAACATAATTCCATCAGTGTGAAATTAGGGATGTTCAGTGTCAAATATTCATATAAGAGTAGTTAATATAGGGTTCTGAGTGTCAAAAACTGGATCTGATCACATCAAAATTGGCTGAAGATAATTCCATCACGGTGAAATTTGGGGTGTTCAGTGTCAAATCTTCGTATACGAGTAGTAAATATAGGGTTTCGAGTGTCAAAAAATGGATTAGATCACGTCAAAATTGGCTGAACATAATTCCATTAGTGTGAAATTAGGGATGTTCAGTGTTAAATATTCGTATAAGAGTAGTTAATATAGGGTTCTGAGTGTCAAAAATTGGATCTGATCACATCAAAATTGGCTGAAGATAATTCCATCACGGTGAAATTTGGGGTGTTCAGTGTCAAATCTTCGTATACGAGTAGTAAATATAGGGTTTCGAGTGTCAAAAAATGGATTAGACCACTTAAAAATTGGGTGAACATAATTCCATCAGTGTGAAATTAAGGATGTTCAGTGTCAAATATTCGTACACTAGTAGTAAATATAGGGTTTTGAGTGTCAAAAACTGGATCTGATCACATCCAAATTGGGTGAACATAATTCCATCAGTGTGAAATTAGGGATGTTCAGTGTCAAATATTCGTATAAGAGTAGTTAATATAGGGTTCTGAGTGTCAAAAACTGGATCTGATCACATCAAAATTGGCTGAAGATAATTCCATCACGGTGAAATTTGGGGTGTTCAGTGTCAAATCTTCGTATACGAGTAGTAAATATAGGGTTTCGAGTGTCAAAAAATGGATTAGATCACATCAAAATTGGCTGAACATAATTCCATCAGTGTGAAATTAGGGATGTTCAGTGTCAAATCTTCGTATAAGAGTAGTTAATATAGGGTTCAGAGTGTCAAAAACTGGATCTGATCACTTAAAAATTGGGTGAACATAATTCCATCAGTGTGAAATTAAGGATGTTCAATGTTAAATCTTCGTATAAGAGTAGTTAATATAGGGTTCTGAGTGTCAAAAACTGGATCTGATCACATCAAAATTGTCTGAACATAATTCCATCACGGTGAAATTAGGGATGTTCAGTGTTAAATATTCGTACATGAGTAGTAAATATAGGGTTCAGAGTGCCAAAAACTGGATTAGATCACTTAAAAATTGGGTGAACATAATTCCATCATTGTCAATTTTGGTATGTTCAGTGTCAAATCTTGTACCTTCAGTAGTAAGTCCATGGTTCTGAGTATTAAATACTGGATCATATAAATTGGCTACTCGTATCTTTAGAAGGTTGTTTTACATTTAAAATTTAATAATGCATTGCTATTAATCTAATCTTTGAAAATGTGCATAAGCATGTGCTCTTCAATTATCATCAAGTAACATATTCATTCATGCCCATGTTTGAGATAATTTCATCCTTACACTTGCACAAAACACAAGGTGCTATTATATGAAATATCAAGTTATACAATGTTATTACTACAACAACATCAGAGTACATTAAACCAAAGAGATGACAAAATCATCGGTGCCGTGAAAATTTTGTTTACATCTGACAGGTCCTTTAGCTCATTTTCCTGTACTGGATTTTGAAACTGACATATGATGACAAAATTAGAAACTAGTTGGTGCTGAACCCCGGATCTGGATATTGACATGAAAACATCTTGTCTTCCGCGCCAAGGCTAAAGTCGGGGCAAAGGCAAGTCACATAGATGTGAATTTCTGAATGCTCCACTTCAAAGACATTGTCCAACCTGCATAGTTGAAGAAACAAAAGAAAGAATTCTGTGGACCATGTGCATTCAAAGAATCCCTACATTTTTTCTGTCTGGACAGAAAACACATTTGAATATGGGTAACCCACAGTCAGCAGCAATTTTTTTTTACTGTGATCACACTTTTTTTCATTACATTAGGAAATAGATAAGTGGTGAGAATTCCTGAACACAAGGCATCCACAGAAGAAAAACAAAATATATGTTAGCATCATTCAAAAGTCATCTGAAACTAGTGATTGTAACATACTAATCTTTAACCAAGTCCACCAACATTGGTAATTGCTTTTCCTTTCAAACCTTGAGCGGACAGGTTATGAAATAACCTTCATTACATACAGTATTTAGTGCAACTAGCAACTATAAAATGCAAAGCAATAAACCCAACCACAGGCTCAGCTTCTCCTAGACCGCTTCCGTTGCCCATTTCCTGATATACAAGCATAAACCTCATCACGAACCTTGTTCTTAGGATGATTGACTAACCACGAAATCAAATCCTCCCGAAACTGCTGAAATTGTGCCTGAACAACATTGGGAACTTCATAGTGAGACAACACAAAATAGTTTGTTCTGTTTTCTTTGAATTTAATTTTTTTACCTCTATGTATTCATCCATGGTATATTGTCCCTTCACTGTGTTATCCCATTCTTGTAAGCATTTAATCACATGAAGACCACAATCATGGCTACATATAAAAAAATTACATAAGTTTAACTGAAAACATTAAGAAATAACACAAGTTTAATTGCATATTTACGTGTTATGTTGTAATGGGATAGGGGAAATGTGGACTTTTAGGCCTGGGAGCTTGGTATAGTGTTGTGGTTTCACTGTCTTCAGTATCACTTGGAAGCAATCCTTCTACAATCAGAATTTCGTACATGAACACATCAGTCCACCATAAAATGATCAAAAAGCCCATACACACAATAAAGAAAGCTTATCACAAAATTTGCCATCCTTTTTTTCTCTTTGTCAATCTTGAACACTTGGGCCAAGGAATCAAGGATGAAGAACGTATTGGACTTTGGCTCAATAACATAAGTCTACCAATGATTTAGGAAACATGTGGGGGCAAAGATAAAGTCACAATCAACAATATTGTAGCCAACTGACTTAGGCATTATGTCATTCACTACAAGATCCATTTTCCACTTTTGCTGCAACTCCAACATAGTTGCCTACACAATAGCATAATAAACCAGTATGTCTTAAATAGAACCATATATAAAGTAGTAAATCTACAATGTTTTCACTAAAACCACACCTACCGTAATCCAAGGATTTAGAATATGTCGACGAACACCATCTTTGCTACTCTGTTGGTCACCAACCAGTGTTTTTCCGACCATATGAATAATCTGTAAATCAATAATGCAACCTGAAGACCACATGAATTTGGAAATTATAATGAATTGGCATAAATGCTATCTAAGTGTGAAAGCTCTTGTACCATATTTCTTAAACACTTTCTACGACCAATGCTTGTGCAATCATCTCTAGTGAGGTGGAAATCATACATCTCAACAACCACCCTATGTATCATATAGATGAGTAAGTTAAAATTATAAAAAACAATAATAATGTTTCCAGCCAAATTAAATAGCATATGAAAGAATTACTGATCACATTCTGCAGGCTCAGGCCATCGTGTGCAAAATTCATATAATTCTTTCTTATTGACAGATGACTTGCCCTTCCCCTTCCCCTTTAAAGGTTGTTGCACATAAGGTGACATCTTTGGAGCTTTCCTGTCGCGCTAAGATCTCCTAACGGGCGACTCATCGTTGGCCTTCCTCTTTGATGATTCATCATTGGTGGATGAATCTGGCAAATCCTGGCCATCATTGCCCTTTTCTCGATCATCGTCATCTCTATGACCGATATCTTCCTCTTCATCACTGTCATCTTCATCTTTATCTTCATCTTCATTCTCTGCATCTTTTCCATCACCATCATCTTCATCTTCATTTTCTCCATCTTTCTCAGATTCATCACCATCCTGTGCCTTTTGCCACTCCTCACTTGACAGAGATATATGGTCTTCCACGTTTTCCTCTCCTTCACGATCACCCTCCCCCAAACTTTGACGTCCATCTCTTCCAACAAGGAGATTTGTTTGCAGTCGGAGAAGGTCTTGATGAACTTCATTTACACATCTTACTACCTTTTCCCATATTTGTTTAATTTCCTACAGAAAAACAGCAATATTAGTTCAAATTATTATAGAAATACTAATCATGCTTCAAAGTTGTAATGATTTCCTTACCGGATGTGTGAATGTGCCTACTGGAAGCTCACTTGAAGTATTTGTGGATGAGGATTCATGTAAAAGTCCATGGATACTGGTTCTTTCTATATGAACCCGATTCTTTATCCTATCTTGGTCCCAGTATCCTATTACACTTTCTCCATCAAGTCTAGGTGGTGGCCTCAAATGGTCATGTTGGAAAAAAAATATCTGTTCAAAGGATATTCATTATATACTTCAAACATTTATACAAAAAAAAAATACAAATTTCATATGGGTCATACCAGCAGGAAAAAGAGGCAGCCATTAACAGTCTTTTTCTTTTGCCCTCCACGCAAGGACCCCTTGTATGATGCAATTTCTCTGCTCAGCTCAGATAATATATAATCGCACCAGTCCCAATCTTTCCCTACTCCCTTTCTGCAGATTGCCTTCACAATTCTATCGGAGCATTTTGTGCTAGAGGTGGGGCAAAGAAATGTCCCAAGTGTGAAGACCATGAAGAGGGTTTCAAACTTCTTCATATCCTTTCCATTGAGAATCATATCCTTTAAATCAACTAGCCGTTGTCCAACAAATTGCCTCTTCATTTCTTGAAACTCAGTGCGATCAACACTTAAATTAATTTCCTTCCCACCGCAAGGTAACCCAAGTATTGATTTCACATCTTCAGGTTGAATAAAATATTTCCTGCCTTTAATCACAAGTGTTCTAGTAGGAGGATCAAAGGCAATCAACAAGTGCTCACACAATTCCCGCGGCAATTTTTTACATCCAAATTGTAATAGGGATCCAAATCCCATTTCTTCAACCTTCTTCTTCAATCTTTCATGCTGGTTGACATAGTCAACCATTTCCTTAAATTGACTCGGAGAGCATCGGGTCAAGAAGGGTGGTCCACTTCTTTTTCTCCCTTCTTCTTGTCATTTTCCTCTCTCCTCAAGGGCTCTCTTCTCATATATAGCCTTTTTCAGGCTTTGATAGCCTATTCCATGCTGCACGTATAGCCTCGTTTGCATCAATGGCATTCTTGTGTACTCCTTTATTTTTGGAATGAAATTCTTTCTTGCACAAAAAAAACCAATGAAACACACATTACATACCAACAACTAACAACATAACATTATGTCAAAATTGGAATTTCAATCTTACATAAATTGTATGAAACCAGTAATTCTTCGACCTTCACCTTTCGCCATTATTGGTTTATTTACCTGTGAAAGAAAAATTTTGTCACTAATCACATAGAATAGTTATGTGATTAAACCTCTTCCCACAAGACAGAAGTAGAACTTGTTTTGGCACCATGAGTAATGCAACCATTAGGCAACCTCAAGTGGTAGAAAAATAGGAAATCTCCAATAAAATGCATTTTAAAAATTTTATTGTTTATCATGCCAATAACATAAACTTTTCTTCAATACATTAAATATGTAGAATAATATACAACACATACTACCTCGACTTCTATGCACTTATTTCGATCATATCTATTGTACATTCAATTTAATCCTCCACAAATCATTTTTGTTAATCTAATCATTCAATTGTCAAAATATTAACCATTTCATTTCATTTCTCATCCAAACTTTAACAACACATAAAAGAATTTGCTCACTTTCACGTTATTTACTACCTAATACTTTGGGTTCAATTTACCAACCAACAATGTCAAATTCTATTGATGGTTAAGTTTGGCATTAATCATTAAGGGACTAAACTGAAAATGATCTGCAGCGGACCAAATTAAAACAAGTTCTCATGTCTATAAAGGACCAAACTATTTGGTTCTGTGTATGTGTAAAGAGAAAGAGAGAGCATGAAAGAAAGGCCATACTTGAGAGACATGGCTAGAAACTTCGGCAATGGTCCACTGAGATTGTTATAAGACAAGTCCCTGAATGTTTAGTGTTACCATATCAGCATAAATAAGAAGGACTCAACCAGTGGTGGTTTGCTTCATTTCTTAAGACACTTCATAGACTTGAGATAGCCACCCAACAAATGTCTTGGGGCTGAGAAAACCTATACTCACAAGAAAACAAGCTATGGGATTTTGGCTACTAAAGCAGGAAGGGGCCCAGACAAGCTATTGTTGTTTAGCCTCCTATTCTCATTATGGACAAAGAACATGACATTAAACTCTACATGAGAATTATAAATAAGGTAGAATGATAAACAATACTTGTGATGATATCTTAAGTCAACAATTAGACCGCAAACAGTGCTAATGGTTCCTTACCTATTTGTCTTCTGAATTTTACAAAAACCATTTAAAAACCATTTTCCCGCTTTTTCTTGGCAAAGTAGGACAAAAAGAAAAAAGAAGATAAAAGTTAACTCACAAGTACCGGAGACTATCCAAGTGGCCTACGGACCTAGGAATCACACCAGAGAATTGATTATTGGAAAGATCTCAAGTCTATAGCTTAGAAAGGGTTCCAAGTTTCGATGAGATTTTGCCACATATATTGTTGTTCTGCAGTTACCTACATTAATCAATCAACAAATTGAGATTAGAAATGTCAAAGACAAGGGAAACACATTAACAAAATGGGTTAAAACTCTAAACAATCAATTTGCAATTAGAATTATAGTAAACTTTCTCAGAGTTTGATAGTGACAAATATTGGTTACAAAAGTTATTCACAGGCATGGAAAATAGACTACACTATCAGAGGTAAAATATGTTTCACAATGTCGCGATGATAACTATATTTCCAAACCTTAATGAAACTCTATTCCCCCAAAATATCAGAAATAAAGTAAGGCACAAGGAATTAGAAAAATTGAGCAGCAGCTAGAAAAAATGGCAAGGCTACCTCACACTTGTCGAAGATTTGTCAAATTTCCTATGGCTCCTGATAAAGTTCCAGAAACAGACTGGCCTGGAGCTCCCCTGCAAAACCCAGAAGAAAAAAAATGAACTCGTCAAGCGTCTGAGTCTCTGAGAAAGCAAAACGTAGTAAAGAAGATCTCACAGGCATATAATAAGGGAATCAGGAGGGCAAGTGATTATGACCATATTCATGCAATTCCTCGCACACCATTATCAAAGTGATTTGGATTTAGAGGTGACTCCATAACATGCACTACCCTTAAATTAGTGAGCATAGAAGCATATAAGCTACCTTTTGGTTAGCAGAGATCAGCGAACAGCAGGCAGAGATCAGTTAGTTATGGCACTGCGTAGCGATGACGCAAATCAGGCAATTTTGCGTTGCGATGACGCGATTAGTTAGTTCCTGGGGAGATTGTATGAATAGAAAGCATGAACATTGACATAGGCCCGGTAAAATTATGACAGAACAAAATGGAAGAATATGCGTATAATTTAAAAAGAGTGTTAGATTTTAAAATATCTATCCAAGATGTGACAGACATAGGCATAGAACGGTAGAAATTGAAAATTACAAGTTCCATTAATTGCTTTAAGGGGAAGGAGAGCCTTTCAAGAAAAAAAAACTTAGATAAGAACAAAGCAATCATAATGTTGTGTAATGAAAAAAAAAGTTTTCTCTTTTTTGTTCCAAATTGTAACTTATTGGTACTTTAATGCTTCTAGGCTAAAAAGAACGCCTTGAGAAAATTATTAAAAGTCAAAGCAAAAAAGAGGATGAACAATATGACATTTCTTCTCCAACTTTCTAATAAGAAAAGTAAAAGAAAGCCAACATTCCCTGGGAAGTATCAATTAGGCATCTATAAAGCACCGTCAAAAAGTCCTTTAAGTTACTCCAAAAGATGCTTATAAATGTTCAAAGACTCTATTGTGAATACACAAAAGGCTAGTGTACAGGTATAAGACTTCACATAAGGAGCAAGGAAGGTAAAAATAGGAGTATAACTTCCACTGCACGCCATTCTAAGGATGAATGGGACCATAAAAAATAGAGGCTTATTCACTGACACAGAAGTTGAGCTTCAAAACACCACAAATAGCATCTATTAAACCATACGGTCTTTTCAACAAAAGGCAAGAAGGCAGCCCATGATGCAAATTATTAGACAGAGGTTATGATCGCCTTGATCTCATAAAAATATACATTACGATAAACATCAACATTGATAAGCGTCCAAAAAAAAGAAAATCGGAACAACATTTTTAAAATACAAAAACAGAGTCACAAAATATTAAAAATAATTTTAGGTTTGACTCAAAATTTCAGTCTACTATACACTCAATTGAAAAAGAGATCACTGCATCATAGATAATACAATTAATTCTTCTTTGTTGGGAAAGAACTATAAAAAATCATTGCAGTTTCATCTATTTGTACAGAATGCAGAACTGGCACAACATATAATTTCCAAGACATGGACTCAAATATTCAGAGAGAAGAAAACCTTTGCAGCAACATTCGGGTCACTTATCTCTGAACTTAATAGAAATATGGAAGACAAAATAAAACGAATTGTAAGAATCTGCGCAAGATCAACCTGATAGATTAAAAATCAAACATCATCATTATTCAACCACACCCCCCCCCCCCCCAAAAAAAACCCGGCCACTTGCAGGCATGCAAATCCAAGATGAGGAACTAAGATTTCTCAGAAGCTTACTATACTCTTGAATTATTGTGTTTTGAATTGTGCACAAAATCTACTGGATTATGCTAGGCAATAAATACTCAAGCTCGTTGGAATTGGATGATCGTACATACAAACAAAGGCTCAAACTCAAACAGACAAACAACTAAGTTTTTCTTTCAGCGACGCAACTTGATGCCTACACCATGATAGATTACCAGATACGTCCAAAGCTTAAGTAAATAGAAAACAAAGATTTGCTTGATTTCCATGTTTTAGAAAGTGACAGAACCCAAACAAAAACTATAGAATATATATGAGAACTAACAGACCTTTGTGAAATTAAGATAGCAAAACAGACAAACCATCAGAATGGCAAAATTGCCTGGGTACAAAACAGGGAATAAAAGCAGAAAATAGAAAAACAGTTTATGCTCCTTTCGTTTTAAAGTAGAAAATAGAAAAGCAGAAAACAGCGACTATGCGAATCAAACTGACCACGGCAATGCGAATCAATGATGAGAGGCCACCAACGTGGCAAGATGACGTTTTTCGATGGCTGTGGTGCTCGTTTTGTTTGCAAAATACCTCCCTCCATCTCAGAGCTTCGACAACGTCTCACTGAGTCAGGCCGTCAGGGATGAAAATGTGGGAGTTAGGGCAGTCTCTCAGCATCAGCGTTAAGGGACACTTCATTAAGGGTAGTGTAGTCATTTCGTTTCAATCTTTTGGGTCAGTTTCGGACCTTGGTCTGTTTCTGCAATTTTGGAATGTTTGGATCCATAATTGGCATTAAATGTAACTTTTGGTCTTCAAATGTCATTCTCCCAATAAAAAATCGCTGTCATACATGCTTAAATACTTGCTGCATTAGTGTCCACATTTTCAATCGATGAATACAATAGTTATAAAAATTTAAAACATTAACAAAAGTATTGCTATTCTTTGTCGAAAATCACATTAACCAAATAAAATAGTGATAGATTCCCATGCTTTGTAATTGCAATTGTAAAAAATTATGAAACATATAAACATATTTTTTAGGAAAGAGGATAACATATCCTTTTCTTTTGTTTCTTTTTTTTTTCCTCTTTGCACTTTTTGGCATGTTTTAAAAATAAAAGACTATCCACTGAAATGATTTGTTATAAAAAAAAAAGAGGAACAAATTTTATTAAAAATTATTGTGCTGACATAAAATATTTATAATAATTAACAAATAGAGAAAATTAGTGCTACTTAACAAAGTAAAAAAAATAGTTGAATAATTGAATAAATATATTAGTGGGAAAAATGCAAGGGTAAATTAGATAATAAATACCATAAAGGAAAAAAGTACAAAAACATACCTTAAATTTGTAAAATTATATTGAAGTACCAATGTACCAAATTGTAAATATTGTTATTGAGGGAAAAACAATTTTGTCTCTCCCTCTTTTTCCCTTTGATCTTTGTGGATTTATAATTGAATATCGTATATTTGCAACTGATATTTGTAGATTTACAACATCGTTGTAAAATATATTGATTGGCCAATAGAGAAAGCCCCCTTTGATGGTTGACCATCGCAACAAACTAGATGACAATTGCTGTTATCAAAGATTCTATACTAGTTGACCATCAAAGGCCAACGGGATAGCAAATCCACGAATATTAGTTGCAAATGCATGAAGATTAGTTGCAAATAGCTAAAAAAAATAAACCTCCATATATTTGCAACTGATATATATAAATTTAAAAAATGTTCTACCTAGATTTGCAGTTAATATGCGCACATTTTCAACTAAAAAGAATAATCCCACACACATTTGTAATTAATACACATAAATTTGTAACTCTTATATCTATATTTGTAAACCACAAAAAAAAAAAAAGCAACAGCAGCCACTAAAAAATAGGAAAAGAAAAAGAGGGAAGAAGATGGCAGAAGGGAAAGAAGAAGGATGAAGGGAGATCTAGAAGCACCATCAAGGGATCATGTGAAGGCAAGTAAGGGAGGTGATGGTGAAGGTAGATCTAGTGACATTGAGAATCTATAACCCAATGATGATAAAAGCTTTTTGCTAGATTTAGAGAGGATGAGGCGGCTTGTGAGATTTGTATCGATAAGAGTGATGATGAAGGCTTCTTCCTTGATCCAAAGTTATCGATGTTGTCATCAGCAAGGATGACCTTGCTAAGTGATGATGAAGGCGGAGGAGGGAGATTGAGGAGGAAGGAGATGATGGAGGGATGGGGGAGATAAGAGCGATAGTTCACGTAAAAGGGTGGAGGATGAGGGAGATAGTCAGTTAAAGAAGAGGAAATAGGGGAGAGGAGATGATAAGAGGAAGAAGGAGAGAGGAGGAGGAATGGGAGGAAGGGAGAAAGGAAAAAGGAAGGGTAAAATTGTTATTTCACGTAATAAAAATGTATATAATTAGATATTTTGGTAACTTATTGTAAATATGAAAGTTTAGGTATACTTTTGTAAATTTGTTCTCTTAGGGCATTTATCTGTAATTTGCCCAAAATGTATGCTCGTTGGCCATTTAAAAAAAAAAATGACGATGCTGGTGCGTTGTACAGGTTCCTGGCCCAAAAAAAAAAAAACGATGCGAGTAAAAAGGTCACATGCATCTCATTAGAAAAAATTGAGGTACTACATTTAAAATATATAATGAAGAAAACTGAAAGAAGAAGAGATGCCCCTTTTTCTTTTTCTTTTTCTTTTGGGCTCTTCAACCTGTGAGTTCTGCGGCCGAGGTTCGATTAACTATCTTGGCGACCACCGAACTCCTCGCCGTCCGTCCGCCGGAGGCTTGACGACCTGCGCTGAAGGTCGAGGGAGTCGCATCGATCGCTTTCGGCTTCAGCTTCTACACCACGCCGTTGTCAAGGGTTAGGGTTTTGAATCATTAAAATATCCGCCTAACGATTCAGACTTAGAGTGCGGGCGATGGCCAACTCCGGTGTCGGAACCAAATTTACGTCTGTGAATCTGAACAAATCCTATGGTCAGCATTCTCACCATCATTCATCCCATTCTAGCTCTTTCGCATCCAGTCGATCGCGACCCAGTGGTCATGGAGGTGGAGGGGGTGGTATGGTGGTCCTTTCAAGGCCCCGCAGTTCTCAGAAGGCTGGGCCGAAGCTTTCTGTTCCGCCCCCCCTGAATCTGCCTTCCTTGAGGAAAGAGCATGAGAGGTTTGATTCTCTGGGATTGGGCGGAGGGCCTGCTGGAGGAGGGGTTTCTGGAAGTGGGTCTCGTCCCAACTCATCTGGTATGGGGTGGACCAAGCCAGCCACTGCCGCTTTGCAAGAAATAAAACCATTTGGGGAACAGACAGTTGACGGATCGGACAATGGGTTGCGTCCTGAGGATGGGATTAGCAGGGGTAGCAGTGCATATATGCCACCTTCAGCTCGATCAGGTGTGGTTGGAGTTAGCCCCGCTACACCTGCTGCTGCTTTAGCCCATCCTACTGTAGAGAAGGCGGCTGTGCTGAGAGGTGAAGATTTTCCTTCATTACGGGCCACTTTGTCTTCAGGGCCACCTCAGAAGCTCAAGGAGAACCTGAATACGAAACATAAGCAAGTGGTAAGTGACAATTTATCCACTGAGCAGAAGTATGGTTCACGTTTGAGCTTACATGTTGACCTACAGTCTCAGTTCCATCCATCCCATCGTAGTGTTAACAATGGACTGAGCGAGGATGGCAGCGAAACTCACAGTTTTCGTAGTTCTCATGCTGTGGACCATGATAGGAAACAAGAAGAGTATTTCCTGGGTCCTCTGCCCATAGTGCGATTGAACCCAAGATCTGACTGGGCTGATGATGAGCGTGATACCGGTCATGGTTTGACAGACAGGAGTAGAGAGGCCAGAGATCATGGATTTTCAAAGAATGAAGCTTATTGGGACAGAGACTTTGATATGCCCAGAGTTAGTTCAATGCCGCATAAGCCTGCTCTTAGTTTTGACAAATGGGGACAGCGGGACAATGAAACTGGAAAAGTTTCTTCTAGTGAAGTTCCTAAACTAAACCCTGTCAGAGCATCTAGTAGAGAGGGACGGGAAGGAAATTCTTGGAGAAATTCAACTTTTTCTAAGGAAGGGTTTGTTATTCAAGGTGTGGGAAATGAGAAAAATGGTGTTGGTGAAAGGTCATCCAGCATGAATAGAGAAGTGGGGAAGGATAATAAATATATACCATCTACCTTCCAAGATAGTCTTCATGATGATTTTAGAAAGAGGGAAATGGGGTATGGCCAGAAAGGGAGACAACCTTGGAATAACACAATGGAGTTATATGGTGGCCGAGGGCCTGAGCGAAATGTGAGGGATAGTTTTGCTGGTAATGAACAATACAATAGATATAGCTCTATTTCTGTCCAGAGCCCAGTGATTAAATCCTCAACTTCCGTCAGTGTTAAAGGGCTTCCTGCAAATGATCCACTGATTAATTTAAATAGAGAAAAGCGCACTCTACCAAAGGGTGAAAAGGCTTTCCTAGAGGATCCTTTTGTGAAAGACTTTGGATCTTCTGGTTTTGATGGGAGGGATTTTTTTTCTACAAGTCTTGTTGGGGTGGTCAAGAAGAAGAAAGAGGTGCTTAAGCAAACGGATTTTCATGATCCTGCTAGAGAATCTTTTGAGGCTGAGATTGAAAAAGTTCAGAGGATGCAAGAACAGGAGCGGCAACGGAACATTGAAGAACACGAAAGAGCACTGCAGTTAGCTCGAAGAGAAGAAGAGGAAAGATTAAGGCAGATCAGAGAACAGGTAAATCCATATGAGAAAATATATTCATTATTTATTTTTGGATAAACTCGATTCATCCTCCTTGATGTTTAATCAAATGTCACTCAACCCCCAATTTGTTCAAATATAACTCCAAATCATTTGATCAATCTAAGTGACAACATGATCAATTATTCTAGCCTAATATTGTATTTAACTCAAGTTGAATAGAAAAGTTGATTTATAAAATTTTTATTTTATTTAATTTTGTCTAAAAATTAGCATGTGTAGTAGCAAAATTGGCAAAATAAAGCTTTTTGACGAAATCAAAGTTTTTTTTTTAAGTGAAAACAATGCTAAATTACAAATCAAAGCATGTGGGTTTGTAGCCCCATCAATGTCTATAAACAGTAAATCTCCTAAAACTCCAGGTTGATGAACTCTGAGCCAGACAAAAGTTTGCCAACCAATATGACCCATAATTACATTCCTTGCAAGTGTGGATAGTTTGAATTTGCCAATTCTGCTCCCTATTTACCTGGATTCTATGTAAAATATGGCATCTAGCGTCATCTGGATCTAACAAGTCTTTAAGCCTTGAAACAAATATGGGAAATGTAGAGTTAAAAAAATTCCTAGAAAAGATATTGAAAGAAAAATTGGAAAAGAATTTAATTTAAATATAAAAAGTTGAAAAATACCAAATTCAGTTTTTATGTAACTTGATTTTTTTTAAAAAATTTCTTGATCAGTCTATTTAGTTTTTAAATTTCTTTCTCTTATATAAAATAAATTTATAACTTCAGTAATCCATATTCTAATGCTTTTAAAAGAATACATTTGATAAATTTAAATTTAAATTCAATAGATAAGATGTTTCCATTTATTTTGAATCAACTTCCGAAGGATATATCATTAGAATACTTAATTGTGCTATTAGTCAAATAAATCAAATGGAGTGGAGTGTAATATTTGGACAATTTTGGAGTGGATTGTCATTTGAATAAACCTCAAGGTGAGTGAGTGTAGAACTTACTCTTTATTTTATTATGTAACAATATAATTATTGTTTGGGATTTAAAATTTGTAATTTGGGGCAACAGGGGTACTTTGGATGTATTTAAGGATTTGAATGAAGCCTTTTAGCCTATGGTTGTGCTAGTTATATTTATAGTTGTTACCTTTGATTATTAATATATTGAATTGGTCATTAATTTGGAGAATTTTGCTATTTTATTTATATCTCCTCCTGTTCTCATCTATAGGAAGAGAGGCAGAGGAGGGTGGAGGAGGAAGCAAGAGAGGCAGCATGGAGAGCAGAACAAGAACGAATTGAAGCTTTGCGGAAAGCTGAAGAGCAGAAAATTGCTAGGGAAGAGGAGAAACGAAGGATTCTCTTAGAAGAAGAGAGAAGGAAACAAGCTGCTAAGCAAAAGCTTTTAGAATTGGAGGAAAGGATTGCTCGAAGGAAGGCTGAAGCAGCCAAAGTTGGTAATGATTATTTGGCTATTGCAGATGAGAAAATGTCTGGGATATTAGAGGAAAAAGAAGCATCCAGGCATGCAGATGTGGGCAATTGGGATGACAGTGAAAGAGTGGTTGAAGGAATCATACGTTCGGCATCTTCTGATTCATCAGTGAATAAGCCGCTGGAGACTGGTTCAAGGCCTCAGTTTTGTAGAGATATTTCTTCCTCTTTCGTGGATAGAGGGAAACCCGAGAATTCATGGAGAAGAGAAGTATATGAGAATGAAAGAAACTCAATGTTCTATTCCCATGGCCAAGGTACCGGTCAAAAGAGTCCAAGCAGACATTCACCAATTGGTGGAAAGCCATTAATGAGAAAAGAATATGATGGAGTTGCTGGATTCATGACCTCAAGGGCCTCTCATAAAGGAGGGGTTGTGAAGGCTCATTTAGATGAATATGCTTATGCAAAAGGGCAAAAGGGGAATCAACCAGGAGATGGTGATCATTTTAGCAGAAATACAGATATTGATTCTGATTTTCCTGATAATTCGGAGAGGTTTGGTGATGGTTGGACGTCAGATCGTTCTTGTGGCAATATGTTTTCTGTATATTCTGAGCATTGTTATTCAAATTCTGAATCAGATGGAAGTTATGCTTTTGGGAGGTCACGGTATTCTGTGAGGCAGCCTCGGGTTCTTCCACCTCCATCACTGACTTCTGTGCCCAAAACCTACAGGGATGGAAATGGACATCCTGGTCCTTCTGCATTCCAAGAAAATGACATGCCAACTGGTTATGACGGTGCATATCAGCAGCATCCTGGACAACTGGAAGTAGTTGGTACTTTGCTGGATAATAATGAGAATGTGGATCATAAAGTTGAGAGCACCCCTGTAGCAAGGTGTGATTCTCAGTCTTCACTCTCTGTTTCAAGCCCACCTAGTTCTCCAACACACCTCTCTCATGATGATTTAGATGAATCTGGAGTTTCTCCTGTGATGTTGGCTTCTGGAGAAGGCAAAAATGGCTCTCTCAGTGGTCAGCAGAATGAATCAGTCATAATGCCTGCAAAATCCGGGAATGAGAATGTAGTTAGTTCCTCATGTGCGTTCTCATCAGGTGATGATGAAGAATGGGCTACTGAGAACAATGGACAGTTCCAGGAACAAGAAGAATATGATGAAGATGAAAATTATCAGGAAGAAGATGAAGTGCACGAGGGAGATGATAATACTGCCCTCACCCAGGAGTTTGAAAACATGAATTTAGAGGAGAAAGGTTTGCCCCACATATTAGGATTTGATGAGGGTGTTCAGGTTGGGATGCCAAATGATGAATTTGAAAGAAATTTAAAAAGTGAAGAAACATCTTTCATGGGACAAGCATCTAGTGGCACTCTAGAACATGTATGTTTTGGCAACACTTGCAGTGATGACATAACCCTTCAAGCTGTCAACTCTAAAGCCAATCTTAATGGTTCTAGTATATTCCAGGATTCTGAGAAGTCAATACAAATACAAGATTTGGTCGATCAGTCTAGTAAAGCTCAGATATCAATAGTATCTGAAAGTTTAGACAATGTGGAAGCTTCTAACAATGACCTATCTGCTCATCATAGTGAATTAACTTCAGATACTAGTGCTCCATATTTGTCTTTGGATCTATCCAATATGTCTAATGTGGCTACTGCTTCAAGTCAAGTTGAGGTACCAGTCAAACTTCAATTTGGTCTTTTCACTGGTCCATCTTTGATACCATCTCCTGTTCCAGCCATACAAATTGGTTCTATACAGATGCCATTGCATTTGCATCCGCAGGTTGGTGCAACTCACTCTCACATGCACCCATCACAGCCTCCTTTATTTCAATTTGGCCAGCTAAGGTATACATCTCCCATATCTCAGGGGATGATGCCTGTTGGTCCTCAATCATTGTCTTTTATTCAGCCTAGTATTCCATCAGAAATTTCTTTCAATCATAACTCTGGAGGTCCAATGCCAATTCAAACTGGTCCAGATGTTATTGATGGCTTTGTTAGAAGTGAGATTAGGTCTCCTGCTGTTGATAATCAACCAATTAATTTAAGTCATGTAAATCTATCTCACGGATCACAGCTAATTGAGGGTGCTGAAAATATGGCTGGAATAAAGCAGAGCCAAACACTGGTTCCTCATGATGGTAATAGTAGCATTATGACATCTACTGGTTTCCAAATGGATGAACAGGGGCAACAACCTTTAGCTGCGAAGAGCAGCAGTACCTCATCCGATGCTAGAGAATTCAAAGGTCAACCTCATGGTAGAAACATGTCACTGCACTCAGCATCAACAGAGAAAGGTTTTGAAGAGTCAAAGGCACATTTTCCAGCATCTGGTCACAGAGGAAGGAGATATGCCTTTGTGGTAAAAGGTTCTGGCTCAAGATCATCCGGTCCAGCCCCAAGGTTAAATCACCCTGAAACCAGTGGATTTCAGAGGAGGCCTCGTCGAAATGTCCAGCGCACTGAGTTTCGAGTTCGTGTTAGTGGGGAGAAAGGGCTGTCCTCGGGCTTGGTTTCATCTGATCAGTTTTGTTTGGATAGCAAATCAAATATCAATGGGACAGGTACAGGCACGTCTGCAAGGACTGGACCTAGGAAGGCTTTTTCCAACAAAGTGGGAAAACAGGCAGTGGAATCAGCATGCATGAACTTAGCTACGGATGTGACACAGGATGTAGATTCTGGGGGTGGGGTTGACAAAGTTGATGGAAAAGAATCAATAAAGATTTCTGGACAGGGTCATCTTAAACGGAATATATGTTCTGCAGAAGAAGTTGATGCTCCTTTGCAAAGTGGAATTATACGTGTGTTTGAGCAACCGGGAATTGAAGCTCCTAGTGATGGAGATGATTTTATTGAAGTCAGATCAAAGAGGCAAATGCTAAATGATAGGAGAGAACAGAGAGAGAAAGAAATCAAGGCTAAGTCACGGGTTGCAAAGGTTCAAAAAGTACGTAATTTCTATTGGTTCATATGTAACATGATTTTGTATATCACTTTTTTGATTCATGTGGAGTTAATTTGTTTTATGCCAGATGTTGCGGAAACCTCGTTCTACTTCACATGGTGCTGAGGCCATGGATAATTCTAGCAGGGGAACCCTACCTATAAGGGAAGCAGCAAACAGTAGTCACTCTGATTTTGTTCTTCCTGATGGGCATGAAATGTCAAAGATTGAAATGTCATCTGGATCTGTGTCCCAACCATTAGCTCCTATAGGCACACCTCCTTTGAAAATTGATGTTCAGGCTGATTTAAGATCACAGACAAGCAGGTATTTGGTGCCCTGTAAGATTTTGTTTTGCACTCATTATGTGGAAAATATTAATCATATTTTTCCCACAGGTCACTTCAGATGAATCTCCCAGCTGTCTCTGGTGGAGGAAGCAGCTCTGGGGCTGGTGTGATATTTGAGAGCAAGAATACGGTTCTTAATAATGTTCAGACATCTCTGGGCAATGCACAAACTAGTCAACAGGTATAAACCTTTCTCTTCCCAGCTTCTACCACTGCAATAGAAATGCTTTCTTGAATCTGTCCTGTGAACTTCACTATGTCATTAATGCTTCTTTGTTTGGATTTCACATTAGAAGAAACATGGTTTGACTTTTATGGTATCCCTTTGTTGCAGACTTGCACTGATCTAATGGGAAAACTAGTATCATCATATTCCTATGTATAAAATAGTTTGCACAGAAGATTTACCCATAATCTATTTTTTCTCATTTCACATCATACTGTTGAGTGACAAATAACTTCATTTGTTGGTGTTCTTTGAGATTTTGTTTTTGGGGGGAGGGTGGGTGGGGGTGGGAAGAGGGATCACGACTGCAACTGATCAAATATAGTGTTGCCATGATCTTGTGAATCAAAAGTTATATTGGTCTGAGAACCTGCATACATTTTTCTTTTCCTGAAATTATTTGCTAAGTAGGTTGTTGATCTTCTTAAAACTTATTACAATGGCAGTTCATGGCCCTTACACAGAGGCAACTTGATGAGGCTATGAAGCCTCAACAATTTGATTCCCAGGCTCCTGGTGGAGATCTAACGGGGAACTTCAATAAGCCGAGCATGCCTACATCATCCATCTTGACAAGAGAAAAGCCATTTTCTTCTGTTGCCAGCCCAATCAATTCGTTGCTCGCTGGAGAGAAAATTCAATTTGGTGGGCAATTAAAATTTTGATGGCAATGCTCTTGCTGTTTAGATAATATTTCTGAAAATTCAGTTGACTTACTAATGGAGGACTTGTGTTTCTTTATTCAGGGGCTGTAACATCTCCGACTGTACTTCCACCTAATAGCCGTTCTTTGTCTCATGGAATTGGCCCTTCTTGTTCAACTATGTCAGACATGCAGATATCGCATAACCCTGCTGGATCCGATCATGATTGCAGTCTTTTCTATAATAAAGAGAAACACAGCAACCGATCCCATGACAATTTAGAAGATTGTGAAGCTGAAGCTGAAGCAGCTGCTTCAGCTGTTGCTGCTGCTGCAATCAGCAGCGATGAGATTGCTGTAAATGGTTTGGGTACTTCTATCTCAGCTTCAGATGCTAGAAGTTATGGAGCAGCAGATATTGATGGTACAGCAGCTGATGGATATTATCTGCCCTTATTGACTTATACTTTTCTCTTTTGGGATTATGCTTATGTTACATAGGACCATTCTACATCTTTTATTTATTTTTGTAAGCTTTTTGGGCAGGAGTTGCTAGTAATCAGCAATCAGCTAGTAAATCTAGATCTGAGGAGCCTCTAAGTGTATCTCTTCCTGCAGATCTATCTGTTGAGAATCCACCAATTTCATTATGGCCACCCTTACCAAGTCTGCAAAATTCAAGTCAAATGCTCTCACATTTTCCTGGAGGCCCTCCTCCTCATTTTCCCTTCTATGAAATGAATCCTATGATGGGTGGTCCTGTTTTTGCTTTTGGACCACATGATGAGTCTGCATCTACAACACAACCACATTCCCAAAAGAGTAGCATGCAAGCATCAGGGCCAATTAGGAGCTGGCCGCAATGCCATTCTGGTGTTGATTCTTTTTATGGACATGCAGCAGGATTTACAGGCCCTTTCATCACTCCTCCCAGAGGCATCCCAGGTGTCCAGGGGCCACCGCCACACATGGTTGTTTATAACCATTTTACACCTGTTGGACAATTTGGACAAGTTGGTTTGAGTTTCATGGGTACCACCTATATCCCATCAGGAAAGCAGTCTGATTGGAAGCACAACCCCACATCATCTGCTACAGTTGCTGGTGAAGGTGATATGAACAATATGAATATGGCAACGTCACAGAGAAATCCTGTTAACATGCCTGCTCAAGTTCAGCATCTTGCTCCTGGTTCACCACTTCTGCCAATGGGTTCGCCGCTGGCCATGTTTGATATTTCTCCTTTCCAGGTAAAGTGTTGATAAGTGATTTGGAGATAATATCTTAAATGGCCATATTTAGCTTCTGCTTGATTTTGCTGTACAGCAGTGGGAGGGTAGTATATTCTAGCTAGTGTTAATCAATGTTGGTTTATTTTAGTTCAATTTTTCCAATTTTGTGCAAAATGATAATGAGGTTAACGTACTTTACTGTGTCACAATTTAGCTGTGTTAAGTGGTTAGTATTGTTTGGGTTACTTAGCATTTGTGTGAAATCTTGTGCCAGTCCTCTCCTGAAATGTCAGTTCAAGCTCGTTGGCCGCATGCCCCTAATTCGCCACTTTCACCTATTCCTCTATCAATGCCACTGCAGGAAGGAGTGCATACTTCTCAGTTTAGTCACGGTCCTTCTGTTGACCAGCCAATGAGTGTGGATAGGTTTCCCACTTCTCAAATTTCAGCCCCTTCTGATGGTGATAGGAATTTTCCTACAGGAACTGGTGTAAATTTTAACCGGTTGCCTGATGAACTTGGACTAGTGGACCCTTCAAACTCCTCAGCTGCTAAGCAATCACCACAGAGCAGTGTTGTCAAGACTCAATCTGTGAGCACCATTGCTGATGCTGCCAAGGTTGATATTCAGAGTGGCAATGGCAACAAAATCAGTAGTCAGAATGCAAGCGCTGCTTTCAAGAATCAGCCCTTGCAGCAAAATAATGTAGCTCCTCAGCAGTATGATCATTCTTCAGGGTATACTAATTATCAGAGAAGTGTTTCACAGAAAAATGGTTCCGGGGGCGAATGGTCTAGCCGAAGAATGGGGTTGCAAGGAAGAAACCAAACTTTAGGTGGTGCAGATAAGAGTTTTTCATCATCAAAGGTGAAGCAAATCTATGTGGCTAAGCAGACCACTACTGGGTCATCAGTGTCGTGAGGGGGTAAGAAAGAGCTGCTAGATTTGATAGTAGTGCACATGCTTTACCAATATATTTTGATCTGGCAGAAAAATAAAAATTTTGTTTAGTTTCTACTTCGCTGGTAGTTCTGGCTGAGCATTAGATAGGTTTTTTTTGTTGGATCCATTGGATTGTATGAGTTTGTGCGGCTGATCCTCCTGATGGAAGCTGCTGTGAAGTGATTGATATTAGTTTTATGCTTTTTCATTATAAGTTTTGATATGGTGTTTTTTTTTTAAAGTCAAGACAAACATCATTTCTTTGTTGTCCACCTCATTGAATCTCCTGAAGACCTGAAAATGAATGTCTGCTCTGCGGCAATGCACACCTTGCATGAAGCTGCACCATTTCTTTGTTAAAATTACTTTCTTAAAAAAAAATTACGAAGAAATCATTTTGAAAATTATGATTGAATCCCTTTGAAACTAATTTTTCAAAGCAGATATTAGGAAATGTTAAGTTTTTCTACAGTTTGTGTTAGAAAATTTTTTTCAAGTTTAGGATGCATTTCAAGAGATTTTTTGGTTTAAAATAAAAGAAATAAACGGAGATTATTGGAAAGGTTGTTTGGTGCATTTAAATTTTTTCTTTCGAAGACATCTTTTATTAAAGAGGGTATAAGTTTTCCACATAATTAATAGTATAGATACAAGTTTTCGGTATCATGAGGGTATTTCTAACATAAATATTTTATTTATGACAAACTTAATGATTTTAATAATTTTTAACAATTTTTCTTAGTTTATTAAAACCAGAAGTAGTTTTATTCTTTCAGGTGACCAGAAAGGAAAGGGTGTATCATGTTAAAGTTCAGTAACGTTAATTAGCAATGCTTCATCTGTTTTAAATCTCTAAGATTTAACAGAGCTAGTCCGTTGTTTCAGAAGAAAAAAAGAAAAAATAATTATTTAATACCTATATTTAACATCAATTTTTAAATTAGTCTCTATAATTTATTATTTTTTTTGTAAGTCACTCCTCATAAATTAATTCTGTTAAAACATTAGTCCCTACAATTTTCGAAAGTTCAGATTTTGCTCCCTAAACCTGCCGAATTGGGCTGAGGTGGAGGGCATTTGGGATCTTGACTCAAGAAACACATCACCGGCCATGAGTTGAGTCAACAAAACGCAGCACAAGAACAGGCAATAACACAATAATAATGGACACTAAGAGGAACTCGAAAAAGGATTTGCCCTAAGAGAGGATCGGGTCATTCGTTACAGTGGATTTAGTGGGTCGTTATTTTTTATGCATGTGCCATCTGAGGCTCGTCAGATGCAGGTGCGAGAATTTCAAGTGGAACAAACATTTCTTACTTATTTTATAACTGTTGCTCCTACTGCAGTTAATCTCGTGATGTCTTGGAGGGGTTGATGGGGGATGTAGGGGTAGTAGGAGAGGCAGAAAGAGGAAAGGGTACACACAAGTTCTGTTTAAGAAGACAAAGCTCCCTTCTGCATCTTTATCACATCTTCACCGTCAAGGTTCCTACTAACTTATAAATTGTATGGAGGCCAAGTACTAAATTTGACTTTTACACCTTACGAGAATTTATATTTGTGTATATATATATATATATATTGTTAACATATATAGAGATCTATAGAGAACAAACATTTCCTTGAAGTGCAAATTCGAGCAAGATCATATATATATATATATATATAATAGATTGATTATTGAGTTGTAGAAATTAGGAACTCATGGTTCCCTTCTTTCTCGTTCTTCAGGTTCTTCACATTACACACACAATATAATGTACTCATATTATGATACATACTATACTCTATCAGGTATAATGTATTGATAATTAAGTTGTAAAAATATAAAAATATAAAAGAGACAGAGGTTATGTTGCCCATATGAGTGCCTATATGTACAAAGAAAGCAACCTTAGAAAGGGGTTAATATACAGGAGATTGTGTGTGTGTGTGTGTGTGTGTGTATGAGAGAGAGAGAAATGTGCTGGTATTTTATTTCCACCCCATTTAATTATTGGCAACCTCCGTCATTTCATTTACACCAATGAAATGAATATCCAAGTCCATCAATAGTACTAGTTATGACTGGAAATGAAAAAATAGGCCATAAACATCAGAAGACGGTAAACCTAGATCATAAGATTTGATGTAAGAACATTGGCATAGAGAAAAAGAATATGTATGAGAACATAAGGCTACATTTTGACCTCTGTTTTATAGAGCCAAAAACAGTAACGTTAATAGGATGCTTGGGTGCAGTTCGTAGCGATTGCTTTAGGTGCTAGAATGGAGACTCAGAGTTGCATATCAGGGACGCAAAGAACATGTCAAATGAAGTCGGTGAAGTTGAGTAGTGTTCCAACCCTTGACAAAGCCACTCTTACTTTTTAAGCCACTAGTTTGCTAATATTATTGTCCGTCATGGAAGACAAATTGAGGATCTATCGATTGAACTCGTGGACATTACAAAGAAAAATCATTCTTCTAATCGATCTATCGATATTAATGACTGATTAAAGATCCATTCATGTATTGATATCGAGTCTGAATTATGGTGCACTACATATTCTAGTGACTAACAGTAACTGAAGAAATCATTCTCTACTCTGGCGAAGATGGAATGTGATTCACATGAAGTCAGGGTGGATATCTTCTTCTACCATTTCCTCATTCGTTATGACCTCTAAAACACTGTTGTTCCATGGATCTGTATGGCCTATAAAAGCTTTATTGCATCCAACTTGGAGGCTCTCATCTTCCTCAGTTACGTAATCCTTCCATTTGGAGGTTGCTCTGCTCATTGTCGGTTGACATCTCTGAGGCCTCTGATCATCTGTTTCTATGTAATTGTTCTGACTCACTGCTAGCTGACCCTTCTCTGCATCAGGATGAATGCATTTAGCTTAGCTTAATAATGCTCATTCAATGACTAATTAGTAAGAATCTAATTCTTCTCATTGTTACATTCTCTTTTTCTGAAATTCTTCAATCACCAAGCTATTGATTTGCCCCTTTTGATTCCTTTTGAAAAATATGAAGAAATTGCATTTACGTCACATTGATAAGTGAGCTCAAAAACCCCTGATCATCTCGTTTGCTATTTGTAATGAAAAATGAATTTTGTCATCACATACAAAATGAAATGGTTAATGTCCATTTATCATTATTCATAAATGACTATTTTTCATCACGAATTGAGAGTATCAAAGCTTTTCAAACAATCATACCTTCACCTTGCAAAATGATCTTCTTGTTGGTATTCTTCTTTGAGAAACGAGGCTTGAGAAGCTTATCACTTCCGCCACTACCCAACCCAGGGGAGTAATTTTGTAATCTAGGCTTCTTGAACATGCCCTTCTCCAATTCTGTCACAACCTTCACCTCAACACAATCACCTATGTTGAATCAAATTCAAATCATGTTATCACAACAAGTTAAATTCACCTCAACGAACAGAAACCCAATTTAATCTTTAAGTCTATAATGACCATCCTGTTCTACTTCTGCTCGCTCTTTGATGTGATTATCCTCTGGATCGAGGTACTCAGTCCAATCGCTTCGCTTCTTCCTCTGATTCATCTGCAGGTTAAGCTTGTCGTCGTCGTTTATGATCTGCTCATCCAGCGCTGGAGCTAGGGTTTCGGCGAAGAGCGATTGTTCGTCGAGAGATTTACGGGACATATTGAAGGTCTGTACGAAGGCGCGGATGTCTTTGGCGATGAATCCCCGAGCGAAGACTTTAGTCAAGGACTGCTTCTGGTTGCAGACGGCGCAGTTCCATTTGTTACTGCTCTTCTTCTTCTGCTTCACCTGAACATCATCGACAATGGGATCGTATAAATCATAGAAACAGAGAGACCGAGAAAGAGAAAGATAGAAGGAAGAGATAGAGAGATAGAGAGAGAGAGTGCCTGCATGGTGGAGCATTGGAAGCACTGAACGGCGATGAAGATGGTGGGTGCCATTGTTGCGAAGGAAGAGCAACTCTACTTTCGCGGGCTCAGAGCTAATATTGCCAGAATTTGAAATTTGATGTTGCTTTGCTTTCAGAGACACGCTGGCGAGCAGAATTTCCCTTTCCCAATGGTATTTGATTTTTGTACTCTCTTGTTTTTTTTTTAAATATAAATCTTTTAAGTTTTTAAGTAAAAATTATTTTGACATTTTGTGAATTTTTAAAACATTTGTAGATTTAAAATTTTAATAAAATATTAATTATTTTTTTACTATTTTAATAAAATAGAATATTCAAGAGAACATTTAAATAAAAAATTTTAGTATTATTAAATTTTACAATAACCTGAATCATTTAATGGTTACTTGGTATATGTGAAAAATTATGAAATGATGCTTTTTGTGAAGAGAAGAAAATAGTAAATATAATTAAAATATTAAAATTTTTTTTAAACTTTCTAATATACTCTTATTCTATTAAAATACGTATGTAAAATAATTAATTAAAATATGAGTATAATTGGATAAATAGTAATTAATATTGACTTAAATTTTTAAAAGGACTTATAAATAGAAATATTTTTTCTAAAAAAAGGACTGATAAAAAAGAAAGGAAGGATAAAAAAGAAAGGAAGGGAGTATTGGTCATTTTCATATCATTATTTTTTACTAAAGAAAGATTTATGAAGAAAATGCAACATTATCATCGATCGTCAACGATAAAATACCTTGTTATAAATTGAATAAAATTTATTATTTACATTTCACGTAATTTAAAAAATAAATCACATAATAAATTAAGAAATTATTCGATAGTTCCTTAATACAAGGCAGAGAAACAGGCATTACATATGAACACAACTCATTTCTTTTAAAACAACATTCACACCATTTACCAAAAAGTTTGAGATAGTCTTCTTAATAAATGGATAATTCTCACATTTACAAAATTATTCAAACCATGCAACAAGAGCTATGCTCTCCATATATATAATATTAAGTTTTGAAGATTGGCTCCTCCAACAACAAGTGATGGACTTCAAAATAAAAGACGTACGAACACAAATTTTCAAGTAATTGCAAATTTGTGCATCCATTATTAATATGCTTATGCATCTCTGAGAATTGCTTTGGCTTTACTGTTGAGTGATCCTGCAAAGTAAAATGAAGATGAAGGGATGGGTAAAAAAAAAAATCTACTTAATTAGTGAGCTTGTGCGTGTCTGTGTGTTATGTTTAATTTAAATTTGATAAGACTTGTATACATATGTGTGCACATGTGCCTACAAATGAGCATGTGCTTAATTATATGCATTCAAATTCAACTTGTAGATTCATGTGGAAAATGAAACAATAATTATCATTGTGAATGATAAAATACGTACTTGTTACAAATTGCTGCACTATTTCTCATTCATGTTGTCATTGTAGACTACAATCTCCTTCCCCTTGGCTTTTCTCATGTCCTCCGAGGTTTCTGGAATTTCCTCAAGATTGATGGAAGTTAGATATATATTGTATTGGCAGAAATTCGGACATAACAATACAAAGAAAAAAGGAACATATATAAGATTTTGTTTAACCTTATATAGATAGTTCAGTTTACAATAATAGGGGCAGAGTAAAATAGCAATATTCCCATGAAATCAAAGAGCACTTACCTTGGTGACTAGTAGACCCATCGTCTAAGGGTGTTTCCCAAGAGGGACGTAGGGAGAGCCAATTATTTTCTTCACTATTGTGACCTGTTAGTCACATTTTTTTTTAATTGTTCAAGTTTAGATAGAGAGATTTACGTACACTTGGGGGGTAAATTGATAGATTAATACAGTAGTAAATATCCTTCTGCATATGATGCTATGAGAACTACAATGACTTGTGACAACATTTTTACATGAATAATCTATATGAACTTAGTAACAAGTCTATTGATATGTGAAGCTATATATATATATATATTGATTGGGTTGACTATAAGCTTTAATTACCAATGTTTTCAATGGCATTAGCAGAATTTATTTCAGCTGTGTTTGCGTCGTTTTCATCCACATTGATTGAGCAATTTCTTCTCCTTTTTGTGCATCTGAAGGGAATTGAACTCTGAAAGCAAAATGTCCAGAATTGAAATGTGGTTAACAAGGAAGGCAAATGCTATATTAAGTGAAACATCAAATTAGAGAGAGTGAGAGAGAGCTTACTGAGGCCAAATTGTCATCCTCTATCAACGGTTTTTTCTTACTAAGTATTGATCCAAAGTATTCTGTTCCTTCCTCTTCTTTGGAAAGACCCATAATTATTTTGTTCAAAAGTAATATATATATATATATGTATGTAAGTGAAAGGAAAATGAGAATGGAATTTAAAATTAGGGGGAATTATAGTTAAGGACTAGTTGAGAGAATTAATAATAAGGAAATACTTTTAACTAATAAAAGTTATAAAAGCTAGAAGATTAAATGATAAAATTAAGAAAATAAATAATAACAAGATTCTATTTTATAATAAAGTTATTATTTTGTTTTCAAAATGAGATTTTTCCTATTCTAATGATAAGATGATATCTTAAGATGTTTGGGCCCAACACCAAAAGCGGCTAACGTTGTTTTAAACTTTTAACTGCTATTACATGAATATAACAGTGCATTTGAATACATTCATTTATTAGCAAATTATCAAAAGCTAGCACTTTGATTAAATGTCTAAAAATCCTACAGAAGTTGTACTCATTTATTTCTGATTTATTAAACAAAGTCCTTAGTCAGCATAATGTTAAATACATAAACAGAGTTAAAAGTAAACTCACAAAAATCAATTTTTGGCACAAATATTAGCTTCCACTTTTTAAAGTAATAAACTTGAATTATTGTAGATATTATATTTTATATTATCTTTGTATATCTTTTAGATATTAATAAGAGCTTTGTACTGATGTATAGGATATGATCACAATATTAGAGGAGGTAGTTAAGGTATATCTCAAGCTATTAGCAGGGTGGATGGTCACTTGTATATATATGGTACGAAGAGCACAGTGAAAGAGACATGTTTTGCCGCAAACTAGTTCTCATGTACAAAATTAAAATAAAATGAGAAAAAGATTAAAACACAAATAGAGTTAAATGTAAGTCAAATGTATCAAATTAAAATACTATTCAATAGCCATGGTTTCCTCCAAAATTATAAGATATATAGATAAGACTAGGATTATGAGTTCTTTTAAGTAAAACGTAAACATGCAAAATTCACACAATTTAAGGTCATAATTATGACTATATCAATAAAGATAAACTTTGTTATTTTTGTTATGACAATTAGCAACCCGTGAATTTTAATCATTATGTCAGAAATGTACTTTCCTTTTACAGTTATTTTGTAAAAATAGATAACTTGTTCAATAAAATCCTTAAATAAAACGAATGATAAAGCTTTCAGGAAATGAGAAAAAGTGAAGTAAACGATAGCATAATAAACTTATTATTTTGTTTCCAAAATGAGATTTCTCCTATTCTATTGATGAGATGATCTTACGATGTTTGGGCCTAAAGTTTCAACTACCTTGACATGAATATAATAATGCATTTGTATACGTCTATTTATTAACAAATTATCAATGAGCTTGAAAATTATAAAATTATCAATAATATCATATATTTATGATTAAATAATATTGTCTCTGTCACATACTATAAAATGTATTACAAAATTAGCAACCCGTGAATTTTAATCATTATGTCAGAAATTTGCTTTCCTTTTACTGTTATTTTGTACAAATAGATAACTTGTGTTAAAAGTATGATAAATTATATTGTGTTAATTACCAAATTATAAACTTATCTGATGCAGAGCTTGAGGATGTCATTGTTGAGTTTTCAAATAAAAATCTGTAGGAGGAGGTAGAGTAATACAACCGACTTTGCCCCTTAGATTTGAAAGAGATGGAGAAGAAGAGATTGAGTGCTAGGATTTTTAGAAGTCGCTATCGTTAAATCTTATATCAATAACTAATCTTTTATAATAGATAAAACTCAATCTTATCTTCTCCATCAAGTCAAATTTGTGATAGAACATACTGACTTCTAATAGGCTGTCAATTGAGGCTTCTACCCAAATGGGCTTATGTGTATATTCTAACCTATCACATAACACATACAACTAAACACAAGATCCAATTCGTTTTTAGGCTTAATTATTTATTACTAAATTAATTGCCTAATTTAATAATTATTCCTTATTAATTAATTGATGCTAATCCATAATAAAATAATTCCCAACAACTTGTTCATGTAAAGAATAAAATCCTTAAATAAAACGAATGATAAAACTTTCAGGAAATGAGGAAAAGTGAAGTAAACTAAAGTTGGTGATAGCATAAAGATCGTCAGCCTCACCCCTTCCGTGATTTGAATTCCCTTCACCATCATTTGAGTTCTCTGTGCTTTCAAGACTAGTGCTCTCTGCAGCCCACAAATTGGGGTCAAGTCAGTAATTATCAATAATTCAACGTTACGCTAATAGCTGTAGTACTCATGACTTAATTCTTTTAAGGTATATAATGCAAGAAACAAGAATTCATAAAGAAAATGACAATTGTTGATACATTTTATTCCACTGGAAACATAATGTTCAAAATTGGTATAAAATCCAATAGCTGTAGGCATAAAGATAATGAGTAAAATTGTTAATTCTTAGTCTTAATGCTTTTGGTTAAGCTTCTATATTCAAAAACTTCAATTTTTTCCCCTCTTGGTGGTAATGGATCCTTGTCCACTAAAGAGTTCAATAATATGAAAAAAATAAAAAGGAAAAACGTACCTAAGGAATGTGTCAGGGAACTGTAACCATAAGAACAAGCATAACACCATCTCAAATCGTCGTATTCGTCATATGGGCAGTCCGGGGTTTCATAATCTGTATGTTTCAAATGATTAAAAAATTTGGTACATACATAGTCTTATAACCAAATGAAGAACTGGAAATCAAACCAAATTAACCAATATTTCTTTTGGACAGAATTTAAACTTTGAATGAACCAATGATTAGATATATGAGTATCATCTATGTAAAATCATCTCAAGGGAATAAGGCTATGCTACGAAGATCTAGTTAATTTATAACGGTACAACAATGTAGTTTTGTAAAACATAAATGGCAAGGGAAAGGAAAACGAATATGTAATAAAATAAACGCAAATGAAAATGGAGGAGCAAGAAACGAATAAAATAAAAATATGCCTCGGAACAGAGGCTGACATATAAAATCTATATTAAGGAATGTAGAAAATCTACAAGCATATGCCATTTAGATAAGTTCAGTTTAAGGAATTAAAAACTATCTTAAGGCCAATTAAGTAGCAGTATAAAAAATCACCATCAACTCTCTTTAAAGCTTAAACAAAAAAATGTAAGGAGAATAATCAATTGCATTTGCGCAAAGAGTGAATAACATGCATAAATGACAAACATTGATATATATATATATATTTATGTTATCTTTCCGTCTAATTTTCAGATATTGTCTGCAACTTATTAAAATAAATTAAAAGAAGATGGAGACAAGAGCATTACCTTGGTCACCGCTCATGGGATCCAATCTTTCAGGAGGAGGGGTGAATCGGATATCTTCCATGTTACAATATTGTTTGATTACATATATTCCATACTCTTTTATATACATGGGATATATTACAGATATATAAATCGTTGCATGATTCCACGCACCTTCTGGATGAAGTACACGTTTCATTATATCATCATCAAAGTAATCCCTTTTCAGATCACACAATGCTATATGATCACTATCAAGGAATTTAGATAGTTGAGACAATTCATGCTTATATACTAATTTGAAATTTATGTACACAGCAACATTAATAAGGTCGCAGTCTGGTGGAATAAGAGCACAGAGGCAAAGGGTTGGGAAGGAGTTACGAAACCAAAAACAAATAGATGGTCCTTCCCTATGGTGGTCAAACCATTCTGGGATGCTTTCTCCCGGAACATAAAAATTGTAGTGTTTTTGAGGTGATAGAGGATGACCTGAAGGAAAAACTCTTTCCTCACTTCCTTTAATATGAGGCAGTCTGATCACCGCAGCCCCAATTAATTCCTATGCATCAAACCAAATGTTGAGTAACACATAAATATAGCAAACTCACAAACTCAATTGATGTGAATATCTGAAAACCAAAGAGATAATTAAAAATTGACCTCACTCAACAATAAGTTTCTTGACTTTGTGCTCAACGAGATGCAACCAATTGCTGTCAATTGTTTTATGTTTGGTGGAATCTCTTCAACTTCTCTTAGATGCCTGCATTCATCTAAAGCAAGGCCCCACAGAAAACGACATTCTTTTATGCATGCAGGCAAAATTGTGAAATTACTACTCGAGAAGTCCAAAATTTATATATTTATCAACGCTTTAAGATAAATTTGAAGATTCTCATTTGATATATTGCAATCTCGAATGCTGAGGAAAACTATTTTATTGGGACATACAATATTGGACGTCACATCCATCACCAACTTTTCAGCCCCAATATGAATCTCTCGTAGTTCTGGCAAATGAAAAAGGCCACTTGGGAGCTCAATTACCCCTTCGCCTTCGTTTGCAATGATCAAGCTGCAAAGCTGTGTGAGTCTGCAAATTGACGAAGGCAACTTTTTTATACCAGTATGAAGCAATCCCAGACTTCTTAGTTTCACTTCTCCTATTATTTCTGGAAAGTTCTTCAGCCTTGGGCAACCATAGAGTGAGAGATATTTAAGAGGTGACTTGATGTGACGTGGAAAGGTGTGAAGCTGGGAACACACATATACATCAAAGCCTTCAAGGTTTCTTAAATATCCAACCGAATCATCCACTTCAATTAAATTATGGCAAAGAGAAACAGTTAATTCCTTTAAATTTGACAGGCCAGATAAATTAGGTATCTTTTTAATATGTCTGATCTGTTTAAGAGTCAAAACACTAAGATTCTCCATCTTCTGCAATAAACAAGAACCATACAAAATGTCAAATTAATTAAAGAAATTATCAAACACAAGTTACCTAACAACCAAATAAATACACGAGATGGGTATGCTTGCCTTAATTGTTTCCATTGAATTGAAACAACTATCTGCCATCTCTAACACAACAAGCTTCTTTGGACAAAAATCATATGGCAAGCTTGACGAAGGATATCCCCCCCATTTCAGCACTTTTAAACTGTTGGGAAGATATTTGGGGCCCTTTGAAAATTTTGAGTTCCTCAAAATAAGAATTTTCAGACTTTTCATATTCTTAAAGGCTTCTCCGTCCCAATATACATCTATGCTTTTACACAAATTGTCTGAAATTATGATGTTAACTTCATTCGTACCCTTTAAGCCAAAAACCAAAACAGATCAGAAATATTATATTAGGAAATTGAGATATATTTATATATATATATATATATAATCATAAATAAAAACTTTTATGTCAAATATTTGAATCAATGACATGCATGTTAGAAGTTTCGATGTTATTTAATCACAGAAAATTTGAGATATCATCAAACAAAGAAAAATAGAAATAGTCTCAGCGATAATTGATGCGGTATTACAGAATGAGCAAACAAATTCTATAACCAAAAGGTAATGAATTATTAGCTAAATATCTATTAAATCTTTTTTCTTTTTGGTTTTTTTTTTTTACTTTCTGAAAGATCACTTGTCATATTTTAACTAATATTTTAGACAACATTTTTCATTATAATTTAAATTTTGTGTGTTTATTTTATAGCCATTAAAAATAAAATCATAAAATAAATACTGATATTATTAAATATCATAAAACAAATATTTTCCTAATCAAAATTAAAAACATGCTATTAAAGACACATTCTATAAACCAATCAAGTCTTTTTTTTTCTTTCTTTTTTAATTTTCTCCAAGACCATTCCATTTTGCCTAGTGGTTGATGCGAATTGAGCTGAGAGTCTCTCCAGCGGAGACCCTCCAACCACAGTCTTGCCATGGAAAGCTTCAATTTTTTTAAATTTTTTTGAAAATAAATATTATGGATGCAAAATTATACTTATCAAAATCATGAAGTCATATTTTTAAGCAGTTTTTATTCTTATAATGGTACAAAGTAGAAACTAGATCTCTACAATATGAAGTCATGTTTGTAAGAAATTTTTATCATTATAACGCTATAAAATAGAAACTAGATCTCTGCAATCATACAGTTATATAGCAACAAATAAAAAAGACATTAAGAGGACAAAAACAATAAAAATACTTGACAGCAGTACTCTTAGAAGAATATTTTTCTATTTGTAATATTTATTTCCACAAAAATAAATAAAAAAAAGTTGAAAAGGCCCTATCATGGTAGGTGAGGTCTCGCAGAAGAGACTCCCCAAATTCATTTGAATTATAAGTCTTCATTTGGTTACAACTAAGGAGAAGGATTCCTTTTGCATTGCACGATAATTAAGACGTGAAATATATATATATATATATATTCTTATAATCATTATTTAATAACAATTAATTTTTTACTATTAATTTTTTATTTAGAAATATATATATATATATATATGACATTTCATATTTAAAAAAGTCATTATTCCTTGATTTCATTTCAAGAATTCACATTTTTACTGAACAAATGGAATATCATTGTAAAACTCATTAATGATGATGCCACCAAGAAGTTGTGAAAAAAAAAATTATAAGGCAAAATGACAGATAATCCAAACTAGAGTTATATACTTACAGTATTTTCTTCTAACACTTGGATAATATCTTGATTGAACCATAATCTACTACGCTTTCCTGGCTCTTTTGGTGATTCTTGACGAACAATTTCTCTTTCCATATCTTGTATTAAATCGTGCATTTTAATACAATTGTATGAAGAATCTTCTTCAATCTTTATGAGACATTTTTCTACCAAAACTCTAATACCATTAGTTGGATCAAAATCATGAGCATGTTTCACCATATCTATGACATATTCCAATTCAGTCCCTTGAAAGAAGCAAGCAATATCAAGAAAAATTTCTTTTTCATTTTGTTCCAAGCTATAATAACTTACTTTCAATACTTTTTGAATTTCTTCAATGGGAATGCTTTTATATTGATCTAACGCAGATTCCCATTCCCCTATTCCCTTACCATATAAGTGAGAGCCTATTACTTCAAGGGCTAAGGGAAGACCTTTGGCATAACTTATCACACGATTTACAACTTTCATGTAACTTGGATCAAATTGCTTATTTTTGAAGGCATTCCAAATTAACAATCCAAGAGATTCTTCATTCTTCAATGCCTCCATGTCATATATTCTTTCAACGTTGACCCCATGTGTTACCAACAAATGTCTATCCCTTGTCGTTATAATGATCCTACTCCCAGGACCAAACCAATCACACTGAGCTAATGTCCGTAAATGCTGTCGTTTGTCAACATTATCAAGAATCAACAAAATTTTCTTTTGTACAAATCTCTTTTTTATTATTGGAACACCTTCATGAACAGAATCAATTTTTGTGTCCACCCCTAAAATTTTTGAAAGCATTTTCTCTTGCATTTGCTCTAGACCAAATTTCCTTGACTGTTCTTTGATATCATGAAGAAAGCACAAACCATCAAAATTATCAGCAATTAAGTTATACACAGCACATGCTATTGTTGTTTTACCCATTCCCCCAATTCCACAAATTCCTACCATGATCACCTCGTCTTTTGACCCAAGCTGCAATAGAGTGTTTATTTTTTGCACTCGGAAATCTAATCCAACTGGATATTCAGCAACATGCAAAAGATCCCTATTGATTATGCTATAGATTTCTTTCACAATCCTTTCAATAAATTGATATTCATAATCATGCCTGGAAAAAGTACAAAAATCTATGTCATGTATAATCAAATTCATTTGATTCATGTTTCATATGCACAAATTTTCTAATAATTCTCTTATAATCTAATTATATGAAGCTAGCTAGGTAAAAAATTAGAAGAAAAATGAGGGATATAAGATGTGATTTACCTAGGATCAAAAGGTATGCCAGAAATATTAGCTACTTCTTGTATTGTGAGCTTCCAACTTTGTATCTTCTCTTCATTAGCTCTTAATTTCTGTTTATGCTCAAATAATGCTTGTCCATAATTTCCTGTTCCATGTCGTACTTCACAAGGTTGCACATCATAAAAAATTGGCCAAACCCGTCGGCCCTTTTGCTTGATAAACTGATGAATATGGACAAGTTCATCGAGGCAAAATGTTGAGGAAGCATAGTTCTTAGAGAATATAGTAATGGCCATCCGGGATTCTTGGATTGCTTTGAGAAGGCTTGGAGTGATTTCATCCCCTTTTCTTATTTCCTCATCATCAAAGAAGGTACGAACTCCCTTTTGAGTGAGAGCATGATACAAATTTCCTGTAAAACCATGTCGGGTATCTTTTCCTCTAAAATTGAGAAAGACATCATAAGTGAAATGATAGTGGAAGGAAGTTGATGCACACCCTGTCATGATGGCTTGAACTGGAAGGAGACAAAGATAACAATGTTAATTTATAAACAAAAATTCTGAAGAGTGATGATGATGTGTTTGTAGCCTCAGGAAGAGGAGAAATGAAGATCTCAACGAGTTTACTTACTGTGAAAACAGAAGTTGATGATAACAAAGCAGCTGTGATGCACACTAAAGCAATGGGAACTAATTTGAAGAAAAATGGGCAGTCTAAACTTCTCTCCGACTCAATCAACAAGAGAAGATCAACACGGAGATTAAAGCTTTTCTCTAACTAAGCATACAAATGGGAATATAGGTTGGAAATAATAAGTCAATGTCTACGAACCAAAGAAACAAAAACATATAGTGAATTAAAAAAAAATTGCAGTGGATCGATGAAGAATAGGAGTCTAGTAATACAATTAGTGATGCATTTCAATTCTAATGGTGCATTTGAATCCAGTGCAAGTTTTCATTCTATTTTATTTTGGGGTTGTTCTAGTAGTGCAAATAGCATTCATTTTTTTTTTTAATCAAAATACAATTGCATAATATGGTGTATAGATTTGTCCAATTTGTGTTTACAACCTAGCTAACGCTGTTAGATTCCGTTAGATGTTGAGACAAATGTTGCAATTTATTTTCAAGCTAAACTATAAGTCCAGTCCTTATTACCATTTTCACTACATCAGATGTATTAAGGTTGGGAGTTAAAATTAATTAATTAACAATTTTCTTTGAAAAAATAAAATAAAATCACAATACCTTGCTAAAGCTAAGCTTATTAAATTTTATTGGAAAAATGTGAACTATACAATTCCTTTAATGCCCATGACATAAAACAATGGGTGGATTCTATTTTCTAAAGTACTTTGGGAAAAATTAAATATGAATATTATTGGCAATATATAATAAGTATTACTTCATATTCTAAAAATGATTTTATATTTAGAACATGTGAAAAGCTCTTGTATAGGTATAAAAAAAAAGTATAAAAAAAAAGCTCTTGTATATAGAATTCGAGGGAGTAATATTGATGAAGTAATATTTCTTTCAATTCTTTTTATTTGTATGTCTTTTAAGGTTTTAACACACAGATTAAAAATGATAATTGATATGTCATAATTTCTTTTAAATTTCTTGATATGTCTTTCATTTATTTTCTCTACTCTCCATAATTAATAAAGGTAAGGATATAATTGAAAATATAATATTTAGTTTTGTCTTGAATTTTAAAAGGATAAATACATATATAGAAACAATTTTTTTAACAACAAAATAATTAAAAAAAAATGGGAGAAGTGATTGGCACATGACACATCAAAAGCAATGATAACATATCTAAACACAAACAAGCGGCTTCTAATTACTTATATAATACTCTATCCAGTTTGTTAAAAAAATCAATTTAGTGTTTTACACATAAGAAAGTTATTAAATAATTTAGATGGTTATACTTTAATAATATTTTACTAAAATGTTCTTGACTTAAATGCTCCATTTTATATGAAGGGTAAAAGAGTAAAAAAATAATTAATACTTTATCAAAATTCTGAAGTGACAAATATTTGAAAAATTACAAAACTTTCAAAGTGAAAATTTTTATGAACAAGGGGAATGGGAAAATGGATCTATTAACAAACAAGTGGCCTTGAATTATCATATTTGGTTGATGTCAACGGCTGAAAATGAGATTGTGAACAAATAATTAATTGGCTTTTAATTACTTATCATTTGAAGTTTTCATTTAAAAAGTACCAAAGCAGAGCAAGATTGGCCAAGACAGCGCCTAGCTGGCTTTTGGAGAAAAACTCACGTAGGCTTTCAATCATTAAGCTGCTTCGAAGGTTAATTTTCTGATTAATTTTTCCTCTGATATATGGGGGGATAGTATTTCTAAGAGCCTTCCTAAGACAAGCTCGAAGCAGAATTCGAATATAGGAAACTCAGCCAAGGAAAGGATGGTTCATCATCATCATTAGTTAGAGAAGGATTAAATATCGTAATTTGAAGATTATTGTGCACAGATCTACTATTTTTTATGATCTTCAGTTCTTTAGTATATATATATACGAATCACGGACAAAAGAAACGCCAATGAATCCTACTGTGTCCATGGTGCAGCATTTAAAGGAGATTTTAAGAAGGGAAACTCACCCGGATGGATTCGATCGGCCCTCCTGGTTTCACTCTCGTTTTTGCAGATCCCAAACTTGCGGATGCTGTGATAGCTGCTTCACTCAACAACCCTGTGCTCTCGAGACTTATTCCCGATGTTAGGACAGAGAGAATGCCCATTAGCTGTAAATCTTTTGCCAATGGTTATTATTGGTAAAGTGTACCCACACTTCATCCTAAAAAAAAATTAGAAAAACATATATCAACTAATTTCTTTATAATTATTAATATATTAATTAAGAACAAAAGAAATTTAAGTCACGTGAACACTGCAATAACAAATAATAAAATAATGTGAATGGGAAGGTTCGGTGAAAAATCACTTGCTGGAGTTTTCCGAGTAAGAACAGAGTATCCCCGAAACCAGCTGTCATGCATAAATAGTGGGAATGTGAGGTGGAAGGTCTGCTCTTGAGTCAAACAATCCTAAAGTCAAGTCAAGGTCAACAAAGCAAACACGGAAAGTAAGGTTCCAAAATAATGCTTCTTCCGTTAAATATATTCCCTCTATTATTATTTATTTATTATTTATAAGTCGTTTGGAACAAGACATTTATGATTATTAAAATTTTTAAAATTCATCAAAAAACTCAATATTACTTTGAATAAATATAACTCATTATACACACACCCATATATATATATATATATATGTTACTCATTATCTCGCACCTTAAATATAAAATGCAAATAACTACACCATCAACATTAAGAAAAGTGGTTAGCTCTTTTAAAATTGTCACAAATTGAAATTATTTTTCACAAACGCCTCCAATTTAATGTTTAAACTTTCACCCTTAATTTAATAATACTTAATTATTTTTTTTTGATAACATAATAATACTTAATTATTACTTTTTTCTTAACTAAGTTTTACTTGTCCTTTATACTCCCTCTGGTCCTATATATATGATCTTTTGTCCTGATCCTAAATATAAGATCTTTTATAATATACGAGGTAGTATTTATTATACATTTTTAAAAAATGTCCCTATTTAATGTATCCAAAGAGAAAGAGAAAGAGATTAAATAATAGTAGTTTTGAAAAAATATTGGGATTTTCGGAGAAATCAAGGTAGTTAATTAGTTTTAATTCCAATTTTTAATCCGCGTGATTCGATTAAAAGGGTCTTATATTAAAGATTAAAGGGAGTTATTTACACCAAAACAACTTTACAAAAAACCCCTTGTATTCAAGACCCAAGGGAATATCTTTTAATTTATCTCTCACTATCATAAATGTTACAGGTAAAATTAGAAAACAAAATTCAATGCTCTTTGAAAATTATAAAGTAACTTATATTTTAAACAATAAAAAAAAATTTAAGAATGTGCCTATAATAGGATGAATATGTTGCTTTTAACTGTCTCACACAGATTAAAAAAAGTTGTTAAACTTATTAAATTTTTTCTTAATGGAGGTAGTATTAAATTAATGGTATACTAGGAAAATTGAAAGGAATTATTATATTTTAATTTTATATTTATTAATTTATATACTATGTAAACCTTAAAAGACTTAAATAAATAAATGAATGGAGGGAGTATTTTGGTAAACATGAAAATGTGGGAAAGAAAATGAATTTTGATACTACCAATTGGTAAAATGAAATGTAAAAATTATGGAAGATTATATTGGTAAGAACATGAAGAATAATAGAGTGAAGCAACAAAAGTGAAGAAATTAGAACTTAAAAAATATAAAAATGTTTCTATTCTTGTCCTAAAATGTGATTCCTCTCGATATTTTTTCTTCAAAATCTCTCCATTCCTAATAAAGAAAATTTTAGGAAAAAAAACATGTGGCTCCTATGTTTTTATCTCCCCTAATCATCTTTTTTTTTTCTATTTTTTGTTACTATTCAAATAAGGAAAAATCTATTTTCCTTCCCATTTTCTCCTATAATCTTTTCTTCTAATTTTTTATTTATCCAACTTGGTAGAAAATTATTTAAGGTGGTTTGGGCATGTATAAATAAGAGGATAAAAGGAGCTAGTAAGGAGAATTGATCAAATGACCTGGAGCACTATCAAAAGGTGTAGAAGAAAACCAAAAAGGATACTAAGAGAAGTTATAAGACATGACCTCTTGATAAATAATTTATCTGAAGAGATGGTGTTTGATAGAGCATATTAACGTTATATGATCTATGTAGATGACCTCACTTAGTGGGATAAGACTAATATTTTTGTTGTTATTATTTTTTATTTATCCAACTGGGTTAGTGAAATTCCATTTATATATTATGAATATGTTCATCATATACAAGTCTTTGTGAATAATGCGTGTTCTAGTAGTTTTTTTTTATATTTATATATATATACTATATATAATATTTATAATAAAATCATTTTTCACAATTTTTAAGCTAATTTTTATATGTTATTAAGAATGATTTAAAGAATTATACATTAGGTTGTTTTCATTTTCTTAAATTTTAATGAATTTCATTTTTTAAATAATCTAGATAAAAATTGGTACTGAAACCGTTAATGTATATCCTCAACTCTAAAATTTAAGAAGAAAAGTCCATTGATGGTTGAAGTTGAGTTTAGGTTTTTTGGGCCATAGAAATTGAATCCAGGTTAATCAATAAGAAAAAGAAAAGCTCAAAGAATAAATCAATGGTGTCTATGGTCCGGAGAAAAACATCAATAGTGTGAATCCAATTCATCCAACATAACATATACTATTTCTTTAAAAAAAGAAACAGTAACATACATTGACAATATTGAGCTTTCTGGTTTTTATAGTACCAGGCGGACCTTTTACTATTTGAATCATTCTTGTATGATGTGCCTTCTTCTTCATTCCACTCCGAAAAGAAATTAAATAATCTCACCAGAAAATAAAAGAGAAAGAAATATAATAGTGTCAAACAAATATATATATAATTGCACACTCTTTAGCTTTCATAATCTATAATCTATAATTAACAAAATAATTGCAAATATGTGTCTCTCAACTTGGATTTTTCTCATAGTTACAGTGCCTGTGTCATATTGTCTCCTTTGATGACGTTTTCAAAGTCAACAAGATTTGTAGATTTGACCAAAACAAAAATGCTACAAAGCTCAAAGCGCAAATAAATCCAAAATATATATGAGCTTAATTACCTGCACAAAAATGCCATGCATATAGAACCTTATTCGTAATGGAAGGTTTTTGTTCTGCTTTTGTGGAAGAGGAGAATTAACGTCTATATATCAATCAAAGTGGTGACCATAATAACATTGATAATGAAGCCGTATTGAAGCAGGAAATCACTCTCTGAGAGACACTATTTAACGGCGTTTTGAAAGCTCTGTTCATTTGTATACCCGGAAAGTGACGCCTTATTCCCATCATCTAAGGACAACAGGGACAGGGAGATCCACTTACTATTCTTACTGTATCTTGCTATATATCTAACTGCATCAAAATTAAGAGAAACTGCAACTGCCAATATATATATATATATATATATTAGAATAAAAACCTAAAAACTGCAACATAAAACCCGCATTCTTTGATACAAATAGAAAAAGGTTATTTCTTTTGCCCTGAGATGAAGGAAAATGAAGGGAAAATCAATCAGCTGGAACAATGTAACCACTTTAACGTTCAAGAGAAACCTTGAATGAAAGAGATGGGATTACTTGGTTGAACTAGAGAAATGGAATGCCTCTGAAATTCAAAACAAGGAATGCGAACATTACCTCAGCTAGAACTTTTGGAGTCCCCCTATCATCCAATCTTTCATAAAGTATCAGTTAATCAGATATCCTCTATGCCACACTGCTCTTTGACTGCATAAAATCCACTCTGTTTTATAGTCTCAACATAATGATAATCTATAGCGGTATAAGCATCCACATGATTCCACTCATTTCCCCTAAATACTTGTTTCATTTGTTCATCAAATCAAGAATCCCATTTTAGATCATACACAATTACATGATAATCATTGTGTGCATACATCCACCCCAATGTGCATTCTTTGCACTAGTTTGCCGTTGATGGACACCATAGCTAACGAAAGACCGCATTAATAATTCTCTTGATAACCTTCCGGTGAAAGTTTAAGCACAGCAGAGACAACTACAACTGGGAATCTGTTACAAAACTAGAAAGAAATAAATGGTCCTCTGCTATAGTGGTCGAACCATTCTGGGATGCTTGCTCCTAGCCTAAAAACAAATGTCGAATTTGAAACTATGTGGTCGGAGTTTCTCAATGCAGCTCCAAGTGATTCCTGTGAATGAAGAAAGACATAATAAATGTTAGGTTTGTGGACTCTGAATGGACGTGAATATCAGAAGAATACTACAGAGAGAAAAATTAATTGACTTGACTTGGTCCAAGTTCCTAGACTCTGAACTCAGGGATAGGCAATTTGCTGCTTCTAAATGCTTCATGCTTGGTGGAATCCCTTTGACTTCTCTCATATACTTACATTAATTCAACTTAATTCCCCACAAAAAGCATATTCTTTTATCATGGAGGCAAAATTGTAACATTAGAACATGTAGGTCTAATCTTGAGAGAGGTAGATCAGGTAAGATACATCAAAAGGATCTCATCTGCTATATTGCAATGTCACAATCAATTCCAATGGACAGTTGGCATCCAAACCAAGTATTTTATGCCAGATTAAGGTAGATCTAATTTTAAGGTAGATCTAATTTGCAATTTAATAATCGGATTGGTTTTATGATTATGAAAAGATTACATTTTAATCAATTGTGCAGGATCATTGCTTCTAGAACTACCTTTAATATATTAGAGTGAGACTGAATTTCTTTTTTGTCAGGCTGAATATTTATCTAAACATGATTCATATTATATGTTACCCTTTCTAGCTAGAAATTTACTAGAATAACAGAGCTAATGGTTTGTTTGACATACTAGAAGTATTTTTTATGGAATGGAAATAGGAAAAAAAAAAAAAAAAGAGTTTCAAAAGTATACAATATTTGGTATGTGAGAAAAAAAAAGAAGAAGAATAGAATCCTGATATAATTAGTGAAACTCACAAAAATTGCAGCGGTTGAAGCAATTTGGTGACTATGTAACTTGAATGCCGATGTTGGCATCGTTTTCTTCCATATTTAATTATTTCACAATTTCTTCCATATTTATTTTTTAATCACTTCTTTTACTTTAATTTCATCTCAGATTTATTCCCAGAAATGTCAACAAATTCCAACCAATACAATATGTAGCTTAGGATCCCAAGAAAAAAATAGTGAAATTTTGTCTGCGCCTCCTAAAGAGTTCTACATTAATCTACACCTCAGAGAGGATCACATAAGAGAGTCTAGAATTAGTGATTCCTAATCAGATCACTGATCCCTAGTACACCAGTAGAAAACCCTATTATTATAATTATTTAATCATGTCTTATATCGGTCCACCAGAAAGATCACAAATAGTTTTCCAGACGTCCGGAAGATAGAATTCTTGTTTTCTTTTCATTCCCAGTCAGTAGCTCTCGCGGTCTCCTGAAATGGGCCATGTTCAAATGCAACCCAAGAAGAGGTTTTTTTCATACACTTTAAAAAATATAGCAATGCCCTTTCACTGAACATGAAGATATGGAAAAGAAAATGAATTTTGATGCACCCAAAGCAATTAATAAATCAATAAAGTGAAACATAAGATGGAACATATATTACTGGTATGAAGTATGAAGGCATCGTAGAGAAGACGACTAAGAACAGAGGAAGGCAACAAAAGACAAGAGATTAAAACACAATAGCTTTAGCCACAGATCTCTCCTCTTTGGTCTACTGGATCCCTATGACATGTCACTTCATACTTACATGCCATTGGATCCCAAGTCACGCTTTTACCATTTGAGTCAAAATATGTCACACAATAAAGCAAGAGGTAAAATTTGAACAATTTGACACTTCAAACTTAACATTTATACATTCTGAATGCACACACACACAATGCAATAAAAAGAAATGCATATCTAACACAATTAAGCATGCAAGGACCAACAAACCAGAGACAGAAACAGAGGGGCCTTGTTGTGAAACTAGAGAGAAATAGGTACGCAAATTGTCTGCATCTAGTTTCATGTAAATATTGACAACAACAACAACAATAAAATTAGCTTTATCTCACTAATGTGTTCATGTAAATACTGACAATCATACAAATTTAAGAGGCACTGATATAAATAGGCATAACATATGTGACGTGATATATGTGTGATAAGATTTTTTTTAATTTTACCTGCAACTCAGGACTAATTTTTTATAAATATTACAAATAGTGTACCAATGGCTCCTAACAATCATATTTCACAAAACATGAGAATGTGGGAAAGAACATTAACCAATTAATAAAATGAATCATGAGATGAGAGATTATTAGTATGAACTATCTATTTAGAGGATAGAAAGCATGCATATCTCAAGGCATCCTTGAGAAGATGATTAAGAAGAACATATGGAGGCAATACAAGTAAAAAGATCAAAATACAAAAGTCGTGGCCACGGATTTAGGGCCTATTTGACTAATGTTTTCAGAACAGTTTTTTTTGTTTTAAAAAAAAATTTATTTGATAAACCTGATTTTTATAAAATGTTTTAGAAAATGAAAAAAATAAAAAAATAGAAAAGTTAGAATATTTTTAAGATGTTTTACATTTTTTATTTTCAAAAATACAAGAAAAAGTGAAAAAATACCCACCTTATTAATAGCAAAATTATAAATGTTGAATAACTTATTTAATATTTGCTAGTTATGATTTTGAAAATAATTATTCAAGCAGATTTTTTTATTTTCTTTTTCCCAAAACTTATTTTAGAAAATAATTTTATAAAACTAATTTGGAAACATAAAAACAAGAAACACATTCAAATAAGCCCTTCAAGTGGATCCTGATAACGTGTCACTTGATATTCACATTACATTGGATCCCATGTCACCACAAAGCAGTGTCATCAAGACTCCATCTGTAAGTACCATTGCTGATGCTGCCAAGGTTGTTGTTCAAAGTGGCAATGGCAACAAAAGCAGTAGCCAGAATGCAAGCGCTGCTTTCAAGAGCCAGCCCTTGCAGCAAAATAATGTATCTCCTCAGCAGTATCATCATTTTTTGTTGGGTCCATTGGATTGAATCGTTTTGAAAATTATGACTGAATCCCTTGGAAACTAATTTTTCAAAACAAATGTTAGGAAATGTTAAATTTTCCAACAGTTTGTGCTTGAAAATTTTTTTTTTAAGCTTAGAATCTATTCCAAGAGACTTTTTGATCCAAAATAAAAGAAACAAATAAAGACTGACATAAAGGTTATTTGGTGCATTTGAAATTTCTTTTTTAAAAATGCTCTTTATTAAATAGAGTATAAATTCTACACAGATTATTAATTATATAGGCATAAATTTTAAGCATTAAATGAGGATATTTTAAAAAAAATTATTTGTGATAAATATAATAATCTTAATAACTTTTAACTACTTTTCTGAGTTATTAATATCAGAGGAGTAGTCTTTTCTTTTTTTGGGGACAAAATTAAATGGAAAGGGTGTATCATGTTAAAGTTCCGTAACGTTAATTAGCATTGCTGTTTTAAATCCCTACGATTTAACAAAACTAGTCATATGCTTATAAAGTTACAATCTACCGCTTGCATTGGCTCAATTCCTTAGAAACCTGAGATCAAAAGGATTTTTTTTTCCACCAATAAAAAGGAAATTCTTTTTCATTCCCTCTTTATACTATCTATTACATTCTTATATTATTTATTCATTTGAATTGCATTTTAACAATAAAAGCAGGATTTAAAAAAAATTGAAAAAATTCACAAAACTCAAAAGAGTCACATCTATAGAACTCGTGGACATTAAAAAGAAAAATTATTCTTCTCATTGATATATCAATATTAACTGACTAATTGAAGATCCATTCATGTATTGATATTGAGTTTGAATTGTGGTGCACTACATATTCTAGTGACTAACAGTAACTGAAGAAATCATTCTCTATTCTGGCAAAGATGGAATGTTATTCACATGAAGTCAGGGTGGACATCATCTTCTACCATTTCCTCATTCGTTATGACCTCTAAGACACTGCTGTTCCATGGATCTGTATGGTCTTTAAAAGCTTTATTCCATCCAAGTTGGAGGCCGTCATCTTCCTCAGTTAAGTAATCCTTCCATTTGGAGGTTGCTCTGCTGATTGTCGGTTGACATCTCTTAGGCCTCTGATCATCTGTTTCTATGTAATTGTTCTCACTCACTGCTAGCTGACCCTTCTCTGCATCAGGATGAATGCATTTAGCTTGGCTTCATAATGCTCATTCAAGGACTAATTAGTAAGAATCTAATTCTTTTTATTGTTACATTCTCTTTTTCTGAAGTTCTTCAATCACCGACCTATTAATTTGGCACTTTTGATTCCTTTTGAATAATATCAAGAAAATTCATTTACGTCACATTGATAAGTGATCTCAAAAACCCCTGATCATCTCGTTTGCTATTTGTAATGAAAAATGAATTTTGTCATCACATACAAAATGAAATGTTTAACGTCCATTTATCATTGTTCATAAATGACTATTTTTCAAAACGAATTGAGTATCAAAGCTTTTCAAATAATCATACCTTCACCTTGCAAGATGATCTTTTTGTTGGTATTCCTCTTTGAGAAATGAGGCTTGAGACGCTTATCATTCTGCCACTACCCAACACAGTGAAGTAATTTTGCAATCTGGGCTTCTTGAACATACCCTTGTCCAATTCTATCACAACCGTCACCTCAAAACCATCACCTACATTGAATCAAATTCAAATCATGTTATGACAAGAAGCTAAATTCACCTCACCAAATAGAAACCCAACTTAATCTGCAAGTCTATAATGACCATCCTGTACTACTTCTGCTCGCTCTTTGATGTGATTATACTCTGGATCAAAGTACTCGGTCCAATCACTTCGCTTCTTCCTCTGATTCACCTGGAGCTTAAGATTGTTGTCATTTTTTATGATCTGCTCGTCCAGCGCGGGAGCTAGGGTTCGGGTGGGGAACAATTCTTCATCGTCGAAGGATTTACGGGACATATTGAAGGTCTGGACGAAGGCGCAGATATCTTTGGCGATGAATCCGTGAGCAAAGACTTTGGTCAAGGACTACTTCTGGTTGCAGACGGCGCAGTTCCATTTGTTGCTGCTCTTCTTCTTCTGCTTCACCTGAACATCATCGACAATGGGATCATCCAATCACAGAAACAGAGAGACCGGGAAAGAGGAAGATAGAAGGAAGAGAGATAGAGAGAGTGCCTACATGGTGGAGCATTGGAAGCACTGAACGGCGATGAAGATGGTGGGTGCCATCGTTGCGATTGCAAAGGAAGCGAAACTCTGCTTTAGCGGGCACAGAGCCGAAAGCTAAAATTGCTAAAATTTGAAATTTGATGTGCCTTTGGTTTCAAAGACACGCTAATAGTCGTTCATTTTCGTGCTCCCTTAATTATTTTTTTAAAAATAAATCTTTTCACTGTTTAGTATCCAAATTTAATTCCGGTTTGTAATTTTTTTTTGAGATTTTGTGAATTTTTAAAATATTTGTAGATTTAAAATTTTAATAAAATATTAATATTTTTTACTATTTGACATTTCACTAATATGAAATGAAGTATTCAAGAGAGCACTTAAATAAAAAAAAATTTAGTATTATTAAATTTTACAATAACCTGTATTATTTAATAGTCATCTTGTATATATAAAAACTCCCACAATACTTTTTGTTAACGGGATGAAATAGTAAATATAATTAAAATGTCAAATTTTTTTTTAAATTTCCTCATATACCCTTATTTTATTAAAATAAGCATGTAAAATAATTATTGAAGATATGAGAATAATTGAAAAACTAGCCATTAATATTGTTTTAAACTTTTAAAAGGACTTATAAATACAAACATATTTTTTTTTTAGAAAAAGGACTGATAAAAAGAAAGAGAGGGAGTATTGTTCATTTTCATATCATTGTTTATTATTAAAGAAAGATTTATGAAGAAATACAACATTATCATCGTCAATCATAAAATACCTTGTTATAAATTGAATAAAATTTATTATTCATGTAACACCCCTCATGATATCTTTCTTAGTATTGTGTATAGAATCGGAGGAAATATGATGGAGGAAGGCTCAAGTGGAGAAAGATTGAGCTCCACGTCGTGGCTTGAAGCAGAACCGTCGTGGCGAGAGCCATTCCAGTGGTGTTGTTTCAGCTGAAACTGGTGGCACCACTGTGAAATGTTCTGCAGCCATGATGAGAATCGAGATTTTTGTTTAAATCTGCATCATTTCAGACGAACGGAAAGAAAAGAAATGAAGGGAGTGACGGAGAAGAATGGAGGAGCTGTGTTAGGGTTTGAGTTTTCCAGTCCTGGGAAGTGATTTTCGGACCTCAAGAGCTTGGATTCAAGTTGGTAAGTGATTTTTACTCCTCCCTCTCCATTTTCTTCGGTTGGAACTTGGGGTTTTTCAGTTTTGAGTAGGGATCTTTAGTTTTGGCCTAAATTCAATGATTGAAATGGATGAAATAGGGTTAATGGAGTGTGTTTTGGTGTTCTTGTTGTTTGGGTTTGAGTTTTGAAGGGTGTATGCATGACTTGAGCTTAACCCTAGGTAGTTTTTGGTTAGGGCTCTTGGGAATCCGAAGTGTATGAGATTGTTTGGTGTTGAACGGTTTCTAGGAGCTTAATGATGCATAAATGTGGTGTTGGAATCTTGGGTTAGGCTAAAGTAGTTGAACTGTGATGTTTGATTTATTGGTATATGTGGTTAATTGAGGAGTTGTGATATTGTGAAGGCTATTTGGTTAACCGAGAGGGGTTCACGCGTGTTGGACGACTTGAGAAGTTCGTGGAATCCGCATGTGTGGTACTAACACTTGAGGTAACCGGGTGTTTGTTTGTATTGTATTGTTTGTATGGTATAATAGTATGTATAGTTGCATATATATGCATGTTTCTTTCATACCACGATATTGATGTGTTCGTGTGTACTGTTTTCTACATATTGTGGTATGCACATAGTTAGATGATGACTATGACTATTATGATTATGATGATTTAAGATGATAATAATGATATGACATTGTAACACCCCTCATGTTATTTTTCTTCGCTTTGTGTTCAAGACCGGAGGAAACAGGACGGAGGAAGGCTCAAGTAGAGTCAGGAAGAGCTCCACGTCACGGCGAGAAGATGGGTCGCTGCAACGAGAACCTTTCCAGTGGTGTTGTTTTAGCTGAAACTGGTGGAGCCGCAGTGAGGTATGCTGAGGCTACAGCGAGATTCGGGATTTTTGTTTAAATTCAGATCATTTCGGAAGATCGAAAAAGAAAGAAACGAAGGGAAACCGGAGAAAACCGAGGGAGCTCAACTAGGGTTCGAGATTTCTGGCGTCTAGGAGTGATTTTTGGAACTTGGAAGCTTGGATTCAAGTTGGTTGTTGGCTAGTCGAGAGGGGTTCACGTGTATTAGACAGTTCAAGGAAGTCCGTGGAATTTATGTGTGTGATATTGACAACCTGAGGTAATCGGGTGTTTATTTATTTGTATTGTATTGTATATTGGTATGTATATTTATGTATATATATGCATGTTTCTTTCATACCATGATATTGATGTGTTGTGTGTACGGTATGCACACAGCTAGTTGATAGTTGTGATAATTATGATGATGATGATGACTATGATGATTATGATGACGATATTGACATGATATGACATGATGCATACATGACATTGTGATATGACGATGATGATGAGTATATGATGATACATGAGTATCACCCCATGACATTGTGAGATTGTGATATATGGTGGTTTAGGTGGTGATGATGATATGATATGATATGATGTGATATGACACATGATTAGGGAGGATAAGAATGGGATCCCTGTAGCTGAATTCTCCCCTATGGCCAGGGGAGCCAGGCTGCAATGGACTGCACCTTCCCTAAATTACCACCAATTCGAGGTGGTCTAGGGGAAGGAGAGCCACGGTCCGAACATTAGTGTTACCTTTGGCCGGGTGCACTAATGGGAGGTGAGCTTGGTAATGCCCCGGAATCAGTCTTTACTGACTGTTGAAAGGGAGTTACCTATACAAAATGTCTTGTCATGACGATAGCCTGTGGTTCTAACTGTATGTGAGGGAGACATGCATACCATTCATTGCGCATTGCATTCATGAGTTGTATGGAATATACATATATGTGTGTGTGTGTGTGTGTATGGTTGTCCTTGGTTACTGAGACATTGTCTCATACCCCTCTCCCATGACTAACCTTTCAGGTGACAGTTCTAGCACTAGTCCTGAGAAGCCGCAAGAGTAGCTGCGTACGTGGGAATAGTCTATGTAGTGTGTGTGTTTTGGATAATGTATCTTATGCCAAGTAGGATAGAGAATGGTTTGTAATGAACATATGTTTATTGTTAAGGATTATTATGGATGGATGGTATGGCTATGTATGTTGTATGTATGGTTGCAGGGTTTTGAATGTTGAGAAGTCTGTATGTTAGTGTTGGTGAGCTCAGAGTGGTTTTGGGGCCTTGTTGGTTTGTTTAAGGGCCTGTAGCCCGTTCTATCAAGTTGGGTTCCAAGGGGTCAAATCTCAGAGGAGTGGTTCCTTTGAGATGAAACCTCTTTGAACAGGTTGGTTTAGGGGTTTGGACCTGTATGATTGGTTTGTGAGTGTCCATTTGCCTTTGATGGTAATTGGAGGTTGTTAGTGGTGAGTTTTGGTCAATAAGTGGCTAAAACGGTGTTAAAGGTCCAGAATTTCCATACGGAGTTGGATTGAGGTAAAAGTGGTGTCTTTGGATAGATGGGGACTAGATTGACTTGTAGGTATTGGAATCAAGTCAATCGGAGGTCCGAACATAAAGATATGTGCATCGGAAGTTCATCCCAGAGTATGCAAGTTGCTGATATGGCATATCAGCATGGGGCACCGCAGCTCCAGAGTCTAGGCCACGGCGCCAGTAAAGTAGTGATGTAGAAACAGAGGAGGCCGGAGCTGCGGCGGTACCATAGCACCCGCGGGCCCAGCCCAGTTTTTGGTGATTTTAAGGTCGTTTCCGCCGTTTTGAGGCATTGGAGAGTTGTTTTGAGATGTCAGGGTTGTGTTTGGCTGACTTTTGAAGTTTTTGGTCAAGTCTGGAGGTGTCAAGAGGTAGGGTGTTATATTTTGGTATCAGAGCAATGGTTTTAGGCCATTGGTTCTGCTTGAAGTACTACTTGGCACATTTTTAAATACATAGACTATATTCCCACTACAATGCTAGTCCAGAACCATATAATTGAATATGTTATTATTTGTGTGTAGGAAGAATGTCTCGAAGAGGAAGACAGAGTAATAGTGATCTCATGAGGCAGATGCATGAGATGCTGGCTGGCCTCAGTAATCAGGTGAATACTCAGGGAGAAACATTAAACAGGTTGCAAGAGAGAATGGATAGGCAAGAATAGGGAGATGTGAATGAAGAAGCTGGTATGTTTGTGGATCTGAATGCAAGAGAGGATGAAACTGTGATGGAACCTGAGAGAGCCTCATGGGTTGGAAGAAAGGGTATCTCCTCACAGCTAAAGGACTTTTGGAAGTTTAATCCCCCGGCTTTCAAAGGTACCATGGATGTTTCTCAGGCGGAGAATTGGATTGAATAAATGGAGAATTTCTTCAGTGTAATGGATTGCACCACAGAGCAAAGGGTGTTACTAGTGGCATTTAAGTTGGAGAAGAAAGCTAAGCGTTGGTGGAGGAGTATTCTCCGAAGTGTTGAAGCGATGAATCCTCCTATGAATTGGGGATAGTTTAAGGAATGGTTCTTTGCACACTACGTCCCTCCAGCCTTAATGATGCAAAATGAGGCCGAGTTCTTAACTTTTCAACAAGGGAATCTGTCAGCGGATGACTACATTGATTAGTTTCTAGATTTGGCGAAGTATTCCACTTATTTGAATAATTATCCTGATGATAGGTGGATGGCTCAGAGGTTGTTTGAGGGTGCCCATCCAGAGATAAAGGAGCGGCTATTTGTGGTGGAGTTTGTGTCCTTTGAGGACTTGTGTGTGAAGATTTGTGCCCTGTATAGATGGATGAAGGAGGCTGAGGAGCATAGAAGGAATTCCATGATTTGGGCCTTTTCTCACCTAGGACCTACAGGAGGAATTAGTAAAGGAAGTGGTTCAGGAAGTGGTAGCAGTGGTGGTAGTACAGGTTCTAGCGGAGGAAGAGGTCGTCATGGTAGAGGAAGAGGCAGGTTTAGCAGGGATCAGTTCAACAGAGGTTGGTTTGGTAGGGGACCCTTTTATCGAGGTGGCTTTGATCAAGGGGGTTCTAGTCAGAGTGAGCATGCAGGAAGGGACTCCACTCCATCTCAATACAGTTCTGGTAGTGCATCGAATCCATGCACAAAGTGTGGGTTTAACCATGGTGATCGTCCGTGTTTAGTTTGTTTTAATTGTGGGAGACTGGGTCATATATCGTGGAATTGTCATGAGCCAAGGCATGAGGATGCGATGAGGAGACCCACAATGCCTGGACGAGTTTTCACCATCACCAGACAAGAAGCGGATGCAGCGCCTAACCTGATTAGAGGTAAACTTAAACTTAATGGTTACTCTATTCATGCTTTATTTGACTCAAGTGCGTCGCATTCCTTTATTTCTTTTGATTGTGCTTGGAGATTGGGTATTGTGGCAATAGAGTTGCCTTTTGAGTTGTCAGTAGCCATACTCACATGAGTTTCATTAAGAATCGCTCAAGCTTGTTTGAATTGTGTGGTTCGTTTTGAACACTGAATCACTACCCTGGATTTAATTTGTTTGCCGTTGCAAGAGATTGACATAATAATTGGGATGGATTGGTTGGAGGCGAACAATGCTATTCTTGATTGTGCTCGAAAGACTGTGTCTTTGTCGATGAACATCCCTAGTGTTGAAGAGGATGAGAATATCTGTTTGTCCTTTGCCCAAGCTGACAGGTATTTGAAGAAAGGATGTCAATGGTTTCTGGTTTCTTCTCTGTGAATATGGATATGCAAGGAGGTGTTGAAAGATATCCGGTTGTGAATGAATTTCCTTATGTGTTTCCAGAGGAGATCACTGGTTTACCCTACCACGAGAACTGGAGTTTTTCATTGAATTGGTACCCGAGACTAGTCCTATTTCAAATGCTCCATATCGAATGGCACCGTCTGGATTAAAAGAGTTGAAGAAGCAAATTGAGGAATTGTTGAAAAGGGGTTTTATCAGACCTAGTGTCTTGCCTTGGGGAGCTCCAGTGTTGTTTGTCAAGAAGAAGGATGGTAGCCTCAGATTGTACATTGATTACAGGCAGCTGAACCGAGTGACGATCAAGAATAAATATCCTTTGCCTAGGATTGAGGACTTGATTGATCAGTTGGCAGGTGCCTCTGTATTCTCAAAATTCGATTTGAAGTCAGGATACCATCAATTGCGAGTGCGTGCTAAGGATGTGCCTAAAACGACATTTCGAACTCGATATGGTCATTATGAGATTCTTGTGATACCATTCGAGTTGACAAAAGCCCCGGCAATCTTCATGGATTATATGAATAGGGTGTTTCGGCCGTATTTGGATTAATTTATGGTGGTTTTTATTGACGACATTCTAGTTTACTCCAAAAGTGAGGAAGAGCATGAGCTTCATCTTTGGATTGTGTTGCAAGTATTGCGGGATCACCAACTGTATGCTAAGCTTAGTAAATGTGAGTTTTGGCTATGGGAGGTGAAATTTCTGGGGCATGTGATTTCTACAGAAGGTGTGGCAGTAGACCCTAGTAAAGTTGAAGCGGTGTTGAATTCGGAGAGACCGTGATTGGTGACGGAAATTCGGAGTTTTCTGGGATTGGCTGGATATTACTGAAGGTTCATCAAAGGATTCTCTCAGCTTGTTATGCCATTGACTAGACTCACCCATAAAGATCGATCTTTCATTTGGGATGACAGTTGTGAGAGAGCATTCCAAGAGCTGAAGGTTTGTCTAACGTCCACCCCAGTGCTCATTATTCCTAACCCATCAGAGCCATTCACTGTTTACACGGACACCTCTAAGAAGGGTTTAGGGTGTGTTTTGATATAGCAAAGCAGGGTCATGGCATATGCTTCAAGGCAGTTAAGACCTCATGAAGACAATTATCCTACTCATGACCTTGAGCTAGCGGCTGTAGTGTTTGCCTTGAAATTGTGGAGGCATTATCTCTATGGCGCTCAGTTTGAGGTATTCAGTGATCACAAGAGTTTGAAGTATTTGTTTGATCAGAAAGAGCTGAACATGAGGCAAAGGCATTGGGTTGAGTTCCTTGTGGACTATGAGTTTGCTTTAAAGTATCATCCTAGGAAAGCCAACATTGTGGCAGATGTGTTGAGTAGAAAGTCGATCCATATGGCCACGATGATGATAAGGGAGCAACAATTGCTGGAAAGCCTAAGAGATATGAAGTTATCTATCAATGTCCATCCTGGAGTACTAGTAATGAGTTCCATCAGTGTATCAAGTGATTTATTGAGGAACATTTGCTATGCTCAGATGGGGGATGACTATCTTTTGGGTATTCAAGAGCAGGTTGAAATGACAGAGACCTAGGACTTCAATATTTTAGAGGATGGTATCATCCGGTATCGTGGTCGAATCTGTGTGCCAAATGTTGCGGGCTTGTGTGAAATTATTTTGGATGAAGCTCATAAGAGCAGGTACACTATTCACCCAGGTACCACCAAGATGTACCAAGATCTAAAGCGAGGTTATTTGTGGCCAGGCATGAAGAAGGACATCGCAGAGTTTGTGGCAAGATGTCTAATCTATCAGAAGGTAAAAATTGAGCACCAATTGCCTGCAGGTACGTTGCAATCTTTAGAGATATATCCCAGAGTGGAAATGGGATAGCGTTTCCATGGATTTTGTGATGGGATTACCGAGGACCTCTTTAGGACACAATGCGATATGGGTCATTATGGACAGGTTGACGAAATTGGCCCATTTTCTTCCAATTCGGAAAACTATTTCAATGGAGAAGTTGGCCCAATTGTATGTGAATGAGATTGTGAGGCTACATGGAGTCCCGATAAATATTGTGTCGGACAGAGATCCTAGGTTTACATCCAGGTTTTGAAAATCTCTTCAGAAGGCCATAGGTACGAAATTGAGTTTCAGTACTACTTATCACCCTCAATCTGATGGGCAAACTGAAAGGACTATTTAGACTCTGGAGGACATACTGCGGGCATGTGTTCTAGAAAATAAAGGCAATTGGGATCAGTTTCTGCTGTTGGTTAAATTTGCCTACAACAACAGTTTCCACTCGAGTTTGCAAATAGCTTCGTATGAAGCGTTGTATTGCAGAAAGTGCAGGTCACTAGTGTGTTGGGTTGAACTCGGTGAAAGGAGTCTTTTGGGCCCTGATATTGTGGATCAAACCTCTCAGCAAATAAAGAGTATTCGTCAGAAGCTTCTTACAGCTTAGAGTTGGCAAAAGAGTTATGCGGATAGGAGGAGGAGACCATTGGAGTTTGAGGCAGGAGATCATGTATTTTTGAAGGTCACTCCTACTACTGGTGTTGGAAGATCGATTCGAGCGAAGAAGCTCACATTGCAGTATATGGGTCCATATCAAATTTTGGAACGAATTGGGCCAGTAGCGTATCGAGTGGCGCTACTGCCTAATCTTGTTGGATTGCATGATGTTTTCCACATGTCTCAACACAAGAAGTATCATCGAGATCCATCTCATATAATTAATGATGAAACAGTTCAAGTACGAGAGGATCTGACTTTTAAGGTCGCACCGTTACAAATTCTGGATGTTAAGGAGAAGCAGTTGAGGAATAAGACCATTAAGTTGTTAAAAGTCCTATGGAGCGGCTTGACATCCAATGATGTCACGTGGGAGACAGAAGATTCTATGCGGAGAAAGTATCCCGAGATCTTTGCTTGAGGTTAGAGTTGAAATTTCGAGCACAAAATTTTTATAAGAAGGGGAGAGTGTATCACCCCTCATGTTATTTTTCTTGGCTTTGTGTTTAGGACCAGAGGAAGGCTCAAGTGGAGTCTGGAAAAGCTCCATGCCGCGACGAGAAGATGGGCTGCCGCGGCAAGAACCTTTCTAATGGCGTTGTTTAAGCTGAAACTGGTGGAGCCGCGGCGAGGTATGCTGAGGCCGCAGCGAGATTCGAGATATTTGTTTAAATCCGAATCATTTTAGGCGATCGGGAAAAATAGAAATGAAGGGAATCCGAAGGAAATTGAGGGTGCTCAGCTAGGGTTCAAGATTTCCAGCGTCTAGGAGTGATTTTCGGACCTTGAATGCTTGGATTCAAGTTGGTTGTTGGCTAATCGAGAGGGGTGCACGTGTATTGGACAGTTCAAGGAAGTTCATGGAATTTACATGTGTGATATTAACAACCTAAGGTAACCGAGTGTTTATTTATTTGTATTGTATTTTATATTGGTATATATATTTATGTATATATATGTATGTTTCTTTCATACCATGATATTGATGTGTTGTGTGTACGGTATGCACACAGCTAGTTGATAGTTGTGATAATTATGATGATGATGATGACGATATTAATATGACATGACATGATGCATACATGACATTGTGATATGACGATGATGATGAGTATATGATGATACATGAGTATCACCACATGACATTGTGAGATTGTGATATATGGTGGTTTGGGTGGTGATGATAATATGATATGATATGATGTGATATGATATATGATTAGGGAGGATAAGGATAGGATCCTTATCTCTAAATCCTCCCATATGGCCAAGAGAGCCAGGCGGCAGTGGACTGCACCTTCCCTAAATTACCACCAATTCGAGGTGGTCTAGGGGAAGGAGAGCCACAGTCTGAACGTTAGTTGTCACACCCTACCTCCTGACACCTCCAGACTTAACCAAAAACTTCAAAATTCAACCAAACACAACCCTGACATCACAAAACAACTCTCCAAATTCATAAACACAGCGGAAACGACTTCAAAACACCAAAAACGGGGCTGGGGCTGGGGCTGCTACAGTACCACCGCGGCTCCGGCTTCCCCTATTTCTCCATCACTTCTATCTCCTCTAGCGCCACGGCGCCCCCTGCTAATATCCCATATCAGCAAAATTTCATCCTCCGGGCGAACTTCCGACGCACATAACTTTATGCTCTGATCTCCGATTGACTTGATTCCAACTCCTACAAGTCAACCTAGTCCCCATCCATCCAAAAACACCAATTTTACCTCAATCCAACTCCGTATGGAGATTTTGGACTCCTGATACCGTTTTGCCCACTTATTGACCAAAACTTACCGCCAACAAACTCCAATTGCCACCAAAGGCAAATGGACACTCACAGACCAATCATACAGGTCCAAAACCCCCAAACCAACTTGTTCAAAGAGGCTTTACTTCAAAGGAACCACTCCTCTAAGATTTGACCCCTTGAAACCCAACTTACCCAAACGGGCTACAGACCCTTAAACAAACCAACAAGGCCCAAAACCATACAATCATACATACCACATACATAAACATACATGCATTCATCCATATCAATCCTTATCAATTCCTTTAAACTATCCATTACAAACCATTCTATCCTACTTGGCACAAGGTACATAATTCAAAATACACACACTACATAGACTATTCCCACGTACAAAGCTACTCCTGCATCTTCTCCGGACTAGTGCCAGAACCGTCACCTGAAAGGTCAGTTTATGGGAGAGAGGTGTGAGACAATGTCTCAGTAACCGGGAACAAACACACACACACACACACACACATATATATATGTATATCTCATACAACTCATGAATGCAATGTGCAATGAATGATATGCATGTCTCCCTCGCACACAGCTAGAACCACGGGCTAGCGTCATGACAAGACATTTTGTATAGGTAACTCTCTTCCAACAGTCGGTGAAGACTAATTTCGGGACATTACCAAGCTCACCTCCCACTAGTGCACTCGGCCAAAGGTAACACTAATGTTCGGACCGTGGCTCTCCTTCCCCTGGACCACCTCAAATTGGTGGTGATTTAAGGAAGGTGCAGTCTGCTGCCACCTGGCTCCCCGGGCAATAGGGGAGGATTTAGCGACATGGATCCCATCCTTATCCTCCTTAACATATATCATACCATATCATATCATATCACATCATCATCACCACCCGAACCACCATATATCACAACCTCACAATGTCATGTGGTGATGCTCATGTTTCATCATATAATCCTCATCATCATCATATCACAATGTTATGTATGCATCATGCCATGTCATGTCAATATCATTATCATAACCATCATGATTATCATCAATGTCATAATCATCATAACTATTCTCTAGCTGTGTGCATACCATGATATATATAGAAAACAGTACACACAATCACATCAATATCGTGGTATGAAAGAAACATGCATATAAATATATACATAATATACATACCAATACAGTACAATACAAATACACAAACACCCGGTTACCTCAATTGTCGTTACCACACACACACGAGTTCCACAAGCTTCCTTAAACTATCCAATACGCGTGAACCCCTCTCGATTAGCCAACAACCTTTACAATACCATAATTCTTTCATTAATACCATATACCAAATAACCAAATATCACAATTCAACCATATTGGCCTAACCCAAGGTTCCAACACACTTTTCATGCATCAATAAGCTCTTAGGGATCACTCAAACATCACACAACCTCATACACTTGGGATTCCCAAGAGCCCCAACCGAAAATAACCTAGGGTTAAGCTCAAATCATACATAATCCCTTCAAAACTCACACCCAAGTAACAAGAATACTAAAACGCACTCCATTAACCTCAAATCATCCATTTTAATCGGTAGATTTTGTCTCAAACCGTAAATCCAACCCTAACACCGAAAATCTCGAATTCCAACCGAAGAAAAATGGAGAGGGAAGTCCAAGGAACACTTACCAACTTGAATCCAAGCTCCCAAGGTCCGAAAATCACTCCTAGAAGCCGAAAAGATCGAACCCTAGCACTGCTCCTCGGTCTCCCTTCGTCGCTCCCTTCGTTTCTTTCTTTTTCGTTCGACTGAACTGATCCAGATTTAAGCAAAAATCTCGACTCTTGCCGCGGCTCCACCAGTTTCTTCCGGAACAAAGCCACTGGAAAGCTTCTCGCCGTGGCGGCCCTGCTTCTCGCCACGGCGTGGAGTTCTTTCAGACTCTACCTAAGCCTTCCTCTGTCTTGTTTCCTCCAGTCCTGAACACAATGCCAAGAAAAATAACGTGAGGGGTGTTACATTAGTGTTACCTTTAGCCGGGTAAACTAATGGGAGGTGAGCTTGGTGATGTCCCGGAATCAGTCTTCACTGACTGTTGGAAGGGAGTTACTTATATGAAATGTCCTATCATGGCGATAGCTCGTGGTTCTAACTGTGTGCGAGGGAGACATGCATACCATTCATTGTACATTGCATTCATGAGTTGTATGGAATATATATATGTGTGTGGTTGTCCCTAGTTACTGAGATATTGTCTCACACCCCTCTCCCATGACTAACCGTTCAGGTGACAGTTCTGACACTAGTCCTGAGAAGCCACGAGAGTAGCTGCATATGTGGGAATAGTCTATATAGTGTGTGTATTTTGGATAAGGTATCTTGTGCCAAGTAGGATAAAGAATGGTTTGTAATGAACGTATGGTTATTGTTAAGGATTATTATGGATGGATGGTATGGCTATGTATGTTGTATGTATGGTTCCAGGGTTTTGAATGTTGAGAAGTCTGTATATTAGTGTTGGTGAGCTCAGAGTGGTTTTGGGGCCTTGTTGGTTTGTTTAAGGGCCTGTAGCCCATTCTGTCAAGTTGGGTTCCAAGGGATCAAATCTCAAAGGAGTGGTTCCTTTGAGGTGAAACCTCTTTGAACAGGTTGGTTTGGGGGTTTTGGACCTGTATGATTGGTTTGTGAGTATCCATTTGCCTTTGATGGTAATTGGAGGTTGTTGTGGTGAGTTTTGGTCAATAAGTGGCTAAAACGGTGTTAAAGGTCTAGAATCTCCATACGGAGTTGGATTGAGGTAAAAGTGGTGTCTTTGGATAGATGGGGACTAGATTGACTTGTAGGTGTTGGAATCAAGTCAATCGGAGGTCGGAGTATAAAGATATGCGCGTCGGAAGTTCACCCCAGAGTATGAAAGTTCTTGATATAGCATATCAGCATGGGGCGCCGCGGCTCTAGAGTCCAGGCCACGACACCAGTAAAGCCAGTAGCGATGTAGAAATAGGGGAGGCCGGAGCCGCGGTGGTACCGTAGCGGCCACGACCGCAGTCTAGTTTTTGATGGTTTTAAGGTCGTTTCCACTATTTTGAGGCATTAGAGAGTTGTTTTGAGGTGTTAGTGTTATGTTTAGCTGAATTTTGAAATTTTTGGTCAAGTCTGGAGGTGTCAAGAGGCAGGGTGTTACAGACATGACATGATGCATAGAATGACATTGAGATATGATGATTATATGATTATATGATTATACACGAGCGTCACCACATGGCATTGTGAGATTATGATATATGCCGGATTAAGTGGTGATGATGTGGTGACGATATGTTATATGATGGTATATTTTTAGAGAAGATAAGGATGAATTATATATGTTAGGGAGGATAAGGATGAGATTCTTGCGACTAAATCTCCTCCTATGGATAGGAGGGGAAAAGCGCGTAGTGGACTGCACCTTCCTTAAATCGATGCCAATTCGTGGTAGGAAAGGGGAAGGAGAGCCATGGTCCAAACATTAGTGTTACCTTTGGCCAGGTGCACTAGTGGAATGTGAGCTTAGTGATGTCCCGGAATCAGTCTTCACCGATTGTTAGAAGAGAATTACCTATATGAAATATCATGTTATGACGATAGTCCGTGATTCTAGCTGTATGCAAAGGAAACATGCATTCGATTTATTTCACATTGCATTCATGAGCTTTATGAAATATATGTATATATATATATATGTGTATGTGTGTGGTTGTCCCTGGTTACTGAGACATTGTCTCACCCCCTCTCCCATGAACTAACCTTTCTGGTGACAATTCTGGCACTAGTCCGGAGAAGACACAGGAGCAGCTACATACGTGGGAATAGTCTATGTAGTGTTTGTAATTTTTGATAATTTATCTTGTGCCAAGTAGGATAGAATGTTTGTAATTAATGGTTGACATGGATAAGGATTGCTATGAATCGTATGGATGGATTGTATGGATATGTATGTGGAATTGTGTTGTATTATGGTATTTACATGGTTTTGGATGTTGGAAAGTCAGTATGGTGTTTTGTGAGCCTAAAGTGGTTAAGGCCCTGTTGGTATGTTTTAGGGCTTGTAGCCCGCTTTATCAAGTTAGGATTCAAAGGGGTCAAATCTCAGAGGAGTGGTTCTTTTGTGGTAAAACCTCTTTAGACAAGTTTATTTGGGAGTTTTGAATTTGTATGAATGGTCTTTTAGTGACCATTTGCCTTTGGTGGCAATTGGAGGTTGTTAGTGGTGAGTTTTGGTCAATAAATGGTCAAAACAGTATCAGAGGTCCAGAATCTCCTTACGGAGTTGGATTAAGGTGAAGTTGGTGTCTATGGATAGATTGGAACTAGATTGACTTGTAGGAGTTGTAATCAAGTCAATCAGAGGCCGAAGCATAAAGTTATGCGTGTCGGGAATTTGTCCCGTAATGTTGAGTTTTGCTGGTATGAAAACTAGAAAGGGGCGCCGTGGTGCCAGGGTTCAGGCTGTGGTGCCAGTGGATGCAGAATTGCATGCAAAATAGGGGAGGCCAGAGCTGCGGTGATGCAGCGGCTGCGGCCCCAGTCTAGATTTTAGTGTTGTTTGGTTTATTTCTGCTGTTCTGTAGTTTTGGAAAGTTGTATTGAAACGTTTGGGTTGTATTTGATTAGTTTTTGAAGGTTTTGGTCAAGTCTGGAGGTGTTTGGAGATAGGGTGTTACAATTCACATTTCAGGGAATTTCAAAAATAAATCACATAATGAATCAAGAAATTATCAGGTAGTTCCTTAATCCAAAGCAAAGAAACAGAAATTATATATGAACACAACTCATTTCTTTTTAAAATAATGTTCATACCATTTACCAAAATGTTTGACACAGTTTTCTTAAGAAATGGATAATTCTCAATTTTACAAAATTATTCAAACCAAGCAACAAGAGCTATGCTCTCCATATATATAGTATAAAATTTTGGAGCCTAGCTCCAGCAACAAGGGACTTCAAAATAAAAGATGTACGAAGACAAATTTTAAAGTGATTGCAAATTTGTCCATCCATTGTTCATATGCTTTTGCTTCTCTGAGAATTGCTTTCCCCCACAAGGAGACTCCACTGTAGAGTGATTCTGCAAGGTAAAATAAAGATGAAGGGGTGAGTCAGAAATTTACTCAATTATTAGTGAGTGTGTGCGTACTGTGCATGTATGATGATTAATTTAAATTTGATAAGACTTGTATGCATATGTGTGCATATGTGCCTACAAAATGAGCATGTGCTTATGTGCATTCAAATGCATTGTTAACATATATAAAATCACATATATACTTAATATGCCTCCAAATGTTGTCATTTGAAAACATTATTCAATTTATATATATAGAAATTGTAGTGTGAAAAGTAACATATACATATATATATATATATATCTTTTTTCACACAACCAAGCAGTGAAACATGTAGATTGATAATAAAGAAAATGCAACACTAATTATCATTGTCACTGATAAAATACGTACTTGTTACAAATTGCTGCACTATTTCTTATTTATGTTGTCATTGTAGATTATAATCTCCTTCCCCTTGGCTTTTCTCCTGTCAGAGGTTTCTGGAATTTCCTCAAGATTGATGGAAGTTAAATATTGGGTTGGCAGAAATTCTGGCATTAAAATAAAGAGAAAAAGAAACAAATATAAGATTTTGTTTAACCTTAGATAGTTCACTTTACAGTATGAGCAGAGTAAAATATTAATTAATATTGCAATGAAATCAAAGAGCACATACCTTGGTGACTAATAGACCTATCATCTAATGGTGTTTCCCAACAGGAGAGCCAATTATTTTCTTCACTATTGTGACCTGTTTGTTACATCATCAACATCATTTTTTGGGTTCAAGTTTAGATTGAGAGAGATTTACATAAACTTGGGGCTAAATTGGTAGATTAATACTGTATATACTAAATATGCACGTACCTTGGTTATTGAAGGTGCTATGAGTCTGCTCCGTCCATGGTAACATTGGCAATGAATCCTTAGTCGCATCATTACCATCCAAGGTTGTCGCCCAAAGCCATGCGCTCAAAGACATACTACTATTGTTTCCTGTTACGTACACATCAATTTTTGCTGTGTTTACGATTAATGATGTTGTCACCAATATAAAGATGCAAAGGGAACTTATCTACTTGTGTTATTATATATATATTTTAAATATCGTTCTGCATAAGATGAAATGAGAAGTACCATGATCCGTCACAACATTTTTACATAAATAATCTCCAATGGCATGTAGCTTATATAAAGATGAACTTGTATATATATATGTAACAAGTCTATTGATGATGCTATATATATATTGATTGGGTTGACTATGTGCTTCGATTACCAATGGTTTCAATGGCATTAGCAGAATTTATTTCAGTTGTGTTTACATCGTTTTCATCCTCATTTATTGATGAATGTCTTCTCCTCTTTGTGCAACTGAAGGGCATTGAACTCTGAAAGTAAAGTGTAAAGAATTGAAATGATTAAGAAGGAAGGAAAATGCCATATTAAGTGACCACCAAATTGGCACAGGGAGAGAGAGGAGAGAGAGAGAGAGAGAGCGCTTACTGAGGCAAAATTGTCATCCTCCATCAACAGTCTTTTATTACTAAGCATTGGTACTTTCTCCTGCATACTTGGACCAAAGCATTCTGTTCCTTCCTCTTTTGTGGAAGGACCCATAATTATTTTATTTAAATTTAAAATTAGGGAAAATTATAGTTAAGGACTACTTAAGAGAATTAATAATAAGGAAAGACTTTTAACTAATAAAAAATTATAAAAACTAGAAGACTAAATGTTAAAATTAAGAAAATAAATAATAATATGATTCTATTTTATAATAAATTTATTATTTTGTTTCTAAAATGAGATTTGTCTAATTCTATGGATGAGATGATCTTAAGATGTTTGGGCCCAAAAACAATTATTTTAAACTTTTAACTTCCTTGACATGAATATAATAGTGCATTCGTATACATCCATTTATTAGCAAATTATCAATGAGCATGAAAATTATAAAATTCTCAATAACATCATATATTTATGATTAAATAATATTGTCTTTGTCACATATTATAAAACCTATACAAATTTTCTTTTGTCTTATTATATAAGACTATAATAAGACATTTTATAAGGTTTAGTAGAACATTTATGAGGTTTTTTCAAAAATAACATTCATAAATGATTCTACAAATATTCCTTCTCATTTTTAATGTTTTAACTAATGTGAATGAATAGCATTTTTGGAATCACAGCAGAGTAATTTTTTGATAAAAATAAAGATTCCCAAATAACTTTAATTATCTTTTTTAACATGTATAAATTTTGTAAAGGATCTTATAATGTGAGACTGAGAGAATATTTAACACCTTCGAAAACAATGTAAACTTAAAATGGCATCAGGGGATTTGAACATACCTGAAGACAGCAAATAGAAATCATCAACTCCAAAACGTGCGGGTATTTGAAATAGAAATGGAAGAGAATCAGGTCTTGGGTAGTTGGTGCCAACATCATCTGCAAAAGAGGAAATTCGTAAGACTCAACCACAACATACATACAATTTGATCATATGGAATCTATGAAATGCATAATCTTAAATAAATAAAAAAAAAAAAGATAATTACTTGAAGTTGATGCAGTTTGATCATTGACTCCCTGATATATTGGCAGAGCATTATTATCACGAAAATCTGATAAAAATGGATAATTGCCTATGCTTTCCACTGTATCAACCACATTCAAATGATTGCTCCCCTCATTTAGACCAGCATAAATATCTATCATTAAACAAAAAACAACAAACATTAAGGAACTTATTAGTTTCATCTCAACAATAGGTAAATATGTATGTGTGTGTATGTGTGAAGAAAGCTAGAAAGAAAATTAAAACACAAATAGAGTTAAATGCAAGTCAAATGTATCAAATTAAAATACTATTCAATAGCCATGGTTTCCTGCAAAATTATAAGATACATAGAATTTTTTTTTTTGCCACTATTATAAGATATATAGATAAAACTAGGATTATGAGATGTTTTAAATAAAACGTAAACATACAAAATTCACACAATTTAAGGTCATAATTACGACTATGTCAATAAAGATAAACTTTTTTTTTTTCAAATTTCTGCTAGAGATAAGGGGGTATTTTTGTTATGTCAATTAGCAACTCGTGAATTTTAATCATAATGTCAGAAATGTGCTTTCCTTTTACTGATATTTTAATTTGTAAAAATAGATAACTTATTCATGTAAAGAATTCAGAGATTGAAAATCCTTAAATAAAACGAATGACAAACTTCCAGGAAACGAGGACAAGTGAAGTAAACTAAAGTTGGTGATGGCATAAAGATATTATTATCCTCACCCCTACTGTGATATGAATTCCCTTCACCATTCACTTGAGTTCTCTGTGGTTTCAGCAATTAACAATAATTTTACGCTAATAGTTGTAGTACTGACTTTTTGTAAGGTATATAATGCAACAAACAAGATCAATTCATATCGCCTACATATTAAATAAAGGTATTAATTAAGAAATTTTATTACATTATGAACTGTACAATGTGAAATTTGAACTGGTTAAGTTTGATTTTTTTTCCCAATGAAATTTGAAAATTAAAAAAAGTTTATAGTATACTAGGGAAAAAAAAAACTCTTATCGTATGTAATTGTTTTATATGCAACTAATAATATCTCATTAAAAAATGAAAATTGTTGATAAATTTTATTTCACTGGAAACATAATATTCAAAATTGGTATAAAATCCAATAGCTGTAGGCCTAAAGATAATGCACACAAATCGATAAATGACTAAAGCAACAAGAGTTTTTTCATGTCAATGAGTAAAATAGTTAATTCTTAGTCTTAATGCTTTTGCTTAAGCTTCTACATTCAAAAACTTTAATTTTTTCCCCTCTTGGTGGTGAAAATGGATCCTTGTCCATTAAAGAGTTCAATAATATGAAAAAAAAAAAAGAAAAGGAAAAACGTGCCTGAGGAATGTGTCAGGAGATTATTTCCATCATCAGAACAAGCATAACACCATTTCACGTTGTCGTCTTTGTCATATGGGCTCTCCGGGGTTTCATAAACTGTAGGTTTCAAAATATTAAAACAATTTGGGCCATAATATAGTTTCACAACCAAATGAAGAACAGGCAATTAAACCAAAATAATCAATATTTCTTTTGGACAGAAACTTTGAATGAACCGATGGTTAGATATATGACTATTATGTATATAAATCATCTCAAGTGAATGAGGCTATGCTACTAAGATCTAGTTAATTTAAAAAGGTACAACAGTGTAATTTTGTAACAATCAAGTGACAAGGGAAAAGAAAATGAATATATAATAAAATAAACTCACAAATGAAAATGGAGGAGCTGGAAACGAATAAAATGTAAAAAATATGCCTTGGAAACAAATAAAATAAAAATATGGCTCGGAATAGAGGCTGATCTATAAAAGCTATATATTTTAAGGAATGTGAAAAATCTACAAGCACATGCCATGTTGATAAGTTTGGTTTAAGGGATTAAATTTTAATAGTTAAAGATGAAATATGCTATTTTCAACAATGCTCTGAGTCTACATCCTTTCATTTCAATGACTTTGTAGCTGATCCAATTAAGTAGAGCTATACAAAATCACCAGCAATTTTTTTGAAGCTTAAACAAAAAAAAAAGTAAGGAAAATAATCAGTTGCTTTTGCGCAAGGAGTAAATAACATTAATGAGAAACCTTGATTGATATATATATATAATATTTTTTTTGGTTTAATTTTCAGATTGTGTGCAACTAAATTAAATTCAAAGAGGATAGGGACAAGAGCATTACCTTGGTCACCACTCATGGAATCCATTCTTTTAGGAGGAGGGGTGAATCGAATATCTTCCATGTTACAATGTTGTTTGATCACATATATTCCAATCTCTTTTATATCATTATATTTTAGACAGACCTCTGCATGATTCCACACACCTTCTTGAAGTATAGGTTCCATTATATCATCATCCAAGTAATCCCCTTTTAGATCATACAATACTATATGATCACCATTACGTTGGTTAGTTAGCTCAGACAAGAGATGGACATATACTGATTTGAAATTTATGTACAACCTAGAGGCGGTGTATACAAAGCTGAAGGCTTCATGAAAAACAACACCAAGGCAAAGATTCGGGAAGGAGCTACGAAACCAAAAACAAATAGATGCTCCTTTCCTATAGTGGTCAAACCATTCTGGGATGCTTTCTCCTAGAATGAGAAATTCGAAGTGTTCGTCATGAGGCGGTCTGATCACCGCAGCCCCAATTAATTCCTGTGCATCAAATAAAGAAATGTCAGTAACACATAAATATAGCAAACTCACATACTCAAATTGATGGTAATATGTGAAAACCAAGGAGATAAAAATTGACCTCACTCAGCAACAAGTTTCTTGACTTTGTACTCAACGATATGCAATCAATTGCTGTCAATTCTTTTATGTTTGGTGGAATCTCTTCAACTTCTCTTAGATGCTCGCAATAATCTAGAACAAGGCGCCACAAAGAACGACATTCTTTTATGCATGCCGGCAAAATTGTGAAATTACAATGGCTCAAATCCAAATATTCTACATTTATCAACGCTTTTAGATAGATTTGAAGATTCTCATTTGATAAATTGCAATCCCACAGGGAGAAATGATCTATTTTATTGGGACATGCAATATCCATCACCAACTTTGCATCCTCAACAAAAATCTCATTTAGTTCTGGCAAATGAAAAAGGCCACTTGGGAGCTCAATTACCCCTCCGCCTTCATTTTGAATGCGCAGACCGCGAAGCTGGGTAAGTTTGCAAATTGACAAAGGCAACTTTTTTATACCAGTACCAACCAAATCCAGGCTTCTTAGTTTCATTTCTCCGTTTATTTCTGGAAAGTTTGTCAACCTTGGGCAATATATAAGTGAGAATTCTTTGAGAAAAGGCAACTTGATGCGACGTGGAAAGGTGTCAAGCTGGCAACATACTGATACACTAAAGATTTCAAGGTTTCTCAAATATCCAACCGAATCATCAACTCCAATTAAATTATCGCAACTATCAACCGTTAATTCCTTTAAATTTGAGAGGCCAGATAAATTAGGTATCTGTTTGATATGTCCGACTTCTTTAAGAGTCAGAACACTAAGATTCTCCATCTTCTGTAATAAATAAGAACCATACAAAAAGTCAAACTAATTGAAGAAATTATCAAACACAAGCTACCTAATAACCAAATAAATACACATGAGATATGGGATGCTTGCCTTAATTGTTTCCATTGAACTGAAACAACCATGTCTGAGCTCTAACACAACAAGCTTCTTTGGACAAAAATCATAGGGCAAGCTCGACGAAGGATATCCCCTCCATTTCAGCACTTTTAAACTGTTAGGAAGATATTTGGGGCCCTTCGAAAATTTCAAGTTACTCAAAATAAGAATTTTCAGACTTTTCATATTCTTAAAGGCTTCTCCATCCCAATATACATCTATGCTTTTCCACAAATTCTCCGAAATTATGATGTTGACTTCATTTGTACCCTTTTAAGCCAAAAACCAAAACAGATCACAAATATTATATTAGGAAGTTGAGATATATATCTATATAATCATAAATAGAAAACTTTTATGTCACATTTGAATCAAGGACATGCATGTTAGAAGTTTTGATGCTATTTAATTACAGAAAATTTTAGATATCATCAAACAAAGAAATAGACCCAATGAAAATTGGTGCAATATTACAAAATGAGCAAAAATATTCTATAATAAAAAAAGAAATGCATTATTTGCTAAAAATCTTGTAAAATTTTTTTGGGCTTTTTTTTTATTTTCTGAAAGATCACTTACCATATTTTAACTCAATATTTTAGAAAACATTCCTCATAATATAATATCAGTTTTATGTGTTCATTTTATAACCAATAACAATAAAATCATAACATAAATATTAATAATATTAAATATCACAAAACAAATGCAGAAAAATATTTTCCTTACAAAATTAAAAACATGCGATTACAAACACATGCTATAAACCAATCAGGTCATGCATTATTAACTCGAGTCTTTATATTAAAAAAAAAAAATCTCCAAGACAATTCTATCAGGCCTAGTCTTTGACTTCAACTCTAAACTTTTTTACTTAACATTTCAAAATTCAATGAAAACTCATCAATGATGATGCCACCAAGAAATTGTGAAAAGAAATAATATAACCATAAGCCAAAATGTCAGATAATATGAACTAGTGTTATGTACTTACTGTATTATTTTCCAAAACATGAATAATGTCTTGATTGAACCATAATCTACTACGCTTGCCTGGCTGTTTTGGTGACTCCTGGCGAACAATTTCTCTTCCCATTTCACATATTAAATCGTGCATTATGATATAATCAGGCATATGATGAATAGCCCCTGTTTTTAAAATCTTTATGAGGCATTTGTTTATCAACACTCCAATATGATAATTTGGATCAAAACCATGAATGTGTTTAACCATATCTTTGATAGATTCCAATTCCCTTCCATTAAAGAAACAAGCAATATCAAGAAAAATTTCTTTTTCATCTTGTTCTAAGCCATCATAGCTCACTTTCAATCTTTGCTGAATATTTCCATTGGGAATTCTTTTATACATATCTAATGCAGATTCCCACTCACTTATTGTCTTACCAAACAAGTTAGAGCCTATTACTTCGAGGGCTAAGGGATGACCTTGGGTGTAACGTAACACACGATTCAAAACTTCATTGTAACTTTCATCTGGCTGCATATTTCTAAAGGCATTCCACTCTAATAATTGACGAGACTCTTCATAATTTAAAGCCTTCATGTCATATATACTTTTCACGTTGACCCCATGTGATAGCAGCAAATGTTTATCCCTTGTTGTTATAATGATCCTACTCCCAGAACCAAACAAATCACGCCGACCTAATTTCTGTAATTGCTCCCGTTTGTCAACATTATCAAGAATCAACAAAATCTTCTTTTGTTCAAGTCTCTCTTTTATTGTTTGAACTCCTTCATGAACATCATCAATTTTTGTGTCCACCCCTAAAATCTTTGAAAGCATTCTCTCTTGCATTTTTTCTAGGCCAAATTTCCTTGATTTTTCTTTGATATCATCGAGAAAGCACAAACCATCAAAATTATAAGCAATTGAGTTATACACAGCCCTTGCTATTGTTGTTTTACCTATTCCTCCAATTCCGCAAATTCCTACCATGATCACTTCATCTTTTGACCCAAGTTGCAATAGAGTGTTTATTTCTTCCAATTGGGAATCTAATCCAACTGGATATTCGGCAACATGTAAAGGAACCCTATTAATTATGCTAGATATTTCTTTCACAATCCTTTCAATAAATTGATATTCATAATCATGCCTGGAAAAGTACAAAAATCTATGTCAAGTCTAATTAAATTCATTCAATTCATGTTTCATATGCACAAAATTTATAATAATTCTCATATAATCCAATTAAATGAAGCTAGCTAGGTAAAAGATTTTGAAGAAAAAAGAGGGATAAAAGTTGTGAATTACCCAGGATCGAGAGGGATGCCGGAAATATTAGCTACATCATATAGGGCAAGCTTCCAATCTTGCATCTTCTTTTCATCAGCTCTTAATTTTAATTTATGCTCAGCTAACGCTTGTCCATAATTTCCTGTTTGGTATCGCACTTCGGAAGGCTGCAAGTCATAAAAAATTGGCCAAACCAATCGACCATTTTGCTTGACACATTGATGAATATGGACAAGTTCATCGAGGCAAAATGTTGAGGAAGCATAATTTTTAGAGAATATGGTAATAGCCATCCGGGATTCTTGGATTGCTTTAAGAAGTCTTGGAGTAATTTCATCCCCTTTTTTTATTTCCTCATCATCAAAGAAGGTATGAACTCCCTTTTTAGTGAGAGCATAATACAGATTTCCTGTAAAACCATGCCGGGTATCTTTTCCTCTAAAATTGAGAAAGACATCGTAAGTGAAGTGATCATGGAAGGAAGTTGATGTGCACCTTGTCATGATGGCTTGTACTGGATGGAAATGAAGATAACAATGTTAATTTATAAAGAAAAATTATGAAGAGTGATGATGATGTGTGTGTAGCTTCAGGAAGGGGGAATGAAGATCTCAACGAGTTTAATTACTTACTATGAAAACAGAAGTTGACAATAACAAAGCAACTGTGATACATACTAAAGCAATGGGAACTAATATGAAGAAGGATGGAAAATTTAAACTTCTCTCCGACTCAATCAACAAGAGAAGATCAACGTGGAGAATAAAGCTTTTTTCTAACTTAAGCGTACAAATGCGCATACAGGTTGTAGAAGCAACAATCCAAGTCAATGTCTACGGACGAAAGAAACATGCAAAACATATAGTGAATAAAAATATTACAGCGGATTTTCGATGAAGAATTGGAGATTATTACTACAATTCGTGATGCATTTCAATTCTAATGGTGCAATAGTTTTATTCTATTTTATTTTGGGGGATTATAATAGTGCAAGTTGTGTTCATTTTTTCAATTCAAAACACAATGCTTAATATGGTATACATTCTTGTCCTGTTTGTGTTCACAACCTTGCTAATGTGGTTAGATTCCTTCAGATAATGAAACAAATGTCGCAATTTATTTTCAAGCTAAACTATACCTCCGGTCCTTAGCACTCCCTTTACTAAATCACCTTAATTAAGTTGGGGAGTTAAAATAAATGAGTTAACAATCTTAATTTTTTTTAAAAGAATCACAACATCTTTCTAAATTACCCTTATTGAATTTTATTGTGAAAAAATGAATTATACCATTTCTTTAATGCTCATAGCATAAAATAATGGGTAGACTCTATTTTTCAAAGCACTTGGGGAAAAATTATATATGAGCATTCTTGGAATACATAATAAGTACTATATTGTATTTTGAAAATAGTCCTATAACAAGTGAAAAGGTCTTAGATTTAGAACAAGAGAGAGTAATATAGAGGAAGTAATATTCCCTTTTATTCTTCTTATCTATCTTTTAAGGCTGTAACACATAGATTATGAAAGGTAATTAATATGTCATAATTTCTTTTAAATTTCTTGATATTTCCTTCATCTATTATCTCTATTCTCCATAATTAACAAAGATAAGGGTACAATTGAAAATTTAATATTTAGTTTTGTCTTGAATTTTATAAGGACAAATAGATAGAAACTATCTTTTTCCCAAAAATAATTTTAAAAAAAGGGAGAAGTGATTGACACATCACACATTAAAATACACATACTCCTTCTAGTCCTTCATGTAGGTCACTTCTAAAAGAGTATTATGTCACTTTGCAAGAGTGTATGGAGCATTAATCTTTATTCCGAATATGGGTGTGCTAAACCGATTTGAACCAAATTAAGTTCAGTCTATTTTCAATTATTATATCTGGTTCAGTTAATTTTTTAAAAAAGCTTTTGTTATATTAGTTTGGTTTAGTCTTGACAATGGAAAACCTAAATAGACTAAACCAAGCTGAATTTTCTATTTTTCATTTTTATTGTGTTTAATTTGTAGTATGATGCTTTTGGAGGCTTTTTATACAAAATCAAGATGTGGTATTTTTAATGTTGTTTCTAATTTTCTTCGTGTTTTTAAGAATGGGTTTTGATTTAAATTTCTTAAATATTTTCAATTCAATGTCATAACTATTATTACGAATGATATTGTTATTGAAATTAATATTAATTTGGATTTTTTTGTATTTTTTTGTACAAAACATTTTTTAATATTATTTAGATGGAATATTGGAATGTATATGATTGTCAATTTTTTTTTAATGTTTCAGAGGCCTTTGTATTTTTCTCAATATTTAAGTAGCTTTTGAATTTTTTTTATGATCTGTGCCATTGTGCTTTAGCTAAAATTCCAATCCAAACTGTAAAATCTAAACCTAACTGAAATATTAGGATACGGTTTCCTAAAAAATTTTGGTTCAGTTCAATTTTTTTATCATCATTTCGATTTTTGGTTTATTCAATTTTTATTATGAACCAAATTGAAAATTTGAATGTACACTCCTAATTTTGAAAACACCCTTCTTGTCAATTTCCAATGTGAAAAAAATTAACTAACTTTCTATTATTTATTAGGGACAAAAATAAAATTAAAGTAATTTTTAAACAATATTATTAATGTAACTAGCTTTTATTCAGACGAGGTAGAGTTAGATGTGATGGAAGGAAGTAATCTCCTTGAACTTCGGCTTACCAGCATATAAGCTCCTTCACCCCGTTACTCAAAATGCATAGCTTCACCCATTGCAAGTATTCTAGCTAGTTTGATGTGATTCACTAAATTATCGGTTGAATTAGCTAGTTTGATGTAATTTTTAGAGTGTTATCATTTTAGTTAATTATACATAGTCATGATGACTTCTAGAAGTTATCTCTAATATAATTAATTTAGGGGAAAACTAATCAATTAGTCCCTACAGTTTACATTAATTTTCAATTCAATCCTTATGCTTTAATTTCATGTAAATCAATCGCTATAATTTTCTATTTCATTTATGAAATCATCCTTACCAGTTACAATGCATATCAGTCATTAATAGCGTTAGTTAACTGCTGGCGGGGCAAAAAATGTAATAGGTCAATACTGAACTGTCAGGTTAGTCATTCTTGTCTCTTGAAATAAAAATATTAAAAAAAAAAAAAGAAGGAACAGGAGCGTATAAGAGAAAGCATAAGAGAAAGGAACTTGAGGTATAGCGGAAATGGTTTGGACCCAGGTCTTTTAACTGTTTAAATGAGATTTTAATGAAAATTGCATTTTAAATGATGTAGAATACAAAGTAATATCAACATTGTAACTATCAAGTTATACAAAAATAATATTTTACTTTATAAAATATAAAATTTAAAATAGTAACATTTGAACTATCCAAATTTCACATGGACGGTCCAGGATGTGAACCTAGTGCAGATCCACTCCCGACGTGTAGTGATTCTAGGATAGGAAATGCTAATGGCATGAACGTAAATGACGGTGGTTCCTATCGATTATCAAGGACTTGTGTAGTGAATAAGATAATATCGGACATTTTTAGGAAAGGAAAGATAGGGACATATGAAAATGGGTTATTATACCCAAAGCTAGATGTCATTACACTATTCTGAACTTAATCCCAAGTTAACGAGAAGTGTGCTTGATGATGTGTGTAGGATCGGAGGAACTAGGACTAGAGGAAGAATCCAAACAAGACAAAAGTTGAAATTTGAAATAAAGAAGGGCCATGCTGTGGCGAGACACTCGTGAGATTTCAAAATTTTTCTAGCTGAGAGTACTTGCATTGTGGTGAGCTTACTGGTGTAGCGACGAGAGTCGTGAAATCTATTTAAATTAGACGAATATTAGTTGACTGAGGAAGAGGAGACTGAGGGAGAAACGGGGGAGCAGTGCTAGGGCTCGAGAGGCTTCAATCTTGATTGGTAAATGATCTCTAGCCTCTCCTCCGCTCTTTTCTTTTCGGATTTCGGTTGAAATTCGAGTTTATGCATAGGGTTTCTGGTTTGAATGATTTCCACCAACTGAAATGTGTGTAAATAGATTATGGGAATGTTATTTGGTATTAATGATGCTTGGGTATGAGTTTTAGAAGGAGCATGCATGATTTATGCCTAACCCTAAGTTGTTTTTGGTTGAGGAAGTTGGGAATCCAAAAAGTATGAAGATGATTAGGATATGAATGGTTAATTAGAGCTTATTAGTATGTAGTTATGTTGTTGGGACCTTTGGTTAAGCATAATTGGTTGAACTATGGATTTTGGTCAAGTTGTATGTTATGTTAATTAAGATATTATAGTATTGTAGTGGTTGTTTGGTTGATCGGAGGAGTTCAAATTGTGATTGACAATCTGAGAAGCTTGTGGGATTCGTGTGTGTGGTATTGATAACTTGAGATAATTGGGTGTTTGTATTGTGTGCATTATATGTTAGTATATATATATGTGTGTGTGTGTGTGTATATGCATGTTTCCATTTATACCAAGATATTGTTATGTGTTTGTATGTTTTTTCTACATATCGTGATATACATACGACTAGACGACATAGTATATGATGATGAATATGATGATGATGATGATTATATATGATGATGTGATATTACATGATTTTATAGCATGACATTGAGAAACATGATAATGATGATTATATATTAACATTGCATGAACATCATCACCACATATACATTGTGAGAAAGGTGGATTAGGTGATAATGGTGAGATATGATATGATATGATATGATAATATATATATGATATGGTGAAATAAGGAAGGGATCCCTGTCATTAAATCCTTTGGAGAGTAAGATAGTAGTGGATTACACCTTCCCTAAATCACCACCAATTCATGGTGGTCTAAGGGAAGAAAAACCACAGTCTAAGTATTAGTATCACCTTTGGCTGGGTGCACTAGTGTGAGGTGAATTTAGTATTATTTCATAATCAGTCTTCATTGACTGTTAGAAGGGAATCACCTATAGGAAAATGTCTTGTTATGATGCTAGCTTGTGATTCCACCCATGTTGAGGGAGACATATATTTTATTACATTTTGCATTAATTGCACCATGTGCATTATTATATGAATTATTATATATAGGTTGCCTGTATGTGTTCTTGGTTACTGAGACATTGTTTCACACACCCTTCCATGATTAACATTTCAGGTGAAAACTCTGGCACTAGTCCGGAGAAGACAAAGGAGTTGTAGTCTCTCAGACATGTGAATAGTCAAGTCAACGGTAGTATGTATGGTCTATGTATGTATTGTGTCAAGTAGAGTTGAATGTTTATGTATGATCTAGTTATCCTAGAAGTGACATTGAGTATGTTATGTAGTGACATGAATGAATGTTGATGATAATGAATGATATGTGAAGATATTGATGATGATCTGGTATGGATGTATGCATGTATTGGTGTGTATGTGTGATGATGATGATGTGGACCCAAGTATGGGTCATTACTATTAGAGCAGGTGTCTTTGTATCAAAATGGTTGTATGTGTAAGCCCCAAAGGGGACTTTGGGCCATGTATGTTAGTTTTGGGGCATATAGCCCATTATGTGAATTTGGGGTTCAAGTGGATCAAAACTCGAATGAGCAGTTTCTCTGAGATTAAACCTTCTTAGACAAATTGGTTGACCTAAATAAGACCTGTGTGAATGGTCTCCGAGTGCCAAATTGCCTTTGGTGGCAATTAGGGAAGGTAAGTTGTGAGTTTTAGCTAAAAAGTGATCAAATCAGTCACGGGTGTCCAAAATCTCCATACAGAGATGGATTTGATTGAAACCGGTATCTATGTATAGATTAGAACAAGATTGACTTGTAGAAGTTATAATCAGGGCAACCGGAGGCGGTAAAACAAAGTTGTATTCGTTGGAAGTTTGCCCCAGAGAAGTTGAATATGCTGATATGGTATCAGCATAGAGGCGCCACGGCGCTAGTCGCCTTTGATTCAAAAATTTTGCAACCCAAGAACTTCTACACCGTGGTGGTATTGTAGCAGCCGTAGTGCCACACTTTGATTTTCTTGATTCTAGTCCGGTTTGGCTAATTTTTGAAGTTTTAAGTTATATGTGGTGGTGTATTGTAGTAGGGTGTTACACTAGAGGCATATCGTCAAGATCACACCAATGTCTAATGGAGTTAGGTTTGATATTGTTGGGTGTAGGCTCCCTATGTGGAGAAAGATGCAAACCTAAAAGCCTAATATGTGTCTCACTTATTTAAGTAGAGAGGAATCATGTTAAGATATGAGAGTGAGGTCATATTCAAGTTAGAACAATCATCTTTGACAGAGGAGGAGAAGAAAATGTTATTTTAGCACATTCGCTGAGCAATCTTGGGAAAAATTCATTTACAGATTCGTTAGCCATTGATTTGAGCTGAAATTTTGTTTGAGACATCTTGCTCTTCATTTTCAACAGTTGGATCATCATTTTGTGGTCTTAGTATGAGAGATATTCAATTTATACTGAAATAGTAATTTTTGGGTTTTTCATCATCTTGATTCTCTATTGTAAACTTTTTGCTTTGGTTGTTGTGAGGATTGTTGGTACTGATTTGTACACTTGATTAAGACTTTTTTGTACTCCTGTTTTGATCATAATAGAGCTATTTCCATTGTTTTGGATGACCTGTGGTTTTTACCCTTACTTTCAAGGGCTTTCCACGTTAAAAATCTTAGTGTCTCTTGATGTGTTTGTGGTGTTTATTTTTGCCATGCATTTGTTTGACTAATCCTCATAAATTATTGCAAGTATGAGAGATTTATTTTCGCTGCATATTTGTTACTCTGTTACTATTCATATCACAGTGGCATCAGAGCCTTGGTTTTGAGATTGTTTAACTTGCTTGAATAATGGAGGTAAGGGCAAGATAAAAGATTTGCTATTTGTGAAAAATATGCATCTTCCTGTGTTTGCTACTCAGAAGCCGGAATCCAACTCTAATGAGGAGTAATATTTTGAACATCAGTAGATATGTAGTTTTATTCGATAATATGTACAAGATAATGTACATAATCACATTGCTAATGAGATGCATATGAAAACTTTATGGGAGAAGATTGAGTTCATGCATGCCTCTAAGTCAGGAAATAATAAACTACATTTACTGAATTGTTTGAAAAATTTGAGGTACAAGGAGGGGACCTCAATCTCAGATCACTCGAATGAATTTTAAGTGCTCCTAGATTAACTATCAGGAATGGGTATTAAGTTTGAAGATGAAGTTTTGGAACTATGGCTTTTAAACACTTTACCTGAGTCTTGGGAGACATTTCAAGTTTCAATTACAAACTTAGGCCCTAATGGTGTTGTTTCCTTGCAAGCATCAAAGAGTGATGCTCTTAATAAAGAAATGAGAATGAAGGCACATGATTCTTTATCTTATTTAGAGGTGCTTATCACTGAAAATAGGGGGAAAAGTTAGAAAAGAGAACCGGAAGGTGATAAAGAGAAGAGCAAGAGTAAGTATAAGTCTAGATATAAAAATTTAACGTGCCATCATTGTCATAAAAAAGGATACATTAAGAAGCATTGTTTTCTCTTTAAAAAAGAGAACAAAGGCAAGAATGTGAGCAGAAAGAGAAGGGTCAAGATGATGATGATGATCATGTTACTACTGCTACTAGTGATGATCTTCTTATTCTTCATGATCATGAATCGATCAATCTTGTATCAAATGAGAGCATGGGGATAAAAGATTATGATGGCTATTTTACTACTATTATTCTACCCTACAGTATAAAAAATTTTTTTTGGTGATGATTTCATTATTCTATTATTGTATGTTGATGACATGTTTTTTAGTGGAAAAAATATTTCCAGGATTAATAGGTTGAAGAAGCAATTGAGTGAGTCATTTGCCATGAAAGATATGAGAATTGCTAATCAGATTCTTGGCATAAGAATCTTACGTGACAGAAAGGATAAAAAGCTTTGGCTATCTCAGGAGCACTACATTGAAAAAGTGCTGTAAAAATTTCAAATGAAAAATGCTAAGACTGTAAGCACTCCTCTTGCTACTTACTGTAAATTGGGTGCTAAACAAAGTCCTTCAAATGAAGCCGAGAAGTTAGATACGGAGAGGGTTCCCTATACATCTGTAATGGGTAGTTTGATGTATGAAATAATGTGCACAATGCCAGACATAGCACATGCTGTTGGCACAGTCAATAAATTTTTATCAAACTCAAGTAAAAAGCATTGGAATGCTGAGAAATGGATTTTGAAATATCTTTGTGGTACTGTTAGTATGAGGCTTTGTTTTGGAGGTGATAAGCCTACCCTTAAGGGTTACATGACTTAAATATGATTTAAGAAATTGAATCTAGAAAGCCATTTCAAGTTATTTAATTAAATTTGTAGGTTAGTTGTGGCTTGGCAATCTAAGTTGCAGAGATATGTAACTTTGTCTACAACAAAGGCAGAGTTTATTGCTATTACCAAAGAATGCAAGTTGTTATGGCTGAAGAAATTCTTTCAGGAGCTTGGTTTTACTCAAGACAAATATCTGTTATTTTGTTATAGTTAAAATGCTATTCATCTTGGTAAGAATCCAACTTCTCATTTAAATTCCAAACACATTGATGTGAGATGTCATTGAATATGTGATGTTTTGGATGCTAAGATATTGGAGATTGCAAAAGTTCATACTGATGATAATGGTGCTAATATGATGACTAAGACACTACTAAGAGGAAAGTTTGAAGTTTGTTGTGAGATTGTTGGATTGGCGGTCATCTACACATAGTCTTGAAAGGAAGATATGCTGGATGTGGACTTTCTTCCTATGTGGAGAAAGACGCAAACCTAGAAATTCATTATGTGTCTCATTTATTTAAGTGAAGAGGGGTCATATTAGGGTATAAGAGTAATGTCATATTCAAGTTAGAACAGCCGTCTTTGGAAGAGGAGGAGGAGAAGACATTATTTTCGCACATTCACTGAATAGTTATGGGAAAAATTTATTTGTGGATTCATTAACCAATGGATCGGGTTGAAATTTTGTCAGCAAGTTCGAAACATCTTGCTCTTCATTTTTAGCAGTTGGATCGTTATTTTGTAGTTTGGTGTGAGAGATATTCAAATCATACTGAAATAATAATTTTTAGATTTTTCATTTTCTTGATTCTCTATTAGAAGCTTTTTGTTTTGGTTGTTGAAAGGGCTTTTGGAATTGATTTTTGTGCACTTGATTGGGATTCTATTGTACCTTTGTTTTAATCATATTGAAGCTATTTTCATTGGTCTGGACAACCTGTAATTTTTACCCATACCTTGAGGGGTTTTCTACGTTAAAAATCTTGGTGTCTCTTGATGTGTTTGTAATGTTTATTTTTACTATATATTTGTTTGACTAATCCTCATAACTTGCAAGTAGAAAAGATTTATTTTTACTGCATATTTATTACTCTGATACTGTCCATATCAGATATAAGAGGGAACCCATCAAGAGAGAACAAGGTGGAAGACATGCGAACCTCTAGAGCGTCTGATTGAGCATTTCTAGGCTCGACACAGAGAACCCCTATGATAAAGTGTTTGTATTCTGGCATCATTCTATTCCTTCCAGTAGGTAATTATTTTCTCATAATCTATATCTCTTAATTATCCGTGTGATGCCAATTGAGCTCGGCGCTTAGGTTTTAATTTTTAGGCCAGTGAGACCCTTTGAAAAACCTATACATTTTAGAATAAAAACATTTAAAACCCACTTGACCTCAAACCTATGCATGCACGACTAGCTACACCCTTGTGTTCTACTTCATTTATCTCTGTTTTTGTCCTAAAAACAGAGATAGACATAGTAATATGGGAAGTTCTTAACTCAAGAAACGTAATGGGGCAATAGAGATATTCTGAATAATGCTGCTCAACTCTTGCCTTCGAGAGATTCAAATGAACTACTAAATATACATGCGTTACAAGTTCTTGATATATAATAATAACAGAATGTCACATACAGTGGATATATATTCATGATCTCTTTAAGCAAAGTATGTTGGAGAAGGTGGGTTGGGATACGTTAGGTTATAGCTATATCCGACATGCTAGCCGGAGTTTGCTTGGAGTGGTTGCAAAAGCCAGGTGATGACTTGCATCTGATGGTTGGCCAAAAAAAAAAAAGAAGTTGTATCTGATGAAGTTCAGCATCATCAACGGGGGGATCACCACCTTTTAACCTACAAATCTGCCATCATTTGTATGAAAAGGAAGGTGAAGGATATAAAGGGAAGACGATAGTGTCATAATGATGGATGTTCTGATAGTTGCCTAAAGAATAACACCCATATCATCACACACAATAACATTACCCAAACTCAAAATGCTAAATTGCTTGCCCAAATCGAGCACAGAAAGGATAATGGCTGAACACTTCTTCTATATTTTCCTCCATTGTCATTTTTCGAGAGCTTTATTTCAGGTCTTATGTTTAGATCAGGAGAGATACAGGGCTCTAAATCCTAGGTTATAATAAACTGGTTCTTGCAACTGCAAGATGATGATTGGAAAGGCAATTAAAAAGATGTATCCACTTCAATTAAGCTGCTTCGAAGGTTAATTTTCTGATTAATTTTTCCTCTGATTTATGGGGGGATAGTATAATTAAGAGCCTTCCTAAGACAAACTCGAAGCAGAACTCGAATATAGGAAACTCAGCCAAAGAAAGGATGGTTCATCATCATCATTAGTTAGAGAAGGATTAAAAATCGTAATTTGAAGATTATTGTGCACAGATCTACTATTTTTTATGATCTTCAGATCTTTAGTATATATACGAATCACGGACAAAAGAAACGCTAAGTAATCCTACTGTCTCCATGGTGCAGCATTTAAGGGAGATTTTAAGAAGGGAAACTCACCTGGATGGATTAGATCGATCCTCCTGGTTTCACTCTTGGTTTTGCAGATCCCAAACTTGCGAATGCTGTGACTGCAACATCACTTTAGAACCCTAAGCTCGCCACTGTCATGAATGATTTCCATGTGCTCTAGAGACTTATTTGCGATGTTAGGACAGGGAGAATGCCTATTAGCTGGAAAGTGTAAGTCTTTTGTCAATGGTTAATTATTCTCGGTAAAGTGTACCGAAACTTCATCAAAAAAGATTAAATAGAATATATATCAAGTAATTTCTTTATAATTATTAATTATTAATATATTAATAATGAAAGAAAGTAAAATCAAAAGTAAATCATGTGAACACAACAATAATAAATAATAAAATAATGTGAATGTGAATGTTTTGTTGGCAAAAAGAGATTCAGGTCCCTCATTGTCGATCAGCAATAGGGGCATAAAGCCGAAACCTTCTTACTAAGTATAAATAGATCATAACGTGTTTTTACGAAGTAATGCTATAATACAGTATTTTACAAACTTCAGAAATTTTTTTATAGTACTTATTAGTAAAAAAAACTATAATGAATTTATTTTATTTTAAAAGAATATCATCCTCATAAATCATTTAATAATTATGAAAATGAATATACAGAATTTTTCCTTTTTTAGAAATAATATCTTGTATCTAGTTACCATTTTGAACTTTGATTAATTCAGATTTAGTTATGTTCAAATCCATTCGGGGGAATTCACCTAGAAATATTTTTTGCATTCATACCGTCTCAAATCCGAAACGTGTTTAAGTAATCATAACTCCTTCAACTATAATTAACACTTGTTGGTATATAAAGAATCTCCTTAAAACATCTTAATCATGTTTTATACATTTAGTCATATATATAATTATATATATTAATCACCTATTGGATCACTTGCCAGAATTTTCTAAGAAATGACAAAGCATGCACCCATGAAACCAGCTGTGACACATAAATTCTGGGAAAGTTACTAAGTGCTTTATACTTTGTTTGGAAGATGCTGTAGTGGTCCTAAAATATAATGAAGTTTCTAAAATATATATCGTCAACTTTTATTTTAATACTATGTTTTTATACCAACATAAAAAATTAATCTATTCTAAATTGATAATTGTACCTGTGTTAAGTAAAAATATATTTAGTGAAGATCATCTGGATGGCTTAATTTGTAGGGAAAGCTAAGTCAATGGGGAAAGATGAACGCGCGCGAAAAGATAAAGCAATGGCTTCCCTCATTCACTTGAAATTGGCTTTCTAGAATTTTCCAAGAAAAGACAAAAGCATTTTTGAAATCAGCTGTGCTGCATTAATTCAAGTTCAAGAGCCTCCTGACCCACCCCTATAATTTTGGCATTGATCAATTATTAAAATATGTGTAAGAAGTGGTGCTCTTAAAATTTGAGTCCTATCAGAAATACTAAACCTTTACCTAATCTCTCTCTCTCACACACACATATCACGAGGGATCCTTTATGGAGAGTGTGGTTATAAATCTTTTATAATGGCAATCCACATTGCTACTTTTGCCTTACCATCAACTTTCCTAGAAACAAGCTGCGAAAGTTACAAAGAGAAATAGGCAGGAAAGAAAATGAATACTTGCTTTGTCGGCCACTACCTTCCTGTCCTTGTCTCTAACAAACATACGCCTCGGAATAAAAAGGTAACTCATATAAATTAAGAGAAATAGTTAACTCTTTTAAATATAATTTAAATTAAAAGTTATTTTTTCAATAATATTTTTAATTTAAGATTATCATAAAATTAATGATATATAATTAAATTTATTATTAATAATGATGGATGAAGGATAAATTAAAAAAATAAATAATTAATACTCCAAATTTCAATATTAACCCATTAAATTTGGGATCAAAACCACTCCAAAAAAATTTCCTTGTATATGAGAGCAGTGACAATGTGTGTGTATCGTCCCATAAAAGGAGTGAAATGAATATCTCTATGAGGGCCGTATGTGGGAGATTTATTTGTGGGAGATTTATTTGTAGGAAGGAAGCGTGGGTTTGCGATGGTTAATTATATAATAATATTCCCAAATCTCAGTATGAGTTTTTAACAATAATATTTCAATAAAACACAATGACACATCTACATCATTAACAAATTTCTAAGTTGTTTCTACACAACACGTAATCATGTTTCTCAGTTAAGGCCCTCCTTTTTCTTTCTTTTTTTTAAGACAATATATGATGAGGACCCCAATAACCAGTGATTAAATTTCAAATTTTAATATATGAGGACATGTTAATTATTGTCTTATAACATTAAAAAGCTATTAATTTTTTCTAAAATTTTAATAGCCAATCAGAACTATTTAAGAGGAAAAAATAATATAAAATATAAAATAAGTTGTGATTGAGATTCAAAAAATTCTATCAATGTAATAGAAAATAATTTAAAGCATAAAATAATGTGGCCCGAAAAAGGTTTTCATCGGGCACTCGCTGTATAAAGCAAAAGATTAAAGTAATAGTTTCCTTCAAAAGAATAGAAAAAAGAATTAAAGCAACAGTTTCAATGGAAGAAAGTGAGTTTCTCCAAAATTTTGGATATATGAAATGACAGGTAGGTCAACAATTGCCTAAAATAAAGAAGATAAAGCTGCTATATATATATTAAGAAAGTCAAAGTGAGTAATACACCATTGAAATTAAAAATTAAATTATTAAAGTGGACCCCTAAAAAGTTCTTGTCCTACAAGAAATATCAGATTTTGTTTTGTCAGGTATTATTTGGCCTAAAATTATAACCAATGATCTCAAGAATCGAATCGGACAGAATGGTCAGACCGGTTAGATTGTCACCCTGTGTGAAGAATGACTTGATTTTTAGCTTTGGACTATTTTAGGGGTTGAACCAGATTGGACCGCTTTGAACCGGCTTTTCAGCTGGAAATCGGAGTTGAGCCGGGAACCGGAGTGATTTTTTTAGAACTGCACGGTTTTTTAAATTGGGTAAAATTTAACTTAAATTTAATTTTTTTACCAAAATTATTAATTATAAAAATTATTAGAGAGTAAGACACTATTTTTCATTTTATTTTAAAATTACTAACAATAAAAATGAAAATTTTCATTGTATTATACTCTTTCCGTCCCAAATTATAAAAGAATTTTAAGAGTCTTTATTTATCCTAAAATATAAGAGACATGGATAAAATTTGTGGAGTAATTAATGTTATTTTTCTCTTACACCCTTGAGTAATTAAGGTTATATTAATAATTACTAGTAATGAATTAGTCTTACTTTAGACTTTTAATGTGGACAATTTTGGAAAAAAATTGAAATTGTAATACAATTAATAAATTTAATTACCAAAATTATTTTTTCTTTGATACAGATGAAGTAATTATTTGTTTTTTAGAATTGATAACGGAGGGAGTATAGTCATTTTATAATATTATGGTCATATAGTGCTATCATGTTAAAGTATTTTAATATTATTTTCAATAATTTAATATATAGATTATTACTATGTGAGCTTATTAACTTATTATGAACTTAAACTATTTAAATTTATTCTCTTAACAATTTAATATTTTATTTTTATACATATATTATTATATATAATATTATTTTTACTTAATTATTATGTCACCTATTTGACCGTCAGTCCAACCGGTTGAACCATAAAAATCGTGACCCGGTGAAATTTTCGCTTTGACATCCAGTCCGCTTTTTAAAACATTGATTATAACACACCTAGCCAATAATTATTAATTAAAGACAACCTCAAAGTTGGACTTGAGTTTGAGAAGTTAAGTTGATTTATATTGGCCCGCTTTACATATATGAAAATTGTTATAAAAAATCTAATGATCCACACAACATTTGTTTAAAAGGACATGTTATTTATTTACATTTATTGTTATTGAGATACTAATCTCCAATAAGCCCCTTAAATTATCAATTTTAAGTAGAAAACCTCCTTTATTAGCTATTAAGTAATTAATAGAAAATTACATCTCATACTATATTTAATGACATGCCATCTAACATGAACATATAAAATCCATATCTCTGTTGACAAAGTTACATTACATGGCCTATGCTTTTGTTTTCTTTTTTTCTTTTTTTTGGGTTGAGGTCTCTCCTGCAGAGACCCCATAGCCACGGTCCTGCTATGGCAACTTTCCTCTTTTTTTAAAAAATTAAAAATCCTAGATAAAAATAGATTTTTCAGGGATCACATAGATATATTTTTTGTGTAGTTTTAAATTTTTTTTAATATTTTTTCTTAATTACTAAAAAACTACATAAAATTACAAACTATAGAGATCCAATTTTTATTGTATAATATTATTTTAATAAATAAAAAATTTAAAACAACACAAAACATATATCTGCATGATCATTGAAAAATCTAGTTTTTATTTATAATTTTTAACTAAGAGGAAAAAAAGAAAACCTGCCATGGAAGCAGAACCGTGGCAGGAGAGGGTCTTGTAGGAGAGACCCCCTGTCCTTTTTTTTTTTATGCTAATAGGCATATGCTATTCAAAATATATTTTATTTTAATAAATACTAACTTCTTCCTATTTTTCATGTGAATGGCCTCTCTCATTCTTATTCCATCGAACTCACATCATCCGCGTTCTTTGTAATGACCCTCATTACATTGTCCCTAGCTAACCAAGTGTTTTTGACATTATGTGCAGAACCAGAGAGTCAAGACGGAGGAAAGGTTCAAGTGGAGGCAGAATGAGCTCCACGTTCCAATGAGGAGTAGGGCCGTCGCGGCAAGCGAACTACAGATTTAAATATTTTCTGGTTGAAAGCAATCGTGCCGCGGCAGGCCTTTCTAGGGTTGCGGTGGGAGTTGAAAATTTTGTATAAACCAAGAAACATTTCAGTCAGACAGAAAAGAAAAAAACGGAGGGATTGACAAAGAAGTTGTGCTAGGGTTCGAAGTTTCTAACCATTAGGAGTGATTTTTGGCCTCTTGAATCTTGGTTGGTAAGTGATCTTTACTTCTCCCTCTCTATTTTCTTCAGTTTTGAGTTGGATTTTCTAAGGCATATATTGAGATCTTTGGTTTTAACTGAATCCTACAAATTAAAATGGATGAAATGAGGTTAATGGAGTGTGTTTTGTTATCTATGTTGCTTAGGTATGAGTTTTGGAAGGAGTATGCATGAACTAAGCTTAACCCTAGGTTATTTTTGGTTGAGGCATTTGAGAATCTGAAGTGTATGTGGTTGAGTAGTGTTTGGATGGTCTCTAGGAGTTTAATGATACATGAAAGTGGGGTTGAAACCTTGGGCTAAACCTAAATGGTTGAATTATGGAATTTGGATATTTGGATTATATGTAATTGAGATATTATAATAATGTGAAGGATGTTTGGTTGATTGAAAGGGGGTTCGAGTGTGCTGGACAACTCGAGAAGCTCGTGGAATCGCGTGTGTATAGTATTGACAACCTGATGTAATCGGGTGTTTGTATTGTATGTTATGATATATGTGTATATACACATGTTTCCGTTCATACCGCAATATGGATATGTGTGTGTGTATGGTTTGTCTTTATATAACACATAGGGTATGATGATTATGATGATGTTGATGTGACATGACATGACATGATGCATGTATGACCTTATGATACATGATGATGATGATTATACGATGATATGACATGAGCATTACCACATGACATTGTGAGATATATGGTGAATTGGGTGGTGATGATGATATGATATATGATAAGTGTTGAATCAAGAAGTTTTGATGATTCCAAATCAACTCTTAAGAGCTTGGAATAAAAGATATCAAAGGTGCACAAAGAGTCCAAGTGAAGAAATTCTGGAGAAATCTGTGCAAGTATTGTTGTAGGATGAATAGTTATGTTTAAATATGGGTAAAAGACTTTGATTTAGTGAAAAGATGTTTTAAAACCTTGGTTTTATGTTAAATCATGAAATATTTGAAAAACACCCACCAACAGACGAAGTTTGAAAGGTTTATATTGAACTGACATTTTGGAAATTCGAACTTTGGCTTTGGAAATTTGAATTTCGAGTTAAAACTGAATAAGTCTGAAGAGATGCTTCTCTGACAAACGAATTTTGATTTTCCAAAATTCAAATTTTCATAAGTGTCTGAAAGAAGCTGTTGAGCAAAAGACGAACTTTGAGTTTTGAATATTCAAATTTCAGACAAAATGAAACTTATGAAAACTGAAGAAATTAGTCTGAAACAATGTTAAAGTTCATCTAAAATCAAGATTATATTGAGTTTCAAAGATTGCTCACTGACAGACGAACTTTGAATATGGAAATTCGAATTTCAGAAGCTAAAGTTGAGTCTGTTGAAATGATATTATGACATACGAAGGACAGTGTTTACAAATTCGAATGTTGAAGTAAATCTGAAAAGAGGTCTCTCTGACAGATGAACTTCACTCTTTTAAAATTCGAATTTCGAAAGAAAATGAACTACTGTGCTTCTTGAGCATGCTACGGACAGACAAATTTTGGGGTTCCAAAATTCGAATCTCGAGGGCACTGTAGCAAATTGAAAATACTATTCACACTTAACAGAAAAACTTTCTTCTTGAAAATTTGTATGTCACAACATGGAAACACTTTCTAAGTTTCCAAATTCGAATTTCACTTCATGAACAGACAAACTTCAGTATTTCAACGTTGGAAGCTTTAACCTTTGGTTCCATCAAAATTTGTCTGTTGATCAATCGAAATTCAAATTTTAGTATGTTAGAAGCATTAAATGCGGTTGGTTAACGGATAGTTTTTCAGAGTAACCGTTGGATAACTTCTCCAACGGATAGATTTTGTCTCTAACGGACATTTGAGACCTAAATCTATAAATATAACATCATTTGAAGTTGTGGGTAACGAATCAAACTTTGTATATACGGAAATTCTGCCAAATCTCCTACTCAAAGACTTTTACCCTCTTACTTCAATACTTGTACTTTAACTTTCATATTCACTCTATTCAAGAGAGTTTCATCTTTTTAAACAATCTAATCTTCATCTGGAAGATAGATTTTCTTGTGAGGAGATATCACAAGGGATTGTAAAGCACTTTGTGAAAGTACAGAAAGTGATTGAGTGAGCTCTAGAAAACAGAGCACTGATGTTGTACTGTGGCATTTGCAAGAAGCCCGTTGAATTCTTGCTGAATAGTGGAAAATCTCAAGTGGTGTCTTGGAAACTGGACGTAGGTCAAGAGGAGAGACCGAACCAGGATAAATTTAAGAGTTTTTCTTCTCTCTATCACTACTCTTTTATCTTACTGCTTTATACTCTGTTTTTCTGTCATACCTTGCTTTCTTCATTGTTTTCACTTTGTGCAGAAAATTTTTAATCTTCCCAATTCACCCCTCCTCTTGGGAAGTCAGCCTAACTAATAAGTGGTATCAGAGCCCGGATTCTCATTCAAAGGATCTCACAGTTTGAGAATTAAAATGGCTGGCTTTGGAGAAAGCATATTACCAGAAGGAAACAATACAAATAGACCACCTGGTTTCAGTGGAAAGCACTATGGTTACTAGAAGATGAGAATGCAAATCTATCTCCAGTCAATCGATCTGGACATCTGGTCAGTCATTCAGAAGGGAGACTTTGTCCCAATGGCTTTAGAAGATGATGGAAAGTACAGAGAAAAGCCAGAAGCTGAATGGAATGAGGAAGACAGAAGGAGAGTCTTGTTGATCTTCAAGGCAAAACACTGTTTAGTCAGTGCATTGAATCAAGACGAATTCTACAGAGTCTCACAATGTTCCACTGCCAAGGAAAAGTGGGACACCCTACAAATTGCTCATGAAGGAACAACTGGAGTTAAGGAAAATAAACTGAATACCTGCATTGGAGAATATGAAAGATTTAGAATGGCTGAAGGAGAAACTGTAAAAGAGCTACAAAAGAGATACACTCTCATTGTGAATCAACTAAAGAGGCTGGGAAAGGAGTACACTCAAACAGAGAAAGTAAGGAAGATTCTCAGAGCTCTCCCTCTGGAATGGCAACCCAAAGTAACAGCAATAGAGGAAGCCAGAGGATAATCAATGGCCTCTGTCAGAGCTCTATTTGGCAGCCTTGAGGAATATGAAGGAAAAATGAAAGCTCTCAAGGAAGCTGGACAAGACAGAAAGAAGAAAAGTCTTGTTCTCAAAGCTGCTGACGAAAAGGAAGAAGAATCTGACGATGGAGATGAGCTAGATGAAGAAACTCTGGCTATGATGGTCATAAAATTTGGAAGATTCTACTGCAAGAAGAGAAACAAGAAAATCTTCAAGAAATGAGTAGCTAGAGACAGCAAGAAAGAAGCAAAAGAGCCTGTGACTTGCTATGAGTGCAAAAAGTAGGGACACATCAAATGGGATTGTTCACAATTCCTCAAGAAGCAAGAGAAAGAAAAGAAAGCTGCTGACAAAGGCAAGAAGAAAGCCTACATCTCATCAATATAGGGTAACAGCTCAGATGAGGAAGAAGATGAAGAAGATGAAATTGCTAACATATGTCTGATGGCACTTGCCTCTGAAGAAGATGAAATTTCATGTAGCAATGATCAAGAAGAAGAGGTATGTGAATCTGAACCTTCCTATTCTGAATTACAGGATGCATTTCATGAGTTGTATGATGAGTTTGTTATGGTTGCTAAAGAACTGAAACTAGCTAAGAAAAAGATTAACAAACTAGAATCTCAAAGCAACATCTTTGAAATTGCTCCTCTACCTATTGTTGAATCTGTCTGCTGTAAATCATGCACTGATCTAAAGCAAACCAATGAATATTTAGTGAAAAGCATGTCTAGGCTTACTAGATGTAAAGATATATTATTTGCTTTAATGGGGAGCCAAAGAATATCACAAGGGAAAGCTGGACTTGACTATGATCCTTGTGCTGTAAAAGAAAAGATTAGGAAGAAAAATCAGAATATATACATGAGATATTTTGTCCATGCTAAGAGTGATTGAAAGAAAAACTATATGTCACCTCACATTGAATCATATAATCAACCAAGGTATTCAAAACAAAATTATTATCTGCATTATTTTCTTCCTGCCTCTCAATCTAGCAGTTCCTTTACCATCTGTCACTTCTGTAACAAAAAGGGGCATATTTCTAGCTCTTATGCTCTAAAGAAAAATGGACTTGACAGAATGGTTAAATGGGTTCCCAAAAGTACATCTGTATCTAGGGAAAACACTACTGACAGAAAAGGACCCAAGCAGATTTGGGTACCTAAGAAGAAAACTTGAACTTTGTTTTGTAGGTCTGTCTCAAAGCTAAAAGGAACAACAAATGGTACATGGACAGTGCCTGCTCAAGTCACATGACTGGTGACAAGGAGAAGTTCATCACCCTTAGAGACAAGAAAGGAGGAAAGGTGACCTTTGGAGGTGATTAATATGGCAAAATAGTCGGCATTGGTATTATGGGCAAAAATTCTGAAACATCCATTGAAGAGGTACTGTTTGTGATTGGCCTCAACCACAATCTGTTAAGTGTGAGTCAGACATGTGATAGACAAAACTGGGTGCTGTTTGACTCAAAGTTTTGCCTGGTCATCAGAAAAAGTGATCACAAAGTAATCCTCAAAGCTCAAAGGGATGGTAACTGCTATACTATTGATTTTGATGAACTTCCTCCCTTAGATTCTATTTGTTTGATTAGTCAGGATAATGATAGTTGGTTGTGGCATAGAAGATTAGCTCATGTTAACATGAATCAACTTTCTAAACTGGTTAAAAATGAGTTAGTCACTGGCCTACCTAAAATCTCTTTTGAAAAAGACAAAGAATGTGATGCATGCTTAAAAGGAAAACAAACTAAATCTTCTTTTAAATCCAAAAACGTAGTCACCATAACTAGACCACTTGAACTACTGTATATGGACTTAATTGGACCATCTAGGGTAAAAAGCATTGGTGGTAATCTGTATGTGCTTGTAATTGTGGATGATTACTCTAGATTTACGTGGACATTATTTCTTTCCTCTAAAAGTGATACCTTTGATGCATTTGTAACCTTAGCTAAGAAAGTACAAAATGAGAAAGGTATTTCCATTGTGTCTATCAGGTCAGATCATGGAGGAGAATTTGAGAACTCATACTTTCTGGAGCATTGCAATGAAGTATTGCAATGAGCATGGAATTAACCACAACTTCTCAGCCCCAAGAACTCCACAACAAAATGGCGTAGTAGAAAGAAAGAATAGAACAATTGGAGAGATGGTTAGAGTTATGCTGAATGAAAAGGAACTTCCTTAAGTATTTTAGGCTGATGCAGTGAATACAGCTAGCTACATCATTAATAGAGCCTATATCAGACCAATCCTTGGGAAGACTCCTTATGAGTTGTACAAGGGAAGAAAGCCAAATCTGTCACATCTCCATGTGTTCAGCTGCAAATGCTTCATTCACAACAATGGAAAGGAGAATCTGGGTAAGTTTGATACCAAATCTAATGAAGGTATATTTCTGGGCTATTCTAGTAGAAGTAAGGCATACAAAGTTTTCAATAAAAAGTCTAAATTGGTAGAAGAATCTGTACATGTAGTATTTATCGAAAATGAAACTGCTTCTAAACATGTTTCTGATGAGGATGATCTTGTTTCAAACTTTAAAAAGTTAGATATCTCAAATAAAGGTATAATTGAACCTCCAAAAATATCTGAATCTATTAATATAGAGGAAGATATTCAGGAGAGAGATTTTAAAGAAGAAAATAATGAAGAAATATCTCAAGAACTTCCTAGAGTTTGGAGATATCAAAGGAATCATCCTGTTGATCAAGTGATAGGGAATGTTCAAGAGAGAGTTAGAACCAGAAAACAGTTAAGGGATCAAATGATTAATTATGCTTTCATCTCACAAATTGAACCTAAATATACTGAGGAAGTCTTAACTGATGAGTATTGGATTCTAGCTATGCAGGATGAATTAAATCAGTTTGAAAGAAATCAAGTTTGAGATTTAGTGCCTAGACCCAAAAATCATCCTGTCATAGGTACCAAATGGGTTTTTAGAAATAAACTTGATAAATCAAGATCAATCATCAGAAACAAAGTTAGACTGGTTGCTAAAGGATATAATCAAGAAGAAGGCATTGATTTTGAGGAAACATTTGCTCCAATAGCTAGATTAGAAGCAATCAGAATTCTATTAGCATATGCATGCATGAAAAATATTTTGTTATATCAAATGGATGTAAAGAGTGCTTTTCTGAATGGACATATCATGGAAGAGGTATATGTAGATCAACCTCCAGGTTTTGAGGATTCTACAAAATCAAACCATGTGTATAAACTAAAGAAAGCTCTTTACGGTTTGAAGTAAGCCCCTAGAGCATGGAATGAAAGATTGAGTAATTTTCTAACTGAAAAGGGGTTTAACAGAGGAAAAGTAGATACAACTTTGTTTACTAAGAAAGAAAATAAAGATTTACTTATTGTTCAAATCTATGTTGATGACATTATATTTGGTGTTACTAATAAATCTCTTTGCAAGAATTTTTCTAAGTTAATGCAGGGGGAATTCGAAATGTCTATGATGGGTGAACTCAACTTCTTCCTTGGATTGCAAATCAGACAGTGCAATGATGGTATCTTCCTCAATCAATCCAAGTATCTGAAGGAATTGCTGAAGAAGTTTGGAATGGAAAATGCCAAGCCAATGGGGACACCTATGGCTACTGCAACCAAACTGGATATAGATGAAAAGGGAAACTGTTTGACATAACCTAGTACAAAAGAATGATTGGATCCCTACTGTACCTAACTGCCAGTAGACTTGACATTTTGTTTAGTGTCTGTATGTGTGCAAGATTCCAATCATGTCCCAAGGAGACCCATGCAACTGCTGTGAAACGTATCTTCAGATATCTAATTGGAACTTCACATATGGGACTTTGGTATCCAAAGGGCAATGGAGAAGATCTCAAAGAATATATTGATGCTAACTTTGCATGATCCAAAACTGACAGAAAAAGTACAAGTGGAACATGTCAGTTTCTTGGAGGATCCTTGGTTTCATGGTTCAGCAAGAAGTAAAACAATGTGGCCTTATCCACAGCAGAGGCTGAGTATGTTACAGTTGGAAGCTGTTGTGCCCAAATCATTTAGATGAAACAGCAACTTGAAGATCTTGAGGTTAAAATGAAGGAAATACCAATCATGTGTGACAATCAAAGTGCCATTAATATCACAAAGAATCCTGTCATGCATTCAAGGACAAAACATATTGAAGTTAGGCACCACTTCATAAGGGATCATGTGTTGAAAGGGGAAATCAGACTAGAGTACATCCCAACTGAAGATCAAGTTGCAGATATCTTGACAAAGCCTCTATCAGAAGATAGATATTGCAAAATAAGAAGAGAATTGGGCATGGTAAATCCCAATGAACTGTAAGTAAATCCGTGTGTAATTCTGTTTTTAGATTTTTCAACATTGAATCAATTCTAACTTTAGTATCGGAGTGTGTTTAATTTAAGTTACAGGTGCTCCTCATGAGATTCAATGCTGATAAATCTGGAAAATAGAGCTTACCAGAATGGAACAATAAAAAATGAAGAAAATGGCAGATATTCTGAGTTTCTGGATCCATTCTGTAAGTTTTTAAAGTTGAAATTCATATATTGATTATGTGTTAGACGAATTTCTGTGAAAAATTGAGTTTCTGAGGAAGTTAGCATGGTCAATATTCGAATTTGGATACCCAACAGACGAACTTCAGCTTGTTATAAGTTGGAACAGTTCTCGATAATGCCTCAAAATTCATCTGTTGGACCTTTAAAATTCGAATTTTCAAGAACAAAAATTTCAAAGTTATGTTTGTCCAACATGATAATTATGCTAATGTTTATCTCTTAATACGAATGTTGGAAATCTTTCACAAAATAGAGAAATTCGAATTTCTGACTTAAAATTCGTCTATTAAAACATGCTCCTCAATGTTGAATCTTTGAAAGATGAAGTTTTGTACGCTTAATTCGTCTATTGTTTAGTGGTTTGTTTGCTGCTTAATGATTGCTCTTGAAAATTTGAACTTTGTTGGGACAAAGTTCGTCTGTTCATCTTGTGTTGTTTAAACCAAGCCTTTGTCAGACGAACTTTCAGAAGAAAATTCATCTGTCAGTAAGCTTTGCTGAACAGTTTAACTTATAACTGCCCGAAGTTCGAATTTTGACCCCTCAAAATTCGTCTGTCAGGTGGTTATATACGTTAAAACTGACAGTTTTCCAAAGTACAGACGCAACCCTATTCCTATTTTCTCTGAGTATGTTCTAATCCTCCATTCAATGCACTTCAATTCTGACCAAAAACCATCATTTTCCACCGATTAAACTTCCTTTCGCATCCTTTAAAACTATTCTTCGCTCCATTCTGCAACATTCATCCGCAAAAATGGCAAGAGTAAAGAATCCTGAAGCTGGCAAAGGAAAGACTCATCCAAAACGTTCGGTTAAATCACAATATGCTTCCAAGGAAGGAGAAAAACCGAAGAGAAAGGCCGAATCCAGCAAGGGAACTCCTTCCAAATGCCAGAAAACCACACCCAAGGGAGAATCAAAGAAGGCTGGACCCTCTTCCTCGAAGATAGCAGAACCTTCGGTCCCTATTCCTGTTGCTGCTGAGAATGTTGCTTCCACTTCATCCTCAAGTACTGAATCTAGAGAATATAGCTTACCACACTGCCATTATGGAGCACTCCACAGATTCAAGAGGAATACTACACCAAGTTTGCCAATAAAAAGGTAATCAAGCCTCATTGTGTAAACTTGGAGGATTTCTTGGTCTCTAATAGTTTTGATGCTGGTATATGGATGTTGAGATACAAGAATCTGTTGGAAGTATTGGAGAGATATGATGATGAAGTGATAAAAACATGGTATGCCTCCTTGAAATACAACAGCAAGAAAAAGAAGTGGGAGGTTAATATGAGATCAAGGACCATCTGGCTCTCAGATGAAACTTTAAATGAAGTGCTGGAAATCCCAGGGCAAGATGGCCTCAAGATTGACATCACTGCCTCTGGATACATGGATGAGGTAGAAACTGCTGATGAAGAAGGTGACCTCTTTTTGAACTACAAGGAGAGTACAATTCTGAGTACATTGTTCAGAAGAAGGGAAAACTGGCCATCCATAAATGTGTTGAAGCCCACAGACCTCAGTGCTCAAGTGAGGATCCTACACTACATAGTGTCTAGGATTATATTCAACAAAGGAGGCAGCTTCAATCTGATAACAAGGGCAGAGGCACATGTCATGGCAGCAATCATGTGTGGAAAACTGATCAACTGGGACATATCATACTTCAATGCATGATCAAGGCAAGGGATCAGAGGAAGGACTCCACACTCCCCTACGTAGCTATCATTTCCAGAATTCTACAGTATGCTAGAATTCAGCATCTTGAGAAGGGGAAAGGGAAACCCACTGAGATCTTCAAGGAGGAAGAACTTCAAAGGATGGGGATTGAAAGAAGTGAAGGAAGATGGATTGGGAAGGGAGCAAGAAAAACTGAAGATCTTTTCTTTGTTGAAGGTGCCTCCCAACAGCAAGGGGGTACCTCTGAGGCTCCTGCCAGACCTACTCCTCAGCCCTCTCTGCCTATCCCATCTCCATCCAATCCTACTCATATTCCATCCATTCCCTCTTCTCGTGCCAAGCCAACCAAGATCACTGAGTTGTATGACAGCCTGTCTACACTCATTCTTAGCATCAAGGATGAGCAAAATGCCAAGTTTGCTCATCTGTAAGATCAAATTCATCAGTTGGCAAAGAACAAGAAAGTGGTTGCTGATGCCTATGAAGAAATTCAAAGTGCAATTCCTACCATATCAGCTCCACCTCAGCCAAGGTTCTTTGTGCCTATTCAGTCTCCAACCCCTGAGCCTCCAAGTCCTTTTGAGATAGCCTCTTCTAAGCATGAAGATGTAGATGATGCTGAGCCTGCTGGTGCAATAAGAACACCTAGTCCTGGTCCACCCTTGGACTATGGTTTGGAAGAAGAATGACCTCAGGAAATAGGCCCTCATGTGCTCATTCAAGAAGATGCTCAGGACTCAATTCTTTCTATTCAAGAATCTGAGCAAGTTGAAAGACTGGTGGCAGCCATCTCCACTTCTTCAATGCAGCAGGGTGCCAGTAATGATGAGAGAAGCATTGTGTTTGTTGTTGATTATGAAGCCATTGCTCGCAATGCTCTCTTACAAGCTCAGAGAAGAAGGCTTGAGGAAATGTTTCATCCTGATAAACCAGCTCCTCCTTCTCTCGCTGCTTATGGACTTTCAGAGGAATAGAGAGCTCAATTGGCTCTTTCCAGGCAGGAAATGCAAGAGTTGCTTGAGGTCTTTGATGATGATGAAGAGCCAAGTCCTGAACCTTCTGAGCCTTCTGCACCAGTTGAACCAGAAATCCCGTTTGCTCCTGTACCTCTCAGTGCTATTCCAGTCTCTCAGATCCCTCCTCCGGTTGATTTTGTTGGGCTTCCTGATGATGCCAAAAAGGGGGAGAAGAGTAAGCAAACTAGAAAGCCTGCTGCTGAGCCATCTGGGAAAACCTACAGCAAGAAGACCAAGCCAAAGAAGAAGTGATTGAAGAATTGATTAGAGTTTAGGCTTGAGTCTTCATGTAGTGCTATACTGTGTTTCTGTTGTCTTTTTTGATTGTTTGTATTTTGTATTTGATTTGTGTATTTGAATGAACTTTGCTTAAATCATGTCTCTGTAAAGCAACATTTGTATAAATGAAAGAATTTCTCGGTTGCAATGATTTGCTCTTTGAATCTTTTCACATGGTTTACTATATATGATATCTTTTGATATATAATGCATATGTTGAGGGGGAGCTTGTTAAAGCAAACCCAAATACTAATCCAGTTTGTAAGTTGTTTTGTCATCATCAAAAAGGGGGAGAATGTTGAATCAAGAAGTTTTGATGATTCCAAATCAACTCTCAAGAGCTTGGAATAAAAGATATCAAAGGTGCACAAAGAGTTCAAGTGAAGAAATTCTGGAGAAATCTGTGCAAGTATTGTTGTAAGATGAATAGTTATGTTTAAATATGGGTAAAAGACTTTGATTTAGTGAAAAGATGTTTTAAAACCTTGATTTTATGTTAAGTCATGAAATATTTGAAAAACACCCACCAACAGACGAAGTTTGAAAGGTTTATATTGAACTGACATGTTGGAAATTCGAACTTTGGCTTTGGAAATTCGAATTTCGAGTTAAAACTGAATAAGTCTGAAGAGATGCTTCTCTAACAGACGAATTTTGATTTTCCAAAATTTGAATTTTCATAAGTATCTAAAAGAAGCTGTTGAGCAATAAACGAACTTTGAGTTTTGAACATTTGAATTTCAGACAAAATGAAACTTATGAAAACTGAAGAAATTCATCTTAAACAATGTTAAAGTTCATCTGAAATCAAGATTATATTGAGTTTCAAATATTGCTTACTGACAGAAGAACTTTGAACATGGAAATTCAAATTTCAAAAGCTAAAGTTAAGTCTATTGAAATGATATCACAAGGGATTGTAAAGAACTTTGTGAAAGTGCAGAAAGTGATTGAGTGAGCTTTAGAAAACAGAGCACTGACGTTATACTGTGGCATTTGCAAGAAGCCCGTTGAATTCTTGCTGAATAGTGAAAAATCTCAAGTGGTGTCTTGGGGACTGGACGTAGGTCAAGAGGAGAGACCGAACCAGGATAAATATCAAAATTTTTCTTCTCTCTATCACTACTCTTTCATCTTGCTGCTTTATACTCTGTTTTTCTGTCATACCTTGCTTTCTTGATTATTTTCACCTTGTGCAGAAAATTTTTAATCTTCCCAATTCACCCCCCTTTGGGAAGTCAGCCTAACTAACAAAAAGGGAGGATAAGGATGAGATTCTTGTCATTAAATCCTCCCTTATGGCTAAAGGAGTCAGGCGGTAGTGGACTGCACCTTTCCTAAATCACCACAAATTTAAGGTGGTCCAGGGGAAGGAGAGCCACGGTCCGAGTACTAGTGTAACCTTTGGCTGGGTTACATTAGTGTAAGGTGAGCTTGGTGATGTCCCTGAATCAGTTTTCACCAACTGTTAAAAGTGAATTACTTATATGAAATATCCTGTTATAATGACAGCTCGTGGTTCTAGCTGTGTGCAAGGGAGACATGCATTCCATTTCATATTATATTCATGAGATTGTATGAGATATATATGTGTGTATGTGTGTGTGTGTGTGGTTGTCCCCAATTATTAAGACATTGTCTCATATCCCTTTCCCATGAACTAACATTTCAGGTGAAGGTTTTGGTACTAGTCCGGAGAAGGTAGGGGAGTTGCATACCGGACGTGGGAATATCAAGTCTATGTAGTATTTGTGTTGTCTATGTATGTTGTGCTAATTAGGATAGTATGATTGTAATGGATTTAAGGATCCTGATGGTTGTATTGATGTTACTGGTATTATGTGGATGTGGTTTTATGTTATATTGTGATGCATATATGGTTTTGGATGTCGGGAAGTCCGTATGGTAATATATGTGAGTCCAAAGGTAGAATTGGACCTTGTTGGTGTGTGATGTGTCCATTTTATACATATAAAATACCCACATTTAAGCTTTAAATTGTATTTGAATATGTTTACATTGATATATTTTAGCATGATTTTACATATTTTTGTGTTTCATGACGTTATAGGTTCAGTTGGAAGCATTCGGAGCAAAAACGTTATAAATTGTTCATGCTGAAAAGTTGTGACACCCTTCGGTATTTTGATTATAACTCTCACATATGAACTCCGATTGAGGTGATTTAAAATTATTTGGAAATCTAAGACATATAGCTACAACTTTTATGTTTTGAGTTTTCCCAAATTCCAACGTTATCATGGATAAAATCGAACTCAAAGTATCAACATGAGCTAATGACGTTAAAAAGCTGCTGTCCGTCAAGTCCGTATTGCGCTGGGTCAACTCGGATTTTCACGTTTTTCAGCAATTTAGAAGCACCCGGTGCCGTATTAGTTAATTTTGTGGTTACCCGGTGCCGGGTCATGCAACAGGGGTCCGTAAAAACACGTTTTTGACGTGTTTTCATGATATTTTGGGCTTTTATGGGCTTCTAAAATTTTCCTATATAAAGATACACGATAGAAACACAAGGGGAGACTTAGAAACACACTGAGAAGTCAGAGAACACGGTTCTAAATGCATCTTGGAGCAACTAGGAGCATCATATAGAGAGAAAGCAAGAAGATTTGGGGAGTATTTAAGCAAGATTATATTTTTCTTTATAAACTCTTTCTTTTTGTTATTCTTATTATGATTTGAGATTTTAGTTGTAATTTAATTTCTATTTCTATGAGTAGCTAAATTTCCAAGTTGGGGGTAGGGATGTAGCCTAACTGGGATTGATTGGATTTGTTTCTCTAGTTAAGACTCTTTGATTTGTTCTTCAAGTTATATTTAATTTATCTTTTTATTATATTTATCTCTTTTGTTCATTCATGTTGATTTTATGCCTGATCACCATAGAATCTAATTAATGGGTAAACTTGATGGACTGAGAGGTGAAGAGTGAACCTAGATTTAGAGAGATAAACATGAATAACTAATCTAGAGATAGAATTAGGAATTCATGGTGATATATGTTGTAGTTTTCAAGGTTTAATTAGAAAATTTAGTTGTGCGAGAGCGAATTGAATCCTAATTAAATAAGGACTAATTGACTGAGAGGTAATTAGGACGCTTTAGAAACAACAATCACTATAATTATATAGAGTCTAACTAAGAAATAAAATTTAGCTATCTCATAAGGTGAATCCTGATCCATTGATGCTTCTAGAACTGAATTAAAACTCAGACTTCATTTTGTTTTCTATTTTTTTCTTTTTAAATTTGAATTATCAATTAATTTTTGGGATTAAAAGTTTGAACTATAAATTTACTACCTCCCTTGGGTTCGACCTCTAGAATACTCTGAAGATATTTTTATTACTGCGATCGACCTTGTATACTTGCAGGATTTACCGATCAAGTTTTTGGCGCCGTTGTCGGGGAGGTTAACGGTTTTATTAGTTCATTATTTTTAGTCCTATAAATTTTTTTTTTATTTTATTTGTTTCTGAATTTTTTTTCCTTGCTACATGCTGTTAAGATCTAAAAGTCTTAATAGTACTTCTGAATTAATTGCTATTAATCCTGAAATTGAACGTGCTTGCAGAGAAAACAGAGCTAAAAGGAGGCACGAGATGGCTAATGAAGTAGTGCCTGCTAGGGCTCAAGCTAATCTACTTTGGAGAGATGCAGATAAGCCTACCATCTATGATAGCCTATCATGTATCCAGTTATCTGACAATGCCAAAGATTACGAGTTTAAGAACATACACTTAAACTCATTGCCACAATTTCATGGGCGAATAGGCGAAGATACATTGGGCTTTCTGAAGGATTTCTATGACCGGATTGACCAACTTCCCCCTAATGGTTTGACTCAGGAGGAGCTTAAGATGAGATGTTTCAATTTTTACATGAAGGATAATGCTCGGCGATGGATTTTAAATCTGCCTGAAAACTCCTTGACATCATGGAGGGAGATCTACGATGCATTCATTGCCAAGTTTTACTCTCCTCAGAGAACTGTAGACTTGAGGGATAAAATATATCTCTTTGCACAACTGGATGGTGAGCCTTTCTATGAAGCTTGAGATCGATTCAAGGATTACTTATATGAGTGTCCCCACCATGGATATCAAGATATGATGCTTGCTAAACTGTTCTATAATGCTCTGAGCCCTACCTCCCAGTCTCTAGTGGACATTGCTACAAGGGATGGTAATTTGATTGCTGATGAGATGATGAATATTTATGATCAAGTGGCAACTCAGACCAGACAAAAAGGAGTTCAAAGTAGGAGAGTACCTGTCAATAAAGTTAACTCTTACTCTGATATGTCTGCACATTTAGAAAAGTTAAATCAACGCATAGATCTTCTTTTTCAACAACAGAGCAATGATTCTAATCCTCCTAAAGAATTATGCTCTGCATGCGGTGGTTCGGGTCATACTGCAGACACATGTGTTCATATGATTGAAGGGAATGCAGAAGTTAATTATATGGGATCAAATGCTGAACGTCCACAATTTCTACGGAGAAAGAATGATCCCTTTTCAAACACATATAATCCTGGGTGGCGAAATCATTCAAACTTCTCTTGGAAAAATCCACCAACACCACTAGGATCCCAGCAACAGGCATCCCCTCAGCCACTAGCACTATCTATAGGAAAGTCTCCTCAAATGGAGGAGATGCTTGCTCAAATCATGGCTAGTCAAGCATCTACCAACAAAAATTTGGAGCAATTTATGGTCGGTCAGGCAACCATCAATAAAAATTTTGATCAATTTATGGCTAGCCAGATCACTACAAATAATGCTACACAAGCGGCTATTCGAAACTTAGAGACACAAGTGGGTCGCTTAGCAAACATGGTGACTAAAAAGATACAAGGCCAATTCCCTAACAACACTGAAGTTAATCCAAAAGAAGAAGTTATGGCAATTACTCTCAAAAGTGGTAAAGAATTGAAGGAAGAGGTGAAGAAAAAAATTGAGGGTGGCAAGAAAGGTAAGGATGAGGAGAATAAAGGAGATTCCAAAAGCTTATGGTAACACTGAAGGACAGTCTCCTTCCACTGATGTGAAGCCATATGTGCCCCCTATTCCTTTTCCTCAGAGACTGCAAAAGAAAGGACAAGATTCTAATTTTCAAAGGTTCCTGGATATATTTAAAAAGCTCTGCATTAACATCACTTTTGCTGAGGCACTAGCAAACATGCCCTCATATATTTAAAAAGCTCTGCATTAACATCACTTTTGCTAAGGCACTAGCAAACATGCCCTCATATGTTAAATGCCTCAAGCAGCTGTTGTCAAATAAGAAGAAGTTGGAAGAATGCACTCAGGTACCTTTGACTGAAGAGTGTAGCGCCATCCTGCAAAGAAAGTTGCTCCAAAGCTAAACGATCCGGGGAGTTTTTCTGTTCCCTGTGTTATTGGTTCTCAACTGATTAATAATTGTTTATGTGATTTGGGGGCTGGTATTAATTTGATGCCTTACTCTTTGTGCAAGAAGTTTGAGGTCACAGATCTAACACCTACAAGTATGACTCTACTTCTAGCTGACAGGTCAATAAGGTACCCAATTGGAATTATGGAAGATGTACTCGTCAAAGTGGGTAAGCTGATTATTCCTGCTGATTTTGTGGTGTTGGATACTGAGGATGAACTAGACGTTTCTCTGATCCTAGGAAGACCATTCCTGTCTACTGCGGGTGCCTTAATTGATGTGCCAAACAGGAAATTGACGTTTAAAGTTGGGGATGAAAAAGCTTAATTTAATCTTGCCACCTCTAACAATCCCACTTTTAAGGAAACTTGTTGCAGCATAGCTATAGGGCAGAACTATCAAAGGCAAGAATTGGCATCTCCTCCCAGATCTTTAGATGTTGATAAATGTTTAATTCAAAAGATTGTCAAAGAGGAAGCAAAGGTTAGGCAAAAAGTGGCACCTCCTAGTCCCCAAAAGAAAAAGAGCACTTGTGTAATCCGAACGGACTGGTTGGTACCCACCTTTATCATAAAGAGTTTCTCTAAGGGAAGGATGAAATTAAAGTGGAGGAAAAAGCTGATTCCTGAATCTGAAGGGCTTAGATCAAAGCCTCTGGAAGATGTCATCTCGTGATCTCCTAATTCGTCTGGCTATCGACGTTAAATTTAGCGCTTATTGGGAGGCAACCCAACATTATTTTTCTTCTTTTATTTTCTATTTTTGTTTTCTTGTTTCCTTGCTCTTGTTACCCCAAACTCTCTCCCTCAAGACTTGTTGCAGGACTGAATTGATTATGGTGAAAACAAGCTTGGAACAAACATAAGGGACTCGAAAGAACATTTCACGTATCATCTATAAATCAGGGGAGTCTCAGTTCCTTTATCTTTGTGTGAGTCCAAAGGTAGAATTGGACCTTGTTGGTGTGTTTTGGGCCTGTAGCCCACTTTGTCAATTTGGGGTTCAAGGGGGTCAAATCTTATAAGAGTGGTTCCTTTTGAGGTGAAACCTCTTTGGATAAGTTGGTTAAATAGTTTATGACCTGTGTGAATGATCCCAAATGGTCAAATTGCCTTTGATGACAAATGGGAGTTATAAGTTGAGTTTTAGTCAAAAACTGGCTAAAATGGTATCGAGTGTCTAAAATCTCCATACAGAGTCGAATTGAAGTGAAATTAGTGTCTATGGATAGTTTGGGACAAGGTTGACTTGTAAAAGTTGGAATCAGCTTAATTGAAAGTCAGAATATAAAGTTATGCATGTCAAAAGTTCACCCCGAAAGTGAAATTTTGCTAATGTTGCATTAGCACAGGGGCGTTGCGGTGCCTAGAAACTAGGCTGGGGCACCAGTGAACTAATGGGCATCAACGTTGCGGTGGTACTGTAGTGCGATCCTGTGTATTGTTCTACTATTCTGGTGTTTCTCGAGATGTTTTGTGGCATTTTTTGCTGCTGTGAGATTTTTGGAAATTATTGTGAGATGTTTGGGCTGTGTTTGGTTGGTTTTTAAAGTTTTTAGTCAAGTCAAAAGGTATTTGGGAATAAAGTGTTACATTCTTCCACAATGAAGATAAATATTATAAAAATTGGATCGGTCAATAAATTAGTTCAAAGTTCAATGGCCTAATTGGAGTTGGATCAAGGTTAAATAGGTTGTAATTAAATTAATATATTTTAAATAACAAATATTATTTAAACAATAAAAAATAGGAAGAATTGGGTTTTGATGTGAAAAAATCAAAATATTTGGGAAATTAGATTAAAGTTCACCTTGTTTCCAAGAAAATAAAATTTTTTCAAGTGAGAATAAAAAAATTTCAAGTTAAAATAGAAAAATTTTTTATTCTAACTTGAAAATTTTCTATTTTTACTTGGAAAAATTATATCCAAATTTGAAAACAAAGTGAATTTTTATTGTATTTTTTAATTAAATTTTTGTTTTTTTCCTAATTCTCCACAAAAGCTAGTCATCCAAAGTTAAACAAGCAAGACTTAATAAGATACAATTACAAAGTAATTGAGTTTTCATTCAAATTCATACTACTACTTAAGACCCATATTAAAATTAAATTGAAAGGATAAATTTGAAATAAAAATATAAATAAACACTAAATATAATAAAAATTAAAAATTGTTCACATAAAGAAAAAATAGACAAGAAATAAAGAAAATAATGAGTAAAGATTGAAGAAAACATGACTAAAGTTATAGGAGGGAAAGTATATGTATCTTTATCATTAATTACTTTTAAAAGTCATATTAAAAGTAAATTAAAAGGATTATGTTTGAGATAAAATATATATAAATAATAGGTACCATAAAGATTAAAATGATGTTATCATATAAAGAAAAAAGATTTAAAAAATAAACACATGAGATAAATACATGGGCTTTTAGCCAAAAATGTATAGTATATTTGACTGGTTTAGTCAGTATCTAGTTGTAAGTATATTTCGAACCGAATCAAATGCTAGTTCTTGGTTTTTATAACACTTGATGAAGTTAGTTTCCCATGGAATAACTGAAAATATGAAGAATAATTAAGTCCATCCATCCATACCTCTATAACGAAGTTATTAATCATTCATTTTAGTTATTCTTATTTACTCTAAATTCTAAACAACATTTTAATAAATTTTTTTTGTATAAATTGAAGATTTTCAATAAACAATTACAATCGTATTGCTCTCTATAATATTTATAGTTTGATTTTTTTTAGTCCTTTGAATTGAACCTCCTTCATTCTATCCTTTTTTCTTCCCATCTCCCATTACTTTTCTAATATGATTCTATCCTCTGTTTTTCCATAACATTTGTTCCATTTAATTTTGGACGAAAAGAAATTTGCTTTGATACTCTCTCACACAAATTTCAAACACATTTTAAAAAATTGTTACTTCAATTCTCTGTTATTCTAGAAGTTTCTTGGATATGCTTAGCAGGCAAAATTTGTTTCTTTAAAATCCTCAGATTTTGGGCTAACAATAGAGATGAGGCAAGAATTTCTCATATTCCTTTCCTTCTCTTCTTCTCCCAAATTTTATTGACCAGAAATAGAGCATTGCAACACAGAACATGTCAATGATGATGTAGATTTTATTAATCAATGTCAGCTGCCATGTATGTTTAATAGAGTATAAGAAATCATATTTATGTTAGTAAATTAACGGAATCACTAACAGGGTTTCTTTGCTTAAAATTAAAAGTTAAAGAAGGGAGTCTAGAATCACTTTTTTAATTCAGGAGAGTTCATTGCATGTAATGTAAAGTTTACAGGAGTTATTTGTATTTTAGCCAAAAATATATACATCATGATGAATTTTCTGTGAAATCATTTGGTTCTAATTATATTGTAAAATCATCATATATTGCAAAAGATCCTACGTACAATAGTGGCATGAACACTTGGTTAATTGCAATATTTTTTTCATCTATATAATTCTCCACATAACTACCAAACTAATTCCACCTTGATATGATTTAAGGCTCAAAAAATCGTATTATTAATATTCCGCTATCTAATAAGACATTAAAGAGATGGCCTAACGAGAAATCTTATAAGCCCATAAAATTTGAAGCTCAGTTATCATTTTGAACCACAGGCTAAAAGAAAAAAATTAGGTTAGTTAAATTTGTGGATACAACAAAATTGTAATTCAAACTCTCAATTGCTCACACAAATTTTATTTCACTGTACTGACTCATGACGAAGGTTCTGTAATTTACTTATAATTTGAAAAGCAAAAGATTCAATTTTGGATTTGCAAAATGTGCCCTTAATTTACAATATTTTTATGTTGATTACAAGAAACAAACTTAACAAAGGGGGAAAAATAGTTTTTCGGTTTTTTAGCTTAACATATACGGCTGAACAATAACTGTAACATCCTACCTCCTGACACCTCCTTATACTGAACCAAAATCTTTCAAACATTGACCAAACACAACCCCGATACCTTGAAACGACTCTCTAATGCCTCAAAACAGCGGAAACAACTATAAAACCACCAAAAACTGGGATGAGTCCGTGGCCGCTACAGAAACGCCGCGGCTCCGGCCTCCCCTGCTTCTCCATCGCTTTTGGGTTCACTGGCGCCGGGCCTGCCTACCCGCACCGCGGCACCCCCTGCTGATATACCATATCAGCAAATTCAACATTCTAGGGTGAACTTCCGACGCGCATAACTTTATGTTTAGACTTCCGATTGACTTGATTCCGACTCCTACAAGTCAATCTCGCTCCCATCTATCGAAAGACACCACTTTTATCTCAATCCAACTCCGTATGGAGATTCTGGACCCTCGACACCGTTTTGACCATTCCTTGATCAAAACTCACCACTAACAACCTCCATTTGCCACCAAAGGCAACTGGACACTCAAAGACCACTCATGCAAGTCCAAATCCCCCAAACCAACTTGTCCAAAGAGGTTTCACCTCAAAGGAACCACTCCTTTGAGATTTGACCCCTCGGAACCCAACCTAACAAACGGGCTACAGGCCCTCAAACAAAACAACAAAACCCAACATCACTCTGGACACTCAACATCCAAACCATGCAACATACATACATCTGTCCAGACCAATCCTTTATCAATTCCTTTAAGCTATCTATTACAAACATACTATCCTACTTGGCACGAAGTACATTATCCAAAATACACACACTACATAGACCCAGTATTCCCATGTACACCGTTATTCCCGCGTCTTCTCCGGACTAATGCCAGAACCGTCACCTGAAAGGTTAGTCATGGGAGAGGGGTGTGAGACAATGTCTCAGTAACCAGGGACAACTACACACAATATATATACTGAACCACACAATCGTGCAATGCAATGTTAATGAATGGTATGCATGTTCTCCCTCATACACAGCTAGAACCACGAGCTGTCGTCATCACAATATATTTCAATAGATGATTCCCTTCCAATAGTTGGTGAAGACCGATTCCGGGACATCACCAAGCTCACCTTACTCTAATGCAACCCGGCCAATGGTTACACTAAAGCTCGGACCGTGGCTCTCCTTTCCTTGGACCATCACGAATTAATGGTGATTTAGGGAAGGTGCATCCCCAAATCCACTGCCACTTGGCTCTCCCAAGGAGAGGATTTAGTGACAGGGATATTTCATCACATCATATTATCCTCTGCCGCCTGGCTCTCCCATGGAGAGGATTTAGCGACAGGGATCTTTATCATATCATCGTCTCATCTCATGTCATATCACCATCACCTCATCTTCGATCTCTCACTATGCAATCGTATGGTGATGATGTCAATGTCATGCCAACATGCCTCTATGCATATATATATATATATCATTATCATCGCAATTATCGTATGTGCATGCCAGCATGCAATGGTATGGGGATGCTACACATTACAATACAAGTATACAACCATCATACATCAACTAGCCATGCATACCACAATATATAAGAAAACCATACATATATACAATCAATATCATACAAACAATACAATACAAACATACACCTGGTTACCTTAACTGTCGTTACCACACGCACACGAGTTCCACAAGCTTCCTTGAACTGTTTAATACACGTGAATCCCCTCTCGATAGCCAACAACCTTCACAATACCACAATTCTTCCATCAACACAATATACCCATAAACCAAACATCACAATATAATCACATTGACCTAACCCAAGGTTCCAACTCCCTTTTTATACATAAGTAAGCTCTTAGGGATCACTTAAACACTACACAACCTCCTACACTTCGGATTCCCAAGAGCCCTAACCAAGAACAACCTAGGGTTAAGCTCCAATCATACATAAACCCTTCAAAACTCACATCCAAGCAACAAGAATACCAAAACACGTCCCATTAACCTCAAATCATCCATTTCAATCGGTGGATTTTGTCCCCAAACCGGAAATCCAACCTTAACACCGAAAATCCCAAATTCTAACCGAAGAAAATGGAGAGCGAGGAGTTTAGAACACTTACCAACTTGAATCCAAGCTCTTGAGGTCCGAAAATCACTCCTAGAAGCCGAAAAACTTGAACCCGAGCACTGCTCCTCGCGTTCTCCCTCGGTTTCCTCCGTTTCTTTCTTTTCCGATTGACTGAAATGATCCGGATTTAAACAAATTTCCCGAATCTCGCCGCGGCTCCAGCATACCTCGCTGCGGCTTCACCACGTTCAGCCGAACAATGCCACTGGAATTGCTTCTCGCCGCGGCAGCCCTGCTTCTCGCCGCGGCATGGAGCTCTTCCAGACTCCACTTAAGCCTTTCTCCGACTTGTTTCCTCTGATCCTGAACACAGAGCCAAAGAAGAAATCGTGAGGGGTGTTACAATAACACTATTCATTTACTAAAAAATTTACTTTCATTTATATGACTGAAGAAAGACATGAGAAGTTGTTAATTATATCAATCCACCAAAAAGATGATAAATACTTTTCCAAAACATCAATGGAGTACACTTTTTTTTCCCCTCCTTTTCTATTTAGCCTGAAATGCGTGTGCACATCCCTCAACTTTCAATTTAATTCACATTCAGAAGGTCTTGCGGTTTCATGAATCAGGCCATGTTACCCGCAATCCAAGAATCATTTTTGTTTTCACACCCATTTTGGCAAATGCACTAATGCATGGCACTTATCGGACTTATTCCATTGAACATAAAAATGTGGGAAACAAAATTAATTTAGATATAACCAATAAATTACATCAATAAAATGAGACATATATGAGATGGGAGACAATTGACCTGAATTACGTATTTAGAAGATAGAAAGCACATGCATCGTGGGGAAGAAGATTAAGAAGAAGAATAGAGGGAGACAATGAAAGTGAAAAGATTGACACATTGACATAAAAAAATTAAGATATTTAAAATATTTTTTAGATTTAATGAAATTTCACCATACCTCTTAGGATTATTAGGATTTATATTATTTTTTATTTATTTTCTATTTTATTATTTATTTTTCTTTAATTTTAGATTAAAATGTTCTAGAATATTTTAATCTTTTAGAAATTTCTAAAATAAATAAGATTCTTGTAATCTCCCTAGATTTAGTCGTTAGATTAAATAATTTCTTATTTTATTAGATTTCATACATCTTATAGAAAGTTCCATTGAGTCTATAAATATTTATTATTGTAATTCGAATGCAAGATCAGATTGAGTTGAATTGAGTTAAGTGTCAGTTATCTTCTTTCTCCTTTTATTGTTCTATCTCTCTCTTGAATTCTTCTTATTCTCTCTTATTTTCTTTTTAATCTCTCTTTTTCCCTCCTCCTCTTACCACTCAAATCTGGCTCCTCACCTGGTAATCCAACAAAAGGAGAAAAAAAAAATTATTACACACTTCAAACCCCCACCATTTATATTTTCTGAATAATTTCATCATATATATGTGTGTAAAGCATTCAAAATTTAATTACCTCTATATCTCCTCAAACATATATACACACCAAAAAGAATTACGGCCAATGTGAAAAAATATCGGCAAATCAACATGACATATATGACGGGAAAATAATGACTAATTGAGTCTCGTTCATCTTTGTTTAATTCTTAAGATACATTATTCCAATGTTAAAACCAGTATATTAATCTCAATATTAATATAAAATATTAAAATGTATAGTAAGACATATTTAGTAGCAATAAAAAATATGATTTATTCTTTAGATTCTATGTAATGCACCAGATTCTTATAGCTTTTTATCAATGAAAATGTTAATGATTACTTTTTTACCAAAAATAAAAAAGTTCCCTTACTTTTTCATTATGGGCTGTAATTTGTATTTTCTTTGGGGCCACTCTCTAAATAAATGATCCACTGAAATATAAATAAATGACTAAAACTCCAAAATATAAGAGCTTAATTACCTGCAAAATATTGCCATGTAGCTCCTCCTTCTTACCTGTAACAGAGGGTTCCTGTTCTGCTTTTCTGGAAGAAAAGAATTAATGTCTAACAATCTCGGTCACTTGAATAAACTCTCTAGGTGGTGACTAAGTACATTAACATTTTGTCTTAATATGGCTATGAAATCAATGAGCAGTTACTAGTGGACCCATCATCTAAGGGTGTTTCCCAACATGGACGAATGGAGAGCCTATTATTTTCTTCTCGATCGTGACCCTTAGTTAAATTTTTTTTTTTGGGGTTCAAGCGTAGATAGAGAGATTGCATACACGTGGGGTAAACTGATAGATTAATACTGTACTAAATATGCACGTATCTTGGCTGCTGAAGGTGTCATGTCATGATCAGTCTGCTCTGTCCGTGGTAACTTTGGCGATGAAGCCTTATTCACATCATTATCATCAAAGGTTGTCCCCCAAAGCCACTCAGATATCATTGCTATTGTTTCCTGTTACACATCAATTTTTCAGCCTCTTTGGGTTATTAGGCTGATTATGGTATGAAGATGCTAAGGGAACTTATTTACTGTTGTTATTATATATATTTTAAATATCCTTCTGCATAAGATGCTATTAACTTCAAATGATCTGTTACAACATACATTTTTACATTAATTATCTCCAATGGTATCTAGCTTATAAAATTATGAACTTAAGTTACAAGTTTATTGAAAGCTATTTGCAATGGTTGATTATGTGCCTTGATTACCAATGATTTCAATGGCATTAGCAGAATTTATTTGAGCTGTGTTTGCATCGTTTTCGTCCTCATTTATTGGGCAATTTCTTCTCCTTTTTGTGCAACTGAAGGAAATTGAACTCTGAAAGCAAAATGTCCAAAATTGAAATGTGGTTAACAAGGAAGGCAAATGCTATTAAGTGATCATAGAGAGAGAGAGATTACTGAGGGCTTACTGAGGAACCCTACCTATAAGGGAAGCAGCAAACAATAGTCACTCTGATTTTGTTCTTCCTGATGGGCATGGAATGTCAAAGATTGAAATGTCATCTGGATCTGTGTCCCAACCATTAGATCCTATAGGCACACCTCCTTTGGAAATTGATGTTTAGGCTGATTTAAGATCACAGACAAGCAGGTATTTGGTGTCTTGTAAGATTTTGTTTTGCATTCATTATATGGAAAATATTAATCGTATTTTTCCCACAGGTCACTTCAAATGAGTCTCCCAGCAGTCTCTAGCGGAGGAAGCAGCTCTGGGGCTGGTGTGATATTTGAGAGCAAGAGGTTCTTAATAATGTTCAGACATATTTGGGCAATGCACAAACTAGTCAACAGGTATAAACCCTGCTCTTCCCAGCTTCTACCACTGCAATAGAAATGTTTTCTTGAATCTGTCCTGTGAACTCCACTATGTCATTAATGCGTCTTTGTTTGGATTTCACATAAGAAGAAACATGGTTTGACTTCTATGGTATCCCTTTGTTGCAGACTTGCACTGATCTAATGGGAAAACTAGTGTCATCATATTCCTATGTATAAAATAGTTTGCACAGAAGATTTACCCATAATCTATTTTTTCCCATTTCACATCATACTGTTGAGTGACAAATAACTTCATTTGTTGGTGTTCTTTGAGATTTTGTTTTTGTGGGGAGGGGGGTGGGCATGGGAAGAGGGATCACGACTGCAACTGATCAAGTATAGTGTTGCCATAATCTTGTGAGTCAAAAGTTATATTGGTCTCAGAACCTGCATACATTTTTTTTTTCCTGAAATTATTTGCTAAGTAGGTTGTTGATCTTCTTAAACTTTATTACAATGGCAGGTCATGGCCCTTACACAGAGGCAACTTGATGAGGCTATGAAGCCTCAACAATTTGATTCCCAGGCTCCTGGTGGAGATCTAACGGGCAACTTCAATAAGCCCAGCATGCCTATATCATCCATCTTGACAAGAGAAAAGCCATTTTCTTCTGTTGCCAGCCCAATCCATTCGTTGCTCGCTGGAGAGAAAATTCAATTTGGTGGGGAATTAAAATTTTGATGGCAATGCTCTTGCTGTTTAGATAATATTTCTGAAAATTCAGTTGACTTACTAATGGAGGACTTGTTTCTTTATTCAGGGCCTGTAACATCTCCGACTGTACTTCCACCTAATAGCCGTTCTTTGTCTCATGGAATTGGCCCTTCTTGTTCAACTATGTCAGACATGCGGATATCGCATAACCCTGCTGGATCTGATCATGATTGCAGTCTTTTCTATAATAAAGAGAAACACAGTAATGGATCCCATGACAATTTAGAAGATTGTGAAGCTGAAGCAGCTGCTTCAGCTGTTGCTGCTGCTGCAATCAGCAGCGATGAGATTGCTGTAAATGGTTTGGGTACTTCTATCTCAGTTTCAGATGCTTTAAGTTATGGAGCTGCAGATATTGATGGTACAGCAACTGATGGATATTATCTGCCCTTATTGACTTATACTTTTCTCTTTTGGGATTATGCTTATGTTACATGGGACCATTCTACATCTTTTATTTATTTTTGTAAGTTTCTTTGGCAGGAGTTGCTAGTATGATGTCTTGGAGGGGTTGATGGGGGATGTAGAGGTAGTAGAAGAGGCAGAAAGAGGAAAGGGTACAAGTAAGTTCTGTTTAAGAAGACAAAGATCCCTTCTGCATCTTTATCATATCTTCATTGTCAAGGTTCCTACTAACTTACAAATTGTATGGAGGCCAAGTACTAAATTTGACTTTTACACCTTACGAGAATATGTATATATATCGTTAACATATAGAGAGATCTAAAGAGAACAAACATTTCCTTGAAGTGCAAATTCGAGCAACCATGCATAAAGAAGATCATATATATATATATATATATAATCAATTGATTATGGAGTTGAAGAAATTAGGAACTCATGGTTCCCTTCTTTCTCGTTCTTCAGGTTCTTCACATTACACACACAATATAATGTACTCATATTATGATACATACGATACTCTATCAGATATAAGTTGTAAAAATATAAAAGAGACAGAGGTTATGTTGCCCATATGAGTACCTATAACCACAAAGAAAGTAACCTTAGAAAGGGGTTAATATACAGAAGAGATTGTGTGTGTGTGTGTGTGTGTGTGTGTGTGTGTGAGAGAGAGAGAGAGAGAGAGAGAGAGAGAGAGAGAGAGAGAGAGAGAAATGTGCTGGTATTTTATTCCCAACCCATTCAATTATTGGCAACCTAATGAAATGAATATCCAAGTCCATCAACAGTATTAGTTATGACTGGAAATGAAAATATAGGCCATAAACATCAGAAGACGGTAAACCTGGATCATAAGATTCGACCTAAGAACATTGGCATAAAGAAAAAGAATATGTATGTGAGAACATAAGGCTACATTTTGACCTCTGTTTTATAGAGCCAAAAACAGAGTAACGTTAATAGGATGCTTGGGTGCAGTTTGTAGCGATTGCTTTAGATGCTAGAATGGAGACTCAGAGTTGCATATCAGGGAAACAAAGAACATGTCAAATGAAGTCGGTGAAGTTGGGTAGTGTTCCAACCCTAGACAAAGCCATTCTTACTTTTTAAGCCACTAGTTTGCTAATATTATTGTCCGTCATGGAAGACAAATTGAAGATCTATCGATAGAACTTGTGGAGATTACAAAGAAAAATCATTCTTGTAATTAATCTATTGAAATTAACTGACTAATTGAAGATCCATTTATGTATTGATATCGAGTCTGAATCAAATTACAAGAATGAATCAAATTCAAGTCATGTTACCACAAGAAGCTAAATTCACCTCAACGAATAGAAACCCAACTTAATCTGCAAGTCTATAATGACCATCCTGTACTACTTCTGCTCGCTCTTTGATGTGATTATACTCTGGATCAAGGTACTCGGTCCAACCACTTCGCTTCTTCCTCTGATTCACTGGGAGCTTAAGATTGTCGTCATTGATTATGATCTGCTCGTCCAGCGCGGGAGCTAGGGTTCGGGTGGGGAGCAATTCTTCGTCGTCGAAGGATTTACGGGACATATTGAAGGTCTGGACGAAGCCGCGGATGTCTTTGGCGATGAATCCCTGAACGAAGACTTTGGTCAAGGACTGCTTCTGGTTGCAGACGGCGCAGTTCCACTTGTTGCTGCTCTTCTTCTTCTGCTTCACCTGAACATCATTGACAACGGGATCATCCAATCTTATAAACAGAGAGACCGAGAAAGAGAAAGATAGAAGGAAGAGAAAGAGAGTGCCTGCATGGTGGAGCATTGGAATCACTGAACGGCGATGAAGATGGTGGGTGCCATTGTTGGGAAGGAAGAGAAACTCTGCATTAGCGGGCACAGAACCGAAAGCTAAAATTGCTAAAATTTGAAATTTGATGTGGCTTTGGTTTCAAAGACATGCTAGCAGAATATCCTTTTGCTAATAGACTCCCTTATTTATTTTTTTAAATATAAATCTTTTAAGTTTTTAGTATCCAAATTTAATTCCGATTTGTAATTTTTTTTAGATTTTGTGAATTTTTAAAATATTTGTAGAGTTAAAGTTTTAATAAAATATTAATTATTTTTTACTATTTTATATTTCATTAATATGGAATGAAGTATTCAAGAGAGTACTTAAATAAAAAAATTTTAGTATTATTAAATTTTATAATAATCTCGATGATTTAATAATCATCTAGTATATATAAGAAATCCTAAAATAACATTTTTTGTTAATTGGATGAAATAGTATATATAATTAAAATGTCAAAATTTCTTTTAAATTTCCTCTTCTTATTTTATTAAATAAGCATGTAAAATAATTATTGAAGATATGAGAATAATTGAAAAACTATCAATTAATATTATCTTAGACTTTTAAAAGAACCTATAAATAGAAACAGTTTTTTTTCCTAGAAAAAGCACTGATACAAAGAAAGGGAGGGAATATTGTTAGAAAAAGCACTGATAAAAAGAAAGGGAGGGAGTATTGTTCATTTTCATATCATTGTTTATTGTTAAAGAAAGATTTATGAAAAAATGCAACATTATCATCGTCAATGATAAAATACCACGTTATAAATTGAATAAAATATATAATTCACATTTCACGGAATTTCAAAAGTAAATCACATAATGAATCAAGAAATTATCAGGTAGTTCCTTAATTCAAAGTAAAGAAACAACAATTATATAAGAACACAACTCATTTCTCTTTAAAACAATATTCATACCATTTACCAAAAAGTTTGACACAGTCTGCTTAAGAAATGGATAATTCTCACATTTACAAAATTATTCAAACTAAGCAACAAGAGCTATGCTCTCCATATATATATATAGTATAAAATTTTGGAGCTTAGCTCCAGCAACAAGCGAAGGACTTCAAAATAAAAGACGTACGAACACAAATTTTCAAGTAATTGCAAATTTGTCCATTCATTATTAATGTGCTTGCTTCTCTGAGAATTACTTTCCTCCACGAGGAGACTTTACTGTAGAGTGATTCTGCAAGGTAAAATAAAGATGAAGGGGTGAGTCAGAAATTTACTCAATTATTAGTTTGCGCGTACTGTGCATCTATTATGATTAGTTTAAATTTGATAAGACTTGTATGCATATGTGTGCACATGTGCCTACAAAATGAGCATGTGCTTACACTACAAAAGAAGAGATATTTAGAGATGACCAAAATCTGTCACTAAATAACTCAAAATCCGTCTCTAATTTATTAGAGACGAATTTAGAGACAACATTTAAGTCGTCTCTAAAAGTGGCGTCGCTAAATAATTAGAGAGGGATTAACTCATCCGTCTCTATTTAGAGACGGATTTATTCCATCTCTAAATAAAACAAATTCATCTCTAATCTCAATCAAAATTTGTTACCAAAATTGTTAAAAATAATCAAATAAAATAATAAAAATAGAATATAATCATTAGTCACTTCATCCCCTAACCCAAAGCTCACGCCACATCACTGGTATGTCATTTGTAGTGCCATATCATATTAATAGTTTCAAATGTGTCTCACCCAGGTTCGACCTTTGTAGTCATCATGTTGCCAGTTGAACTGAAATGTTTATGTAGTCTCTATATGTAATATTAAATATATATTGTTTATCTACACACTAATATATAAACATATATATTTATAAGTGAATATATTATTAAAAAATACACATATATTTTATATTCAATTATTAATATCATAAAATATTTTATTTATATATATTTATATTTATATGAATATTTATATTATTTTGTTTAGATCTTAAATAATTTTTCTATAAATATATTTTTTTCTTTGGAAAGAAAAAAATTCTTTTCCTAGCCGACTTTTAAATTTAATTTTTATTTGTAAATAAAAATAATTATATATATTATGTTTATGATCCATATGTTTTAATATTTTATTATATTATTTTTTACATAGTCATATCATATAATATATATATATATATATATCATATTTTATATTATTTAATAAATTATATATATATGCTTAATATATATTAGAGGTGGGAGGGAACCAGATATGATCGAGCTTTATGTCAGTCCATGATCTAACCCAAAGTCTTGGTTAAGTATTATATATATCCATTTTAAATTTAGAAAGGAACATATCTTTTTATTATTTACACCATCAATTTAATTATGGATTCCTAATGAAAAAGGATTGAAATTTTATTTGATTTTGATTTGATTTATTTTTTAGTATCATTACTACTTTTAACTTTAATTTTAAAATGTAGATGTAAATTCTCAAAAGAATGTTGATTTAGAAAGAATTAATGATTAATAAGTTTATAATAAATTTATTGTTGTCACAATTTTTTGAAATTATTATCATGAAATAGAATTAAAAAATTAACTTATTAATTCAAAGTAAAATAAATTAATAAAATTAAGATAATCTACTTAGATATTTTAAACCAAATGATATTATTAAAGATAAACTTTTTTTTTGAAATCAATTCTACAAACATATCCAATATAAAAAATTTATCAACATATGGATTACTAATTAAATAAAAAATATTGTTTAATATCAATTGATTATAGATATTTGTTAATTACTAGGATAATTAAATGTCATCTATGATAAAATTGCTTACGTTCTCTTTTAGTCTAAAATTTCTTAAAACCTCAACGCTTCCTTTAATTTCATTTTACTATTTCTAATCTTAAAGTTCTCTATATATCTTCTCTCTCCTTCATTTCTTATTTTTCATTCTCATCCTATATTCTCAATTTCTCGATCTTCTTCCATCAACTACCAAGCATGCTCCTAAAAAAATAAAAGAAACATTAGGTTTTAGGATTATGGTAGTTTAGTTTAAGGTCGCTTTTTAAAATGTATTTTAATATGATTAGAAATACAATTCCCTTAACTTAAATTAGTTAACTCATGAGTTTAGTCCATTTAACATACTATAATATTTAAAAAATACCCAAAATTTGAAAATATCTCTCAAAATTTAAATTAACATATTATAATATTAAAAAATAATACTATATAAAATTGAAGTAATTTAAAAAAAAAATCCGTATCTAAATCCATCTCTAAATGTGAATTAGAGACTAATTTAGAGACAGACAAGGCACCCGTTGCTGCGTTCATTACAAATGCGTCTCTAAGTTCATCTCTAAATAGATATTAGAGATGAATTTAGGGCAAGACATTTATTGTTGCATTCACTAAAAATACGTATCTAAATCCATCTTAAAAAACAATTAGAGATAGATTTAGTGACAAATTTTTATCTATCACAATAAATTAAAAACATCCGTCACAAAATTCATCTCTAAATGTTAAAGAATTTTCAAGAAATAAGAGGATATTTTTAGAGACGGATATAGAGACGGACTTTTTTATTTTAGCGATGAAAAATTAGTTGTTACTAAGTCTGTCTCTATCATATTATTAGAGACGGATTTTATTAGAAACGATATATACCCGTCTCAAAATCCGTCTCCAATACTTTTCCATTATTTTTAATATGAAATAAAGTTATTTTGCTAAACAAATTCATTATCCGTCTCTATTTTCGTCTATAATAGTGACAGATTTTAATCTGTCTCTAAAATTCGTAACTAAATGGGCATTTTTTTGTAGTGTTATATGCATTCAAATGCATTGTTAACGTATATAAATCACATATACTTAATATGCCTTCAAATGTTGTCATTTGAAAACATTATTCAATTTACATATATAGAAATTGTAGTGTGAAAAGTAACATATGTAGATATATATCTTTTTTCACACAACCAGGCAGTGAAACATGTACATTGATCATAAAGAACATGCAACATTAATTATCATTGTCACTGATAAGATACGTACTTGTTACAAATTGCTGTACTATTTCTTATTCATGTTGTCATTGTAGATTACAATCTCCTCCCCTTGGCTTTTCTCTTGTCTTCAGAGGTTTCTGGAATTTCCCCAAGATTGATGGAAGTTAAATATTGGGTTGGCAGAAATTCTGACATTAAAATAAAGAGAGAAAGAAACATATATAAGATTTTGTTTAACCTTAGATAGTTCACTTTACAATAAGAGTAGAGTAAGATATTAATTAATACTGGAATGAAATCAGAGAGCACATACCTTGGTGACTAGTAGACCTATCATCTGAGGGTGTTTCCCAACAGGAGAGCCAATTATTTTCTTCACTATCGTGACCTATTTGTTACATCATCATCATTCATTGGGTTCAAGTTTAGATTGAGAGAGATTTACATACACTTGAGAAGGGGGGGGGCTAAATTGGTAGATTAATACTGTACTAAATATGCACGTACCTTGGTTATTGAAGGTGCCATTAGTCTGCTCTGTCCATGGTAACATTGGCAATGAATCCTTAGTTGCATCATTATCATCCAAGGTTGCGCCCAAAGCCACTCAAAGACATTATTACTGTTGCTTCTTGTTACGTACACATCAATTTTTGCTATGGTTAGATGGAGTTTTACAGCCTCTTTGGGTTAATTATTGGGCTGATTATGATTAATGGTGTTGTCACCAATATAAAGATGCAAAGGGAACTTATCTACTAGTGTTATTATGTATATTTTATATATTGCTCATTCTGCGTAAGATGAAATGAGAAGTACCATGATCTGTCACAACATTTTAACATAAATAATCTCCAATGGCATGTAGCTTATATAAAGATGAATTTTTTATGTAACAGGTCTATTGATGAAGCTATATATATGTATTGATTAGGTTGACTATGTGCTTTGATTACCAATGGTTTCAATGGCATTAGCAGAATTTATTGCAGCTGTGTTTGCATTGTTTTCATCCTCATCTGTTCATGAATCTCTTCTCCTCTTTGTGCAACTAAAGGGCATTGAATATGACAACCCTCACGACATTGTCTCTAACTTGGTCCCAAGCTAACCAAGTGTAATTGGTATCGCATACAGAACCGGAGGACCAAGGCGAAGGAAGAATCAACGTAGAGTAAAAAGAGTTCCACATCGCAGTGTGAAGCAGGGCCACTGCGGCGAGAGAAAGTTCCCGAATGATGTTTTCTGGCTGAAAGTAGTGGCGCCACAATGGGCTTACCTGGGGTTGCTGCAGGAATCGAGATTTTTGTTTAAATCTGAATCATTTCAGTCAAACGGAATAGAAAGAAATGGAGGGAGCAATAGAGAGCTATGCTAGGGTTCGAAGATTTCGGCCATTAGGAGTAGTTTTCAGCCTCTTGAAGCTTGAATCTTAGGTGGTTAGTGATCTCTATTCCTCTCTTTTCATTTTCTTTGGTTTTGAGTTGGGATTTTTCTGTTATATGTTGGGATTTTTGGTTTTGGTCAAATTCCACCGATTAAAATGGATTAAATGGGGTTAATGGAGTGTGTTTTGGTGTTCTTATTGCTTGGGTATGAGTTTTGAAGGAATTATGCATGATTTAAGCTTAACTTTAGGTTGTTTCTGGTTAAGGGGACGATGAATCCGAAATATATGTGGTTGAGTAATTTTGGATGGCCCCTAGGAGCTTAATGAGGCATGAAAGTGGTGTTGGAATCTTGGATTAGGCCTAATTGGTTAAATTGTGAAATTTGGATGTTTGGATTATATTTTAATTGAAGTATTATAATAATGTGAAGGTTGTTTGGCTGATTGGAGAAGTCAAGTCGTGGGATTGACGTTCAAGAAAGCTTGTAGAACCGTGTGTGTGTGGTATTGACAACCTGAGGTAATCAGGTATTTGTATTTGTTTGTCTTGTTGTATTGTATGTTATGATATATAAATATATGTGTACATATATGCATGTTTCCATTTATACCACGATATGGATATATGTGTATATATGGTTTGTCTTTATATCATGGTATACACATGGCTAGACACATATGGTATGATGATTATGATAATTATTAGAGATGATGATGCTGATGATGTGATATTACGTGATGCATGCATGATATTGTGAGACATAATGATGATTATATGATGATATGGTATGAGCATCACCACATGGCATTGTAAGATTGTGATATATGGTGAGTCGGGTGGTGATGCTGATATGATATACGATGATATGATATATGATTAGGGAGGATAAGGATGGGATCCTTGCTGCTAAATTGCCTCTATGACTAGGAGGGAAAGGCATGCAGTGGACTACACCTTCCCTAAATCACTGCTAATTCGTGGTGGGAGAGGAGAATGAGAACCACGATCCGAACATTAGTATTATCTTTGGCTGAGTGCACTAATGTGAGGTGAGTTTGGCGATATATCGGAATCAGTCTTCACTGACTCTTGGAAGGGAATTACTTATACGAAATATCCTGTTATGACGACAGCTCATGGTTCTAGCTATGTGTGGGGGAGACATACATTTCATTTTATATTGCATTCATGAGATTATATGAGTTATGTGTGTGTGTGTGTGTGTGTGTGTGTGTGTTGTTGTTGTTGTTGTTCCCAGTTACTGAGATATTGTCTCATACCCTTTTCCCATGAACTAACATTTCAGGTGAATTTCTGGCATTAGTCTTGAGAAGATAAGGGAGTAGCATCAGCCGTGGAAGTACTAAGTCTATATAGTATAGTTTATTTAGATATGTACTTTGTGCCAAGTAAGATAGATGGGTTGTAACTAAGTGGCGACATTGATATTGTTATTGTAATGGAGTTGATGTTGCTGGCATGTTATGGATGTGGTTTTGGGTTGTTACGTGATGCATGTATAGTTTTGGATGTTGAGGTGTCAGTATGGTTGTGTATGTGAGTCCAAGGGTGGTTTTGGACCTTATTGGTGTATTTTGGGCCTATAGCCCACTTTGTCAATTTGGGGTTCGAGGGGGCTCAAATATCAGAGAAGTGGTTCAATTGAGGTGAAACCTTTTTGGACAAGCTGGTTAAGTGGTTTAGGACTTGTGTGAATGGTCTCTGAGGGTCCAAACGCCTTTGGTGGCAAATAGGATTTGCAAGTTATGAGTTTTGATCAAAAGTGGCCAAAACAATATCGGGTGTTCAAAATCTCCATATGTATATGGATTGAGATAAAATTGGTGCTTATGGATAAATTGAGACAAGATTGACTCGTAGGTAGGAGTTGGAATCAGTTCAATCAAAGATCAAAGCATAAAGTTATGCACGTCAGAAGTTAGCCCCAAAAGCTAAACTTTGCTGATTTTGCATCAACAAGGGGAGCTGCGGCACCAGGAAGCTAGGCCATTACACTAGCAAGTCAATAGGCGCTTGAAGCAGAGAGGTTAGAGCTGCGACAGTACTGTAACGGCCGTAGCCCCAGCCTAGTTTCTGGTATCCTTTGGCTTTTTCTTCTATTGTTCTGAAGTCTGGAGAGTAATTGTGAGATGTTTGAGTTGTGTTCGATTGGTTTTTTTTGAAGTTTTTGGTCATATTAGGGGATGTATGTGTAACACCCCTTATGACTTTTTTTTGGCATTGTGTACAGAACCGGAGGAAAACAGGACAGAAGAAGGTTCAAGTGGAGTCTGAAAGAGCTCCACGCCGCTATGAGAAGCAGGGCCACTGTGACGAGAGGCAATTCCAGTGGCATGTTTATGGCTGAATGATATGGCACCATGGCAAGGATCGGGAATTTTGTTTAAAATCGGATCATTTTGGACCATCAGAAAAGAAAGAAACCGGAGGTGAATGGAGGAACTTTGCTAGGGTTCATATTTTCTGGCCATTGGGAGTGATTTTCAAACCTTGGAAGCTTGGATTCAAGTGGGTAAGTGATTTCTACTCCTCCCTCTCCATTTTCTTTGGTTGAAATTTGGGGTTTTTCAGTTTTGAGTTAGGATCTTCGGTTTTGGCCGAATCCACCGGTTGAAATGGATGAAATGGGGCTAATGAAGTGTGTTTTAGTGTTCTTGTTGCTTGGGTGTGAATTTTGAAAGGTTTGTGCATAAATTTGAGCTTAACCCTAGGTTGTTTACGGTTAGAACTCTTGGAAATCTGGAGTGTATGTGTTTGGATAGTGTTTGAATGGTCCCTAAAAGCTTATTGATGCATGAAAGGGGTGTTGAAACCTTGGGTTAGGCCTAAAGTGGTTGAGTGTGGAATTTGGATATTTGGTATATATGATGTTAATCAAGGTATTATGATATTGTAAGGTTGTTTGGATACTTGGAGAAGGCTAGTCGTGGGATTGAAGTTCCAGAAAGTGTATGAAACACGTGTGATCGTGGTATTGACAACTTGAGGTAACTGAGTGTTTGCTTATAATGTATGATAGTATATATAGTTGTGTATATATATATATGTATGTTTCTTTCATACCGCGATATTGATGTGTTTATGTGTATCATTTTCTATATATATATTGTGGTATGCACATAGCGAATTGATGATTATGATGACATTGATATGATATGACATGATGCATACATGATATTATGATGATTATGATGATGATGATATGATGATACATGAGTATCACCACATGATATTGTGAGACTGTGATATGTGGTGGATTGGGTGGTGATGATGATATGACGTATAATGATATAAATATATGTTAGGGAGGATAAGGATGGATTATATATGTTAGGGAGGATAAGGGTGGAATGTATATATATATTTTAGGGAGAATAAGGTTGGATTATATGTGTTAGGGAGGATAAGGGTAGGATCCTTGCAAGGGAGACATGCATACCATTTATTTTACATTGCATTCATGAGCTATATGAGATATATGTATATATATGTGTGTGGTTATTCCCGATTACTGAGATATTGTCTCATACCCCTCTCCCATTAACTAACGTTTCAAGTAAGAGTTCTAGCACTAGTCCGGAAAAGCTGAAGGAGTAGCAGCAAACGTGGAAATATTAGGTATATGTAGTTTATATGTATTTTGGATATGTATCTTATGCCAAGTAGGATAAAAGGTTTTGTAATGAGTATATGACATTGTAAGGTTTTATGGATGCATTTATGGTTATGTATGTTGTGGGTATGTGTTATCTATGATGAAAGTTAGTATTGGGCCTAATTGGTGTATTTTAGGGCCTGTAGCTCATTTTGTCAAAAGGGGTTTAAGGGGGTCAAATCTCATAGAAGTGGTTCCTTTGAGGTGAAACCTCTTTAGACGAGTTAGTTTGGGGGTTTTGGACCTATATAATTGGTCTCTGAGTGATCAATTGCCTTTGGTGGCAATTGGAGGTGGTTAGTGGTGAATTTTGATCAATAAGTGGTCAAAATGGTGTCGAGAGTATGAAAGTGGTATCTATGGATAGATTTGGACTAGATTAACTTGTAGGAGTTGGAATTAAGTCAATTGGAGGTCGGAGCATAAAGTTATACGTGTCAGAAGTTCACCCCGGAGTATGAAAGTTGCTGATATAGAAGATCAGCATGGGGCACCGCGGCGCAAGGAAGCAGGCCGTGGCGCTAGTGGAGCCCGAAACGAGTGAAAGCAAGGGAGGCTGAAGCCGTGGCGATACTGTAGCAGCCACGACCCAGCCTAGTTTTTGGTGTTTTGTCATTTCTGCTGTTCTAAAGCATTGGAGAGTTGTTTTGAGATAGCAAGGTTGTGTTTTTGGTTGACTTTTGACGTTTTTGGTCAAGTCTGGAGGTGTTAGGAGGTAGAATGTTACAGTATGGGTAGCAAGGTGTTACATTGAACTTTGAAAGTAAAATGTAAAGGATTGAAATGATTAACAAGGCAAATGCTATATCAAGTGACCACCAAATTGGTAGAGAGAGACAGAGTTTATTGAGGCAAAATTGTCATCCTCCATCAACAGTCTTTTATTATTATGCATTGGTACTTTCTCCTGCATACTTGGACCAAAGTATTATGTTCCTTCCTCTTCCGTGGAAGGATCTATAATTATTTTGTTCAAAATTCATACAATTTAAGGTCATAATTATGACTATGTCAATAAAGATAAACCTTTTTTGGGGGGGGGGGGGGAGGGGATAGAGATAGGGGGTATTTTTGTTGTGACAATTAGCAACTCGTGAATTTTAATCATTATGTTAGAAATGTGCTTTCCTTTTACTTTTATTTTGTAAAATTATATAATTTGTTTGTAACATCTAAATTTTTATGATTTTGTTTGAATTCTAGTTTAGAGAATTACTGCATAATTAGAATTAAAAGAGCTTAAATATCTTATGTAGATCAAAGTAGGGACTAAATTGCAAAGGATGATCAGGGACCAAATGCAAAGAAAGTTGGATGGCATAATTGAAAATATTAATTATTAGCAAAAAGACAAAAAAAGGGACATAGATGTCATTTCCTCAAACAAATCATCTGTCCAGTATTTACTAAGACTGGTTATAGGAGGTGATTCAAGAAAATTCTCGTAAGAAATTGTACTCTAATAAGCAAAACCAGAAAATAGATATATTGGGCAGAAAATTGATCCGAAGTTCCATAATCTGTAAATTAATAAGAATTAGAAAATAAGTCTAGATCAGGAAACTCAGATATATTAGGGCATAAAAAGAGATACTGGATTTTTCTATAAAGTTTAAATAACCATAGAATCGGTCTAATGGATATTGGGCCAAAATCGGAATCCGGGCCCAATAAGACTGCACTGGTTTCTTAATGGGTCAAGAGTACTATTCATAGAGGCCCAATAAAGCTATAGAAAACCCTAATAGGCCAAGAATGATTTTGGAGGACCAAAAGTATTATTGATAAAAATAACTCAAACGATATCAAGAAAGGATAAAGAGCTCAATAAGTATAATTCACCCTATTTCTATATTGATTTAATTATAGGTGACCCAATAGACTATGAAATAATCAAGAATAAGTCCCAAATAATATTATAAGGTTTATAATAATCCTCTATGTAGAGAAATTACAGGAAAAACTAATCAGCACTAATTTTATCAGTATTTTCGGTTAGAGCCCAATAAGGTAAAATATCTTCTAAAATAAATTATATGGGCTTAGAAATGATTAATTAAGGTCATAATGAGTTTTAAATTCATATTTTAAATATATTTATGCATGAAAAATTTTACCAGACAAAATTTACATAATCAGAGCCCGAAAACCCGGTATATGTTGAAATTGGGCCTAGAATTAAATGGTTTAAGCCCAAATAATTAAAGGCACTATCTTGGGTTGAATTATCACTCAAAATTTCATGGAGAAGAGTTAACCACCATGCATGACACTATTTCAAAGATTAGGTGTCAAAATTGGAAGTTTGGATGAAGTAAGCTTATGTAAGCATAATGATGCAATATTTACCTTATTTGGAGATAAAAGTGGCATCCAAATTAATGACAAGAGAGGGAAAATTAATTAGATAACAATTATGTAAAGAATTTAGGTGGATGGTGGAGAAAAGAGATGATGTAGTGCAATTTTGGGCCCTTGGATCAAAAGTTAATCCAATGGATGGAGTTGCTTCTTGTTGTCTATAAATAGGCTCTTCCTCTCCTCCATTATTCACACCAAAAATGAAAATCCACCATATATTAGTGAGAGAGTGAGTTATAGAAAGAAGGAGGAGAAGAGGAAAGGAAAATTTGCAAGTTTAAGGTAACATCTTTTCCCTTTCTTGCATTTTATTTCTAAATGATTGTTTAGATCTTGTATTTCTATGATTGGTAGGTAGAAAACATGTTTATGATATGAACATGATGATGATGTTGGATCAAAATGGTGAAAGAATGATGAATATACCATGAATTTTACATGAACAAGCATAAACATGTGAAGAACATGATGAACATGCTAAAAGATGCCTTTTGATCCTAAATGTTACCATGCCAAAATGAAATCATGTTTCTTGTAATTATTTTTAAATATTATGCGAAGAATGAGATTATGATGTTATTGGGATTTTCTTAAATCTCACCCCACCAAATATCTAACCATGATTAGGTTCAAATCATGTAAAAGGCAAGGAGATAAAGGAGGATCCATGAAGAAATGTTTAGAAATAGGAAGGGTATTTTGGATGCTTATGTAATATCAAGTATAATGACATTTTATGTCACAATTATGTAAATTATCTGCGACTCCTAGATGATGAATAAAAGTATGTTTTGGATCAATTTTATATGTGTTATGTGACTACCATTGAAAGTATGGTATTATGGAATTTTAGGGAATGATATTTGGAAAAATTAGGGTAAAATTGTAAGTAAATTCACGAAATTTACTGCAGCAATCTACCTAATAAAATTCCAAATTAATATTTTTCTCTCATAGAATATTTTAAGAGATGAATTTATCAATTTGAATCACCCTTAAACGATTTTTCTAGAATTAGTTATGATTTTTTAAAATTTAGCCAAATTTTTATATTTACCAAATGAATAGTGACTTTTGGTAAATTTTTGGAATTTTCGAATTTGACCCAAATTTGCTTCCAAATATATCTAATTGGAACCTAAACTACTAAGAATAAATAGTAAATGGTTCCTAAGATTAAGGTGTGACATTGTTCATCTAATGAATTCAAAGATTGAAAATCCTTAAATAAAACCAATGATAGCATAAAGATATTATTACCCTCTCCCCTACTATGATATGAATTCCCTTCACCACCACTTGAGTTCTTAGTGGTTTCAGTAATTAACAGTAATTCAATGCCCTACAAGAAAATTGGAAATTTGTGACGGAATTAGCATATTCTGTGATATGATTTTGACAATTTAGAAACTGAAGCTCCGAGATAACAACTGTGGCAGGAACGGCTTCGCGGATTCTGAGGGGTTAGTTGAAAAGCGGGCTAACGGGGGTATTTTTGTTGTGACAATTAGAAATGGCATCTTTTGAAACAGAGGTGAAAGTGAAACCAAATTACTAATCCCATGTACATCATATTCATTTTTGGCCAAAAAAAATTGTTCACATTTACATATCATCATCAACAATAAATCATTATTGTCAAAATATATATAACAAAAATATAACATGTGATACTATTTACAAACTATAAATAATGTGACATATTCTTTCAAATTTTATATAATTATATAAGGCATAAAATAATGTCTTGTTTATATTATAAACTACCCTTAAACTATTTTTCTAGAATTAGTTATAATTTTTTAAAATTTAGCCAAATTTTTATATTTACCAAATGAATAGTGACTTTTGGTAAATTTTTGAAATTTTCGAATTTAACCCAAATTTGCTTCCAAATATATCTAATTGGAACCTAAACTACTAAGAATAAATAGTAAATGGTTCATAAGGTTAAGGTATGACATTGTTCATCTAATGAATTCAAAGATTGAAAATCCTTAAATAAAACCAATGATAGCATAAAGATATTATTACCCTCTCCCCTACTATGATATGAATTCCCTTCACCACCACTTGAGTTCTTAGTGGTTTCAGTAATTAACAGTAATTCAATGCCCTACAAGAAAATTGGAAATTTGTGACGGAATTAGCATATTCTGTGATATGATTTTGACAATTTAGAAACTGAAGCTCCGAGATAACAACTGTGGCAGGAACGGCTTCGCGGATTCTGAGGGGTTAGTTGAAAAGCGGGCTAACGGGGGTATTTTTGTTGTGACAATTAGAAACGGCATCTTTTGAAACAGAGGTGAAAGTGAAACCAAATTACTAATCCCATGTACATCATATTCGTTTTTGGCCAAAAAAAATTGTTCACATTTACATATCATCATCAACAATAAATCATTATTGTCAAAATATATATAACAAAAATATAACATGTGATACTATTTACAAACTATAAATAATGTGACATATTCTTTCAAATTTTATATAATTATATAAGGCATAAAAAAATGTCTTGTTTATTATAAAACGATAATGTTTAGATTGATTCACAAGCATGAGCAGGAGCGGCTTATCTCTAAGACAACATCACTTTGGCATGCATGATGCGATCTTGGCCGTTCAATGATAAGCGATTTTGGTCCTTTCTTCTTAAACGCAAGAGGGAGTGTTTCACTAATAAAGTCCCAAGCACGTACGATCGTGACTGTTGGCTGAAGATTGATCTGAGTCGTCTATAATGCTTCAAACAATAATGTCGTTTCGTTCAAGCTAGAGACGAAATTCCCTCCACTGTATTAGCAACTTGACTGTGGCCATGTCTTCATCTGTTTCATCACATTGTACAAGGTACAAATTAAATAAAGGTGTTAATTAAGAAGTTTTATAAGATTGTGAAATTTACAAAGCGCAATTTAAACTGGTCAAGTTCGATTATTTTCCCCAAAGAAATTTGAAAATATAAAAAAGAAGTTTATACTAGGGGAAAAAAACTCTTTTCATTGTATGTAATTGTTTTATACACAACTAATAACCTCTAAATGAAAAAATGACAATTGTTGATAAATTTTATTCCACTGGAAACATAATATTCAAAATTGATATAAAATCCAATAGCGGTAGGCATAAAGATACTGCACAAGCATGGATAAATGACGAAAGCAACCAGATTTTTTTCATGTTAATGAGTGAATTATAGTTAATTCTCAGTCTTAGTGCTTTTGCTTAAGCTTCTATATTCAAAAAATTCAATTTTTCCCTTCTTGGTGTTAGTTGTGTTTGGATTGACTTATATATAAAAGTGATTATGAGAATAAGTGCCTATTTATAAAAAATTATAACAGTAAGTGATTATGTCAGAAATAATTTATGTTTAGATATTTTTATTTCATAAGTCATTTTGAGAAAAGAAATGTATTTGGATATTAAGGATTTAAGTGATTATTGGATGGATAATAAAAAAAAGTGAAATAAGTGATTAAGGCAAAATAAGTGATTATCAAAAACAGAAAAAAATCTACATCTTCTATAAGCACTTATTTAAGGTATAAGTGTTTATTAAAAAATAATTTACGCTTTGACAACTTCTCCATATAATTATTTATCTACTCATATACCTACTTATTTATACTATCCAATCCAAACAGGCACGTAAAAAAGGATCCTTGTCCATTAAAGAGTTCAATAATAAACAAACAATATTTAAAGAGGGATGTGTCAGGAGATTGTTACCATCAAGACAGGCGTAATACCAATGCACGTCATGGTCACATGGGCTCTCCGGGGTCCCATAATCTGTAGGTTTCAAAAGATTAAAACAATTTGGTCCATAGTTTTATAACCAAATGAAGAAACTGGCAATCAAACCAAACTAATCAATATTTCTTTTGGACAGAAACTTTGAATTATGAACCAATGGTTAGATATATGACTACTATCTGCATAAATCATCTCAAGTGAAAAACTCAAGCGACAAGGGAAAGGAAAACGGATATATAATAAAATGAACTCACCAATGAAAATATGGAGGAACTGCAAATGAATAAAATAAAAATATATATGCCATTTTGGATATAAGTTCAGTTTAAGGAATTAAAATTTAGTAGTTTAAGATGAAGTATGCTACTTTTAACAATGTTTTGAATCTACACCTTTTCATTCAATGGTCTTGTAGTCAATCGGATTAAGTAGTGGTGTACAAGATTACCAACATTTTTTTTAAAAGCTTAAACAAAAAAAAAAGTGTAGGGAAAATAATCAATTTGCGCAAAGAGTCAATAACATAATGAGAAAGCTTGATATATATATATATATATTATCATTCTATTTAATTTTCAGATATTGTGTGCAACTAACTAAATTAAATTCATAGAGGATGGGGACAAGAGCTTTACCTTGGTCACCACTCATGAAATCCATTATTTCAGGAGGAGGGGTGAATCGGATATCTTCCATATTACAATGTTGTTTGATTACATATATTCCACTCTCTTTTATATCCCAACCTTCTTCTATACCAAACTCTGCATGATTCCACCCACCTTCTGGATGAAGTACACATTTCATTATATCATCATCAAAGTAATCCCTTTTCAGATCATACAATACTATATGATCACTATCACTCAACGTTATTTTGTCAGACAAGATATACTCATATGCTGATTTGGAATTTATATACATCCTAGAGGTGATACTAATATCGTACGGTGCATGTAAAAGAGCAGAGAGGTAAAGAGTTGGGAAGGAGTTACGAAACCAAAAACAAATAGATGCTCCTTTCCTACGGTGGTCAATCCATTCTGGGATGCTTTCTTCCGGAACATAAAAATTGTAGTGTTTGTGAGGTGATAAAGGAAGACTTGAAGGAAAAACTCTTTCCTCACTTCCTCTAATTTGAGGCAGTCTGATCACCGCAGCCCCAGTTAATTGCTGTGCATCAAATAAAGAAATGTTGGGTAACACATAAATATGTAGAGCAAACTCACAAACTCAATTGATGTGAATATCTGAAAACCAAACAGATAATTAAAAATTGACCTCACTCAACAATAAGTTTCTCGACTTTGTACTCAACGATATGCAGTTAATTGCTCTCAATTGTTTTATGTTTGGTGGAATCTCTTCAACTTCTCTTAGATGCTTGCATTCATCTAAAGCAAGGTACCACAAAGAATGACATTCTTTTATGCATGCAGGCAAATTTGTGAAATTACAACCTGACAAGTCCAAATATTCTACATTTATCAACGCTTCAAGATAGATTTGAAGATTCTCATTTGACATATTGCAATCATGAATATGGAGGAAAACTATTTTATTGGGACATACAATATTGGACGTCACATCCATCACCAACTTTTCAGCCCTAATTTCAGTCTCTTGTAGTTCTGGCAAATGAAAAAGGCCACTTGGGAACTGAATTACCCCTTCGCCCCTGTTTTCAATGATTAAGTTGCGAAGCTGTGTGAGTCTGCAAATTGACGAAGGCAACTTTTCTATACCAGTAGAATACAATTCCAGACTTCTTAGTTTCACTACTCCTATTATTTCTGGAAAGTTCTTCAGCCTTCGGCAATATTTAAGTGACAGATCTTCAAGTAAAGGTGACTTGATGTGTTGTGGAAAGGTGTGAAGCTGGGGACACTCATATACTCTAAAGATTTTAAGGTTTCTTAAATATCCAACGGAATCATCAATTCCAATTAAATTATCGCAATGAGAAACCCTTAATTCCTTTAAATTTGAGAGGCTAGATAAATTAGGTATCATTTTAATATATTTGTTCTCTTCAAGAGTCAAAACACTAAGATTCTCCATCATCTGCAATAAACAAGAACCACACAAAATGTCAAACTAATTAAAGAAATATACAAACTACCTATTAACCACATAAATACACATGAGATGGGGACGCTTGCCTTAATTGTTCCCATTGAATTGAAACAACTATCTCCCAGTTCTAACACAACAAGCTTCTTTGGACAAAAATCATTTGGCAAGCTTGATGATGGATATCTCCACCATTTCAGCACTTTTAAACTCTTAGGAAGATATTTGGGGCCCTTTGAAAATTTCAAGTTCCTCAAAATAAGAATTTTGAGAGTTTTCATATTCTTAAAGGCTTCTCCGTCCCAATTTACATCCATGCTTTCCGACAAATCATCTAAAACTATGATGTTAACTTCATTTGTACCCTTTCAAGCCAAAAGCAAAACAAATCACAAATATTATATTAGGTATTTCATATATATATATATATATATAATTGCAAATAGAAAACTTTTATGTCACATATTTGAATCAATGACATGCATGTTAGAAATGTCGATGTTAATTACAAAAAATTTTAGATATTATCAAACAAAGAAATAGTCTCCGTCAAAATTGATGCAGTATTAATGAATGAGCAAACAAATTCTATAATTAAAAAGTAATATATTATTAGCTAAATATCTTTCAAATCTCTTTTTTCTTGGTTTTTCTATTTTTCTGAAAGATCACTTGTCATATTTTAACTCAATATTTAAGAAAACATTCCTCATTATTTTATAATTTAAATTTTGTGTTAATTTTATATCCAATAAAAATAAAATCATAAAATAAACATAGATAATATTAAATATCATAAAACAAATACAGAAAAAATATTTTCCTATTCACAATTAAAAACACGCAATTACATTCTATAAACCAATCAAGTCATGCATTTTGTACTCAAGTCTTTTGTTTTTTTTTTCCTTTTGTTAATTTTCTCCAAGCGCACTCCATTTTGCCTAGTCATTGATTCTCTCCTTTGGGAACCCCGCCACAGTCTTGTAATGGCAGGTTTAAATTTTTTAAATTTTTTTTTAAAATAAATATTATAGATGCAAAAATATATTTTTTAGAATCATCAAGTCATATTTTTTAAGTTGTTTTTATCGTTATAATGCTACAAGGATAAAAACAACTAAGGAGATATATAGAAGTAGATAAAAAGATATTAAAAGGATAAAAACAATAAAAATACTTGACAACAATACTCTAAAAAAATATTTTTATATCTGTAATATTTATTTTCAAAAAACTAAATAAAAATTTGAAAAGGTCCTGCTGAGGCAGGTGAGGTCTCCCTATAAGAGACCCAAATTCATTTGAATTATAAGTCATTATTTGGTTACAAGTAAGGAGAATGATTCTTTTTTGCATTGCACTTGAGATGTGATATATATATACACACTATATTGTTATAATCATTACTTAATAGTAACTATTTTTATTTACATATATATATATATGACATTTTATATTTAAAAAGTAATTTTTTTATATTTCATTTCAAGCATTCACATTTATACTGAAAACAAGGAATATCTATGCAAAACTCATTAATGACGATGCCACAAAGAAATTGTGAAAAAATAAAATAAAATCATAAGGCAAAATGGCAGGTAATCCAAACTAGCTAGAGTTACATACTTACAGTATTTTCTTCCAAAATCTGAACAATATCTTGATTGAACCATAATCTACTACGTTTTCCTGGCTCCTTTGGTGATTCCTGATGAACAATTTCTCTTCCCATATCTTTTATTAAATCATGCATTTTAATACAATAGTCATATCGAGAATCATTCTCAATCTTGATGAGACATTTGTCTACCAAAACTCTAATACCATTAGTTGGATCAAAACCATGAGCAAGTTCCACCATATCTCTGACATATTCCAATTTAGTCCATTGAAAGAAGCAAGCAATGTCAAGAAAAATTTCTTTTTCATCTTGATTCAAACTATCATAGCTTACTTTCAATATTTTTTGAATGTCTTCATTGGGACTTCTTTTATATCCATCTAACGCAGATTCCCATTCCCTTATCCCCATATCATATAAGTGAGAGCCTATTACTTCAAGGGCTAAGGGAAGACCTTTGGCATAACTTATCACACGATTTACAACTTTCTTGTAACTTGGATCATCTTGCTTATTTTTGAAGGCATTCCAAATCAATAGTTCACGAGATTCTTTATCATCTAATGCCTCCATGTCATATATTCTTTCATCATTGACCCCATGTCTTAGCAACAAATGTCTATCCCTTGTTGTTATAATAATCCTACTCTCAGGACCAAACCAGTCACACTGAGCTAATGTCTGTAAATGCTCTCGTTTGTCAACATTATCAAGAATCAACAAAATTTTCTTTTGTACAAATCTCTTTTTTATTATTTGAACTCCTTCATGGACAGAATCAATTTTTGTGTCCACCCCTAAAATCTTTGAAAGCATTTTCTCTTGCATTTGTTCTGGGCCAGATTTCCTTGACTGTTCTTTGATATCATGGAGAAAGCACAAACCATCAAAATTATCAGCAATTAAGTTATACATAGCACATGCTATTGTTGTTTTACCCATTCCCCCAATTCCACAAATTCCTACCATGATCATCTCATCTTTTGACCCAAGCTGCAATAAAGTGTTTATTTTTTGCACTCGGGAATCTAATCCAACCGGATATTCAGCAACATGCAAAAGATCCCTATTGATTATGCTATAGATTTCTTTAACAATCCTTTCAATAAATTGATATTCATAATCATGCCTGGAAAAAGTACAAAATTCTATGTCAAGTATAATTAAATTCATTTGATCCATGTTTCATATGCACAAATTTTCTAATAATTCTCTTATGATCTAATTATATGAAGCTAGCTAGGTAAAAAATTAGAAGAAAAATCAGGGTTATAAGATGTGAATTACCTTGGATCAAAAGTTATGCCAGAAATATTAGCTACTTCTTGTAGTGTGAGCTTCCAACTTTGTATCTTCTCTTCATCCGCCCTTAATTTCTGTTTATGCTCAAATAATGCTTGTCCATAATTTCCTGTTCCATGTCGTACTTCACAAGGTTGCACATCATGAAAAATTGGCCAAACCCGTCTGCCCTTTTGCTTGATACACCGATGAATATGGACAAGTTCATCAAGGCAAAATTTTGAGGAAGCATAGTTCTTAGAGAATATAGTAATGGCCATATGGGATTCTTCGATTGCTTTGAAAAGGCTTGGAGTAATTTCATCCCCTTTTCTTATTTCCTCATCATCAAAGAAGGTGCGAACTCCCCTTAGAGTGAGAGCATGATATAGATTTCCTGTAAAACCATGCCGGGTATCTACACCTCTAAAATTGAGAAAGACATCATAATTGAATTGATAGTGGAAGGAAGTTGATGCACGCCTTGTCATGATGGCTTGCACTGGATGGAAACAAAGATAACAACGTTAATTTATAAAGAAAATTTAAATTATGAAGAGTGATGATGATGTGTGTGTAGCCTCAGAAAGAGGGAAAATGAAGATCTCAAGGAGTTTACTTACTGTGAAAGACGATAACAAAGTAGCTGTCATGCACACTAAAGCAATGGGAACTAATTTGAAGAAAAAAGGACAGTCTAAACTTCTCTCCGACTCAATCAACAGGCGAAGATCAACATGGAGAATAAAGCTTTTCTCTAACTAAGCATACAAATGGGAATACAGGTTGGAAATAATCCAAGTCAATGTCTACGAACTAAAGAAACAAAAAAATATAGTCAATTAAAAAAAATTGCAGCTGATTGATGAAGAATAGGAGTTTATCAATACAATTCGTGATGCATTTCAACTCTAATGGTACATTGGAAACCAGTGCAAGTTTTTATTCTATTTTATTTTCAGGGTGTTATAATAGTGCAAGTTGTATTCTTTTTTTTTTTTGTTAATCAAAATACAATTACATAATATGGTGTATAGTTTTGTCCAATTTGTGTTTACAACCTAGCTAAGGCTGTTAGATTCCTTTAGAGGTTGAGACAAATGTTGCAATTTATTTTCAGGCTAAACTATACCTCCGGTCCTTATTATCCTTTTCACTAAATCACATGAATTAAGGTAGAGTTAAAATTAGTTAATTAACAATCTTAATTTTAAAAAAAAAAATCACAAGACCTTGCTAAAGCTAACCTTATTAAATTTTATTGGAAAAAAATGAATTATATCATTCTTGATATAAAATAATAGGTGGACTCTATTTTCTAAAGCACTTTAGGAAAAATTACATATGAACATTCTTGGTAATACATAATAAAACTACATCATATTTTAAAAATGATCTTATATTTGAAATAAATGAAAAGCTCTTATATATAGAATAGGAGGGAGTATTACTATTGAAAAGCTCTTATTTCTTTTTAAAATGTCTTTTAAGGTTTTAACATTAGATTAAAATGGTAATTGCTATGTTATAATTTCTTTTAAATTTCTTGATATATCTTTTATTTATTTTCTCTATTCTCCATAATTATCTCTCCATAATTAATAAAGGCAAAGGTATAATTGAAAATATAATATTTAGTTTTGTCTTGAATTTTAAAAGGATAAATAGATATATAGAAACAGTTTTTTACAAAAAATAATTAAAAAAATGGGAGAAGTGATTGACACATCACACATTACAAATAATAATAGCATATATAAATACAAACAAACAATTTTTTATTACTTCTATGATACTCTATCCTGTTTGTAGAAAAAAAAAAGGTTATTTTAGAGTTTTTATACAAATCAAGAAAGTTATTAAATAATTTAGACTGTTATAAAATTTAATAGTATTTTATTAAAATATAGGAAGCTCAGCCAAGGAAAGGATGGTTCATCATCAGTCAGAGAAGGATTAAAAATCGTAATTTGAAGATTATTGTGCACAGAGATCTATTAGTTTTTACGATCTTCAGTTCTTTAGTTTATATACGAATCGTGGACAAAAGAAACGCCAATGAATCCTACTGTGTCCATGGTGCAGCATTTAAGGGAGATTTTAAGAAGGGAAACTCACTTGGATGAATTCGATTGGCCCTTCTGGTTTTAGTCTTGTTTTTGAAGAACCCAAACTCGCGGATACTGTGATAACTGTCTCACTCAACAACCCTGTGCTCTCGAGGCTTATTCGCGAATCGGAAAAGATTAAAAATATATATATCAACTAGTTTCTTTATAATTATTAATATTAATATGTTAGTTAATAATAAAATAAAGTAAAATCAAAAGTAAATCACGTGAACACTGCAATAACAAATAATAAAATAATGTGAATGGGAACGTTCAGTGAAAAGTTGGATCACTGGCAGGAGTTTTCCGAGAAAGGAGAAAGTACCCCCGAAACCAATTGTGATGCATAAATACTGGAAATGTGAGGTGAAAGGTTTGCTATGTAAGTTTTAAAGATTTAAAACAAAAACTGGATCCGTGTGTGTGTGTGTGTATATATATATATATATATATGAATGTGATTAAAATATATAATTAGATAAATAGATGCGTATTTTTTACGAAATTTTAAGAATAATGTGTCTAGATTTTTCTCTCTACTTTTCTAAGGTTTGAGCAGTTTTTAGTAAGAAAGCTTACTAGAATAGGATTAGAGAGAGGACCTAGTCTTCTTTAAATAATGATTTTATCTAGCCCACCCCACTATGAACTTCAGTAAAATATAATATTTGCTACTTTTGCCATATCATCTTTCCGAGAAACGAGATATGAAAGTTACGTAAAGAAATGGATAGAAAAGAAAATGAATATTTGCTTTGTCTGCATGCCTTCCTTCCTTGCCTCTAAAAAACACACATATATACCATCCCTTTGGTGTCTCATATATATATATATACATACACACAAGGAACAAATAATTAACTCATGTAAATTAAGAAAAACAATTAACTTTCTTATATGTGAACTAAATGAAGATCTCTTCTAATAGTGAGGGCCGCATGTGGGAGATTTACTTGAAGATAGGGAGTTTGGGTTTGTGATGGTTAATTATATAATAATAATCCCAAATCTAGACTAGTTTTTAACACAAATATTTCAATAAAATATAATGACAAATGTACATGATTAACAAATTTCTAAGTTGTTTACACAAGACGTAATCATTTTTTCCAGTTAAGGCCCTCTTATTTCTTTTTTTGTTGCTTTTTTAAAACAATATATGAGGACCTCCATAATCAGTGATTAAATTTTAAATTTTAATATATGAGGACATATTGATTATTGTCTTATAACATTAAAAAGAGATTAAATTTTTTAAGTTTTAATAGCCAACCAGAGCTATTTAAGAGGAAAAGATAATTTAAAATATAAAATAAGTCGTAATCATGATTGAAATAATTCTGTTAATGTAATATAAAATAATTTAAAGCATAGAATGATTAGACCTGAAAAAGGTTTCATTGGGCACTCATTCTATAAAGCAAAAGATTAAAGCAACACTTTGTGTAACACCCATTTAATAACAAACCTCCAACATGCACTTTCACTCCAAAATACTGGTTAAAGAAAATCAAACTAGGCAAATCAGGTCACGGCGCCATGATCTCTACAATACCATAGCGGCCTGAATGCTCTTAGCTTGGAATATTTTTTACAGAGGGTACTGGTGCCACGGCACCGTGGCGCCTGTATCAGATTCCATATTAGCAATATTACGATAGGTTTTCCCAAAAATTTTGGTTCAGTTCAATTTTTTTTTATCATTATTTTAGCTTTTGGTTTATTTGGATTTTAGATTGAACCAAGCTCAAAATTCAAATGTACACCCCTAATTCTAAAAAAGCCCTTCTTGTCAATTTCCAATGTAAAGAAAATTAACTAAATTTATATTATTTATTAGGGACAAAAATAAAAATTAAAATAATTTTTAAACAATTTTATTAATGTAACTAGCTTTTATTCCACTGAGGTATGTGATGGGAGGGAATAATCTCCTTGAACTTTGACTCCGTAACATATAACCTCCTTCACCCCATTACTCAAAATGCATGGCTTCACCCATTGCAAGTATTCTAGCTAGTTTGATGTAATTCGAATTGATGTAATTTTGAGATTGTTATAATTTTAGTTAATTATATATAGTCATGATGACTTCTAGAAATCATCTTTAATATAATTAATTTAGGAAAAAACTAATCAATTAGTCCCTATGATTTATATTAATTTTCAATTTAATTCTTAGACTTTAATTTCATGTAAATCAGTCCCTATAATTTTCTAATTCATTTATGAAGTCATCCTTGCAAGTTACAATGCATATCAGTTATTAACAGCGTTAGTTAACTGCTGATGTGGCCAAAAAGGCAATATGCCAGTACTAAACTGCCAAGTTAGTTATTCTTGTCTCTTAAAATGATCTGGACCGTCCGGATGTCCGGATGAGTATTGGACGGTCCAAATCTTTTAATTTTTTAAATGAGATTTTAATGAAAATTTTATTTTAAATAATGTAGAATATAGAATATTATAACTATTAAGTTATAAAAAATAATATTTTATTTTATAAAATTTAAAATTTAAAACAATAAGATTTGAATTGTTCAAATCTCACCTGAACGGTCAACATGTGCACTTGGTGCATATCTACTCCCGTGGTGCAGATCCACTCCCAATGTGTAGCGATTATCAAGGATGGTGGTTCCTGTCGATTATCAAGGACTTGTATAGTCAATAAGATAATGACGGTGGTTCCTGTCGATTTTCAAGAACATATGAAAATGGGTTATTTGATTCTGGCATCGTTCTGTACCTTCCGGTAGGTAATTATTTTCTCATAATCTATATTTCTTATTATCTGTGCCATGCCAATTGAGCTCGACACAACGTGCAGTTTTGGTTTTAATTTTTAGGCTAGTGAGACCCTTTACAAAAACCTCTACATTTTAAAATAAAAACATTTAAAACCCACTTGACCTCAAAGCTATGCATGCACGACTAGCTATACCCTTGTGATCTACTTCATTTATCTCTGTTTTTCTCTTAAAAACAGAGAGAGACAGAGTAATATGGAAAGTTCTTAACTCAAGAAACGCTATGGGCCAATAGAGATATTCTGAGTAATGCTGCTCCACTCTTGCCTTTGACGGATTCAAATGAACTTCTTAATATACATGCGTTACAAGTTCTTGATATATAATAATAATAATAATAATAGAATGTCACATATAGTGGATATATATATTCATGATCTCTTTAAGCAAAGTAAATAGGTTTTGCTACCAATGTATATTATTCCACTATATATATATATATTGTTTTAATACTAGTTGGAGAAGGTGGGTTGGGATACGTGAGGTTGTGGCCATATCCGACATGCTAGCCGGAGTTTGCTTAATCGGAGTGGTTGGAAAAGCCAGGTGATGACTTGTATCCGATGGTTGGACAAAAAAAATAAATAAAAAAAAACAAAGGAGTTGTATCTGATGAAGTTCAGCATTAACCTACAAATCTGCCATTATTTGTATGAAAAGGAAGGTGAAGGATATAAAGGGAAGACGATAGTGTCATAATGATGGATGTTCTGACAGTTGCCTAAAGAATAACACCCATATCATCACACACAATAACATTACCCAAACTCAAACTGCTAAATTGCTTGCCCAAATCGAGCACAGAAAGGATAATGGCTGATACACTTCTTCTATATTTTCCTCCATTGTCATTTTTCGAGAGCTTTATTTCAGGTCTTATGTTTAGATCAGGAGAGATACAGGACTCTAAATCCTGGGTTATAATAAACTGGTTCTTGCAACTGCAGGATGATGATTGGAACGGGAAGATTAGAGTGGTGATAGCAACATCACAGACCATTTGGGATTGGAGGAATCTTCTAAAGCATCAAGGCAATTAAAGAGATGCATCCACTTCAGCCAAGGAAGGGATGGTTCATCATCATCTCAGTCAGAGGAGGATTAAAAACTCATGTAGGCTTGCAATCATTTATTCTTGTAGGCAAACTTTTCTTTTTTTTGTTGGGACCCAAATGAAAATACACGTAATCCCTATGGTCCTAAAGCATCAAGGCAAAGGCAATTAAAAAGATGCATCCACTTCAATTAAGCTGCTTCGAAGGTTAAATTTCTGATTAATTTTTCCTCTGATTTATGGGTGGATAGTATTTCTAAGAGCCAGTCTAAGACAAGCTCGAAGCAGACCTCAAATACAGGAAGCTCAGCCAAGGAAAGGATGGTTCATCGATCATCATCAGTCAAAGAAGGATTAAAAATCGTAATTTGAAGATTATTGTGCACAGAGATCTATTATTTTTTATGATCTTCAGATCTTTAGTATATATACGAATCACGGACAAAAGAAACGCTAAGTAATCCTACTGTCTCCATGGTGCAGCATTTAAGGGAGATTTTAAGAAGGGAAACTCACCTGGATGGATTAGATCGGCGCTCCTGTTTTCACTCTTGGTTTTGCAGATCCCAAACTTGCGAATGCTGTGACTGCTGCATCACTTAAGAACCCTAAGCTCGCCACTGTCATGAACGATTTCCAGGTGCTCGGGAGACTTATGTGCGATGTTAGGACAGAGAGAATGCCCGTTAGCTGGAAATCTTTTGTCAACAGTTATTGTTGGTCAAGTGTACCCACACTTTATCGGAAAGGATTAATTTATATATATATATATATATATATATCAATCAATCCTTTCTGTCTGTATAAAAAATATATATATATATCAATCAACTAATTTCTTTTATAATTAATATTAATTAATATATTAACAATGAAAGAAAGTAAAATCAAAAGTACATCACGTGAAAACTGCAATAACAAATAATAAAATAATATGAATGTGGAGGTTAGGTGGAAAGTTGGATCACTCGCGGTAATTTTCCCAGAAAGAACAAAGCACCACCGAAACCGGCTGATGCGTAGATACTGGGAAGGTTGCATAAAATAATATGAATGTGAAGTGAAAAGTATGGCATTGACTCAGAATCCAAAAAGTGGAGGTCAACCAAGCAAACGTGGAAATTAATTGCAACGATTTGGGGTATATTTGGTTTCACATTAAATAAGTAGTTTGGCCTCAAAATTAAGTTTTTATTTTTTTTTGTTGGTATTTGGGTGTGTCACCATATCACGTTAGAGAAATGGTTTGGAAGCTAAACGAAGTTAAGACAAAAGTGACTCCAATATTGCTTTTCCATTGGCTTCAACAAGGTTTGAAAAGAAGTCAAATAAAAATGGATCAATAAAAATGAGAAAAAATAATGAATCTAGGTAAATAAAATTCCCATAAAATTTCTTCTATCTAATAACTAAGATACCCCCTCAAAATTTTAATCTTTATAGATTATAACCTGTAAAAAAATGTTATATCAGATAGATTATGTTCTCAATTAAATAAATAAAAATTAAATTTTAGTCTAAGAAAATTAAATTAATCATGAGATAAAGTTTAAACTCAATTTAGAAGAAAATTATGAGTTTTATCAAAACCAATTTTCAAATAAATCATTCAAACATAAATACGTTGGTCAAAAATCAATTTTTATCATAACTACGTTACGAAATTAATTCTATCAAAACTCATTTTTCACTAACTCAAAACCAAATGGGCTTGGTCGAATAATTATCCTTCTCCGGTATGAGAGATACTTCATTCATCCCAAGGTCATCCCATATTTTAACTTTTAAGGTATTAGTTGATATTTCATGTAGATTTAAAAATGAAAAAATTTGAATTTTTTCAAAATTTTAATACTCTCCTTTTCATTATTTTAATACAATTTACAATACTATATATTACATTAATAAGGGATTAAATTATTAAATTTTTAAATATTGTCTTATATTATAAGATAAGAAAAATCTCAAAGTTATCTTATATTATTATAGGATGGAGAGAGTATTTTTCTCTATCATAAATGTTATAAGTGAAATTAGGAAACAAAATTTATTGCTTTTTAAAAATTATAAAGTAACTTATATTTTGAATAATAAAAAAAGTTTATAAAATGTGATCTATAAATAGGAATAGAAAGAGTAAGTCACTTTGAGTTTCCTTACACAAATTAAGAAAAATTATTAAACTTATTAAATTTGTTTCAGTGGAGGTATTATTAAATTAAGTGTATGTTAGGAAATTTAAAAGGAATTATGATATTTCTTAATTTGTGTAGTAAAATGTTAAAACTCTTAAATAAAAGAATGGAGCAAGTATTTTGTTAAACATGAAAATGTAGGAGATAACATAAGTGTTGTTGCAACCAATATATTTAGTTGGATAAATTTATGTTTGCTTATATGTTTTTATTTCATAATTTTTTTGTGAAACAAATTTTTATGAGAAAAATATCTAAATATAAATTATGTTACAATAAACTTTCTTCTATCCAAATTTTGTTCTAATAAACTTTATTTTACCCTAAGTTGGCAAATTAAAAATCTGGGTTTACTTTGTAGAAAAACTATGCAGTCAATGGGGAAAGATGAACGCGGAAGGACAAAGCAGTAGATTCACTCATTCACTTGAAATTGGCTTCGAAGAATTTTCCGAGAAAAGACAAAGGCAATTCCCAGATGAGTTGAAGAGCCTCCTGAACCACAAACGTAGAAATCTGGCATGAATCAGTCATTAGAATATGTGTAAGAAGTGGACCTCTTAAAATTCGAGTCCTCTAGGAAATATGGTTCTGTTTCGGTCACGCACCTTGTGCTTGTGCTGACGGGAGCAATTTCAGTCACTCATTTTTTTATTTTTTTATTTGTACTATCATATATTAAGTATAGTAATATAATAAATCATTACTGCTTTTAATTTTTTTTAAAAGAATTGCAACTTCATGATAGCGGTGAAATATTTAAGTTTTCATAATTTAAAAAATTCTAACTTAAACACAATAAATTTTAACTAAAACATAAAAATATCCAATAAAAATTTAAAAAATTTTATATAAAGTCAAAATTTTCAAACACAAAATTTCATATGTGAAATTTCATTTATAATAAAATTTGTTAGATCTTTATTGAACATTTTCACATTTCAATTAAAATTTTTTATTTGAGTTAATTTTTTTATAAAAATGAGGTTAATTAATTTTTTTATAATATAGTATCTTTGAATACATATTTTGGGGCTGTTTTTTAAATACATAAATTTTTAATTTCAACTTTTAAAATATTTACTTGACAAAATTTTGTATTTGAGTATGATTCTTACATATGTATTTATTTATGACTTAAAAAATTTTTTAATTTGGACCTGAAAAATTCTAGCTGAAATGTGAAAATATCTAATAAAAATTAAAAAAATTTCATTATGAATGAAATTTCATATATAAAATTTTAGATTTAAAAATTTTAAGTTTACATAAAATTTTTTGAGTGTTTATTGATCTTTTTTATATGTCAATTTTAGATCAAAGTTAAAATTTTTAGATCATAAAAATATAAATATTTCACCTCTTTCATGAAATTATAATTTTCCAAAAAAAAAGTGATAATGAATCATTATATTATTGTGCTTAATATAGTGATATAGATGGAAAAAAGAAAAGAAAATAGAAACATGAAAATATCCAATAAAAATTTAAAAAATTTCATTATAAATGAAATTTCACATCTAAAATTTTGGATTTCAAAATTTTGAGTTTATATGAAATTTTTTGAGTCTTTATTAGACATTCTTATGTTTCAGTTGAAAATTTTTTATTCAAATCATGAAAATAAAAATATTTCAACCCTATTATGAAATTGTAATTTTTGAAAAAAAAAAGTAGTGATGATTCATTATATTATTACATTTAATATAATGATACCGATTAAAAAAAAAAGAGTACCAGAAATTGCACAAGATTCCCCACACGCACAAGGTGTGGCACGGAAATGGAACCCAAGAAATACCAAACTTGTACTGGATCTTCATTCTATTTTACTTATTATTTTAAAAAAATTTAAATGTTTCAATTTATTTATTATTTTATATTATTAATAAAATATTAATTATTTTTTATTATTTTATTTTTATTAAAAATAATAATATATAGAATACCAGTTATCTTTTTGATATTAATTTAATAATATTTTAATAAAATATTATTAAATTTTATTATAATTTAGATTATTTAACAATTTTATTAACGAAAAATCTTAGAACGGAGGGAGCATTTGACAGATCACGCGGGACACATCGTGGAGAGTGTGGTAACCGACGTTGATACTTTTTCCGTGCTATTACCACAAACATTTCGAGACACGAGCTATGAAAGTTACATAAATAAATGGGCAGAAAAGAAGATGAATACTAGCACTGTACTTGCTTAAGAAAATGAATACTTGCTTTTATGTATATATGGATATCTATACGTATATATGTTTCCTTCTTTCTATAAATAATTAATTTATACAAATTTTAAAAAAAAACAGCCGACTTTCTTAATTGTGTCTTTTTTAGTGGAAAGAATTTATTCTATTTATTGAAATTGTGTTGATGGTTTTAGGTTGTACGATAATCTGGAATAATAAATTTTTAACTTAAATTTATTAAAGCTTTAGCTGAGAATATATGAATGAACATATTAATTATTGTCTTATCACATTAAAAAATGATTAAATTTATTTTAGTAGGCAATCAGAACTACTTAAGAGGAAAAAAAAATTCAAACATAAAACAAGTGGTGATCGAGATTCAAATTAATTCTGTTAATGTAATAAAAATAATTTAAAGCATAAAATAATTGGGCCTGAAAAAGGTTTCTTTAGGCACTTGTTGTATAAAGCAAATAATTAAAGCAACAGTTTGAGTGGAAGATAACGAGGTTCGCCGAAATTGTAGAGATATGAAATGAAAGGTGGGTGATCAGTTGCATAAAATAAAAAGTTAAAATTGGAATATATATACATATATATATATATATATTATATTAGAAAATTCAAAGTGAATAATATACCACTAAAATTAAAAACGTAAATCCCTAAAGTGGACTTCTTAAAATCCTTGTCCTACAAGAAATACCATATCTTTTTTTCTTATAAACAAATACCATATGATTTTGTTAGATATTATTGAGCCTAAAATCATAACAGGCCAGGCCCATAATTAAAGATTGCCCAAAAATTGGACTAGAGTCTGAGAAGATAAGTAGATTCATATTGATTAACTTCACAAATAAGAAAATTGTGATAAAGCATCAAACAATCCACAACTCTTGATTAAGAAGAGATGTTATTTACCTATTTATTTGCATTTATTTATTGTTATTGAGATACTAACCTATAACAAGTTTGCAATTCACATGATTCTAAATATAAAATTTTTTGTTTTAACCTTAAATATATAACTATTTCTAGAATACAACGCAATATTTATTATATATTATCAAAAAAATTTCTTTATTTAATTCATTTTATAAAGAGAAAGAAATTAAAATAAAAATAGTATTAAAAAAAATTAAGATAATTAACTAACTTTAACTTCTATTATTAATTTGCATGATTCGATTAAAGAGGTTCTATATTAAGAACCAAAGGCAGTATATCATGATGAATTCTCCGAGAAATCATTTGTCCGTAAATTGTAAAATCATCATACATAGCAACAGATCCTATAATAGTGCCATGAACTGTTGGTTAACTGCAATAGTGTTTCATCTGTATAGTTCTCCACAAAACCATCAAACTAATGTACTAACGGCTCTAATCCGACTTATTCCATTGATCATAAAAATGTGGGAAACAAAATGAATTTTGATGTAACCAATAAATCACGTTCATTAATAAAATGAGACATATGAGAGGGAAGACTATTGGCATGAATTACGTATTCAGAAAATAGAAGCATGCAGAGTAGTGGAGAAGAGGGTTAAGAAGAAGAACAGAGGGAGGCAATAAATGTGAAGAGATTAACACAGAAAAGCCTTAGCCACGGATCTCTTGTTTGTTCAACTGTATCCTCGTCACCTTTCACTTGATATTCATATTCCATTGGTTTCCACCTCAAACTCTTGCCATCTGACTCAAATTCGTAGTTCTGGCTCCTCCCTCACCTGGTAATCCAACAAAAGTGGGGGAAAAAAACTATTTAACACTTCAAAACCCCCTCCATTTATATTTTCTGAATAACTTCATCGTACGTGTGTGTAAATTACTCGAACTTTAGTTACCTATATATCTCCTCAAACATGCACACCAAAGAAGGGCCAATGCCAAAGAATGTTAGCAAACCGACATGACATATACACTAGAGAAAAATAATGACTGATTGTGTATTGTTCATCTTTGTTTAATTCTTAGGGTACCTCATTCCAATGTTAAAATCAGTATATCAATCTCAATATCAATATAAAATATACAAATTCATAGTAAGACATATCATTCACAAGTATGACTCACAATGCACAATACTCATAGTTTTTTATTAATGAAAAATGTAATTAATGATTACTTTTCTACCAAAAAAAAAGGTTATCTTTTTTAATGCAAATAAATATATCTTTCTCACTATGTGCTGTAATTTGCAGTTAACGAATTACTTGTAAGGAGATTTCATTAAAGCTTAAATTTTTCCTAATAATGAAGACAATAGTTACAAAATATACCTGTGTCATATATATTGTCAGCCTTTTTTTCATTGGGATCGTCTTGGTACACTACAATTATATCTTTTCCTCTGCCATTTATGACATTTTCCAAGTTCTCAGTGTCTCTTGTCTTGTAAAAAAGTCAAAAAAACTTGTAAAACTAAATGATCCACCAAAAAACTAATAAATGACTGAAAATCCAAAATACATAGGCTCAATTACCTACAGAAGATTGCCATGTAGCTACTCCTTCTTACCCATAAGAGAGGGTTCTTGTTCTGCTTTTGTGGAAGAAAAGAATTAATATCTAATGTTAATCATACCAAATTACATCCTTTCAGCGCATTTTCCTTGAGTTAAGCATTCATATTCGTACATACTTGACACTCAAGATAGGAAAATGTATAAGTTAATCCTAATAATGCATAGTAGTATGTTTTTGCCTTATTATGCATTATTTGATTCCCATGAAAGATTATAAATCCTCATCTTTGTTGCAGACCTCATTGGGAGAGCACTGGAGCAACCAAGCCCCTTTAGTAGAGTTGGGAGACCAGGAAAAGAGGGAGAGAATGAACTTCAGAAAGATATGCGAGCAAAGAAGGGATACTGGCATCTAAAGAAGACCACGCTGTGGCTTGATGGACTGAAGCCGTGGCCTTACAGCAAACAGTAAGGAAAGACCACAAACCTGAGATTCCCACGTTGCAGCTTCATGACAGAAGGCCACGGCCCCGTGACAAACAGTGAGCTAAACAACACAACTTGATAACACGAAGCCGCGGCTTGGATATTGTAGCCGCAGTGCCAACCCTTTATCAGTAAAATGCAGAGCTTCACTTGAACGGAGTATTTGAAGGGTTTGAGGGAAATATTTGAGGAGGCTGAGCTAGGGCGCGGAGAGGACATCCAGAACTCAACTTTGGGAGCTTGGGTGTGCTAGGGTTTGGCTTCTTGAAGGAGATTGAAGCTAGGGTTTGAAGCATGGAAGAGATTTTTGCTTCCTTCTTTAGTTTTCTTACATCTCCTTCTTCTTTTTCTTACTTGTGTTCAATAATGATATGGATTGAGATATATTTTGTTATGATTTTGTTGAACATGAGTGGCTAGTGCTCCATTTCTAGGATTATTCTAAACCCTTGTATGGATTAAATACTCATTTCTCCGTTATATTTGTGATTAATGTCATCTTTATGTTCATTTAGCTCTATTCTTAATACCTCTTATTGTTTGGCCATCAATAAGATTGTTTGGTTTATTTAAGTTATGCTTGAGAGAGCTAGCTTACATAGAGAACTTTAGTTTGGTCATGTGAAAACTTGAATCTTACTTTGTTGAGTGAAGAGTTGTGTTAGTGGGGTAGAGATATACTCACTAACCTCATATAGTTACTTAGGATTTGAATCGAATTTGAGAGTTTAATTAACTAGTTAAGAGATTACTTAATTAATTAAACTAAACTGCTATTTGGAGATTCGAGAGAGTACATATAGCTAAATTGGTATCCTGACTAACATAATCTTGCATTAAGAACAATTGTAAAAGGAGTTCACTTGGGTATTTATGAAATATAAGGGGGATGAATAATCCTAGGTCTTTTTGAATTCTTCAAGTCCTAGTTGTCCTTGTTGCTAATTTTATACACTTGTCTTTCATAGTAGAAGTTAATTAAATAGTGAATCTTTTAATTACTTTACTTGAATTAATTGAAAATGCAATGTCCAATGTTTGATCACTTTTAATCTAAGTCCCTATGGAAATGATACTCACTTATTACTTTACTACTACCTCGGCCCGTACGCTTGCGGTATAGCCTAGTGGTGAACAAGTTTTTGGCGCCATTGCCAGAGACTTAGCATCAAAAGTTCTTTGGTTAACATTAGACTATTGTTAGTAGATTAAGTTTGAGTTATAGATACGAAAATAGATACTTTGTGTAATTTAGATTCATATACTTTTTATTTTTGTTATTAGCTTGATACTTGTTTGTTGTTTTTGGCTTGTAGGTACCTATCTCACGCGCATGCAAGGCTTAGATCCCGACAGATTTGAAGTGGTTCTGGAGGGTGAGAATATCTTTGAAGGAGGCACTCCTAATACTCCTGAACCTCAAGAAACTCCAGCCATGAATGAAAGTGAGGTGGATGAAAATGACGTTCGAAATCTTGACGACTTTGTCAATAGAGAGAATAAGGGCTATCACTCTAGTATCCGCATGCCAGATATCCAAGCTCGGAATTTTGAAGTTAATCAAATGATGCTGTAGTTACTACAAATGAATGGGCAATTTGGTGGAACATACTCAGAGGTTCCCAATGCTCATTTGACTACTTTTGTGGAGGTGTGTGACTCATTCAAGCAAAATGGTGTTTCTAAGGATGCTTTGAGATTGTGGCTCTTTCCCTTGTCATTAAAAGATAAAGCAAAGGTGTGGCTTAATTCTCTTCCAGAGCAATCTATTGATACTTGAGAGGAGTTAGCAAGGAGATTTAGAGCAAGATTCTTTCCTCGAGGCTGTAGAGCCTCTCTTCGGGGTGAACTTCTATCTTTTAAGCAAGAACTGGGTGAACTCTTCCATGAAGCTTGGGAGCGATTTAAAGATAAATTAAAGCAATGCCCCAGTCATGCACAGTAAAAATGGGTGTTACTTGAAGCTTTTTGGAATAGGCTTGATGATGATTCCTTGAATATGCTAGATGTGGCATCTAACAGGACTATTGGAAGCATAACAGTTAATGAGCTCTACAAATTGTATGAGAATCTTGCTGCAAACACAATGCAAAAGGCCAATAGAAGGAGAACCAAGAAGAAGAAAGATCATTCGCAAGCCTCTAGCTTTACTAATGACATTCTAGATCATTTAAATGCTTTGAATAGGAGGTTTGACAATTTAAAGATGCAAGTAAGAAGAGGAAATGCTATAGGGGTAAATGCCATTCAATCTCCCATGGGTTGTGAACAATGCGGGGAAGGGCATATCACGGAGCAATGCCCTTATGCTATGGAGAATGTGAACTACTTGAACAACTTTCAAAGATGGCCAAACAATCCACAAAACAATTCTTTTTCACAAACTTATAATCCGAGGTAGTGAAATCACCCTAACTTCTCTTGGAGTCAAGGACAAAAAGTGAATCAACCTTTCTCATCTGGTGTATGACCCAACCATCCTCCTGGTTTCCAACCTCAAGTTAAGCAAATTCCCATTAAGGAGGAAGAATCCAAAATGGAGAAAATATTGTCTCAAATTCTAGCCAACCAAGAAACTGCAAGATCGGAAACTAAGGCTAATTTTGCAATTCATGAGATGGCAATTAAGAATCTTGAAGTGCAAATGGGTACTATGGCTTTTCAATTGAATGCTTTGCAAAAAGGTAGGCTACCAAGTGACATAATTCCTAATCCAAGGAGAGAGGGAAAGGAAGAATGTAAGGCGGTCACCTTGAGGAGTGGTAAACAATTGCCCGAAGTCATTGATCCTAGGGTGAATTATAGAGGTGATGAGGAAGTGGCTACTCAAGAAGAGAATGAGAGTGAAGAAGAAGAAGTTGTGAAAATAGTAAGGAAGAGAATGACACTAAGGGAGATACAAGAGAGGTAGAGAGAAAAGATGAGAAAGAGGGTGAAAAAATGAGTGGAGAGAAAAGAAAGCAAGAAGAGATCATCTAAAAGTGACTCCCCCTTTACCTTTCCCTTAAAGGTTCAAGAAGCAAAAAGAAGATAAGCAATTCAAGAAATTCTTAGATATCTTCAAGCAGCTACATATTAATGTTCCTCTAACTGATGCTTTAGAGCAAATGCCTTCATATGTAAAGTTCTTGAAAGATATGTTATCCAAAAAGAGAAGATTTAATGAGTTCGAAATGGTAGCCTTGACCAAAAGTTGCACCAATATCATCAAGAATTTACCACAAAAATTGAGTGATCTTGGTAGCTTTGTGGTTCCATGTGAAATGGGTAAAATGACCATCAGGAAGGCCTTATGTGATTTGGGTTCCAGTGTGAATCTCTTGCCTCTTTCTGTCTTCATGAAAATGCAATTGGGTGAGGCAAGACCAACCACTGTGACTTTGCAATTGGCGAATAGGAGCTTGGTTTATCCAAAGGGGATCATTGATGATATGCTTGTGAGAATATGTAACTTCATCTTTCCTGCGGATTTCATCATTCTAGATTGTAAAGTAGATCGGGAAATGCCTCTTATTCTAGGGTGCCTTTTCTTAGCCACTGGTAGAGCCCTCATTGATGTAGAGAAGGGTGAGATTACATGGAGAGTTGGTGAAGAAAAGTTGACATTTAACATGTTCAAGGCCATTAAGGCACCTAATGAACTAGAGGAATGTTGCTTTACTGACGTTATTGATCAAGTGGTACATGAGGAATTCCACAAGTTAATCACTCAAGACCCTTTGGAAGCTCCCTTAATTGGGTGTAAAATGGAGGGAGAAGAATTTGAAGAATGTTTGGTTTTGCTGAATGCCTCCTCGACCATCTCTAAAAGTCGCATTACATTTGAGTCTTTGGATGCTACTTCTCTTGAAAAACCTTCTTTGAAGCCATCTCTTGTTGAGCCACTCACTCTTGAGTTGAAAGCACTCCCAACTCACCTGAACTGGAGAAGACAGTACATTGCCAGTCATAATTGCTGTTGACTTGAATGAAGATCAAGAGAGGCAACTTTTAAATGTCTTGAAGGCATATAAGCTGGCTATTAGTTGGACCATTGCAGATATAAAGGGGATTAGTCCATCAATCTGTATGCACAAAATTTTCTTGGAGGACAACCATAAGACATCCATTGAGCATCAACGAAGATTGAATCCCATCATGAAGGATGTGGTAAATAAGGAAATTCTGAAGTGGTTAGATGCAGGGATTGTATATCCTATCTCAGATAGTTCTTGGGTGAGCCTAGTCCAATGTGTTCCTAAAAAGGAGGGTATGATTGTAGTGGCTAACACCTATAATGAACTTATTCCTACTCGCACTGTTACTAGTTGGAGAGTGTGCATGGACTATTGCAAGTTAAATGCTGCCACACGGAAAGATCACTTTCCCCTACCTTTCATTGATCAAATGATTGATAGATTGGTTGGCAAGGACTTCTTCTGCTTTTTGGATGGCTATTCGGGGTATAATCAAATTGCCATTGCTCCAGAAGGCCAAGAAAAGACCACCTTCACTTGTCCTTATGGCACCTTTGCATTCAGGAGGATGCCCTTTGGTTTGTGTAATGCACCGGCAACTTTTCAAAGGTGTATGATGTCCATATTCTCAGATATGATTGAAAAGGCCATGGAGGTATTTATGGATGATTTCTTGGTGTTTAAGGAATCTTTTGAGGAATGCCTTTACAATCTTGCGGATGTCTTAAAATGATGTGAAGAAACCAATCTTGTACTTAATTGGGAGAAATGCCATTTCATGGTGCGTGAAGGCATTGTATTGAGCCATAAGGTGTCCAAAAATGGATTGGAAGTTGACAAAGCAAAGATTGAGGTGATTGAGCAACTACCTTTACCTGCCAATGTGAAGGGTATTCGAAGCTTTCTTGGCCATGTGGGCTTTTATCGTCGCTCCATCAAAGACTTCTCCAAGATAGCTAAGCCTCTATGCCTCTTATTGGAGAAGGATGCGGAGTTTAAATTTGATGACAAATGTCTTAAGGCTTTTGAAGAGCTCAAAAGAATATTAGTATAGGCATTGGTCATAGTAGCTCCTGATTGGGACCTTCCATTCGATGTCATGTGTGATGCTAGTGACTTTGCCGTGGGGGCTATTTTGGGTCAGAGAAAAGACAAGATTTTCTACCCCATCTATTATGCTAGCAAAACTCTCGATGATGCTCAAGAGAATTACACTACCACAGAGAAAAAGATGCTGGCCATAGTCTTTGCTTTTGGCAAGTTCAGGCCATATCTTGTTGGTGCTAAGGTAATAGTATTCACTGATCACTCCGCCATTAAGTATCTGTTTACCAAGAAGGAGTCAAAGGGGCAGTTGATAAGATGTGTTTTATTGTTGCAAGAGTTTGACTTAGAGATTGTTGACAAAAAGGGCTTAAAAAACCAAGTGGCGGACCATCTGTCAAGATTGGACAGCAATGCACATGTTGATGAGGAAGGTGCTATTCATGAGAAATTTCTTGATGAACAACTCTTTGCTGTTGAGGATGTAGTGGATCCTTAGTATGCCAACATTGTAAACTATTTAGCATGTGAAGTGACGCCCCTTGATTTGAAGCTTTATCAATTGAAGAAATTCCTTCATGAGGCGAAATATTACATCTGGGATGAGCCTTACCTCTTTAGGCGATGTGCAAATTCATTGATCAGACATTGTGTCCTGGAGTGTGAGCAATAAACCATACTTCATGGCTGTCATGCTTCTGAATATGGAGGACACTTTTGGGGGGAGAAAACATCAGCCAAGGTGCTTCAATGCGGTTCCTTCTGGCCAACTCTATTCAAGGACTCGTATGAGTTTGTGCTTAAATGTGATAGATGTCAAAGAGTTGGAAACATTTCTAGAAGAAATGAAATACCACTCACCAACATGCTAAAAGTAGAGTTATTTAATGTTTAGGGAATTGACTTTATGGGACCACTTCCCAAATCTTCCAATAATCAATATATTCTTGTGGCAGTGGATTATGTCTCAAAATGGGTGGAAGCCACTGCTTGTATGGCCAATGACGCTAAGACGGTGATTAAGTTCTTGAAGAAACACATCTTCACCAGATTTAGGACTCCACGAGCCATTATCAGTGATGGTGGTACTCATTTTTGTAACATCCAATTTTGAGCACTCTTGAGGAAATATGGTGTGAAGCACAAGGTGGCCCTTGTCTATCATCCTAAGTATAATGGACAAGTTGAAATCTTGAATCAAGATTAAGACCATTCTCAAGAAGACTGTGGGTATAACGAGAAGGGATTGGGCCACTAAACTTGATAAGGCACTTTTGGTATATCGTACAGCCTACAAAACTCCCATTGGGATGTCACCATACTAACTTGTCTTTGGTAAGGCTTGTCACTTACCCATATAGTTGGAGCATAGCACTTATTGAGCCATAAAAAAGCTCAATTTTGATCTGAAGGTGGCTGGTAAAAAAAGATTACTGTAGTTGAATGAGCTTGAAGAGTTCCATCTCAATGCTTACAAAAGCTCAAGGTTGTATAAGGAGAGAACACAGAAGCTACATGATCAGAGAATTCTGCCTAAAGCATTTGTGCCAGGCCAAAAGGTGCTCTTGTACAACTTAAGGCTCAAATTGTTTCTAGGCAAGTTCAAATCTAGGTGGTCCAGACCATTCACTGTGGTTCAAACTTTTTCTGATGGAGCTGTGGAACTTGAAGGGAATGATGGTGAGAAATTCAAGGTCAATGGACAGAGACTGAAGCATTATTGAGGTAGAGCAATGGATCGTCAAACCTCCATCCTTCATTTGTTAGAGCATAGCTAGTGCGGTGAAGAGTTGGGCTGGTGACTATAAAACTAGCACTTCTTGAGAGGCAACCCAAGTTCTTTAACTTTCATCTCATTGTTGTTATGTTAGTAGTGTGCTTTGTGTAATAGGTTTTATATTTGTTCTTGGTTTTAATGTAGGTAAGGTAAATGCATCCATTTGGGACCTAAAGAAAACAAATTCATGACAAAGAACGAAGAAATACTAAAGTGGAGATTGTATATCAATAGGGAAGTCACTAAACCCAATCCTCATTTAACCCTATTTCTTCAAGTACTGGTGATAGCTAAGTTTTGGAGACTGACTTTGAGCAAATTAATGAATGATCAATGTTTGAACATGAACAGCTGTGCATTATTGAAAAGTGTTGAGCTGTAGTGGTAGAATTGGGTAGGATTTGAAATTTGTCATGTGCTCTTGGTTGTTATCGTGTGCCTATCTTAGTTGTTTTCAGCATGCATGAGGTGAGGGGTGTGTTTGATGAAAATTCTATGCATGTTTGCTGCAACAAGGGCTGATAGACTCAACAAGAATACCATCGAGGCCTAATAATACAAAGCTGTGGCATGAAAGGAAACAGAAAGGGTTTCAGCTTTGTGAACATATTGCCGTATCCCAAAAATCACGGCCGCGATGAAAAAAACTCTAGAGGCATAAAAATCCTGGGAGTGTTCACGCCGCGGCCCATAAGTTTGTGTCCTCGGTGAAACATCTTCCAGCGGTCTCGTGAGCCACGATTTTAGCCGTGACGATAAAGTGCAAGTTGCAGCGAAACAAGCCAGGTGGCTAAAAAAAGCAGCCTCTCCTCGCGCCCTCTGAACCCTAATCATTTTCTTTTTCTCTTCCATTCTGCAGCCTCCCCTCCCTCCCATCTCCTTCAACTTTATACCTTCCTCCTCCCTCGCAACCACCGTGGCTCATCCCTTCTGTTCATCATCACCGTAGCCCCTCCTCCATTACCTCTCCTTCCTCGGTTTCTTTTTCCCATTTTTGTTCGGCCTTCGTCATTCACAACCACTGTACCTCCACCACCGCCTCTTCCCCACTTCCTTGGCCTCCCTCTGTGTCTTCCATTCTTGGTAGTTTCCTCCTTTATTTTCTCGGTCACTGTGGGTTAGTAGCAGAGTGTGGTCCTCCCACTTGTGGTCGTGCTCTCTCTCTCAACTTCCTCGCTTCTGCCATATTTTAGGTAACGCTCCTAACTCTCTGTGTAAATTAAGTTGTAGGAAATTGAAATGGAATGGTTGTGTTGAACATTTGCTGAATTTTATTTGTCAAATAGGAAGTAGGTGGGTCATGTGGATTATGATTGCTTTGTGAATTTAGTTTGCGTTTGATTGAGACCTTTTGCTATTGAAATTGACTGTATATGGGGACCATTTGAATGCAATTTGATTGTGTTTGAGATTGTAGGTCCAGTGTTAGATGCTTATGTCCTTGTGTTAGCATGTGGTCCCCTGTTTTGTCTCTCCTTAGTGTTGCCATTATTTTATAATGTTCCTCATATCACACCGCTATCACGTGTTCATTGCTATACCTATTGGTGGTCCCTTTGGTCGTAGCTTACAGTTGGTGGTTCATTTTGTTAATTATTTGTTACTTTAGTGCGTCATTTTGTCTGCTAGTGGGCCAGGGTATTGTTTATGATTTGTAGCAGGTCTCTTGTTTGAAGCTTGTTGTAGTATCTAGGTTAGCTTGTGCTTTGGTCTTTTAGGGTCTTTGGGCTAGCTGTCTTTTACCTACCTATGATTGATTCTTTGTAGGTATGGCCCGCACCAAATTAGCCAGTCAATCACAGGAAGTACCTCCACCTTCGCCTTTACCTCAGCCTGAACAACCAGAAGAAGAGGAAGCAATAAAGCTAGACAAGCCCCGACCACTCATTTTTGAAAAATATTTCCCATATAACAGTGACCTACCATTTTGGCAAGGGTTAAAGTCCTAAGGGTTTAATTACTTGGCGGGAAAATGAGAAGGAGAACCATGGTTTGAGAGTTTTGTGCGGAGGCAGAGAAATGCACCGCCTTGTGGTGCAAGGTATGGGGCAAGTGGGTCGAGATTTCAAAGCCTATCATTTAGTCATTTTTCCACCTCCCTATTGTGGCAGACTATAGGTACCGGTATTTCACATAGCACACTGATGAAGTGCCTTACTAGGAGATTACGGAGTTGATCACTTTGCCTGGTCGAGCCCAGTGGTACATTGTTGATGGCATCCATCGTCACATCAAGCGTGCTAACTTGCACCGAATGGAGCACTACTGGTTGCACTTTATATGTAACAATCTTGTCCTAGTAAGCCATTTGAGTGATGCTACTCAGGAAAGGGCCCTCCTCATCTACCTATTCATGCTCGGAGAGCCTGTGGATACCGCCCAACTCATTTTTGAGTATTTGAGGAACTTGGTCACCAAGTCACATTTACCCATTGGATTTCCTCATTTTATCTCTAGGTTGTGTATTAAAGCAGGAGTGGCCCCGACGCAGCAAAGGGTGGAGCTCTTCCCACACAAGTGGGAGTTCAAATATGACTCCATCAGAGTAGCTGATAGGGTAGAGCATAGTGAGGAGTAGCCACTGGATGAGCCCGGGGAGGTGGCACCCATTGAGCAGCTTGTACCACCACCACCACCTGTTGAGGAGTATACCATGGAGGCTTATTTTTGTATATGTAATAGGTCCATCAGGAGGTCTAGTACATCAGTTCTCTCAGGCCATAATGGATAGGGACATCCGGCGGCTGGCCTAGCATTTGCAGGTTCCTCTATTTCTAGAGGACACAGCTAGACCATAAGAGCATATAGAGATGCCCGGAGCACAGGACCCCATAGATGACAGCTAGCTTAGGGCTTTTCATTTGCCCTGTGCTGGTTTTACCCTTGTTAAGACTCATGTTCTTTGTTTTTTTTGGATATTTTTCTTTACCTGCTTTGTAGTTTTCTTTTTTTTTATCCAAACTCTGGTTTGCATTCGTTGCCTCCAACTCACTCTGTTGCAATGCTTTGATCAGTTGAATTTATATAGTTGAGATATCGTTTGCTTTGCATTGTTATTAATTTACTTGCATTAGAATATTCTTTTTGTCCCTCTCATGCAGTTTTATCTACTTGTGTTGTGATACTGCTTGAGAGATGCCCCTCATTTTACTCTGGTGCATTGGTCCTAACATTGAGGACAATATCCCATTTCAGTTTGGGGGTGAGGGATGTTTTTTTGTTTTGTTTGGGCTGAACTGATGTAGTTTTAAACTTTTACCATTACTCTTCCTCTTTTCAAATCCTATTTTGAGCTAGATTGTTGAGTTATCTTCTGAATTGAGTGCATGGATCCAATGATTGTGGGGTGCTTAAATTATAGATTGCACAGGAAAGGTATGTAATGCTTATAGCTGCTTGAATTACAATATCAATTTCTTGTTTTGTGGTAATTTTGAAGAAAATTTCTGCACACAATAATTAAGGAATAATTTGAATGTTTGTATTAAGAGAGAATAGTAGCAAATTGATGTGCATAGATTGTTTGAATGTCATTACTCTAGAACCTATCTATGAACCTCTTGAGGCGAATCAAGGACTTCATGTATTTTTGGGAAATGATTTGGGCATTCTTTAAAATGCATTTGAGCCTTTCATGCCTACCATGATGAATATTTACTCACTTGAACCCCATTTGAGCCTTAAATTGAAAAACCATATGAATTTTCTTGTTGGAACATTACATGAGACCTTACCCACTTAGCCCGCAAAACCATGAATTACCCTTAATTTTGAGATAATTGATAAATCATGAGTGGTAATTAGAAAGGGTGAAGGGATAGGAAATGATGTAAATTGTATATTTGGGTGTAGGGTGATGTTAGTTGTGCATGGTTATATTAGTTACACTCTCATGAATCATCAAAGTTATATGCTCTACAAAAAACATATATAGAGAGGAGCGCAAAAGTTCAAAAATGTTTGAAGTGCAAATGCTTCATTAAGAGATAAGTTTGGGGGGGTTTACTTGGCTTCATATATTACATCAAAGTTCAAAATAAGGAAGAGAGATAATTTGTAATGCATCATTTATCTCAAAATATTTGTAATCCCTCTTACCCCTTCATTTCAATAAGCCATTAACCCTGGCCACGCTACAAGCTTAAAAGTTCCATTGATCTCAAAATTATATAGTGGTTATCTTATAAGTGGAAAGGGGGGAAGAGGTTAGGCATATGAAGTGTTGATGTTGAAGCATTTTTTTTTATGCATATTAGAGTGTTACTTTCAATTATGATACTTGCAAGAAAGTTGTTCTTTGATTAATCACACACATACTCTTTGAAATTGCAAGGAAATTGGTTATTGGATTGAAAGTCATGTAGCTATGGTAATTTGACTCATTCCTATGTTATTTATCTTTGGTGGCACTTGGTGAGGGGAAAGTTCATGCTACCATAGTAATTAGATAATTAATGCAATCTAACTGGTTTTCCTCCTTCAGTTTACTTGAGGACGAGTAATTGTTTAAGTTTGGGGTTGTGTTAATCATACCAAATTACATCCTTTTAGTGCATTTTCCTTGAGTTAAGCATTCATATTTGTACATACTTGACACTCAAGATAGGAAAATATATAAGTTAATCCTAATAATACATAGTAGTATGTTTTTGCCTTATTATGCATTATTTAATTCCCATGAAAGATTATAAATCCTCATCTTTATTGCAGACCTCATGGAGAGAGCAGTGGAGCAATCAAGCCGCTTTGGTAGAGTTGGGAGACCAGGAAGAGAGGGAGAGAATGAACTTCAGAAAGATATATGAGCAAAGAAGGGATACTAGCTTTTGAAGAAGACCACACCACGGCTTAATGGATTGAAGCTGCGGCCTTACAGTAGACAGTGAGGAAAGACCACAAACCTGAGATTCCCATACTGCGGCTCCATGACAAACAGTGAGCTAAACAACATAGCTTGATAACACGAAGCCGCGACCTGGATATTGTAGCTGCGGTGCCAACCCTTCGTCAGCAAAACGCAGAGCTTCACTTAAATGGAGTATTTGAAGGGTTTGAGGGAAATATTTGAGGAGGTTGAGCTAGGGCACAAAGAGGGCATCCAGAACTTAACTTTGGGAGCCTGGGTGTGCTAGGGTTTGGCTTCTTGAAGGAGATTGAAGCTAGAATTTGAAGCATTGAAGAGATTTTAGCTTCCCTCTTTGGTTTTCTTATATCTCCTTCTTCCTTTTCTTACTCGTGTTCAATAATGATATGGATTGAGATATATTTTGTTATGATTTTGTTGAACATGAGTGGCTAGTGCTACATTTTTAGGATTATTATAAAACCTTGTATGGATTAAATACTCATTTCTCCGTTATATTTGTTATTAATGTCATCTTTATGTTGATTTAGCTCTATTCTTAATGCCTCTTATTGTTTGGCCATCAATAAGATTGTCTGGTTTATTTAAGTTATACTTGAAAGAGCTAGCTTACATAGAGAACTTTAGTTGGGTCATGTGAGAACTTGAATCTTGCTTTGTTGAGTGAAGAGTTGTATTAGTGGGGTAAAGATATACTCACTAACCTCATATAGTTACTTAGGATTTGAATTGAATTCGAGAGTTTAATTAACTAGTTAAGATATTACTTAATTAATTAAACTAAACAGCTATTTGGAGATTCGAGAGAGCACATCTAGCTAAATTGGTATCCTGACTAACATAATCTTACATTAAGAACAATTGTAAAAGGAGTTCACTTGGGTATTTATGAAATACAAGGGAGATGAATAATCCAAGGTCTCTTTGAATTCTTCAAGTCCTAGTTGTCCTTGTTGCTAATTTTATATACGCTTGTCTTTCATATTAAAAGTTAAATAAATAGTGAATCTTTGAATTACTTTACTTGAATTAATTGAAAATGCAATATCCAATGTTTGATCACTTTCAATCTATGTCCTTGTGGAAAAGATACTCACTCATTGCTTTACTACTACCTTGGCCAGTACGCTTGCGGTATAGCCTGGTGGTAAACATCTAACAATCATATAATTTATAGTGTCTCTTATAATATTGTTACATGAATCATCTACAATGATATCTAGTTTATATGAAGATGAACTTAAGTGACAAGTGATAAAAGGAAGAAACTGTAGCACAATGGAGTATGTAATATATCAGAAGTTGTACTCATCTAAAATCTAAAAAAAAAATGTTAAAATTGCAATCAATTGAAGGGATTGGGTTGACTATATGCCTTGATTACCAATGGTTTCATTGGCATTAGCATAATTTATAACACCCTACCTCCTGACACTTTCAGACGTAACTAAAAACTTCAAAATACAACCAAACACAACCCCAACAACTCAAAATAACTTCTCACAATTTTGAAACAGCAGAAACGAACCCAAAACGTCAGAAAATGGGATGGGGCTGTTGCCGCTATAGTATCGCCATGGCTCTGGCCTCCCTTGTTTCTCCATCACTGCTGGACTCACTAACACCGCAGCCTGGACTCTGGAGCCGCGGCGCCCCATACTGATATTCCACATCAGCAACTTTCATACTCTGGGGTGAACTTTAGATGCGCATAACTTTATGCTCCGACCTCTGATTGACTTGATTCCAACTCCTACAAGTCAATCTAGTCCCAAACTAAGCACAGACACCAGCCTTACCTCAATTCAACTTCGTATGGAGATTCTGGACCCTTGACACCGTTTTGGCCACTTATTGACCAAAACTCACCACTAACAACCTCCAATTGCCACCAAAGGCAACTGGTCGCTTAGAGACCAATCATACAGGTCCAAAACCTCCAAACTAACTTATCCAAAGAGGATTCACCCTAAAAGAACCACTCCTCTAAGATTTGACCCCTTGGAACCCTTACCTGACAAAATGGGCTACAGGCCCTAAAAAACACTAGTCAGCCTAAATCCAACTTTCATCACACATAATACATACACACAACATACTTAACCATACATTTATCTATAACAATCCTTACAATGGCATACATCCATTACAAAATCTTCTATCCTACTTGGCACAAGATACAATATCCAATTTACAAACACTACATAGACTATTCCCACATACGTAGCTATTCCCGCGTCTTCTCCGGACTAGTACCAGAACCGTCACTTGAAAGGTTAGTCATGGGAGAAGGGTGTGAGACAATGTCTCAATAACCGGAACAACCACACACAATATATATATACTGACTTACATAGTCGTGCAATGAAATGCAATGCTAATGAATGGTATGCATGTTCTCCCTCATACACGGCTATAACCATGGGCTGTTGTCATTACAAGACATTTTAATAGATGAATTCTCTTCCAACAGTTGGTGAAGACTGATTTCGGGACATCACCAAGCTCACTTTACCCTAATGCAACTCGACCAATGGTTACACTAGAGCTCGGATAGTGGCTCTCCTTCCCCTAGACCATCACGAATTAATGGTGATTTAAAGAAGTTGCATCCCCAAATCCACTGCCACCTGGCTCTCCCAAGGAGAGGATTTAGTGAAAGGGATATTTTATCATATCATATTATCCTCTGCTGCCTGGCTCTCTCATGGAGAGGATTTAGCAACAGGAATCTTTATCATATTATCATCTCATGTCACATCATCTCATCATCACCTCCTCATCAATCTCTCACTATGCAATCATATGGTGATGATGTCAATGCCATGCCAACATGCCTCTGCACACACACACATATATATATCATTATTATCACAAGTATCATATGGACATGCTAGCATGTAATGGTATGGGGATGCTACATATCATAACATATGCAATCATCATACATCAACTAGCCGTGCATATCATAATATATATAGAAAAACCATGCATATACACAATCAATATCGTGATATGAACACGAACATGCATATATATACACAAATATACGTACTGTCATACCACACAAATAATACAATACAAACATACACCCGGTTACCTTAGGTTGTCAATACCACAAACGTAAGTTCCACGACCTTCTCGAATGCCCAACACGCTTAAACCCCTCTCGGTTAACCAAATAACCTTCATAATAATACAATTCTTCTATTAACACAATATACCATTAAACCAAATATCATAATTCAACCACTTTAGGCTAACCCAAGGTTCCAACACCCATTTCATTCATCATTAAGCTCTTAGGGACCATTCAAACACTACTCAACCATATACACTTGGGATTTCTAAGAACTCTAAACACATATAATCCCTCCAAAACTCACACCCAAGCAACAAGAATACCAAAACACACTTCATTAACCCCATTTCATCCACTTCAATCGGTTGATTTCGTCCTAAACTGGAAATCCAACCTCAAAACCGAAAACCCCAAATTCTAACTGATGAAAATGGAGAGGGAGGAGTAGAGAACGCTTACCAGCTTGAATCCAAACTTCCAAGGTCCAAAAAATCACTCCCAATGGCTGGAAAACACGAACCCTAGCACAGATCCTCATCGCTCTCTCCGTTTTCTTCCTTTCCGATTGTCTGAACTGATCCGGATTCAAACAAAGTTCCTGATCCTTGCCGCAGTTCCCCTAGTTCAGCTGAAACAACGCCACTGGAATGGTTCTTGCCGTGGCAGCCCTACTTCTCGCCACGGCATGGAGCGCTTCCAGATTCTACTTGAACCTTTCTCTGTCCTATTTTCTCTGGTCCTGAACACAATGCCAAGAAAGATATCATGAGGGATGTTACACTCTCCCTTCCTTATAAAAATTTCATCCTTAAAATTTCAACTCTTACCTTAAGCAAAGATTTTGAGATACTTCCTTCGCATGGATTCTTCAGTCTACCACATGACATCATTGGATGTCAAGCCGTTCCACAGGACCTTTATAAACTTTATGGTCTTATTTCACAACTGCTTCTCCTTCACATCAAGAATTTGCAATGGTGCGACCTCAAAAGTTAGATCCTCTCGCACTTGAATAACTTCATCATCTATTATATGAGACGGATTCGGATGATACTTCTTGAGTTGAGACATGTGGAAAACATCATGTAATCCAGCAATATTAGGTGGTAGCACCACTCGATAAGCTACTGGCCTAATTCGCTCCAGAATTTAATATGAGCCCATATATCTCAGAGTGAGCTTGTTAGCTCCAATTGATCTTCCAACACCAGTGGTAGGAGTGACCTTTAAAAACATATGATCTCCCACATCAAACTCCAATGGTCTTCTCCTTCTATCCGCATAACTCTTTTGATGACTCTAAGCAGTAAGAAGCTTCTGACAAATACTCTTTATTTGCCGAGAGGTTTGGTCTATAATATCTGGGCTCAAAAGACTCCTTTCACTAAGTTCAACCCAACACAATGGTAACCTGTACTTCTTGCCACACAACACTTCATACGGAGCCATTTGCAAACTCGAGTGGAAACTGTTGTTGTTAGCAAATTCAACTAATGGCAAAAACTGATCCCAATTGCCTTTGTTCTCTAGAACACATGCCCGCAACATGTCTTCCAGAGTCTGAATAGTCCTTTCAGTCTATCCATCAGATTAAGGGTGATAAGCAGTACTGAAATTCAACTTTGTACACATGGCCTTCTGAAGAGATTTCCAAAACTTGAATGTAAACCTAGCATCTCTGTCCGACACAATATTCATTGGGATTCCATGCAGCCTCATAATCTCATTCACATACAATTGAGGCAACTTCTCCATCGAAATAGTCTCCCGAATTGGAAGAAAATGGGCTAATTTCATCAACTTGTCTACAATAACCCATATTCCATTGTGTCCCTAAGAGGTCCTCAGTAATCCCATCACAAAGTCCATGGAAACGCTATCCCATTTCCACTCCGGGATCTCCAATGGTTGCAACGTACCAGCAGACAATTGGTGCTCAATCTTTACTTTCTGGAAAATCAAACATCTTGCCACAAACTCTGTGATGTCCTTTTTCATACCTAGCCACCAATAACCATACTTCAGATCTTGGTACATCTTGTTGGTACCTGGGTGAATAGTATACCTACTCTTATTAACCCCCCAACATTTGGCACACAAATCCGACAACGGTACCGGATGTTACCATCCTCTAGAATATCAAAATTCTGGCTCTCCACCATTTCAATTTGTTCCCGAATGCCCAAAAGATAGTCATCCTCCATCTGAGCATAGCGAATGTTCCTCAATAAATCACTTGATACACTAATGGAATTTATTACTAGTACTCCAGCATGGACATTGATGGATAACCTCATATCTCTCAGGCTTTCCAGTAACTGTTGCTCCCTTATCATCATCGTGGCCATGTGGATCGACTTTCTACTCAACGCATCCGCCACAACATTGGCTTTCCCAAGATGATACTTCAAAGCAAACTTATAGTCCACAAGGAACTCAATCCAGCGCTTTTGCCTCATGTTCAGCTCTTTCTGATCAAATAAATACTTCAAACTCTTATGATCATTGAATACCTCAAACTGAGTGCCATAGAGATAATGCCTCCACAGCTTCAAGGCAAACACTACAGCCGCTAGCTCAAGGTCGTGAGTAGGATAGTTCTTCTCATGAGGCCTTAACTGCCTTGAAGCATATGCCACAACTCTGTCTTGCTGCATCAAAACACACCCTAGACCCTTGTTAGAGGCATCCGTATAAACTCTGAATGGCTTTGATGGGTTAGGGATAATGAGCACTGGGGTGGACGTTAGACAAACCTTTAGCTCTTGGACTGCTCTCTCACACCTGTCATCCCAAATGAAAGATCGATCCTTTCAGGTGAGTCTAGTTAATGGCATAACAAACTGAGAGAATCCCTTAATGAACCTTCGATAGTATCTAGCCAAACCCAGAAAACTTTGAATTTTAGTCACCGTTCTCGGTCTCTCCCAATTCAACACTACTTCAACTTTACTAGGGTTTACTGCCACTCCTTCCGTAGAAATCATAAGACCCAGAAATTTCACCTCCCATAGCCAAAACTCACACTTACTGAGCTTAGTATATAGTTGGTGATCCCGCAATACTTGCAACATAATTTGAAGATGGAACGTAAAAACTACCATAAATTTATCTAAATACAGCCAAAACACCCTGTTCATATAATCCATGAAGATTGCCAGGGCGTTGGTAAACTCGAATGGCATCACGAGAAACTCATAATGACCATATCAAGTCCGAAAAGCCATCTTAGGAACATCTTCAGCACACACTTGCAATTGATGATATCCTGACCTCAAATCGATTTTAGAGAATATAGAGGCACCTGCCAATTGATCAATCAAGTCTTCAATCCTAGACAAAGGATATTTATTCTTGATCGTCACTCAGTTCAGCTACCTATAATCAATGCACAATCTGAGGCTACCATCCTTCTTCTTGACAAACAATACTGGAGCTCCCCAAGGCGAGACACTAGGTCTGATGAAACCTCTTTTCAACAAATCCTCAATCTGCTTCTTGAGTTGTTTCAATTTAGACGGTGCCATTTGATATGGAGCCTTTGAAATAGGACTTGTCCCGGGTACCAAATCGATGGAAAACTCCAGTTCTCATGGTGGCGGCAAACTAGTAATCTCCTCTGGAAACACATCAAGGAATTCATTCACAACCAGATATCTTTCGACACCACCTTCCATATCTACATTCACAGAGAAGAAAACTAGAACCCCTTGACATCCTTTCTTCAGATACCTGTTAGCTTAGGTGAAAGACAAACAAACATTCTCTTCCCTTTCAATACTAGGGATATTCATAGGCAAAGACACAGTCTTCCAAGCACAGTCAAGAATAGCATTATTCACCTCCAACCAATCCATCCCAATTATCACATCAATCTCTTGCAATGGCAAACAGATTAGATCCAGGGTAGTGCTTTGGTGTTCAAAATGAACCACATAGTTCAAACGAACTTGAGTAGTTCTTAATGAAACTCCCGTGGGTGTAGACACTGACAACTCAAAAGGCAACCCCATTGCCACAATACCCAATCTCTGAGCACAATCAAAAGAAATAAAGGAATGCGATGCACCTGAGTCAAACAAAGCATGAATAAAGTAACCATTAAGTTTAAGTTTACCTCTAATCAGATTAGGTGCTGCATTCGCTTCCTGTCGGGTGATGGCGAAAACTCGTCCAGGCATCGTGGGCCTCATCATCGCATCATCACGTCTTAGTTCATGACAACCTTGAGCAATATGTCCCGGTCTCCTACAATTAAAACAAAACACGTACGGACGGTTACCATGACTTAACCCACATTTTGTGCAAGGATTTGATGCACTACCTGAACTGTACTGAGATAAAGCTGAATCTTTTCCTGCCTTCTCACTCTGACTGGAACTCCCTCAGTCAAAGCTTCCTCGATAAAAGGGTCCTCTGCCAAACCTACCTCTTCCTCTACCTTGACGGCCTCTATTATGGTGACCTCTTCCTCCACTAGAACTTGTACTTCCATCACTACTGCCACTACCTGAACTACTTCCTTTACTGATTCCTCCTGTAGGTCCTAGGTGAGAAAAGGCTCAAATCATGGAATTCCTTTTATGCTCTTCAGCTTCCTTCATCCATCTATATAGGGCACGAATCTTCACACACAAGTCCTCAAAGGACACAAACTCCACCACAAATAGTCGCTCCTTAATCTTTGGATGGGCTCCCTCAAATAGCCTCTGAGCCATCCACCTATCATCAGGGTAATTATTCAGATAAGTGGAATACTTCGCCAAGTCCAAAAACTGATCAATGTAGTCATCCGCTAACAGATTCCATTGCTAAAAAGTTAGGAACTCGGCCTCCTTCTGCATCATTAGGGCAAGAGGGATGTAATGTACAAAGAACTGTTCCTTAAATTGATCTCAATTCATCAGAGGATTCATCGCTTCAACACTTGGGAAAATGTAACGCCCCTCATGATATTTTTCTTGGCTTTGTGATCAGGACCGGAGGAAACATGACGGAGGAAGGCTCAAGTGGAGTCTGAAGGAGCTCCACGCCTAGGTGAGAAGCAGGGCCGCCGCGGTGAGAAGCTTCCCAGTGGCATTGTTCCGAATAAACTGGTGGAGCCGTGACGAGGTATACTGGAGCCGCGGCGAGAGTCAGAAAAATTATTTAAATCTGGATCAATCAGACGCGAAAGAAAGAAAGAAAACAAAGGGAGCAACGAAGAGAGATGAGGAGCAGTGCTAGGGTTTGGCATTTTTGGTGTCCAGGAGTGATTTTCAGACCGAGGGAGCTTGGATTTGAGTTGGTAAGTGTTCCCTACTCCTCCCTCTCCATTTTTCTTTGGTTAGAATTTGGGATTTTCGGTGTTAAGGTTGGATTTCCGGTTTGGGGGTGAAATCCACCGATTGAAAGGGGTGATTTGAGATTAATGGAGTGTGTTTTGGTATCATTGTTGCTTAGATGTGAGTTTTGAAGGGATTATGTGCATTTTAAGCTTAACCCTATGTCGTTATTGGTGAGGGCTCTTGGGAATCCGAAATGTATGAGGCTGTGTGGTGTTTGAGTAATCCCTAAGAGCTTATTGATGCATGTAAAGGGGGTTGGAACCTTGGGTTAGGATAATGTGGTTGAATTGTGATGTTTGGTTATTTGGAATATTATGCTAATGGTAGAATTGTGATATGGTAAAGGTTGTTGGCTAATCGAGAGGGGTTCACGCGTATTGGACAGTTCAAGGAAGCTTGTGGAATTCATGTGTGTGTGGTAACGACAATTGAGGTAACCGGGTGTTTGTGTAGATTGTATTGATTATGTTATATGATAGTATGTGTGTTTGTATATATATATGCTTGTCCCTCTCATACCACGATACCGATGTGCTGTGTGTACTGTTTATATATATATATTGTGGTATGTATACTATTAGACAATGGTTATGACTATGGTGATGATATGTGTGAAGAGGATATGATATGCTGCATACATGACATTATGATGATGGTACATTGATACATGAGCATCACCACATAACATTGTGAGACTGCGATGTATGGTGGATGGAGTGGTGATGACGTGATGGTGGTATGATGTATGATGATGTATCTATATATGTTAGGGAGGATAAGGTTGGATTATATAAATATGTTAGGAAGGATAAGGGTGGATGTTGTATATATGATATATATATACATGTTAGGGAGGATAAGGATGGATGATTTATGTGTTATAAGTTAGGGAGGATAAGGATGGATGATTTATGTGTTATGTGTTAGGGAGGATAAGGATTGTGTCCATGCGAGGGCGATGTGCATTTCATACATTTCATATTGCATTCATACATTGTGTGAGATATATGTATGTATATATATATATATGTGTGTGTGGTTGTTGTTCCCGGTTACTGAGATATTGTCTCACCCCCTCTCCCATAAACTAACCTTTCAGGTGACGGTTCTGGCACTAGTCCGGAGAAGACGCGGGAGTAGCTGTGTACGTGGGAATAGTCTACATAGTGTGTGTATTTTGTATCTGTATCGTGTGCCAAGTAGGATAGAGAATGGTTTGTAATGGATAATGATATGTTTGAGTCTGGTTACGTATGTATGATATTGGGAGCATGACTTTGTATGGACGTATGTATGTATGGTTGCATTGTTTTGGATGTTGTGAAGTCTATATGGTAGTGTTGGTGAATTCAGAGTGGTTTGTTTGAGGGCCTGTAGCCTGGATTGTTGAGTTGGGTGCCACGGGGCCAAATCTTATAGGAGTGGTTCCTTTGAGGTGAAACCCTTTGGATAAGATGGTTTGGGGGTTTTGGACCTGAATGATTGGTCTGGGAGTGTCCATTTGCCTTAAGTGGCAATTGGAGGTTGTTAGTGGTGAGTTTTGGTCAATAAGTGGCCAAGACGGTGTCAAGGGTCCAGAATCTCCATACGGAGTTGGATTGAGGTAAAAGTGGTGTCCATGGATAGATGAGGACTAGATTGACATGTAGAAGTTGGAATCAAGTTAATCGGAGGTCAAAGCATAAAGTTATGCGCGTCAGAGATTCACCCCGAAATGTTGAATTTGCTGATATAGGATATCAGCTGGGGGCGCCGCGGTGCAGGAATCCAGGCCACAGCGCAATAGGAGGCAGTAACAATGTAAACGCAGGGGAGGCCAGAGCCGTGGCGGTACTGTAGCGGCCGTGGCCCCAACCCGATTTTTGGTTGTTTTAAGTCGCTTTTGCTGTGTTTATGAAATTGGAAGAGTTGTTTTGAGATGTCAGGGTTGTATTTGGTTGAATTTTGAAGTTTTTGGCTAAGTCAGGAGGTAGGGTGTTACAGAAAACACTTATCCACCATCTCTTAGCCTTATTCTCCAGCTTAAATACCGCCAATTGCACCCTTTGCTCTGAGGTGCAATCCATCATATTGAAGATATTCTCCAATTGTTTTATCTAATCTTCAGCCTGCAAAACATCCATGGTACCTTCAAAAGTTGGAGGACTAAACTTTCGAAAGTCCTTTAACTGCAAGGAGATACCCCTTCTTCCAACCCTTGGGGCTCTCTCAGGCTCCACCGTATTTTCATCCTCTCCTGTATTTAGATCCATAAACATGCCGGCCTCTTTATTCAGTTCACCCTGCTCTTGCCTATCCATTCACTCTTGCAACTTGTTTAACGTTTCCCTTGAGTATTTACTTAGTTACTGAAGCCAGCCAGCATCTCATGCATTTGCCTTATGAGATCACTATTACTCGGTCTTCCTATTCGAGACATTCTTCCTACACACAAGCAATAACACATTCAATTATATGGTTCTGGACTAGCCTTGCAGTGAGAATATAGTCTATGTATTTAAAATTGTACCAAGTAGTACTTCAAGCAGAAATAATGGCCCAAAACCATTGCTCTAATACCAAAATGGTCAGATTATGACGTGCTGCTCATAACCACCCATGCGTGGCGACTATAGGTACCTCAGAAGCTCATTTTACTCCCAGCCTCTTGACTGGGGAAACCACAATGGTGGCAAGCTGATATGGCCATGTCAAGGTAATAGCTAATGCTTCGCTACTATCTGTAATCACACTATGAAAACCCCTGATCATGGTGGTGAATTCGCCCTCTTGTTAATAAGCTCTGATACCAAAATGTAACACCCTAACTCTTGACACTTCCAGACTTGACCAAAAACTTCAAAATACAACCAAACACAACCCCAACAACTCAAAACAACTTCTCACAACTTCAGAATAGGGAAATGAACCCAAAATGTCAGAAAATGGGCTGGGGCTGCTGCCGTTACAGTACCGCCGCGGCTTTGGCCTCCCCTGTTTCTCTATCACTACTGGACTCACTAACACCGTGACCTAGACTCTGGAGCCACGTCACCCTATGCTGATATTCCACATCAGTAACTTTCATACTCCGGGGTGAACTTCTGACGCACATAACTTTATGCTCCGACCTCTGATTGACTTGATTCCAACTCCTACAAGTCAATCTAGTCCCAAACTAAGCACAAATACTAGCCTTGCCTCAATTTAACTCTTTATGGAGATTTTGGACCTTTGACACCGTTTTGGCCACTTATTGACCAAAACTCATCACTAATAATCTCCAATTGCCACCAAAGGCAACTGGTCACTCAAAGACTAATCATATAGGTCCAAAACCCTCAAGCCAACTTGTCTAAAGTAGTTTCACCTCAAAGGAACCACTTCTTTGAGATTTGACCCCTTGGAACCCTTACCTGACAAAACGAGCTACAGGCCCTAAAACACATTAGTTAGCCCAAGTCCAACTTTCATCACATATAACACATATACAAAACATACCTAACCATACATTTATCCATAACAATCCTTATAATGATATACATTCATTACAAAATCTTCTATCCTACTTGGCACAAGATACAATATCCAATTTACAAACACTACTTAGACTATTCCCATGTACGTAGATACTCCCGCGTCTTCTCCAGACTAGTACCAAAATCGTCACCTGAAAGGTTAGTCATGGGAGAAGGGTGTGAGACAATGTCTCAGTAACCGGAGCAACCACACACAATATATATATACCGACTCACAAAGTCGTGCAATGCAATGCAATGCTAATGAATGGTATGTATGTTCTCCCTCATATACTGCTAGAACCACGGGCTGTCATCATCACAAGACATTTCAATAGATGATTCCTTTCCAATAGTTGGTGAAGACTGATTCTAGGATATCACTAAGCTCACCTTACCCTAATGCAACCCGGCCAATGGTTATACTAGAGCTCGAACAATGGCTCTCCTTCCCCTAGAATATTATGAATTAATTGTGATTTAGGGAAGGTGTATCCTCAAATCCACTGCCACCTGGCTCTCTTAAGGAGAGGATTTGGTGATGGGCATATTTCATCATATCATATTATCCTCTACTGCTTGGCTCTCTCATGGAGAGGAATTAGTGACAGGAATCTTTATCATATCATCATGTCATATCATATCATCTCATCATTACCTCATCATTAATCTCTTACTATGCAATCATATGGTGATGATGTTAATGCCATGCCAACATGCCTCTGCACACACACACACACACACACACACACACACACACATATATATATCATTATCATCACAAGCATCATATGGACATGCTAACATGCAATGGTATGGGGATACTATACATCATAACATATGCAATCATCATACATCAACTAGCCATGCATACCATGATATATATAGAAAAACCATACACATACAAAATCAATATTGTGATATGAAAACAAACATGCATATATATATATAATGCCCCTCACGATATCTTTATTGGTTTTGTGTTCAGGACTGGAGGAAGCAGGACAGAGATAGGTTCAAGAGGAACCAGAAAGGGCTCCACGCCGTGGCTAGGACCAGAGCCGCTGCGGCGAGAGACCTTCCAGTGGCGATGTTTGAGCTGAATCTGGTGGAGCCGCAGTGAGACATTTGGAGCTGCGGCGAGAGTCGAGATTTTTGCTTAAATTCGGATCAGTCGGATATGAAAGAAAGAAAGAAAACGAAGGGAGCGACAGAGGAGACCGAGGAGCCGTGCTACGGTTCGACATTTTTGGCACCTAGGAGCGATTTTCGGACCTCAAGAGCTTGGATTCAAGTGGGTTAGTGTTTTAAACTCCCTCTCCATTTTTCTTCGGTTAAGATTTTGGGGTTTTTGGTTGTAAGGTTGGATTTCCGAGTTGGGGCGAAATCCATCGATTGAAATGGGTGATTTGAGGTTAATGGAACATGTTTTGGTATTCTTGTTGCTTGGATGTGAGTTTTGAAGGGATTATGTGTGTTTAAAGCTTAACCCTAGGTTGTTTTTGGTTAGGGATCTTGGGAATCCGAAGTATATGAGGTTGTGTAGTGTTTGAGTGATCCTTAAGAGCTTATTGATGCATGAAAAGGGTGTTGGAACCTTGGGTTAGGTTAATATGATTGAATTGTGATGTTTGGTTATTTGGTACTTTGTGCTAATGGAAGAATTGTGATATGGTAAAGGTTGTTGGCTGATCGAGAGGGGTTCACGTGTATTGGACAGTTCAAGGAAGCTTGTGGAACTCGTGTGTGTGGTAACGACAATTGAGGTAACCGGATGTTTGTTTATATTGTATTGATTATGTTATATGATAGTACATAACTTTGTGTATATATGCATGTCTCTTTCATACCACGATATCGATGTGTTTTTGTGTACTGTTTTCATATATATATAGTGGTATGCATACAGTCAGACGATGATTATGACTATGATGATGATATTTGTGATGATGATATGATATGTTGCATACATGACATTATGATGATGATATGATGATACATGAGCATCACCACATGACATTATGAGACTGTGATGTATGGTGGATGGAGTGATGATGATGTGATGGTGGTATGATGTATGATGATATATATATACATGTTAGGGAGGATAAGGTTGGATTATAGATATATATATATGTGTGTGTGATTGGGAGGATAAGGATGGATTACATATATGTTAGGGAGGGTAAGGGTGGATGATATATATATATATGTTAGGGAGGATAAGGATGGATGATATATGTGTTAGGGAGGATAAGGATAGGGTCCCTGTGAGGACGACATGCATTTCATACATTTCATATTTGCATCCATGATTTGTGTGAGATATATGTATATATATATATGTGTGTGTGTGTGGTTGTTCCCGGTTACTGAGACATTGTCTCACCCCCTCTCTCAATAACTAACCTTTCAGGTAATGGTTCTAGCACTAGTCCAGAGAAGACGCGTGAGTAGCAGTGAACGTGGGAATCCTAGGTCTATGTAGTAATTGTGTATTGGATATTGTATTATGTGCCAAGTAGGTTAAAGAATGGTTTGTAATGGATAATCATTTGGTTGAGACTGGTTTGGATGTATGTATGTATATGTATGTGTTGTATGTATGGTTTAGTATTTTGGATGTTGAGAAGTTTGTATGACAGTATTGGTGAGTCCAGAGTGATGTTGGGCCTTGTTGGTTTGTCTAAGGGCATGTAGCCCATTTGGTCAAGTTGGGATCCAAGGGGTCAAATCTCAAAGGAGTGGTTCATTTGAGGTAAAATCTCTTGAACAGGTTGGTTTGGGGGTTTTTGGACCTGTATGAATGGTCTCTGAGCGACCAGTTGCCTTTGGTGGCAATTGGAGGTTGTTAGTGGTGAGTTTTGGTCAATAAGTGGCTAAAAAGGTATTATGGGTCTAGAATCTCCATACAGAGTTAGATTGAGGTAAAAGTGGTGTCTATGGATAGATGGGGACTAGATTGACTTGTAGGAGTTGGAATCAGGTCAATCAAAGGTCGAAACATAGTGTTATACACGTCGGAATTCACGTCAGAATGTTGAATTTGCTGATATGGTATATCAGCAGGGGGCGCCGCGGCGTGGGAAGGCAGGCCGCAGCGCCATAGGAGACAGAAGCGATGGAGAAACAGAGGAGGCCGGAGCCGCGACGGTACTGTAGCGGCCGCGGCCCTAGCCCAGCTTTTTTGGTGTTTTGTGGTCGTTTCCGCTATGTTGAGGCATTGGAGAGTTGTTTTGTGATGTCAGGGTTGTGTTCGGTTGAATGTTGAAATTTTTGGTTAAGTTTGGAGGTGTCAGGAGGTAGGATGTTACAATATACACAAATATACGTACTGTCATACCACACAAACAATACAATACAAACATACACCTGGTTACCTTAGGTTGTCAGTACCACACATGTAAGTTCCATGACCTTATCGAATGCCCAACACGCTTGAACCCCTCTCGGTTAAACAAACAACCTTCATAATAACACAATTCTTCCATTAACACAATATACCATTAAACCAAATATCACAATTCAACCACTTTAGGCTAACCCAAGGTTCCAACACCCGTTTTATGCATCATTAAGCTCTTAGGGACCATTCAAACACTACTCAACCACATACACTTGGGATTCCCAAGAGCCCAAACTGAAAACAATCTAAGGTTAAGCTCTAAACATATATAATCCCTCCAAAACTCACACCCAAGCAACAAGAATATCAAAACACGCTTCATTAACCCCATTTCATCCACTTCAATTAGTGGATTTCGTCCCAAACACGAAATCCAACCTAAAAAATGAAAACTCCAAATTCTAACTGAAGAAAATGGAGAGGAAGGAGTAGAGAACACTTACCAACTTGAATCCAAGCTTCCAAGGTCCGAAAAATCACTCCCAATTGCCAGAAAACACGAACCCTAGCACAGTTCCTCGTTGCTCCCTCCATTTTCTTCCTTTTCGATTGTCCGAACTGGTTCGAATTTAAACAAAATTCCCGATCCTTGCCAAGGCTCTACCAGTTCAACTGAAACAACGACACTAGAATGGTTCTCACCACGGCGGCCCTACTTCTCGCCGTGGCGTGGAGCTCTTCCAGACTCCGCTTGAGCCTTCCTCCATCCTATTTTCTCCGGTCCTAAGCACAACGCTAAGAAAGATATCATGAGGGGTATTACAGAATTTATTTTAGCTATGTTTGCATCCTTTTCATCCTCATTAATGGACCAAATTTTTGTCCTCTTTTTATAGTTGAAGGGAATTGAACTCTGAAAGTATAATGTCCATAACTGAAATGTGGTTAACAAGGAAGGCAAATGCTATACTAAGCATTGAACCACACACACAGAGAGAGATAGAGGGGAGAGAGAGAGAGAGAGAGAGAGCTCATTGAGGCAAAATTGTTGTCCTCCATAAGTATTAAGCATTGAACCAAAGTATTCTATTCCTTCCTATCCTGTATGTTCAAAAGTTACATATATATATATGTAAGTGAAAGGAAAATGAGAATGGAAATTAAAATTAGGAAGAATCATATTAAGGATGAATTGAGAGAATTAATAATTAAAAAGGACTTTTAACTAATAAAATGTGAAAAATGTTTAAAGACTGAGTAATAAAATTGAAAATATAAGTAATAAGAGGCCTTGTTTTATAATAACTTTACAATGCAATTTGAACTGGTTAAATTTGATTTTTTTCCTAAGAATTAAATTTGAAAAGAAAAACTCTTAACTTATGTAATTGTTTTATATGCAACTAATAACTTCATTAAACAAAAAACTTAATGGTTGTTGATATATTTTATTCCACTAGAAACATAATATTCAAAATTGATATAAAATGCAACAACTGCAGACATAATGATATTGCACCCAAATGGATAGATGAGTGCAGCAATAAGAGTTTTTCAAGTCAATGAATAAAATAGTTAATTCTTACTGCTTTTGCTTAAGCTTCGCTATTCAAAAACCTCTTTTTTTTTTTCTCTCTTGGTGGTGAAAATGGATCCTGGTCCATTAACAAGTTCAATAATAAGAAACAAAAAAACATATTTAAAGAGGAATGTATCACGAGACTGTTACTGGCAGAACAAGCCGGAAACCATTTCACATCATCGTCATAAGGGCTCTCCAGGGTTTTATAATCTGTAGGTTACAAAATATCTGAAACAATTTGGTCCATAGTTTTATAACCAAATGAAGAACTGGTAATCAAACCAAACTAATCAATATTTCTTTTGGACAGAAATTTTGAATGAACCAATGGTTAATTGGATATATGACTATTAGGTATGTAAATAATCTCAAGTGATTGAGACTATGCCACTAAGATCTAGTTTATAACGGTACAAAAATGTAGCTTTGTAAAACTAAGTGACAATGGAAAGGAAAATAAATATATCATAAAATAAAGTCACAAATGAAAATGGAGGAACTGGAAATAAATAAAATAAAAATATACTTCGGAATAGAGGTTGATCTATAAAAACTATTGTCACCTGTTTAGATGGAGAGATTTACATACACTTGAGGTAAATTGGTAGATTAATACTGTGCTAAATAAGCACGTACCTTGGTTACTGAAGGTAAGACCAGTCTCCCCTGTCCGTGGAAACATTGGCAATGAAACTTTATTCACATCATTATCATCCAAGAGTGTCCTCTATGTGGGACAAATTCAATTTTTAAAATAAATTTCATATATTAAATTTTCTCATAATAATTAGAATGATATTAGAAGACTTTATAAATACTTATCATATTAGATGATTTGATGCAAATATCCTCAGAGACTCATAGCTACTTGATCTAAATATTAAATCTAAAATTATAAGAGAGAAAAAAATAGTTAGAAGAAATACAAGAAAATAATTTATAAAAAAATACATTATTTTCAATAGCACCCATATTTAATGCATTACATTTAAAGTTTATTATCTCTTTTACATTTAATTGTAAATAAGGTTAAAATGAGAAAAAGAATATTTAATGTCATAGAAATTATCAAATGAGATTTATATTTTGGATAAAAAAATTTTTTGAAAGAGAACTTATATTTTAGATTGGAGAGAATATTATACTCCCTTAAATTATCAATTTTAAGTACAAAACCTCCTTCCTCAGTAACTCAGTTAAGTAATTAATAGTTAATTACTGGTCATGCTATATTTAATGACATGCCTATATAAAATCCATATCACTGTTGACTATATTACATTACATGGCATGTGTTTTTTTTTTTTTGGTTTTTACCGATAGGCATATATGCCATTCAAAGTATGTTTTATTTTAATAACTACTAAATTCTTCCTATTTTTCATGTGAATGGCCTCTCTCGTTCTTATTCCCCAGATCTTGCATTCTCCGTATTCTTGTATAGTGAAGATAGCTTCCCATTGAGTAATTGAAATAAGATAATAATATGAAGAATAATCAAGTCCATCCATTCATACCTTTGGAATTGAGTTATTAATCATTCATTTTGGTTATCCTTATTTAATCTAAATTATAAACGACATTTTAATAGATTTCAAATTTCTTATTTTCTGTGTAAATTGAAGATTTTCAATAAACAATTACAATCTAACAGCTCTCTATAATATTTATAGTTTATTTTTTTTCCCTATTGAATTGAACCTCCTTAATTCTATCCTCTATTCTTCCCATTCCCCATAACTTTTCTGATATCATTTTATCCTCTGTTTTTCCATAACATTTGTTCCATTTAGTTTTGGATGAAAAGAAATTTGCTTTGATACTCCCTCACACAAATTTCAAACATATTTTCAAAAATTGTTACTTCAATTCTCTGTTATTCTAGAAGTTTCTTGGACAAGCTTAGCGGGCTAAATTTGTTTCTTTAAAATCCACAGATTTTGGGCTTACAATAGAGATGAAGGAAGAATTTCTCATTTCCATTTCCTTCTCTTTTTCTCCCAAACTTGCCAGAAATAGAGCATTGCAACACAGAACAAAATTGGTTAACATTTCTTTTACTTCTGAACCAGTGGGGTTGATATGCTTAGCTGTTTGGCTGCCGAAAATACAATTGTGAAAAGATAGCAAGAATTTAGATTTTAGGGTTTATGAATTCATAGTAAAGAATATTTTAGTTGCCAAATAGATTGATCAATGATGATCTAGATTTTAATAACCCATGTCAGGTGCCATGTGTGTTGAATAGAATATGAGAAATCATATATCTGTTTGTAAATTAACGGAATCACTAATGGAAGGGTTTCTTTGCTTAAAATTCAGGGGTGTTCATTGCATGTAATGTAAAGTTCAAAGGAGTTATTTGTATTTTAGCCAAAAATATATATATCATGATGAATTCTCTGTGAAATCATTTGGTTCTAAATTGTAAACTCATCATATATGTATAGCAACAGATCCTACAGTAGTGCCATGAACACTTGGTTAATTGCAATATTTTTCCATCTATATGATTCTCCACAAAACCACCAAACTAATCCCACCTTGACCTGATTTAAGGCTGAAAAAATTGTATTATTAATATTCTACTTTCTAACAAGACATTAAAGAAATGGCCTAAGGAAAAAAATTATAAGCCCATAAAATTTCAAGCTCAGTTATCATTTTGAACCCTATGCTAAAAGAAAAATATCAGGTTAATTAATTTTGTGGATACTCCAAAATCGTAATTCAAACTTTTAATTACTCAACACAAATTTTATTTCACTGCACTAACTCATGACAAAGGTTCCGTAATTTACTTGTGATTTCAAAAGCAAAAGATTCGATTTTGGATTTACAAAATGTGTCATTTACAATATTTTTACATTGATTACAAAAAACAAGCTAAAGAAAAAAGAAACACTTCTCCGTTTATTAACTAAATAGATGATATCAAGATGGTTGAACAATAACACTATTCATTTACTGACAATATTTACTTTCATTAAGACATGAGAAGTGGTTAATTATATCAGTCCACCAAAAAGATGATAAATACTTTTTCAAACATGAATGGAGTATATATACACACACATTTTTTTCCTTTTCTATTTATTCTGAAATGCGTGTGCACATCCTTCAACTTTCAATTTAATTCACATTCAGAAGGTCTTGCAGTTTCATGAATCAGGCCATGTTACCCGCAATCAGGCCATTTTGGATAATGTGCTAAGGCATGGCTCTCAGCGGACTTATTCCGTCGAACATAAAAATGTGGGAAAAAAAATGAATTTTGATATAACCAATAAATTACAATAAAATGAGACCTATATATGAGATGGCACACGATTGACATGAATTACTTATCCTCTTGACCTTTCACTTGGTATTCACATTCCATTGGATACCACCTCAAACTTTTGCCATCTGACTCAAATTCGTAGTTCTGGCTCCTCAACTGCCAATGCCAAAAAAAAAAAAAGAACATATTTCACACATTTATATTTTCTGAATAATTTCATCGTATGTGTGTGTGTGTGTAAAGCATTCAAAATTTATTTACCTCCATATCTCCTCAAACATATATACACACCAAAAAGAATTAGGGCCAATGTCAAACAATATGGGCAAATCAACATGACATATACAACGGAGAAAATAATGACTAATTGAGTCTCGTTCATCTTTGTTTAATTCTTAGGATACATCATTCCAATGTTCAAACTAGTATATTAATCTCAATATTAATATAAAATATTAAAATGTATAGTAAGACATATTATTTTATAGCAATAAAAAGTATGGTTTATTCTTTAGATTCCATGTAATGCACAAGACTCATATAGCTTTTTATTAATGAAAATGTTAATGATTACCTTTTTACCAAAATTAAAAGTTTCCTTACTTTCTCATTATGTGCTGTAATTTGCAGTTGACAAAATACCTGAAGGGAAATTTCATTAAAACTGAGATTTTTCCTAATAATAACAATATTTGTTATAAAATATACCTGTGTCATATTGTCGCCCCTTTTTTCAGCGGGATCGTCTTGGTAGACTATGATATCTTTTCCTCTGCCTTTTATGACATTCTCCAAGCTCTCTGTGATTGGATCATTGATTAAGGCTTCATCTTGTGGCCTCCTTCCACGAACCGATCCTTCATTTGCTCTACTTTTGGGAGATTGACTGTCTCTTGTCTTGTAAAAAAGTCAAAAAGACTTGTAAGTTAAATGATCCACAAAAAAAAAACCTAATAAATGACTTAAAATCCAAAATATAAGAGCTTAATTACCTGCAGAAGATTGCCATGTAGCTCCTCCTTCATACCCGTAACAGAGGGTTCTTGTTCTGCTTTTGTGGAAGAAGAGAATTAATGTCTAACAAATCATAATGGTCACCTGAATAAACTCTCTAGGTGGTGACTAAGTACATTGACATTTTGTTTTAAAACAAATATATGAAAGATATATTGTCCTGAGGGCATTCTGGAATTTAGAGTGATCTCTTACAATATTGTTACAAGAATCATCTACAATGATATCTAGTTTATACGAAGATGCACTAATGAAGGGCAAGTAATCATCTAAAAAATGTTAAAATTGCAATCAATTGAAGGGATTGGGTTGATTATGTACCTTGATTACCAATGGCTTCAATGGCATTACCAGAATTTATTTCGGTCGTGTTAGCATCGTTTTCATCCTCATTTATTGACCAAATTCTTCTCCTTTTTGTGCAGCTGAAGGGAATTGAACTCTGAAAGTATAATGTCCGGAATTGAAATGTGATTAACAAGGAAGGCAAAAGCTATATTAAGTGATCAACAAATTAGAGAGAGGGAGAGCTTACTGAAGCAAACTTGTCATCCTCCATCAACGGTCTTTTCTTATTAAGCATTGACCCAAAGTATTCTGTTCCTTCCTTTTCTGTGGAAGACCCATAATTATTTTGTTTGAAAGTAACATATATGCATATGTATGTATACATGACATATAAGTGAAGGGAAAATGAGAATGAAATTTAAAATTAGGGGAAATTACAGATAAGGACTAGTTGAGAGAATTAATAATAAGGAAAGACTTTTAACTAATAAAAAGTTATAAAAACTAGAAGACTAAATGACAAAATTAAGAAAATAAATAATAACAAGATTCTATCTTATAATAAATTTATTACTTTGTTTTTAAAATGAGATTTTTCCTATTCTAATGATAAGATGATATCTGAAGATGTTTGGGCCCAACAACAAAGGCGGCTAATGTTGTTTTAAACTTTTAACTACATTGATAGAAATATAATAGTGTATTTCAATACATTCATTTATCAGCAAATTATCAAAAGCTAGCACTTTGATTAAGTCTCTAAAAATGCTACAGAAGTTGTATTAATTTATTTCTGATTTATTAAGCAAAGTCTTTGGTCGGCATAACGTTAAATAAATAAACAAAGAGTTAAGAGTAAACTCACAAAAATCAATTTTTGGCACAAATATTAGCTTCCACTTTTTAAAGTGATAAACTTGAATTATTTTAGGTTCTTGCAGATATTATATTTTATATTATCTTTGTATATCTTTTAGATATTAATAAGAGCTGCGTATTGATCTATAGGATATGATCACAAATTTAGCGGTGTTCACAGGTCGCGACCGGCCGGACATCACCTTGACCCGGTGTCTGACCCAGAACACCCCCGAGCCAAGAAAATGGGCTCGTGACCGGCCCGGCCCGGCCCGATATGGTCCGGTCCTTCACCGAGCCGGGACTAGGTCAATACCGGACCGAGTTTGGCCCTGTATAAAAAATTAAAAAATAAATAAATAAAATAAGTTAATTTAATTTTTTAATAAAAATATAACTAGTTTCATTTAAAATATATTCTTATAGGAAATAATATTAGGTTAAAAAGTAATATTTATCAAAATTATAAATACTCAACAATTATACATTATTTATTTTATATAATATTAAGTTAAGAAATAATTTTAAAATTTGAAATAAAATTAAAAATTGGAATAATAAAATATATCCATTATAATTATAAAATTAATTTATTACATGAGGGATATGAAGGAAAAACAATTATATAAAATTATTCAATATTTTTAACAAATAAAGAAAAATGAGAAAATTGAAAAAAAATATATATATATAAATATACCAGGCCGGGCCGGGACGAGCTCGTGACTTGATTGAGGCCCGGTCCGGCTTGAAATGACTGGCCCACTCTGAGCCAACCAGGTCTCTGGACCCATTTAACAACCCTAATCACAATATTAGAGGAGGTAGTTAAGGTATATCTCAAGCTATTAGGGTGGATGGTCACTTTTATATATATGGTATGAAGAGCACAATCAAAGATACATGTTTTGCCGTACTCTAGTTTTCATGTACAAAATTAAAATAAAATGAGAAAAAGATTAAAACACAAATAGAGTTAAATGTAAGTCAAATGTATCAAATTAAAATACTATTCAAGAGCCATGGTTTCCTCCAAAAAATATAAGATATATAGATAAGACTAGGATTATGAGTTCTTTTAATTAAGTAAAACGTAAACATACAAAGTTCACACAATTTAAGGTCATAATTATGACTATATCAATAAAGATTAACGTTGTTTTTTTTTTGGGGGGGGGGGGGGCTAGAGATAAGGGGTTATTTTTGTTATGACAATTAGCAACTCGTGAATTTTAATCATTATGCCGGAAATGTGCTTTCCTTTTACTGTTATTTTATAAAAATAGATAACTTGTTCATGTAAAGAATTCAGAGATTGAAAATCCTTAAATAAGATCATTACCCTCACCCCTACTGTGATTTGAATTCCCTTCACCATCACTTGAGTTCTCTGTGCTTTCATGACTAGTGTTCTCTGCAGCCCACAAATTGGGGTCAAAGCAGTAATTAACAATAATTCACCGTTACGCTAATAGTTGTACTACTCATGACTTCTGTTAAGGTATATAATGCAAAAAACAAGAATTCATATCACCTACAAATTAAATAAAGCTGTTAATTAAGAAACTTCGTAACATTATGAAATTTACACTGCGCAATTTGAACTAGTTAAGTTTGATTTTTTTTTTTCAAAAGAAATTAGAAAATATAAAAAAGAAGTTAATAGTATCCTATGGGAAAAAAAGAAAAAACTCATCGTATGTAATTGTTTTATATGCAACTAATAACCTCTCATTAAAAAAATGACAATTGTTGATGCATTTTATTCCACTGGAAACATAATATTCAAAATTGGTATAAAATCCAATAGCTGTAGGCATAAAGATAATATGCACAAAAATGGATAAATGACTAAAGCAACAAGAGTTTTTTCATGTCAATGAGTAAAATAGTTAATTCTTGGTCTTAATGCTTTTGCTTCAGCTTCTATATTCAAAAACTTCAATTTTTCCCCTCTTGGTGGTAAAAACGGATACTTGTCCGTTAGAGTTCAATAATATGAAAAAAAAAAAAAACGTACCTAAGGAATGTGTCGGGAGATTGTTACCATCAGAACAAGCGAAATACCTTTTCACGTCATCGGCACATGGGCCATCCGGGGTTTCATAATCTGCAGGTTTCGAAAGATTAAAACAATTTGGGCCATAATATAGTTTTATAACCAAATAAAATGAAGAACTGACAATTAACCAAACTAATCAATATTTCTTTTGTAGTATACAAAGTCGCCATCAATTCTTTTTATAGCTTAAACAAAAAAATGTCAGGAAAATAATCAATTGCATTTGCGCACAGAGTGAATAACATGCATTGATGACAAACATTGCCATATATATTTTTATATTTATATTATCTTTCCGTTTAATTTTTAGATATTGTGTGCAACTAATTAAATTAAAGTAAATTCAAAGAGAATGGAGACAAGAACATTACCTTGGTCACCACTCATGAGATCCAATATTTCAGGAGGAGGGGTGAATCGGATATCTTCCATGTTACAATGTTGTTTGATTACATATATTCCACTCTCTCTTACTGCCCAATCTCCTACTATAAAGATCTCTGCATGATTCCACACACCTTCTGGATGAAGTACACATTTCATTTTATCATCATCAAAGTAATCCCTTTTCAGATCATACAATGCTATATGATCACGAACAATCCGTGTTAATTTGTTAGACGTGATATACTTATATACTGATTTCAAATTTATATACACCCTAAAAGCGATAATAACACTGAAGGGTGCACGTAAAAGAGCACAGAGGCAAAGAGTTGGGAAGGAGTTACGAAACCAAAAACAAATAGATGCTCCTTTCCTACGATGGTCAATCCATTCTGGGATGCTTTCTCCCGGAAAGCGAAACTCGTACTGTTTGTCATCTGATAGATGACGTGAAGGATAAAATCTTTCCTCACTTCCTCTAATATGAGGCAGTCTGATCACCGCAGCCCCAATTAATTCCTGTGCATCAAACGAATTGTTGAGTAACACATAAATATATATAGCAAACTCACAAACTCATTTGATGTGAATATCTAAAAACCAAAGAGATAATTAAAAATTAACCTCACTCAGCAATAAGTTTCTTGACTTCGTGCTCAACGATATGCAGTTAATTGCTGACAATTGTTTTATGTTTGGTGGAATCTCTTCAACTTCTCTTAGATGCTTGCATTCATCTAAAACAAGGTGCCACAGAGAACGACATTCTTTTATGCATGCGGGCAAAATTGTGAAATTACTACCCCTCAATCCCAAATATTCTACATTTATCGACGCTTTAAGACAAATTTGAAGATTCTCATTTGATATGTTGCAATCATCAATGTCGAGGAAAACTATTTTATTGGGACATACAATATTGGACGTCACATCCATCACCAACTTTTCAGCCCAAATAGAAATCTCCTGTAGTTCTGGCAAATGAAAAAGGCCACTTGGGAGCTCAATTACCCGTTCGACTTTGTTGTGAAAGTTTAGGTATCGAAGCTGTGTGAGTCTGCAAATTGACGAAGGCAACTTTTCTATACCAGTATAACCCAATTCCAGATGTCTTAGTTTCACTTCGCCTATTATTTCCGGAAAGTTCTTCACCCTTGGGCACATTTGAAGTGTGAGATCTTTAAGAGAAGGTGACTTGATGTGACGCGGAAAGGTGTGAAGCTGGGGACACTCATATACATAAAAGCCTTCAAGTTTTCTTAAATATCCAACCGAATCATCAACTTCAATTAAATTATGGCAACTAAAAACACTTAATTCCTTTAAATTTGAGAGGCCAGATAAATTAGGTATCTTTTTAATATGTCTGATCTGTTCAAGAGTCAAAACACTAAGATTCTCCATCTTCTGCAATAAACAACAACCATACAAAATGTCAAATTAACTAAAGAAATTATCAAATATATACAAGCTACCTAATAACCAAATAAATACTCATGAGATATGGTGATGCTTGCCTTAATTGTTTCCAATGAATTAAAACAACTATCTCCCAGCTCTAACACAACAAGCTTCTGTGGACAAAAATCATATGGCAAGCTTGACGAAGGATATCCCCACCATCTCAGTACTTTTAAACTGTTAGGAAGATATCTGGGGCCCTTTGAAAATTTCAAGTTCTTCAGAATGAGAATTTTGAGAGATTTCATATTGTTAAAGGCTTCTCCGTCCCAATTTATATCTATGCTTTCCCGTAGATACTCTGGTATTATGATGTTAACATTTTTTGTACCCTTTTAAGCCAAAAACAAACATAGATCACAAATGTTACATTAGGAATTTGATATATATATATATATAATTGATCACAAATAGAAAATTTTATGTCATATTTGAATCAATGACATGCATGTTAGAAGTTTTGATGTAATTTAATTAGAGAAAATTTTGGATATCATCAAACAAAGAAAAATAGAAATAGTCTCAGTGAAAATTGATGTGGTATTACAAAATGAGCAAACAAATTCAATAACCAAGAAGTAATGCATTATTAGCTAAATATCTTTTAAATCTTCTTTTTTTTTGTTTTTTTTTATTTTTTGAAGGATCACTTGTCATATTTTAACTAATATTTTAGAAAACATTTTTCATTTGAAAATTTCAATTTCTTCAAAATAAGGATTATGATAGTCTTCATACTGTTGAAGGCTTCTCCATCCCAATTTACATCTATGCTTTTCAACAAATCGTCTGCAATTATGATGTTAACTTCATTTGTACCCTTTTAAGCAAAAATAGATCCCAAATGTTATATTAGGAATTTGAGATCTATATATATATATATATGCAAAAAATTAATCATAAATATAAAATTTTTATGTCACATATTTGAATCAATGACATTCATGTTAGAAGTTTTAATGTTAATTATAGAAAATTTTAGATATCATCAAACAGAGAAATAGTCTCAGTGAAAATTGATGCAATATTAATTAACGACCAAACAGATTCTATAATAAAAAAGTAATGCATTATTAGAGAAATATCTTTTAAATCTTTTTTCTTTCTCAATCTTTTTTCTGATTTTCTGAAAGGTCACTTATCATATTTTAAACTCAATATTTTAGAAAACATTCCTCATTATAATTTAAATTTTACATTAACTTTATAGCCAGCAAAAATAAAACCATAAAATAAATACTGAAAATACTAAATATCATAAAACAAATACAAAGAAAAATACTTTCCTAATCAAAATTAGAAACACGCGATTACAAGCACATTCTATAAACCAATCAAGTCATACATTATTAACTCAAGTCTCTTTTTTTTTCATTTCTTTTGTTAATCTTCTCCAATATATATTATATTCTTATAATCATTACTTAACAACAATTGTTTATTATTAATTTATTTATATATATATATATGACATTTCATATTTAAAAAGTCATTATTTTTTCAAGCATTCACATTTATACTAAAAACATGGAATGCAAAACTGATTAATGATGATGCCACCAAGAAATTGTGAAAATAAATAAAATAAAATCATAAGGCAAAATGGCAGGTAATTCAAACTAGAGTTACATACTTACAGTATTTTCTTCCAAAACATGAACAATATCTTGATTGGACCATAATCTACTACGCTTTCCTGGCTCTTTTAGTGATTCCTGACGAACAATTTCTCTTCCCATATCTTTTATTAAATCATGCATTTTAATATGACTTAATAGATTCTCAATCTTGATGAGACATTTGTCTACCAAAACTCTAATACCATTAATTGGATCAAAACCATGAGCATGTTTCACCATATCTATGACATATTCCAATTCAATCCCTTGAAAGAAGCAAGCAATATCAAGAAAAATTTCTTTTTCATTTTGTTCCAAGCTAGAATAGCTTACTTTCAATACTTCTTGAATTTCTTCAATGGGAATAATTTTATATTCACCTAACGCAGATTCCCATTCCCTTATTCTCCTATTGTACAAGTTAGAGCCGATTACTTCAAGAGCTAAAGGAAGACCTTTGGCATAACTTATCACACGGCTTACAACTTTCCTATAACTTGGATCAAATTGCTTATTTTTGAAGGCATTCCAAATTAACAATTCAAGAGATTCTTCATCATTCAATGCCTCCATGTCATATATTCTTTCAACGTTGACCCCATGTGTTAGCAACAAATGTCTATCCCTTGTTGTTATAATGATCCTACTCCCAAGACCAAACCAATCACACTGAGCTAATTTCCGTAACTGCTCTCGTTTGACAACATTATCAAGAATCAACAAAATTTTCTTTTGTACAAATCTCTTTTTTATTATTGGAAGTCCTTCATGAACAGAATCAATTTTTGTTTCCACCCCTAAAATCTTTGAAAGCATTCTCTCTTGCATTTGTTCTAGGCCAAATTTCCTTGACTGTTCTTTAACATCATGGAGAAAGCATAAACCATCAAAATTATCAGCAATTAAGTTATACACAGCACATGCTATTGTTGTTTTACCCATTCCCCCAATTCCACATATTCCAACCATGATCACCTCGTCTTTTGACCCAAGCTGCAATAGAGTGTTTATTTTTTGCACTCGGGAATCTAATCCAACAGGATATTCAGCAACATGCAAAGGATCCCTATTAATTATTCTAGAGATTTCTTTCACAATCCTTTCAATACACTGATATTCATAATCATGCCTGGAAAAAGTACAAAAATCTGTCAAATTTAATTAAATTCATTTGATTCATGTTTCATATGCACAAAATTTCTAATAATTCTCTTATAATCTAATTATATGAAGCTATCCAGGTAAAAAATTAGAAGAAAAGTCAGGGATAAAAGTTGGGAATTACCCAGGATCGAGAGGTATGCCGGAAATATTAGCTACTTCATGCAGTGCGAGCTCCCATATTTGCATCTTCTCTTCATCAGCTGTTAATTTTAGTTTATGCTCAGCTAATGCTTGTCCATAATTTCCAGTTCGATGTCGTACTTCACAAGGTTGCACATCATAAAATATTGGCCAAATCCGTCTGCCCTTTTGCTTGATACACTGATGAATATGGACAAGTTCGTCTAGGCAAAATCTTGAGGAAGCATAGTTCTTAGAGAATATAGTAATGGCCATCCGGGATTCCTGGATTGCTGTGAGAAGTCTTGGAGTAATTTCATCCCCTTTTTTTATTTCCTCATCATCAAAGAAGGTACGAACTCCCTTTTGAGTGAGAGCATGATACAGATTTCCTGTAAAACCATGCCGGGTATCTTTTCCTCTAAAATTGAGAAAGACATCATAAGTGAAGTGATAGTGGAAGGAAGTTGATGCGCATGCTGTCATGATGGCTTGTACTGGAATGAGACGAAGATAACAATGTTAATTTACAAACAAAAATTCTGAAGAGTGATGATGATGTGTGTGTAGCCTCAGGAAGAGGGGAAATGAAGATCTCAACGAGTTTACTTACTGTGAAAGCAGAAGTTGACGATAACAAGCAGCTGTGATGCACACTAAAGCAGTGGGAACTAATTTGAAGAAAATTGGGCAGTCTAAACTTCTCTATGACTCAATCAACAGGAGAAGATCAATGCACAGAATAAAGCTTTTCTCTAACTAGGCATGCAAATGGGAATATAGGTTGGAAATAATCCAAGTCAATGTCTACGAAACAAAGAAACAAAAACATATAGTGAATTAAAAAAAATTGCAGCAGATCGATGAAGAATAGGAGTTATCGTGATGCAATTCAATTCTAATGGTGCATTTGAAACCTGTGAAAGTTTTTATTCTATTTTATTTTCGGGGTGCAAGGTGTATTCATTTTTTTAATCAAAATACAATTACATAATATAGTGTACAGTTTTGTCCAATTTGTGTTTACAATAGCTAACGCCATTAGATTCATTTAGAGGTTGAGACAAATGTTGCAATTTATTTTCAAGCTAAATTATACCTCCGGTCCTTATTACTTTTTTCACTAAATTACATGAATTAAGATAGGTAGTTAAAATTAGTTAATTAATAATTTTAATTTCTTTTTAAAAGAAAATCACAATACCTTGCTAAAGCTAACGTTTTTAAATTTTATTCAAAAAAAGTGAATTACACCATGCCTTTAATGCTCATGATATAAAATAATGGGTGGACTCTATTTTGTAAAGCATTTTGAGAAAAATTAAATATGAACATTCTTGGTAATACATAATCAAATTACATTATATTATGACAATGTTCTTATATTTAGAATAAGTGAAAAGCTCTTATATATAGAATATGAGGGAGTAATATTGACAAAGTAATATTTCTTTTAATTTTTTTATTTGTATGTCTTTTAAGGTTTTAACACATAAATTAAAAATGGTAATTAATATGTCATAATTTCTTTTAAATTTCTTGATGTGTTCTTCTAGTTTCTCTATTCTCCATAATTATCTCACCATAATTAATAAAGGTAAGGGTATAATTGAAAATATAATATTTAGTTTCATCTTGAATTTTAAAAGGATAAATGGATATATAGAAACAATATTTTTTACAAAAAAAATAACTAAAAAAATGGGAGAAATGATTGACACATTATACATTAAAAACAACAATAGCATATCTAAACACAAACAAGTGGCTTTTAATTACCTATATGATACTTTATCTAGTTTGTAAAAAAATGTCATTCTAGGGTTTTCATACAAATTAAGAAAATCATTAAATGATTTAGACTATTATAAAATTTAATAAATTTTTACTAAAATATTCTCAACTTAAATGTTCTTATAGATGCTCCATTTCACATAAAAGGTAAAGGAGTTAAAAAAATAATTAATATTTTATTGAAATTCTCAAGTGACAAAAATTTGAAAAATTACAAAATCTTTAAAGTAATAATTTTTCCCACCGGAGGAAATGGGAAAAATGGATGTAATAGAAAACAAGTGGCCGTAAATGATCATATGTGGTTGACTTCAACGGCTGAAAATGGGATTGTTAACAAATAATTAATTGGCTTTTAATTACTTATCATTCGAAGTTTTCAATTAAGAAGTACCGAAGCAGGGCACAAAGACATTGGCTAAGACAGCGTCTAGCCGGCACTTGGAGAAAAACTCATGTAGGCTTTCAAGGTTCAAGCTTTTATTCTTCTGGGCAACTTTTTTTTTTTTGGTTGGGACTCAAATAAAATACACATACTCCTTATGGTCCTAAAGCATCAAGGCAATTAAAAAGATGCATCCACTTCAAGCTGCTTCGAAGGTTAATTTTCTGATGAATTTTTCCCCTTATTTATGGGCGGATAGTAGTTCTAAGAAACTTCCAAGACAAGCTCGAAGCAGAACTCAATCAGCCAAGGAAAGGATGGTTCTTCATCATTATCATCAGTCAGAGAAGGATTAAAAATCTTAATTTGAAGATTATTGTGCACAGAGATTTATTATTTTTCACGATCTTGAGTTCTCCACAATGTCTAGGCTGCGTCCGCTCCTGTTCATATGATATGTTTCCTCCTTTTCACTTGGAAGATATTAAATGAGGGGATTCCAACAACTGATATTCTAAAGAGGCATCAGGTCCCAACAGAAGATTTGTGCCCTTTCTGCTCAGAAGTCCAAGAGAACGTATACCATATTTTCCCCCATTGCCATTTTTCGTGAGCTTTATGGTTTGTTCAAGGTCTTATGTTTAGATCAGGAGAGATACAGGATTCTAAATCCTGGGTTATGATAAACTAGTTCTCGCAACTGCAGGATGATGATTGGAACAGGAAGATTAAAGTGATGATAGCAACATCACAGACCATTTGGGGTTGTAGGAATCTTCTAAAGCACAAAGGCAATTCAAGAGATGCATCCATTTCAGTCAAGGAAGGGATGGTTCATCATCATCAGTTAGAGAAGACGTAAAAATCGTAATTGGAAGACTATTGTACACAGATGTATTATTTTTTATGATCTTAAGTTCTTTAATATACGAATCACGGGCAAAAGAAACGCCAATCCTACTGTCTCTCCATAGTGCAGCATTAAGGGAGATTTTAAGAATGGTAACTCACCTGGATGGATTCGATCGGCCCTCCTGGTTTTACTCTTGTTTTTGCAGATCCCAAACTTGTGGATGCTATGATAGCTGGTTCACTGAAGAGATGCATCCACTTCAGCCAAGGAAGGGATAGTTCATCATCATCTCAGTCAGAGAGGGATTAAAAATCGTAATTTTTAGATTATTCTGCACAAATCTATTATTTTTTATGATCTTCAGTTCTTTAATATACATACGAATCACGGACAAAAGAAACACCAATGAATCCTACTGTCTCTCCATGGTGCAGCATTTGAGGGAGATTTTAAGAAGGGTAACTCACCTGGATGGATTTGATCGCCCCTCCTGGTTTCAGTCTTGTTTTTGCAGATCCCAAACTTGCGGATGCTGTGATAGCTGCCTCACTCAACAACCCTGAGCTCCGTACACTCTTTTGCGATATGTTGGATAGAGAGAGTGCCTATTTGCTGGAAATCTTTTGTCAAAATGGCTAATTATTGGTTCATTTTATATGCTCACACCCTTTTATTATAAACACAAGTTGAAGATATGAAAAGGTGTCCCTCTAGAAGGAAGATAGAAGTCAACTTTTTCCCATTATTCAAAACTCTGATGAAAGGGATACATATTGTATGCCAAAATTAGACAAACTCGTTCACCCACGAAACTAATTATTCAAAGAAGACTACTACAAGTCTGAACTGCGAATATTTTAGTTACTCCGGTTCCAAGGTAGAACGAGCAGAATGCATGACAAATAAGAAGATCCTAGAAACTTTTAAAAAAATAAATAAGAGGATTCCCGTTTATGACAGATAATTAAACAGAAAACTTGGGTTAGGTGGATTTTTTTTTCTCCCTTCCAAACTTATCATATGGCCGTCTTATTTGAATATTTTCTTTGCTAAGGATCGTTGACAAGCAATAGCAAGTGACAGCTGAATTTTTTTCAATTGTAAAGTAGCATTTTCAGAACTATTTCCACTTTAAAAGAAAACTAATGTAGGCTGTAAAACGAAAAGGATGATGCACTAATGCAACAATGGTACCCTCTTGACTTTATATTTAAATTCTACGCGTAACATTTGTTGTTTATAATTTTGTAGCAGTAGATGACTTTTTGGACACGCAATGGTGCAAGCACCTTGTATTCTATTTATGTTGCCTCATTTCCTTCTGTGAACGAATCCATCAGCACTCACGAACCATTTGCTTTTGGTGGAGACATTTTTGCGAAATGTTAGGCTAGAGAGAATGCCTCTAAGCTGGAAATCTTTTGTCAAATGGTTAATTTTTGGTAAAGTGTACAAAGATATATAGATATAAACTACTCACTTTACTTTAAAATATAAGTCATATTTAACTAATTACACATCAATTAAGAAAGATAGTTTTACTCATTAAATTTGTCAAAAATATATTATTTTTTAATAATAATTCTATTTAATATATTGCATTTAAATTTTATATTTTTTTTATATTTAATTACAGACAAAGACAAAATAGAAAAAATGATGTTTAATGTTTTAGAAATTGTCAAATGGATTTATATTTTTAAACTTAAAATAACTTTTAAAAGAGAACTTATATTTTGGATAGGAGGAAGTAATTTCTTTATATTTAATATTTAAACTTAATATATACAAAGAAAGTAAAATCAAAAGTAAACCATGTAAACACTGCAATAACAAATAATAAAATAATATGAATGGGAAGGTTCAGTGAAAAGTTGGATCACTTGCAGGGGTTTTCCGAGAAAGAACAAAGTACCACCGAAACCAACAGTGATGCATAAATACCAGGAAGGTTACGTGAATTAATTGCATCGATTTGATTGGGGATAGAAAGAACAACGGAAGTGAGGTTGCATAATCACGCTTCTTCCGGTAAATACAATCCTCACAGTTATAATTATAAGTTATTCTTAATTATTCTCATATCTCATCTAAAAGTATTAAAAATGGTAGTTTTAATTAGTTAAAATTAATTAAGTTGTCTCACATTTTTTTTAAAATTACCACTACTTAAATTAATACTAATTTGAATTATTAATATATTCAATACATTATTAATTCCTTTTTTAAAAGTCTTAATAAAAGATAATTGATGTGTCCATTTTATACATGTAAAATACTTACATTTAAATTTTAAATTGCTTAATATATTTATATTGATATATTTTAGCATGATTTGACATATTTTTATGTTTCATGGTGTTATATACTCATTTGAAAGTATTCGAAGTAAAAACGTTACAAATTGTTCATGCTGAAAAATTTTGACACTCTTCGGTATTTTAATCATAACTCTCACATCTGAACTTTGATTGAGGTGATTTAAAATGTGTTGAAAATATAAGACACAGAGCTACAACTTTCAAGCTTTGAGATTTCCCAAATTCCAATGCTATCATAGTGAAAATCAAATTCAAATTGTCAATACGAGCAGGTGACTTTCTGAAGTTGAATGAAGGAGGAATTTGCACCAGGCTTCCACCCAGCACCAGGTCAAACTCATCTGGTGCTAGGTTAATGTGAATTTTCAGTTTTTCTGACATTTAGAAGCACTCGATGTTGTATTGAATGAATATATGGCCACCCGGCGCCGAATCAAGGTGAAAAAGCCCACAAAAACATGTTTTTGACGGGTAAACTGACCCAGAAGCTAGGTATTCTCTCTATATTATAAATAAAACGCAAGAGAAACACAAGGGAGATTCAGAAATACACTCAGAAGCCAGAGAACATGGTTCAAAACGTATCTGGGAGCAAGTAGGAGCATCTTATAGAGATAGAGTAAGGAGATTTGGGGAGTAGTAGTGATAGATTTATTCTTCTCTTATATAACTCTGTTTTCTTATTCTTTTCACTATGATTTGGGATTTTAATTTTGATTTGATTTCTAATTCTATGAGTAGCTAAATTCTCCAGTCAGAAATAAAAATGTAGCTTGACTGGGATGAGTTGTATTTGTTTCTCTAGTTAAGACTCTGTTTCTTTATTCTTCAAGATTATATTTAATTTGTTTCTTTATTATATTTATCTCTTTTGTTCATCCATATGGATTTTATGCTTGATCATCATAGAATCTAATTAATGGGTAAACTTGATGGATTGAGAGGTGAAGAGTGAAGCTAGATCTAGAGAGATAAACATGAATAACTAATCAAGAGATAGAATTAGAAATTCATGGTGATATATGTTGTAGTTTTCAAAGTTTAATTAGGAATTTTAATTGTGCGAGAGCGAATTGAATCCTAATTAAATAAGGACTAATTGACCGATAGGTAATTGGAACACTTTAGAAACAACAGTTACTATAATTATGCAGAGTCTAACTAAGGAATAGAATCTAGTTATCTCATAAGGTGAATCCTGATCCCTTGATGCTTCTAGAACTGAATCAAAACTCAGACTTTGTTTGGTTTTCTATTTCTTTCCTTTTAAATTTGAATTCTCAATTTGATTATCACTTACTTTTGGGATTAAAAATTTGGACTATAAATTTACTACCTCCCTTAGGTTTGACCTCTGGAATACTTCGGAGACTTTTTATTACTACGATCGGCCCTGTATACTTGCAAGATCCCAATCAATAATTTTGGGAAAAAAAATTAATGCACTATTAACTCTTTTTTTATATATATTTAGGACTATCAAAATGAAGAAATTTTTCCTTATAAATAGGATTATAAAGAGTACTTTACATGGACTAAAGAAACTAGTCAAGGTCATTGAAATTTTTAAAAATTACCAAAATTTTTCAATATTACCTTCATTAAATATAGCCCATTATAATTATATACCACTTTTGTAACAACACTCACTACACTATTCTGAACTTAGTTCCGAACTAATGGGAAGTATACTTGATGATATGTGTAAGACCGGAGGAACAAGGACAGAGGAAGAGCAAAATGGAGACCGAAGCACTCCATGCTATGGCAAGAAACAGTGGTGTTGAGGCAAATGAGCTGCAACTTTGATAAATTTTCCGGATAGAAGGACTCCATGCTGTAGCGAACTTATCTATCATCGTGATGCCAAACCTTGAATTTTTATAAATTAGAAGCTTATCAGACGAACCAAGCAGAAAGAAATGGAGGGAGAAATGAAGAGCAACATTAGGGTTCGAGATTTCTGACCTTTGGGAGTGATTTCTGACCTCTAGGAGTTTGATTAATTGTTGATAAGTGATTCTTGCTCCTCCCTTTCCATTTCTCTTCAGTTTTTGAGATGGATTTCGAGTATATGTCTGGGTTTCCCATTTTGGCCGAATCCTACTGATTAAAATGGATGCAATGGGATTAATGAGGTGTTATTTAGTGTTAACAATGCTTGGGTTTGAGTTTTAGAGGGAGTATGTATGATTGAAGCCCAACCCTAGGTTAATTTTGGTTGGGGATGTATGGAATCCGAAGTGTATTGTAACACCTTACTCCTGAACACTTATTGACATGACCAAAAACTTCAAAATCCAACCAAACAACAACCCAAACATCTTAAATAAACTTCCCAAAACCTCAAAGCAGAGGAAACAAACTAAAAGACACCAGAAAATGGGCTGGGGCCACGGCCACTACAGTACTGCTACGGCTCTAGCCCTCCTTCTTTTCTCTGAACGCCACTGACTTCATTGGCTCTACGGCTTGACTTCCCGATGCCGTGGCTCCCCTTTTTGGTTTTTATACCAGTAAATTTCCAACTCCGGGGTGAAATTTCGACGCGTATAACTTTATGTTCTGACTTCCGATTGACTTGATTCCAACTCTTACAAGTCAATCTAGTCCCAATCTATCTATAGACATCAATTTCACCTCAATCCAGCCCTGTATGGAGATTTTGGATACCTGACACCAACTTGTACCCCTTTTAGTCAAGCAAACCACCTTCATGTTAACATAATACCTCAACTAACATATAATCCAAATATCCAAATTCCATAATTTAACCAATTAGGCCTAACCCAAGGTTCCAACCCCTCATTTATACATTATTAAGCTCCTATGAACTATTCAAACATCCATTAATCCCATACACTTCAGATTCCCAAGAGCCCTAACTGAAAATAACCTAGGGTTAAGCTCAAATCATACATATACCCTTCAAAACTTACACTCAAGCAACAAGAACACCAAATCAGACTCCATTAACCCTATTTCATCTATTTTAATCAGTGGATTTTGGTTTAAACCAAAAATTCCAAGTTTAAACCGAAGAAAATGGAGAGAGAGGAGTAAGGATCACTTACCAACCAAGATCCAAGCTTCAAGAGCCTGAAAACTACTCCTAAGAGCCGAAACTTGCAAACCTAAAAGAGCTCCCTCGGTTCTCCTCCGTTTCTTTTTTGTCTGTTTGTCCAAAATGATCTAGATTTAAGCAAAAATCCCGACTCTCACCGTGGCCCCAAGAAAGCTCACCACGGTGCCACTAGTTTTAGCTAGAAAAATGCCACTGGAACTCGCTCTTGCTGCAGCGGCCCTGCCTCTTGCCGTGGCGTGGAGTTCTTTTCTTCTCCACATTGAATCTTCCTCCGTCCTAGTTCCTTCGGTTCTACACATAATGCCAAAAATGTGACATGGGGGTTGTTACATGTATAGGATTGGTTAGGATTTGAATGATTAGTTGGAGCTCAATGATGTATGAAAATGGTATTGGAACCTTAGGTTAAGCAGAATTGGTTGATTTATGGATTTTGGTCAAGTTGTATATTATGTTAATTGAGATATTATGGTATTATAGTGGTTGTTTGGTTGATCAGAGGATCACAAGTTGTCGTTGGCAATCCAAGAAGCTTGGAGGATATGTGTGTGTGGTATTGGCAACTTGAGGTAACCAGATACTTGTATTATGTATTATATGTTAGTATATATATATCCATGTTTCCGTCCATTCCACAATATTGTTATGTGTGTGTATGGTTTTCTACATATCATGGTATGCACGCTGCTAGATGATATAGTAAGATGATGATGAATATGATGATGTGACATTACATGATTGCATAGCATAACACTGATAAACTTGATAATGATAATGATGATTGTGTATTGATATGGAATGAACATCTCACCAGCATATGCACATTGTGAGGAAAGGTAGATCGGGTGGTGATGATGATATATGATATGATATGATGATATATGATGTGGTGAAATAAGGAAGGGATCCTTGTAGTTAAATCGTCTCCTATGGCCAGAAGAGTAAGAAAGCAGTGGACTGCACCTTCTCTAAATCACCATCAATTCACAGTGGTCTAGGGAAGGAGAATCACGATCCAAGCATTAGTGTTACCTTTGAGCGGGAGCACTAGTGTGAGGTGAGCTTGATGATATCCTCGAATCAGTCTTCACCAACTATTGGAAGAGAGTTACCTATATGAAATGCCTTGTGATGATGCTAGCTCATGGTTCTAACTGTGTGCGAGGGAGACATGCATTCCATTACATTTTGCATTCATGGCACCATGTGCATTATTGTATGAATTATTATACATGTTGCTTGTGACTGTCCCCAGTTACTGAGACTGTCTCACACCCCTTTCCATGACTAACATTTCAGGTGAAGACTTTGGCACTAGCCCAAAGAAGACAAAGGAGTCGTAGTCTCTCTGATGTGGGAATATTCAAGTCACGGTAGTATGCGTATTGTCTATGTATACATTGTGCCAAGTAGGATCTCCGTGTGGGTCAGTATGGTTTGAGCATCCATTAGTAAGTTAGAATGGCTATATGTGTGAGCCCAAGGGGGATTTGTGTCAAGTATGTGATTTTTGGGCATATAGCCCATTATGTGAAATTGGGATTCAAGGGGGTCAAATATCGGAGAAGCGGTTTCCTCGGGATGAAATCTCCTTGGATGAATAGGTTGAGCTATTTAGGACTTGTATGAATGGTCCTTGAGTGGTAAATTGCCTTCGGTGGCAAATGAAGGTTTTAAGTTATGAGTTTTGGTAAAAAAAAAGTGGTCAAAATGGTTTTGGGTGTCCAAAATCTCCATACGGGGATGGATTGAAGTGAAATTGGTATCTGTGGATAAATTATGACAAGATTGACTTATAGGAGTTGGAATAATATTAATCGGAGATTAAAGTATAAAGTTATGCTTCAGAAGTTTGCCGGAAACTTGAAATTTACTGATACCATATCAGCAAGGGGACGCCGCAGCACTAGGAGTCAGGTCGCGATGCCACACGTTACTGCTTGGCTGAGGCCGCGGCTATACTGTAGCTCACCATGGCCTGGTATGGTTCTGACCCAGACCTGAGTTTTCCGCTGTTCTGATGCTTGATAGTTGGTTTTTGGGGGTTTTTGAAGGTAGGTTGTTACAACTTTCGGTCTTGAATATAAGGTACAAATAACTACCTCACTAATATTAAGAAAAGTGATTAAAAATAGTTAGCTCTCTTAAAATTCTCACAAATTGAAATTGTTTTGCACAAATGCCCTAATTTAATGTTTAAACTTTCACCGTTAATTTATTGATACTTAATTACTACTCATATCTTAACTAATTCCTATTTATCCTTTACAATTTGGACCAAAACAACTCTTTAAAAAGTCCCTTGTAATCAAAACGGAAAGGAGTATCTCTAATCTATCTCTCTCCATCATAAATGGTACAGGTAAAATTGGAAAACAAAAGTAAAAATTATAAAGTGAATTATATTTTGAATGATTAAAAAGCTTCTAAAATGTTCCTTATAAGTAGTAATAGAGAGTAAGTCACTTTTAACTATCTCATACAGATTGAAAGAAGTTATTAAACTTATTAAATTTGTCTCAGTGGAGATAGTATTAATTTAAGGGAATGTTAGAAAATTTAAAAAGAAATTATGATATTTTAATAATATATTTCTTAATTTGTATACTAAAATTTTAAAAAACTTAAAAAAAATGGAGGGAGTATTTCCTTAAACATGAGAATGTGGGAAAGAAAATTAATTGTGAAAGAAATCGTCGTGCTATTCTTTTTTTCAGAGTGAATGGACTTTTTTTTAGTGGAAAGAATTGATTCTATTTATAGAAATTATTGATGCCTTAAGGTTAATATATTAATAATGAAAGAAAGTAAAATCAAAAGTAAATCATATGAACACAATAATACTTACTAGTAAATAAAAATATAAAGACTTTATTTTACTTTAAAAGAATATCATCCCCATGAATCATTTAATAATTGTGAAAATAAATATATAGAGTATCTCTTTAAAACGACTTAATTAATCATGTTTTATAAATTTGGTCATATATACTCCCTTCGATCCTTTTTATAAGGGAGTTCCAACTACTTCACGCAGATTAAGGAAGTTAGTTACTCCCTCCAATCCTTAATACTCCCTCCATCCCATTTATTTGTCTTTTAAGATTTTAACACAATGATTAAAAAAGATAATAAATAACCAAATGAATGATGTAATTTCACTGAATTGTCCTTAATTAATACTTATTTACTATTCATATTATTGATTCCTTAAAATAATATACTATTAAATACTTAAGGGTATAGTTGAAAAAAATAATTAATTCTTCATTGATTTTCTAAAAAGACAAATAAAATGAGATATTTAAAATTCTCTAAAATGATAAATAAAATAGGATAGAAGGAGTATAAGACCCTTTTAAATTAACTGAATTATGAGAATTAAGGATGAGAGTGAAAGTTAGTTAACTATCTTGATTTTTCTGAAAATCACATTTTTTCCAAAAGTACCCTTATTTAATATCTTTCTCTCTCTCTTTGAGATATATTAGATGGGGTATTTTTGGGAAATATATACTTGTATACCATAAAGAGTCATATAGTTAAGATCAGGGTAAAATGCTCTATATTTAAGATTGGAGGGAGTATTTTCTTAAATTCTCAAAAAAAAGAAGCCAAACATTCCTTTTCTTCCCCTATTTATTATAATAATACAATCCATATTAAATAGGACTTTCTATCATTATTAAGTTGGAAAGAATGAACCCAATTGAAATAAAGCTAAAAATATTACCAATTGACTAATTAAAAGTGCTTTTTTCATAAAAAAAATCTAATAACAATTTACGAGAAGAAATATATAACGAGACAAAAAAGGAAGAATATTACTAAATATTATAAGGTCCCTTATAAAAAAGACCAGAAAAAACTTTAAGAAGGTCCCTTATAAAAGGAAGCGGAGAAAGTATATAATTATATACTACCTCTGATCCTTAATATAAAACTCTTTTAACCGAATCACGTGAATTAAGAATTGAAATTAAAATTAATTAACTATCTTAATTTCTCCGATAATCCCAAAATTTTTTCAAAACTACCCTTATTTAATATCTCTTTCTTTTTCTTTGGATACATTAAATAAGGGCATTTTTTTGAAAATGTATAATAAATACTACCTCGTATATTATAATAGGTCTTATATTTAGGATCAGGATAAAAACTCCTATATATAGGACCGGAGGGAGTATTAATCAAGTCCTCGATCATTAGTGTGAAAAGTTTGGCATTGACTCCAACAATCCAAAAGTCAAGGTAAACCAAGCACACATGGAAATTAATTGCAACAATTGGATTGGAGGATAGAAATTAAGCACAATGAAAGTGAAGTTGCATAATAATCCTTCTTCCTATCTCAATATACTCCCTTTTGTTACAGCTGACTTTTAACTATGTACAGAACAAAAAAACTAATTAAAGTTAGTTAGTGCTTTTGAAATTTTTAAAAATTATAAAAAACTTTGTAATATTATCTTCATTAAATATAACATATTATAATTATATACTACATCCAGTCCTGAATATAAGATACAAATAACTACCTCACCAATATTAAGAAAACTATATAAAAGTCGTTAGTCCTCTTGAAATTGTCACAAATTGAAATTATTTTTCACTAATGCCCAAATTAAATGTTTAAATTTTGACCCTTAATTTAATGATGCTTAATTACTACTCATATTTTAACTGATTTCTGCTTGCAAAATTCAAAGAAATAGGCTGTTTAATGAAAGACATAGCTGGAATAAATTATTTTAATGCACTAGGGATAAGCTATTTGTCCTTATAATTTGGATCAAAACAATTTTTTAAAAAAACCCTTTTATTCAAAACTAGATGGAGCATCTCTTAATTTATCTCTCTGCATCATAAATATTATGGGTAAAAATGGAAAGCAAAATTTAATGCTATTTGAAAATTTTAAAGTGGATGGATGCGAGGAAGATAAAGCAGTGGCCTCACTCGTTGATATTTGTGTTAAGTAAGAATATATTGGGGAAATGACACTTCAGAACTAAAACTTTCAATTAATATTATTATAGGACCAAAAGATTTGAAAATACCAAAAAAGGGCTATGGTCTCAAATTGATCAAAATTCTAAATAGGAAATGACCTAAATACTCTTATTAAAAAGTTTTACACTCAATATTTACTTTTTACTAGTCTTCTTCTGAAATTTGATACTGAACTTCCCCGATTTTACATTGAATACAATAAAGAATTCAATTCTCAGAATTTTACACTTATCTTCCATATTTTACTACTCATGTTTCACGATTTAACATTGAAGACCTTCAACTTTACACTGAATAAGTCTCAGAATTTTATGTTTAGCTTCCGCTTTTTACTACTCATATTCCACAATTTTATACTCAACTTCCCCAATTTTACACTAAACTTCCTCAATTGAATTCTTTAATTATGATAATGTATCCAGTGTAAAATTGGGGAAGTTCAATATCAAATTTTAGAAAAAGAGTAGTACAAAGTAGATATTGAGTGTAAAACTTTTTAACAAGGGTATTTAGGTCATTTCGTATTTAAATTTTTAATTAATTTGAGATTATGATTTTTTTCTGGTATTTTTGAATTTTTTGGTCCAAAAATGGTATTAATTGAAAATTTTGGTCCTCAAGTGTCATTTTCCCAAATATATTTATTGAAGATATGGATGACTTAATTTGTAAAGAAAGCTAAGTCAATGGCGAAAGATGAACCCAGGAAAGATTAAGGGTCTGTTTGGTGTCGCTTTTCAACCTCCGTTTCCAACCCAAAGCCACTTCTCCCATTTTTTGTGAATGTTTGGGTGTTAAAATGAGTTTTGGTTGCCATCGTGATTTTTTCAAAAAATGGAGTGGAAGGAGAAGCAGTCCAGTTGATGCTTTTCTGTTCTGCTTTTTCATTTTTACCTGTTTTTTTTAAAGTCAAATAAAAATAGATCAATAAAAATGATAAAAAATAAAAAAATTAGGAAAATAAAATTTCCATAAAATATCTCCTATTTATTGACTAAAATGTCCTTTTAAAATTTTAATTTTTATAGATTATGACCTGTAAGAAAATATTATATCAGATATATTATGTTCTCAATTAAATAAATGCAGATTAAATTTTAATTCAAGTAAATTAGATTAAACATGGGATAGAGTTTAAACTCAATTTAGAGAAAAATTATGTGTTTTGTCAAAACCAATTTTCAAATAAATCATCCAAACATAAACACGTTAATTCAAAATCAATTTTTATCATAACTACGTTACAAAACCAATTCTACCAAAACTCATTTTTAACCAACTGAAAACCAAACGGGCCCTAAAGCAGTGGCTTTACTGATTCAATTGAAATTAACTTTGAAGAATTTTCCAGAGAAAAGACAAGGTAGTTTCAAAACCAGCTATGATACACTTATTCAAGACCCTCCTTACCCACCTGCACAATTTTGGCTGCGATCAATTATTAAAATGTGTCAGAAGTGGACCTCTTAGAATTTGAGTCCCATCAGAAATACCAAATTTTTACCTTATTTGATAGATATATATCACACGGGATTCTTCATGGAGAGTGATTCTAAAAGCTTATGTAATACTAATCCACACTACTACTTTTGCCATTCTATCGCCATGTACTTTCCAAGAAACAAGCTGTGAAAGTTACACAAAGAAATGGGCGAACTCCAAATGTCTATATATAAATGAAATGAATAACAAATTCATTCAAATTAAGAAAAACATTTAACTCTCTTAAATGCATTCCAAATTAAAATTTTTCTTCAAGAATACCTGTAACACCCTACTACAATACACCTCCACTTATTACTTAAGATTTCCAAAAAAAAAACCCTAACCAAACCAGACCAAAACAACAATATTAGAGTGCGGCGCCATGGCTGCTACCGTATCGATATGGCATGGAAGCTCTCGGGTTAAACATTTTTGGAATAGAGGTGACTGTCGCGGCAGGCGTGCTTCTGGCACCTCGGCACCCCATGCTAATATCATATTAGCAAATTCAACTTTCTCAAGGTGAACTTCCAACAAGTACAACTTCGTGCTCCGACCTCCAATTGACCTGATTTCAACTTTTACAAGTTAATCTTGTCCCAATCTATCCATAGACACCAGTTTCACCTCAATTCATCACTTTATGGAGATTTTGGACAACCAACACCATTTTAGCCACTTTTTGACTAAAACTCAAAACTTACCACATCTATTTGCCACCAAAGGCAATTTTACACTTAAAGACCATTCATACAGATCCTAAATGACTCAGCCAACTTCTTCAAGGAGATTTCACCCTGGAGAAATCAATCCCCCAATATTTAACCCCCTTGAACTCTAAATTCACATAATAGGCTATGTGTCCAAAACTCACATACTAGGCCAAAAATCCCCTTTTGCCTTAGACATATAGTCATTCTAGCTTATCAACACACGCTCTAACCATACTGACCCACACTGAGATCCAAGTCATCACCACATGCATATAGCCATTCATTATTACAAACATCATACAACCATTATCATCTTAATGTCATGGTTCTCATATAGTTTACCAACACACTATCCAACTTGGCACCATGCATACATAGACAATACATACACACTACAGTGACTTGAATATTCCAATGTCAGAGAGACTATGATTCCTTTGTCTTCTCCGGACTAGTGCCAAAATCTTCACCTGAAATGCTAGTCATGGAAGGGGGTGTGAGACAAAGTCTCAATAACTGAGAATAATCACAAGTGATATATATAATAATTCATACAATAATGCACATGGTGTCATGAATGCAGTATGTAATGGAATGCATGTCTCCCTCGCACACGGTTACAACTATGAGCTAGCATCATCACAGGACATTTCATATAGGTGACTCTCTTCCAACAGTCAGTGCAGATTGACTCTGGGATATCACTAAGCTCACCTCACACTAGTACACCCGGTAACACTAATGCTTGGATCGTGGTTCTCCTTCCCCTAGACCACCGCTAATTGGTGGTGATTTAGGGAATACATAGTCCATTACCATCTTGCTCTCCTGGCCATAAGAGATAATTTAACAACAAGGATCCTTTCCTTATTTCAACATATTATATATCATCATATCATATATCATCATCAGCACCTGATCCACCTTTCCTCACAATGTGCATATGGCAGTGATATTCATGCCATGTCACTATACAATCATCATCATTTTCATGTTTCTTAATGTCATGCTATGCAATCATGTAATTTCACGTCATAATCATATTCATCATCATTTTACTATACCATCTAGCCATGTGCATATCATAATATGTAGAAAACCATACACACACATAACAATATTATGGTATGAACGGAAACATGCATATATACATATTTATATACTAACACATAATACACACAACACAAATACCCGATTACCTCAAGTTGCTTATACCACACACACGTATCCCACAAGCTTCTTGGATTGCCAACCACGACTTACAATCCTCTGATCAACCAAACAACTACTACAATACCATAATATCTCAATTAACATAAACCAAGGTTCCAATACCATTTTCATGCATCGTTGAACTCTAACTAATCATTCAAATCCTAACTAATCCCATGCACTTCGGATTCCATACTCTCTCTACAATTTCCAACCTAGGGTTAGGCTTAAATCACATATACTCCCTTTAAAACTCATACCCAAGTATCATAAACACTAAACATCACTCCAATAATCCATTTACACATATTTCAATGGGTGGAAATCATTCAAACTGGAAACTCTATGCATAAACTTGAATTTCAACCAAAATCCAAAGAGAAAAGAGAGGAGAAAAGGTATCAAACCTTAACCTTAGGAACCATTTATTATTCATCTTTAGTGGTTTGAGTTCCAATTAGATGCATTTGAAAACAAATTTGGGCCAAATTCCAAAAATTCCAAAAATTACCAAAAGTCACTATTCATTTGGTAACTATAATAATAGCAAAACTTTGAAAAATCATAACTAATTCTAGAAAAATCATTTAAGGGTGGTTCAAATAGATAAATTCATCTCCTAAAATACTCTATGAGGAAAAAATATTAATTTGGAATTACGTTGGGCAAATCACTACAGTAAATTTCGTGAATTTACTTGTAATTTTATCCTAATTTTTCAAAATTTCATTCCAGAAAATTCCATAATGCCATACTTTCAATAGTAGTCACATAACACATGTAAAATTGATCCAAAATAGACTTGTATTCATTGTCTAGGAGTCACACGTAATTTACATAATTGTAACATAAAATATCATTGAACTTGATATTACATAGGCATCCAAAATATCCTTCCTATTTCTAAACATTTCTTCATGAATCCTCCTTTATCTCCTTGCCTTTCACATGATTTGGACCTAATCATGGTTAGATATTTGGTGGGATGAGATTTAAGAAAATATCAGTAACATCATAATCACATTCTTAGCATAATATTTAAAAATAATTGCAAGAAACATGATTTCATTTTGGCATGGTAACATTTAAGATCAGAAGCCATCTTTTCGCTTGTTCATCATGTTCTTCACATATTCATACTTGTTCATGCAAAGTTTATAGCATGTTCATCATTCTTTCACCATTTTGATCTAATATCATCATCATATTCACAACATAAACATGTTTTCTATCTACCAATCATAGAAATACAAGATTTAAACAACTATTTAGAAATAAAATCCAAGAAAAGGGAAAAGATGTTACCTTAAACTTGCAAACCTTCATCTCCTCTTCTCCTCCTTTTCTCTATAACTCACTCTCTCACTAATATATGAGGAAATTTTTGAATTTGGTGTGAAGAATGAAATTGAGGAAGAGCTTATTTATAGGCAACAAGAAGCAACTCCATCCATTGGATTTAATTTTGATCCAAGGGCTAAAAATTGCACTACATCACCTCTTTTCTCCTTCATACACTTAATTTCTTCACATAATTGGTATCTAATTAAATTTCCATCTCTTTTCATCAATTTGGATGCCATTTTCTTCTCCAATTAAGGCAAGTATTGCATCATTATGCTTACATAAGCTTACTTCATCCAAACTTCCAATTTTGACACCTAATCTTTTACATAGTATCATACATAGTGATTAATTCATCTCCACTCCTTTTTCTTCTCATTTCCACGTCATTTTGAGGTCAAAATCAGCCCAAGATGATGTCTTTAATTATTTGGGTTTAAACTATTTAATTCTTGGCCCAATTTCAACATATACTGGGTTTTCATGCTCTGATTATGTAAATTTTGTCTGGTAAACTTTTTCACGCATAAATATATTTAAAATATGAATTTAAAACTCATTATAACCTTAATTAATAATTTCTAAGCCCATATAATTTATTTTAGAAAAATATTTTACCTTATTGGACTCTAACTGAAAACAACGATAAAATTAGTCTTGGTTAATTTATCTTGTATTCTCTCTACATAGATAATTATTATAAACCATATAAAATTATTTTGGACTTATTATTGATTATTTCATAGTCTACTGAATCACCTATAATTTAATTAGTCTGAAAATTGGGTGAATTTTGCTTATTGGGCCCTTTATCCTTTCTTAGCCTGGTTTGAACTATTTTTGTCAATAATACTTCTGGGCCTCCAAAAATCATTCTTGGCCTATTAGGGTTTTTTGACACCTTTACTGGGCCTCCATGAATAGCACTCTTGGCCCATTTAGAAACTGGTGCAGTCTTACCGGACTCGGACTCCAATTTTGGCCCAATATCTATTATACTGATTCTATGGCTACTTAAATCTTATAGAAAAATCTAGTATCTTTTTTTATGTCATAATATATCTAAGTTTCCTGATCTAGAATTATTTTCTAATTATTATTAATTTACAAATTATGAAACTTTAGACCAATTTTCTCCCCAATATATCTATTTTCTGGTTTTGCTTATTAGAGTATAATTTTACGATAATTTTCCTAAATCATCTCCTATAATCAGTCTTAGCAAATACTGAACAAATAATTTGTTTGAGAAAATGACATCTATGTCCTCCTTTTTGTCTTTTTGCTAATAATTAATATTTTCAATTATGCTATCCAACTTTCTTTGTAAGTTGGTCCCTGATCATCCTTTGCAATTTAGTCCCTGGTTTGATTTACATAAGATATTTAAACTCTTTTAATTCTAATTATGCAGTAATTCTCTAAACCAGAATTCAAACAAATCATAAAAATTTAGATGTTACAAAAGGTTAGGGACCACTTACCAACCAAGATTGAAGCCTCCTGAGTCCGAAAATGATCTCCCCAGGCCAAATTTCTTGAACCCCAGCACTGCTTCTCTGTTTCTCCCTCAGTTTCCTCTCCCTTTCTCCATCTAAAAGTCGTTCGATATAAACAAATTTCCTGACTCTCACTGCGGCGTGAGTGCTCTCAACCAGAAAAATTTAGAAATCTCACGAGTGTCTCGCCACGATTGCCTTATATCTTGCTGTGACGTGGCCCTTCTCTTTTTAAAATTTTAGCTTTTGGTCCCATTTGGATCCTTTCTCTGGTCTTGGTTCCTCCGGTCCTGTATATGTCATCAAGTACACTTTTCATTAGTTCGAGACCATGTTCAAGATAGTATACTGAGGGTTGTTATAGTACCCCAACTTAACAATGTCATGAAATTAATGACACACTTGAATTTACTATTAATAATGATGAATCAAGAGTAATTTGGAAAATGAATAATTAATATTTCAAATTCCAATATTAATTCCTTTGTATATGAAACCAAACAGACAGAAAGTGTATATATATGTCGTCCCGTAAAAGGAGTGAAATGAAGATTTCTTGAGTAGTGAGGACCACATGTGGGAGATTTACTTGAAGGCAGGGAACTGGGTTTGTGATAGTTAATTATATATAATAATCTCAAATCTCAGTCTAAGTTTTTAACACAAATATTTTCCATAAAACACAATGATGTGTGTGTATGATTAACAAGTTTCTAAGTTGTTTCTACACAACAAGTAATCATCTTTCTCAGTTAAGGCCCTCCTATTTTTCCCCTTTCTCTCTCTCTCTCTCTCTCTCTCTCTTAAAGACAATATTTGAGGACCTCCATAAGTAGTGTAAGCAAAATGAACATAGATGCCTTATGACAGTATCGGTTACACTGTAACCCAATCAGGTTTGTATCGTATATTAGGAAGTAACTGTAGTGATACACAGAGGCAGTTAGAAAGAAATCATCATACTAATTTTCTTTTTTCAAGAGTGCATGGAATTTTTTAGTGGAAAGAATTGATTCTATTTATAGAAATTGTTGATGGCTTAAGGTTACTATGATCTTGAATAAAAAAAATTATAAGTTAAATTTATTAAAGCTTTAGCTGAGAATATATAAGTGAACATATTAATTATTGTCTTATAAAATTAAAAAGTGATTAATTTTTTTTTTAAATTTTAATAGCCAATCAGAACTATTTAAAGGAAAAATAATTTAAAACACAATATAAGTTGTGATCGAGATTCAAATAATTCTGTTAATGTAAAGAAAATAATTTAAAACATGAAATAAATGGGCCTGAAAAAATTTTCACTAGGCACACGTTGTAGATAGCAAAAAAGCAAAAGAAAAAAAAATATTAAAGCAACGGTTTGAGTGGAAGAAAGTGTAAGTTCCACAAAATTACGGATATATGAAATGAAAGGTGGGTCAACAGTTGCTCAAAATACAAAAGATAAAGTTGCAATATATATTAAGAAAGTTAAAGTGAATAATACACCACTAAGATTAAAAATTAAATCGCTAAAGGGACCTCTTAAAAGTTTTCGTCCTACAAGAAATACTCGATTTTGATTTGTTAGATATTATTCCTCGTAAAATCGTAACACACTAGGCCAATAATTATTAATTAAAGACAACCTCAAAATTGGACTCGAGTCGAAGAAGTTAAGTGGATTTATATTGATCAGTTGCTTTACATGTGAGAAAATTGTGATAAAAGATCTAATGATCCGCACAGCATTTATTTAAGAAGACATGTTATTTATTTGCATTTATTGTTATTGAAATATTCTGTATTGTTTCAATTTTATTGGATGTCCAAAAGGACTATTGTTATTGAGATACTAATCTCCAACAAGCTTGCAATTCACATGATCAGGCCACAAATTCGGCGAAAAAGTAAAGACAAAAATACATAAAACCCCCCTTAATTACATTATGTATGAAGTACTCTCCTCAACTATAAAAAAAGTGATTCTCTCCAATTCAAAATATAAGTTCTATTAATTAATTGTATAGGAATCAAGAAAGGTAGTTTCATTCACTAAATCAATAAAAAATATATATTATTTTTTAATAGTATCCCTATTTAATATATTATATTTAAAATTTATTATCTCTTTTACATTTTATTGTTGATAAAAGCAAAGTAAGAAAAAAATATTTAATGCCTAAGAAATTACTAAATGGGACTTATATTTTGAACTAAAAAAAATTTTTACAAGATGACTTATATTTTAGATTAGTAAAAATACTATACTCCTTTAAATTATCAATTTTAAGTAGAAAACCTCCTTCATTAATACTCTGTTAAGTAATTAACAGAAAATTACTTGTCATGCTATATTAAATGACATGCCATCTGACATGGACGTGTAAAATCCATATCACAGTTGACTAGATTACATTACATGGCACATGCTTTTTTTTTTTTTGGTTTTTACCGATAGGCATATATGCCATTCAAAATATGTTTTATTTTAATAAATACTAAATTCTTCCTATTTTTCATGTGAATGGCCTCTCTCGTTCTTATTCCCCAAATCTTGCATCCTCCTTGTTCTTGTATAATGAAGATAGCTTCCCATCGAGTAATTGAAATATGATAATAATATGAAGGATAATCAAGTCCATCCATTCATAGCTCTAGAGTGAAGTTATTAATTATTCATTTTGGTTATCCTTATTTAATCTAAATTCTAAATAACATTTTAATAGATTTCAGATTTCTTATTTTCTGTGTAAATTGAAGATTTTCAATAAACAATTACAATCTAATAGCTCTCTATAATATTTATAGTTTGATTTTTTTTCCCATTGAATTGAACCTCCTTCATTCTATCCTCTGTTCTTTGTACCTCCTATAACTTTTCTGATATCATTTTATGCTCTGTTTTTCCATAACATTTGTTACATTTAATTTTGGACAATAACAAATTTGCTTTGATACTCTCTCACACAAATTTCAAACATATTTTCAAAAATTGGTACTTCAATGCTCTGTTATTCTAGAAGTTTCTTGGACAAGCTTAGCGAGCAAAATTTGTTTCTTTAAAATCCTCAGATTTTGGGCTTACAATAGAGATGAGGCAAAAATTTCCCATTTCCATTTCCATCTCTTCTTCTCCCAAACTTGCCAGAAACAGAGTATTGCAACACATAACAAAATAGGTTAACATCCCTTTTACTTCTGAACCAGTGAGGTCGATGTGCTTCACTGTTTGGTTGTCGAAAATACAATTGTGAAAAGATAGGAAGAATTTAGTTTTAGGGTTTATGAATTCATGGTAAAGAGTATTTTAGTTGCCAAATAGATTGATCAATGTTGATCTAGATTTTAATAATCCATGTCAGGTGCCATGTGTGTTTAATAGAGTATGAGAAATCATATATCTGTTAGTAAATTAACGGAATCACTAATGGAAGGGTTTCTTTGCTTAAAATTAAAACTTAAAGGGAGTCTATAATCACTTTTTTTAATTCAGGGGAGTTCATTGCATGTAAAGTTCAAAGGAGTTATTTGTATTTTAGCCAAATATAAATATATATTATGATGAATTCTCTGTGAAATCATTTGGTTCTAAATAGTAAAATCATCACATATAGCAACAGATCTTACAATAGTACCATGAACACTTGGTTAATTGCATTATTATTTCATCTGTATGGGTTCATATAAAATCCTAGGGCGAATTGGGGCAGTAGCGTATCGAGTGGCGCTACCGCCTAATCTTGCTGGATTGCATGATGTTTTCCACGTGTCTCAACTCAAGAAGTATCATTCAGATCCATCTCATATAATTGATGACAAGGTAGTTCAAGTGCGAAAGGATCTGACTTTTAAGGTCACACCATTACAAATTCTAGATGTAAAGGAGAAGCATTCAAGAAATAAGACTATTAAGTTAATAAAGGTGCTGTGAAGTGGCTTGACAACTAATGATGTCACATGGGAGATGGAGAAATCCATGTGAAGGAGGTATCCAGAGATTTTTATGTGAGGTAAGAGTTGAAATTTCGAGAATAAAATTTTTATAAGGAGGGGAGAATGTAACAACCCTCATTGCTCTATCTTTAACTTAGTACCAGGCAAACTAAGAGTCTTTGGCATTGTATGCAGTACCAGAGGAAACTGGATGGAGGAAAGGTTCAATGTGGAGGAAAAAAAGCTCCACGCCGTGGTGCAAGGCAGGGCCGCGGCAGCAAGAAGAGCTCAAGAATGATGTTTTCTGGCTGATAGTAATGACACTGTAGTGGGCTTCCCTAGGGCTACAGCAATAATTGGGATTTTTGTTTAAATACGAATCATTTTAGTCGGCCAAATGCAAGGGAGAAAAGAAGAAATGGAGGAAGCAGCAAGGATGCTCTGCTAGGGTTTGCAGTTTTCGGCCATTGGGAGTAGTTTGGTTTTGGCTGAATCCCACTGGTTGAAATGGATAAAATGAGGTTAATGGAGTGTGTTTTGGTGTTTATGATGCTTGGGTGTGAGTTTTGAAGGGTGTATGGATGATTTAAGCTTAGCCCTAGGTTATTTTTGGTTAAGGAATTTGGAAATCCAAAGTGTGTGTGGTTGAGTTGTGTTTAGATGGTCTCTAGGAGCTTCATGATCCATGGAAATGTGTTGGAACCTTAGGTTAGGCCAAAGTGGCTGAATTATGAAATTTGGATATTTGGACTGTATGTTAATTAAGGATTTTATGATGTTGTTAAGGTTGTTTGGTTGCTCAGAGAAGTCAAGTTATGGGATTGGTGTTCAAGAAAGCCTGTGGAATTTGTGTGCGCGTGGTAGCGACAATTGAGGTAACCGGGTATTTATATTTTCTGTATGGTTTGTATTGTATAGTATGATATAATAGTGTATATATGTATATATGCATGTTCCTTTTCATACCATGATATTGGTTGCGTATGTGTACAATTTTCTACATATCATGGCATGCACATGACTAGTTGGTATATGATGATTGTATATGTTGTGTATATATGATGTGTAGCATCCCCATACCATTGCATGCTAGCATGTCCATATTGTTGAATCAAGAGTTTTGATGATTCTAAACCAACACTCAAGAGCTTGGATTGAAGACATCAAAGGAGATCAAAGCTGTTTCAAGTGAAGATTTTATGAGTATTTACTGTTAGATCTTTTGTAGAGTCTTAGTTTTTGCTATGATTAGGTAAAAGATTTTGATTTGAAGAAAAGATGTTTTCAAACTTTGATTTTATGTTAAATCTTGAAACATTTGGAAAACACCCACAAACAGACGAAGGTTGAAAGTTTAAACTGAACTGTCAAGTTTTAAATTCGAACTTTGCCTTTAGACATTCGAATTTCGAGCTAAAACTGAATAAGTCTGAAGAGACGACTCTCTGTCAGACGAATTTTGGTTGTTCAAAATTTGAATTTTCATCTAGTCTGAAAGAAGCCTTTCTGGTAACAGACGAACTTCACACTTTCAAAATTCGAATTTCAAGTAAAATGAAGTTTGTCAAAACCAAAGAAATTCGTCTGAAACTATGATAAAATGCATCTGAAATCAAAATCAAATTGAGTTTGATAAATGCTCTCTGACAGACGAATTTTGAACTTCCAACATTCGAATTTTTATATAAGTCTGAAAGAAGCTTCTTTGCAACAGACGAACTTTGAGTCTTCAAAATTTGAATTTCAGACAAAACAAAACTTGAGAAAATAGAAGAAATTCGTCTGAAAGTTTGATAAAGTTCATCTGAGATCAAGAATGATTTAAGTCTCAAAACTGCTTTCTGACAGACGAACTTTGAACATTAAAATTCGAATTTCAGAAGCTAAGTTCTTGAGTCTGTTAAAGTAAAATATTGACATACGAATGATGAGAACTTGCAACATTCGAATGATGAAATTAGTCTGAAAAGAGTCTCTCTGACAGACAAATTTCACCCTTTCAAAAATCGAATTTTGAAGAAAGTAATCTACTGTGCCTCTTTAAACGTTCAAGGGACAGACGAATTTTGGAGTTCCAAAATTCGAATTTCGAAGGCACTGTAGAAAATTAAAAATACTGTTCACACTTAACAGAAAAAACTTTCTTCTTGAAAATTCGTATGTCACATTGTGAAAATGTTTTGTAAGCTTCAAAATTCGACTTTCACTTCATGGACAGACGAACTTCGTGCTGTAACGTTGGAAGCTTTAATCTTCGGTTCCTTCAAAATTCGTCTGTTGACCAACAATAATTCGAATTTCAGTATGTCGGAAACATTAAATGCGGTTGGTAAACGGATAGTTTTTCAGAGTAACCGTTGAATAACTTCCCCAACGGATAGATTTAGTCTCTAACGGATATTTGAGACCTAAATCTATAAATACAACATCATTTGAAGTTGTGGGTAACGAATCAAACTAGTTAATACCGAATTTCTGCTGAATCTTTTTCTCAAAAGCTTTTACCCTCTCAACTTCAGTATCTGTACTTTAACCTTCATATCTACTCTATTCAAGAGAGTTATATCTTTGTAAATAATCTACTCTTCATCTGGAAGATAGGTTTACTTGTGAGGGGAATTCAGAAGGGGACTGGGAAGCACATAGAGAAAGTGCTTGGAGAGTTTGAGAGAGCTCAGAAACAGAGCATACTCGTGTATTGTGGCATTAGCAAGAAGCCCATTGAAATTCTTGCTGTATAGTGGATAAATCTCAAGAGGTGTCTTGGGGACTGGACGTAGGTCAAGAGGATGGACCGAACCAGGATAAATCACTGAGTCTTTCTCTCCTTATCCTTACTTATCAACTTGCTCTATTTTACTCATTGCTTTCATTATACTGTGATATCTTCATCCACTTCACTTTGTGCAGAAAAATTTCAATCTTCCCAATTCACCCCCCCTCTTGGGAAGTCAGCCTTGCTAACAAGTGGTATCAGAGACCGGATTCCCATTCAAAGGATTTTACAGTCCGGGAACAAAGATGGCTGGCTTTGGAGAGAGTATACTTCCTGAAGGGAATAACACTAACAGACCACCAGGATTCAGTGGAGAGCATTATGGGTACTGGAAGATGAGGATGCAGATCTACCTCCAATCAATTGATCTTGACATCTGGTCAGTCATTGATAAAGGAGATTTCGTCCCAATGGCTCTAACTGAAGATGGAAGATACAAAGAGAAGCTGGAAGCAGAGTGGAATGATGAAGACAGAAGGAGAGTCCTACTGAATTTTAAAGCAAAGCATTGTTTAGTCAGTGCCCTGAATCAGGATGAATTCTACAGGGTCTCACAATGCACCACTGCAAAAGGGATGTGGGACACTCTGCAGATTGGACATGAAGGGACATCTGGGGTCAGGGAGAATAGACTCAATACGTGCATTGGAGAGTATAAGAGCTTCAGAATGTCTGAAGAAGAAACTGTAAAGGAGCTCCAAAAGAGATTCACTCTCATTGTGAATCAACTAAAGAGCCTAGGAAAGGAATACACTCAATCAGAGAAAGTGAGAAAAATTCTCAGAGCTCTCCCTCTGGAATGGCAGCCCAAGGTGACAGCAATAGAAGAAGTCAGAGGAGAATCAATGGCCTCTGTCACAGCTCTCTTCGGGAGCCTTGAGGAGTATGAAGGAAAAATCAAAGCTCTCAAGGAAGCCGGGCTGGACAGAAAGAAGAAAGGCCTTGCCCTCAAAGCTACTGATGAAAAGGAAGAAGAATCTGACGAAGAGGATGGACTTGATGAGGAAACTCTGGCTATGATGGTCAGAAAATTCAGAAGATTCTACAGCAAGAAGAAGAACAAGAGATTCTTCAAGAAGGTAGCTGCTGGGGAAAGCAAGAAAGAGGCAAAAGAACCTGTGACTTGCTATGAGTGCAAGAAGCAGGGACACATAAAGTGGGACTGCCCCCAATTCCTCAAAAAGCAAGAAAAGGAAAAGAAAGGTGTTGACAAAGGGAAAAAGAAGAAAGCCTACATCTCATCCATATGGGACAACAGCTCAGATGAGGAAGAAAAAGATGAAGATGAGATTGCCAACATATGTCTGATGGCACTTGCTTCTGAAGAAGCTACACCCTCATACAGCAGTGATCAGGATGAAAAGGTATATGAATCTGAACCTTCCTATTCTGAATTGCTGGATACATTTCATGAGCTTCATGATGATTTCATTAAAGTTGCTAAAGAACTAAAACTGGCAAAGAAGAAAATAAATAAGCTGAAATCTCAAAGCACAATCTCTGAAATTACTTCTTTACCTACTGCTGAATCTGTTTGTTGTACTTCATGTACTGAACTTAAACAAACTAATGATTACTTAGTCAAAAGCATGTCTAGGCTCACTAAAGGTAAAGATATGTTGTTTGCCTTGATGGGGAGCCAAAGAGTATTACAAGGAAAAGCTGGTATTGGCTATGATCCATGTGCTGTCAAGGAAAAGATTAGGAAGAAAAATCAGAATGCATATATGAGACATTTTGTGTATGCTAAGAACAATAAAAAGAAAGTTAATGCATCACCTCACATTGAAACATATAATCAACCAAGGCAAGCTAAACAGAAGTATTATCTGCATTGTTTTCTTCCCTCCTCTCAATCTAGTAGTCCCTTCACTACCTGTCATTTCTGCAACAAAAAGGGACACATTTCCAGTTCCTGTATTTTAAAGAAAAATGGACTTAGCAGGAAAGTTGAATGGGTTCCCAGAGTTGCATCTGCATCTAGGGAAAGATCTACTAACCAAAAAAGGACCCAAGCAAATGTGGGTATCTAAAAGGAAAACATAAACATTTTCTTGCAGGTCTGTCTCAAAGCTAAGAAAAGCAACAAATGGTATATGGACAGTGCCTGCTCAAGTCACATGACTGGTGATAAGGAGAAGTTCATCACCCTTAGAGACAAGAAAGGAGGAAAGGTGACCTTTGGAGGTGATCAATATGGTAAAATTGTTGGTATTGACATTGTGGGCAAAAATCCTGAAACATCCATTGAAGAGGTGCTGTTTGTGATTGGCCTCAACCACAACTTGCTAAGCGTGAGTCAGACTTGTGACAAAGGAAACTGGGTGCTGTTTGACTCAAAGTTTTGCCTGGTCATCAGAAAAAGTGATCAGAGAGTAATCCTCAAAGCTCAAAGGGATAGTAACTACTACACTATTGACCTTGATGAACTTCCTCCCTTAGATTCTGTATGCTTAATTAGTCAGAATAATGATAGTTTGTTATGGCATAGGAGATTAGCTCATGTTAATATGAATCAATTGTCTAAACTGGTTAAAAATGAGCTAGTTACTGGTTTGCGAAAAATATCTTTTGAAAAGGATAAAGAATGTGATGCATGCTTAAGAGGAAAACAAACTAAATCATCATTTAAATCTAAAAATGTAGTTACCACAACTAGACCACTTGAATTGCTGCATATGGACTTAATTGGACCTTCTAGGATAAAGAGTCTTGGTGGTAATCTGTATGTGCTTATAATTGTAGATGATTATTCTAGATTCACTTGGACATTATTTCTTTCCTCTAAAAATGATACCTTTGATGCATTTGTAACCTTAGCTAAGAAAGTGCAAAATGAGAAAGGTATTTCTATTGTGTCTATCAGGTCAGACCATGGAGGAGAATTTGAAAATGCATACTTCCTGGAGTACTGCAATGAGCATGGGATTGACCACAACTTCTCAGCACCAAGAACTCCTCAACAAAATGGAGTGGTAGAAAGAAAGAACAGAACCATTGGAGAGATGGCTAGAGCTATGCTAAATGAGAAGGAGCTCTCTCAAGTGTTCTGGGCTGATGCAGTAAACACAGCAAGTTACATCATTAACAGAGCCTACATCAGACCCATCCTTGGAAAGACTCCATACGAGCTGTACAAGGGGAGAAAGCCAAATTTGTCCCATCTCCATGTGTTCGGATGCAAATGCTTCATTCACAACAATGGAAAAGAAAATCTGAGTAAGTTTGATGCCAAATCCGATGAAGGTATATTTCTAGGCTATTCTAGTAGGAGTAAGGCATATAGAGCTTATAACAAAAGAACAAATGTGGTAGAAGAGTCTGTGCATATTGTTTTCATTGAAAATGAAACTATTTCAAAACATGCTACCAATGAGGATGATCTTGCTTTCAACTTTGAAAAACTGGGCATCTCTGATGAAGGTAAAACTGAACCTCCAAAGATATCTGAATCTGTTAACATAGAGGAAGATATTCAGGAGTAAGAGTTTGATGAAAATGATGTAAAAACATCTCAAGAACTCCCTAGAGCTTGGAGATATCAAAGGAATCATCCTGTTGATCAAGTAATAGGGAATGTTCAAGAGAAAGTCAAAACCAGAAAACAGTTAAGGGAACAGATGCTCAACTGTGCTTTCATTTCTCAAATTGAACCCAAATGTACTAAAGAAGCCTTAACTGATGATTACTGGATTTTGGCTATGCAAGATGAATTAAATCAATTTGAAAGAAATCAAGTTTGGGATTTAGTACCTAGACCCAAAAATCATCCTGTTATTGGTACCAAATGGGTTTTCAGAAATAAACTTGATGAATCTGGAACCATAATCAGAAATAAAGCCAGATTAGTTGCTAAAGGGTATAATCAAGAAGAAGGTATTGATTTTGAAGAAACCTTTGCACCAGTAGCCAGATTAAAAGCTATAAGAATTCTACTAGTTTATGCATGCATGAAAAATATCTTGCTATATCAAATGGATGTAAAAAGTTCTTTTCTGAATGGATATATCATGGAAGAGGTTTATGTAGATCAACCTCCAGGTTTTGAGGATTCTACAAAACCAAACCATGTCTATAAACTGAAGAAAGCTTTATGGATTAAAACAAGCCCCTAGAGCATGGTATGAAAGATTGAGCAATTTTCTGACTGAAAAAGGGTTTAACAGAGGCAAAGTTGACACAACTTTATTTACTAAGAAAGAGAATAAAGGTTTACTAATTGTCCAAATCTATGTTGATGATATTATTTTCAGTGCTACTAATGAAACTCTTTGCAAGGAATTTTCTAAGTTAATGCAGGGAGAATTCGAGATGTCTATGATGGGTGAACTCAATTTCTTCCTTGGATTGCAAATCAGACAGCTTAATGATGGTATCTTTCTCAGTCAATCCAAGTATCTAAAAGAGCTGTTAAAGAAGTTTGGAATAGAGAATGCCAAGCCAATGGGAACACCTATAGCTACTGCAACCAAACTGGACATGGATGAAAATGGGAAAATGTTTGACATTACTCAGTACAGAAGAATGATTGGATCCCTGCTGTACCTAACTGCCAGCAGACCTGACATTATGTTCAGTGTCTGCATGTGTGCAAGGTTCCAATCATGCCCCAAAGAAACCCATGCAACAGCTGTGAAAAGAATTTTCAGATATCTTATTGGAACATCACAGATGGGTCTTTGGTATCCAAAAAGCAATGGAGAAGATCTCAAAGGATACACTGATGCTGATTTTGCAGGATCCAAAACTGACAGAAAAAGCACAAGTGGAACTTGTCAGTTTCTTGGAGGATCCCTAGTTTCATGGTTCAGCAAAAAGCAAAACAGTATGGCTCTATCCACTGCAGAAGCTGAGTATGTTGCAGCTGGAAGCTGTTGTGCTCAAGTCATCTGGATGAAGCAGCAGCTAGAGGATCTTGAGGTTAAAATAAAGGAGATACCTATCATATGTGATAATCAAAGTGCCATAAATATCACTAAGAATCCTGTCATGCACTCAAGGACGAAACATATTGAGGTTAGGCACCACTTCATAAGGGATCACGTTCTGAAAGGAGAAGTTAAGATGGAATACATCCCAACAGAGAATCAAGTAGCTGATATACTCACTAAACCTCTACCCGAAGACAGGCATTGCAAAATAAGAAGAGAATTGGGAATGGTAAATCCTAATGAATTGTAAGTTATTCTTATGAAATTCTCTTATTAGAGTTTTAAATCTTAAAATCAATTCTAACTTCAGCATCAGAGAGTGTTTAATTTAAGTTGCAGGCGCTCCTCACAAGACTAAATCATTATACTCTTAAAGATTTGAGCATATCAGAATGGAACAACCAGAAAGTGAAGTAAACAATGAAAATCCTATGTTCTGGATCTATTCTGTAAGTTCTTAATGATGATGCTTATAATTGAAATGGTGTTAAATGTATGTTGCTTCATAAAACTGTATTTTTACACTGGTCAACGTGGTCAACATTCGAATTTTAAGTGATCAACAGACGAACTTTGACCTGTTATACTTTGGAACAGTTCGCACTAATGCCTCGAAATTCGTCTGTTAAATATGGAAGTTCGAATTTTCAAGAACAAAATTTTCAAAGATATGATTGTCCATCACTGTTATACGAATTATCACTACTTAACATTCGACTATTGGACAACCTTTACAAAAGTTGAAAAATTCGAATTTGCAATTCAAAATTCGTTTGTTGAATCATGTTCTTCATGATGAATGCTTGAAAGAAGAATGCTCTGCTTGCTTAATTCGTCTATTGGTTGTAGTTTTGATTGTTGATGCTGTTTTCTCTTCAACATTCGAACTTTGTTGAAACAAAATTCGTCTGTTGTGCGTGTACTGCTTGTTCCAAGCCTCTGTCAGACGAACTTTCAGATGAAAATTCGTCTGTCAGTAAGCATTGCTGAACGGTTCAAACTTGTAACTGCCCGAAGTTCGAATTTTGACCCCTCAAAATTCATCTGTCAAACGGTTACATACGTTAAATGTGACAGTTCTCCAAAGAACAGACGTAACCCTATTTGTAACCTCTCTAAGTCTGTTCTGATTCTTTCTTCAATCCTCTTAACTCCTGTCCAAAAATCGTCATTCTTCACCGTTTAAACTTCCAATCGCATCTCATAAACCTATCCTTAACCACATTCTGCATCATTCAACCGAGAAATGGCAAGAGTCAAAATTCCTGGAACAGGAAAAGTTGTGGCCCGTCCAAAGAGGAATGTAAAATCTCAATATGCTACCAAAGAAGGAGAGAAATAAAAAAGAAAGGCCGAACCCAGTAAAGCTACTCCTTCTAAACGCCAGAAATCTTCATCCAAAGCAGAATCTCAGAAAACTGGACCCTCCTCTTCAAAAAGTGCTGAACCTTCTATCCCTGCTGCTGCCTCTTCTGCTTCTTCTAGTACTGAATCTGGAGAGTTCGAATTGACTACACTGCCACTGTGGAGCACTCCTGAGATTCAAGAAGAGTACACTACCAAGTTTTCCAACAAAAAGGTAATCAAGCCTCACTATGTAAATATGGAACAATTTCTGATATCCAACAACTTTGATGCTGCAATATGGTTGATAAAATATAGAAATTTGTTGGAAATTGCTGAAAAATATGATGATGAGGTAGTGAAGACTTGGTATGCCTCTCTTCAATATAACAGCAAGAAAAGGACATGGGAGGTCACCTTGAGATCAAGGACCATTTGGCTTGCTGATGAAACAATCAATGAGGTGCTGGAAATCCCAGGACAAGATGGGCTGAAAATTGACATCACAGCCTCTGGATATATGGATGAGGCAAGTATAGCTGATGAAGAAGGTGGATCTTTTCTGAACTACAAAGAGAGCACCATCTTGGATACCCTATTCAGAAGAAGGGAGAACAGGCCTACGATAAACCAGTTGAAGCCCACAGACCTCAGTGTACAAGTAAGGATCTTGCACTACATAGTGTCCAGGATCATATTCAACAAGAGTGGCAGCTTCAAGTTGATAACAAGGGCAGAGGCTCATGTGATGACTGCCATCATACGTGGGAAGCTGATCAATATGGGTCATATCATTCTCCAGCGTATGATAAAGGCAAGGGATCAGAGGAAAGATTCCACACTCCCCTATGCAGCAATTATTTCAAGAATCCTGCAGCATGCTAGGATTCAGCACATTGAAAAGGGGAAAGGGAAACTCACTGAGGCATTCAAAGAGGAAGAACTGCAAAGAATGGGGATTGACAAAGATGAAGGACGATGGGTTGGAAAGGGAGCAGGAAAATCTGAAGACTTGTTCTTTGTTGCAAATGCATCCCTCCAACAAGAAGGCACTTCTGAGGCCCCTGACAGATCTGTACCTCAGCCTTCTCAGCCTATTCCATCTCCCTCCAGACCTACTCACCCTCCTTCTACTCCCTCCTCACGGGCCAAGCCAACAAAGATCAATAAGTTGTTTGACAGTCTGTCATCACTCATTCTCAGCATTAGAGATGAGCAAAATGCCAAATTTGCTCATCTACAAGATCAGATCCATCAGTTGGCTGTGAATATGAAGGTGGTGGCTGATGCCTATGAAGAGATTAGAAATGCAATTCCTACCACTTCAGCTCCACCTCAGCCTGGTATCCCTGAGCCTACTCTGTCTCCATCCCCTGTGCCTCCAAGTCCCTTCGAGATTGCCTCCTCTGACCATGATAATGATGGTGCTGGTACAATGAGAACACCTAGTCCTGGTCCACCCTTGGACTATAGATTGGAAGAAGTCAGTCTCCAAGCAACAAGCCCTCATGAGCCTATGCAAGAGGATGCTCAGGGTTCAATTCTATCAATACAAGAATCTGAGCAAGTTGAAAGACTGGTTGCAGCCATTTCAACCTCCTCTATGCAAGAAGATGTGAGCAATGAAGAAAGGAGCCTTGTACTTGTTGTTGACTATGTTGCCATTGCTCACAATGCTCTACTGGAAGCTCAGAGGAGAAGGCTGGAAGAAATGTTTCCTCCTCCTGAACTAGCCTCTCCTTCTCTTGCGGCTTATGGGCTCTCAGAGGAACAGAGAGCTCGGCTAGCTCTATCTAGACAGGAAATGCAAGAGCTGCTTGTGGTCTCTGATGATGATGAAGATGAAGAACCTAGTCCTGAGACTGCTGAGCCTCCTGCACCTATTCAGCCTGATATTCCCTTTGCTCCTGTGCCACTTCATGCTATTCCTGTCTCTCAGATTCCTCCTCCAGCTGATTTTGTTGGCCTTCCTGATGATGCCAAAAAGGGGGAGAAGTCTGGGCAAACTGGAAAGCCTCCTACTGCTGAGCAATCTGGGAAAGGGAAAGGGAAATCCTACAGCAAGAAGACCAAGTCCAAGAAGAAATGATTAGAGATTAGGCTTAAGTCATCTTGTTGTATTTTGTGTTCTTGTTTTGAAATTGATGTTTGAACTTTGGTTAATTTGTTTTGTACAACCAACTCTTGATTAAATGAATGGATCCCTTTGTTGCAATATTTTGTGCCTTAAATCTCTTCACTTACTCTGCTGATTTGATATCTTATGCATATATTGAGAGGGAGTTTATGAAAGCAAACCCAAGTACTAATCCAGTTTGTGAGTTGTTTTGTCATCATCAAAAAGGGGGAGAATGTTGAATCAAGAGTTTTGATGATTCTAAACCAACACTCAAGAGCTTGGATTGAAGATATCAAAGGAGGTCAAAGCTGTTTTAAGTGAAGATTTTATGAGTATTTGCTGTTAGATCTTTTGTAGAGTCTTAGTTTTTGCTATGATTGGGTAAAAGATTTTGATTTGAAGAAAAGATGTTTTCAAACTTTGATTTTATGTTAAATCTTGAAACATTTGGAAAACACCTACAAACAGACGAAGGTTGAAAGTTTAAACTGAATTGTCAAGTTTGAAATTCGAACTTTGCCTTTGGACATTCGAATTTCGAGCTAAAACTGAATAAGTCTGAAGAGATGACTCTCTGTCAGACGAATTTTGGTTGTTCAAAATTTGAATTCTCATCTAGTCTGAAAGAAGCCTTTCTGGTAACAGACGAACTTCACACTCTCAAAATTCGAATTTCAAGTAAAATGAAGTTTGTCAAAACCAAAGAAATTCGTCTGAAACTATGATAAAATGCATCTGAAATCAAAATGAAATTGAGTTTGATAAATGCTCTCTGACAGATGAATTTTGAACTTCCAACATTCGAATTTTCATATAAGTCTGAAAGAAGCTTCTTTGCAACAGACGAACTTTGAGTCTTCAAAATTCGAATTTCAGACAAAACAAAACTTGAGAAAATAGAATAAATTCGTCTAAAAGTTTGATAAAGTTCATCTGAGATCAAGAATGATTTAAGTCTCAAAACTGCTTTCTGACAGACAAACTTTGAACATTAAAATTTGAATTTCAGAAGCTAAGTTCTTGAGTCTGTTAAAGTAAAATATTGACATACAAATGATGAGAACTTGCAACATTCGAATGATGAAATTAGTCTGAAAAGAGTCTCTCTGACAGACGAATTTTACCCTTTCAAAAATTGAATTTTGAAGAAAGTAATCTACTGTGCCTCTTTAAACGTTCAAGGGACAAACGAATTTTGGAGTTCCAAAATTCGAATTTCGAAGGCACTGTAAAAAATTAAAAATACTGTTCACACTTAACCGAAAAACTTTCTTCTTGAAAATTCGTATGTCACATTGTGAAAATGTTTTGTAAGCTTCAAAATTCGAATTTCACTTCATGGACAGACGAACTTCATGCTGTAACGTTGGAAGCTTTAATCTTCGGTTCCTTCGAAATTCATCTGTTGACCAACCAAAATTTGAATTTCAGTATGTCAGAAACATTAAATGCGGTTGGTAAATGGATAGTTTTTCAGAGTAACCGTTGAATAACTTCCCCAACGGATAGATTTAGTCTCTAACGGATATTTGAGACCTAAATATATAAATACAACATCATTTGAAGTTGTGGGTAACAAATCAAACTAGTTAATACCGAATTTCTGCTGAATCTTTTTCTCAAAAGCTTTTACCCTCTCAACTTCATTATCTGTACTTTAACCTTCATATCTACTCTATTCCAGAGAGTTATATCTTTGTAAATAATCTACTCTTCATCTGGAAGATAGGTTTACTTGTGAGGGGAATTCACAAGGGGACTGGGAAGCACATAGAGAAAGTGCTTGGAGAGTTTGAGAGAGCTCAGAAACAGAGCATACTCGTGTACTGTGGCATTAGCAAGAAGCCCGTTGAAATTTTGCTGTATAGTGGATAAATCTCAAGAGGTGTCTTGGGGACTAGACGTAGGTCAAGAGGATGGACCGAACCAGGATAAATCATTGAGTCTTTCTCTCCTTATCCTTACTTATCAACCTGCTCTGTTTTACTCATTGCTTTCATTATACTGTGATATCTTCATCCACTTCACTATGTGCAGAAAAATTTCAATCTTCCCAATTCACCCCCCCTCTTGGGAAGTCAGCCTTGCTAACACATATGATGTTTGTGATGACAATATATAGGTGTGTTTGAGGCATGTTAGCATAACATTGACATCATTACCATATAATTAGTGAGAGATTGATGATAAGGTGATAACGATATGATAAAGATCCCTGTCGCTAAATTCTCTCCATAGGAGAGCCAGGCGGTAGAGGATAATATGATATGATGAAACATTCTTGTCACTAAATCCTCTCCTTGGGAGAGCCAGGAGGCAGTGAATTTAGGGATGCACCTTCCCTGAATCACCACCAATTTGTGATGGTCCAAGGGATGGAGAGCCACAGTCTGAGCTCTAGTGTAACCATTGACCAGGTTGTATTAAGATAAGGTGAGCTTGGTGATGTCCAGGAATCAGTCTTCACTGACTGGTGGAAGGGAATCTCTTATTTAAATATCTTGTGATGACAACAGCTCGTGGTTCTAGCCGTGTATAAGGGAGAACATACATACCATTCATTAGCATTTCATTGCATCATGTGCATAATTGTGTGGATCAGTATATGTATATATATTGTGTGTGGTTATTCCTGGTTACTGAGACATTATCTCACACCCCTTTCTCATGAACTAACATTTCAGGTGAAGGTTCTGACACTAGTCCTGAGTGTTAATTCAGATGTTTTGAAGATTCTAAAATAAATGTTTCTAAGTGTTTACCTTGTTTTCAAGACAATATCTAACCTTACACGCATAACCATTTAAGGTTATGGGGATAAAAACTCAATCTCAAAGCTTTTCCAAAATTCATTCTTTAATTTCATGAAAAGGGATTGAGATTATCCGCATATCACAGCTTGAGAATCAAGTTCTCAAGTCTATCCAAGAGATTATCCTAATAAGGTAGGCACCTTATTCGCATAACATAGTGAACAATAAAGAAAAGTGGTACTGTGTAGTCCGTTATTCGCATAACGGGAGGTTATCCGCATAACTTGTGTCACAGGGCATTTGGACTCCTCGAGTAAATAGGTTATTTGCATAACCAAGGGAGGTTATCCGCATAACCTATATTTCAAAATAGTTGAAATATCCTCAGGTAAACAGGTTATCCGCATAACCAAGGAAGGTTATCCTCATAACCTATATTTCAGAATACTTGAACTTTCCTTGTGTAAATAGGTTGTCCGCGTAACCTTGGGAGGTTATCGTGATAACCTAAGCTTAACAAAGATTTAGTTTGAGAAAAACTTAATGTTATCCTAATAACAAAGTGGGTTTTCAAGAAAATGATTCTGAGCTAAAATTTAGTCATTCTAGGTAATAAGTTATCCGCATAACCTAGCTAAGTTATCTACATAATGAAAGCTCCACGTTAAAAACAAAAACAAACAGTTACCGGTTATTCGCGTAACTTGAGGAGGTTATCTGCATAACCTCTATCAGATGCATTTAATGCGGTAGGTGAATGGCTATTTTATTGAGAGTAATGGCTAATCTTTGTTTCCAATGGATAGTTCTACCCCAAGACTATAAATAAGACCTCATTTAAGTCATTAAAAAAAGAGAAAAACAATATTCACCCCAAAACTCTGTTGATTCATTTATTAATTCATTCAAAGCTCAACTACCCTCTATTTTACTCATTCATTTTATCTCCACTTTCATATCTACTCTTTTGAGAGAGTTTTCATTCTGCAAAACATCTAAACACTTGTCGAGAGTACTTAGTGTGAGATTACACTAAGGGAGATAGTTTTACTAATGAGTGAGAAGAGTGAGAAAACTTGTTTTAGTCCGAAGTTCAGGCTGGTATTGTACTGCAGCCATTGCAAGAACCCATTCGAATCTTGCAAGAGATAGTAGAAAAATCCCAAGAAGTGACTTGGGGACTAGACATAGGTCAAGTGGAATAGACCGAACTAGGATAAACTACTGAGTTATCTTCCCTTTGCTCTTTATCTTTTATACTCTATTTTCGGTTATCTTTTTATTATCACTATTGTGTTTCATCTTTGTAGAGAAATTTCAATCTTCCCAATTCACCTCCCTCTTGGGAAGCCAGCTGAACTAACAAGTGGTAGCAGAGCCTGGACTCCCAGTTAAAGGATCTAACAATTCGGGAGAAGATATGGCTAGCTTGGGTGAGGGCATCCTTCCAGAAGGAAACAATACCAATAGACCTCCTAGTTTCAGTGGAGAATATTATGAGTATTGAAAGATGAGGATGCAGACCGACATTCAATCCATTGATTTGGATATTTGGTTGGTCTTCCAGAAGGGAGACTTTGTTCTGATGAAACTACAAGATGATGAGAAATACAAAGAGAAACTTGAAGAGGAATGGAATGAGAAGGATAGGAGAAGGGTCCTTCTCAACTTTAAAGTTAAGCATTGTCTGGTTAGTGCTCTAAATCAAGATGAGTTCTATAGAGTGTCTCAATGTACAACAGTCAAAGGCATGTGGGATACTCTGGAGATCGCTCATGAAGGAACAACCGGCATAAGAGAAAATAAGCTGAATACATGCATTGAAGAATATGAAAGTTTCAAGATGAAAAAGAGTGAGAATATCAAGGACCTATAAAAGAGATTCACCTTCATTGTGAATCAGCTGAAGAGCCATGGAAAGGAATACACCAGTCTGAGAAAGTCAGAAAGATTCTCAGAGCTTTGCCCATTGAGTGGCAACTAAAGGTGACTGCAATAAAGAAGCTAGGAGGAAATCTATGACATCTATGACAGCCCTCTTTGGGAGTCTTGAAGAATATGAAGGGAAGCTAAAGACTCTCAAGGAATCTACTTCATCTGACAAGAAGAAGAAGAGTTTGGCTCTCAAAGTAGAATTAGATGATGATGATGATGATAATGATTCAGTGGAAGATGCTGAGCTAGATGAAGAGACAATGGCCATGCTGGTGAGGAAATTTGGTAAATGTATGGAAAGAAGAAATTCAGAAGGATCGCAGAGAAAGATGGAGCCACCAGCAGCAAGAAAGAAAGTAAAGACTCGATCATATGCTACGAGTGCAAGAAACCAGGACATATCAAATGGTATGTCCTCTGCTGAGTAAGAAACAAGGGAAAGACAAAAGGGTTGACAAAGTGATGTAGAAGAAAGCTTTTGTATCCTCAATCTGGGGAGATAGTTCAGATGAAGAGGAAGCAGCAGGAGATGATGAGATTGCTAACCTATGCTTGATGGCTCAAGAGATTGCTAAAAAGGTAAAGAGCTGCAATCAAGATAGTGACAACGATTCTGAGGTAAATGACTCTAAACTTTCTTACAATGAATTACATGATGCTTTCAATGAACTGATAGCTGAATTTCTCAAAATGTCTAAACAATTAAGTCAAGCTAAAAAGAAAATACACAAGCTAGAGAGTGACTCTCATACATCTTGCACTGCTTCACAGTTTTCTTCTTCCCCTACCTCTGTTTGTGTCTTATGCATTGAGTTGAGAGATAAGAATAATTATCTCCACAAGACTCTAACCAAACTCACTAAAGGTAAGGACATGCTGAGAGTATTACTGGGAAATCAAATTGTGAGTCAGAACAAAACTGGTCTAGGATATGATCCATGTGCAATCAAGGAGAAATTGAAAATCAAGAAGTAGAACCTTTACTTGAGAAACTTTGTGCATGCTAACGACCATAAAATAACCCAGAACATAGAGTCATTCCCAACTTTTAAAAATCAAAAGAACAAATATTATAGTCATTATTTCAGACATGCATCTCTTTCTTCTAGCCCTTTCTCCACATGCCACTTCTACAACAAGAAGCGTCATATGTCCTCCAACTTTATGTTCAGGAAGGAAGGAAATGGCAGTGGGATGAAATGGGTCCCCAAGGATACCTTCACTAACAAGAAAGGACCCAAGCAAATATGAGTACCTAAAAGAAAGAACTGAAACTTGTTTTGCAAGTGTGTCTCAAGGCCAAGAAAAGCAACAAATGGTATATGGACAGTACTTATTCGAGACACATGATTAGAGATAAAGAAAAATTCATTGTGCTGAGAGATAAGAAAGTAGGAAAGGTTACTTTTGGTGGTGACCAGTCCGGCAAGATAGTTAGGATTCAAATTGTTGGAAGAAACCCAGAAACATCAATTAAGGAAGTCCTATTCATAATAGGACTCAATCATAACTTGCTAAGTGTAAGTTAAACTTGTGATAGAGGCAGCTGGGTTCTGTTTGATTCCAACTACTGCCTATTCATCAGAAAAAGTGACCGTAAAGTGATTCTCAAGGCAGAAAGAGATGGTAATTGTTATACTATTGATTTAGATTAATTACCTTCTCTAGACTCTATATGCTTAATAAGTGAAAATGATGATAGTTGGTTGTGGCATAGGAGATTAGCACATGTTAGCATGCATCAATTAAATAAACTCATTAAAAATAAACTTGTGCTTGGTCTACCTAACATTATGTTTGAAAAGGATAGACAATGTGATGCTTACCTTAAAGGGAAATAAACAAAGTCCTCATTCAAAACCAAAAATATTGTTTCTATAACAAGATCTCTACAATTACTTCACATGGATTTGATAGGTCCTAATCGTACTAAAAGTATTGGTGAAAATTTATATGTACTTGTTGTGGTAGATGATTATTCTTGATTCACCTGAACTTTATTTCTTTCCTCTAAAGATGAATATATGATGCTTTTATGATTTTAGCCAAGAAAATCCAAAATGAGAAAGGTTGCCCTATTGTATGTATTAGAACAGATCATGGTGGAGAATTTGAAAATGACAAATTTGCTGACTACTGTGATGAAAATGGACTAGAGCACAACTTCTTAGCCCCAAGAACTCCTAAACAGAATGGAGTTATGGAGAGAAAGAATAGGGTGTTGGAGGAGATGTCTCATGCAATGCCGAATGAGAAAGGATTGCCTAAACAATTTTGGGCTAATGCTGTAAGCATAGCATACTACTTGATGAATAGAGCATACATCAAACCCATGCTAGGAAAAACTTCTTATGAGCTGTACAAAAGAAGGAAGCCCAAACTCTCTCATCTTCATGTCTTTGGAAGCACTGCACAACAACAACAAAGACAATCTGGGTAAGTTTGATGCCAAATCAAATGAAGGTATATTTCTTGACTACTCAAATAGAAGTCAAGCATATAGGGTATTCCACAAGAAGTCTGGAACTATTGAAAAATCTGTGCATGTGATCTTTCTTGAAAATGAAACTCTGTCTAAGCATGCTAATGATGAGGATGATTTAATTTCTAGTTTCAAGAATTTGAATGTGTCTGAAGAAAATAAAACTGAACCTCCTAAAATATCTGAATCTTCTAATGTAGAGGAAGATATCCCGGAGAAAGATAATGAATGTGAAATAAATAAGGAAGTATCTCAAGAACTCCCTAAAACTTGGAGATATCAAAGGAATCATCCAGTTGATCAAGTTATTGAGGATGTTCAAGAGAAAATTAAAACCAGAAGATAACTCAGGGATCAAGTTAACAATTATGCATTTGTATCTCAAACTGAACCTAAGTATACTAAAAAAGCTTTAACTAATGAATAATGGATTTTAGTTATGCAAAAAGAGCTTAATCAATTTGAAAGAAGTCAAGTCTGGGATCTAGTCCCTAAGCCCAAAAACCACCCTATTATTGGAACCAAATGGGTGTTTAAGAACAAACTTGATGAATCAGGAACAATAATAAGGAATAAAGCTAGATTAGTGGCTAAAGGATATAGTCAAGAAGAAGGCATTAATTATGAGGAAACTTTTACTCCAGTTGCAAGATTGAAAGCAATAAGGATTTTCTTAGCCTATGCTTGTATAAAAGATATTGTGTTGTATCAAATAGATGTGAAAAGTGTTTTTCTGATGGGTATATCATGGAAGAGGTTTATGTTGATCAACCTCTAGGATTTGAGGACTCAAGTAAGCCAAATCATGTGTATAAACTAAAGAAAGCTCTATATGGGTTGAAACAGGCTCCTAGAGTATGGTATGAGAGACTAAGTAATTTTCTTATTGAAAAAGGTTTTAAAGGAGGAAAAGTTGATACAACCCTGTTTACTAAAGGAGAAAATAAAGATTTCCTCATTGTACAAATTTATGTTGATGACATAATATTTGGTGCTACTAATGAATCTTTATGTAATAACTTTTTAGAGTTGATGCAAAGTGAGTTTGAAATGTCAATGATGGGTGAGTTAAACTTCTTCCTTAGATTGCAAATTAAACAATTTGATGATAGCATCTTCCTCAATCAATCAAAATACCTCAAAGAGCTGCTAAAGAAGTTTGGAATGGAACATGCTAAACTTATGGGAACTCCTATGGCCTCTGTAACTAAGCTAGACATGGATGAAGAAGGAAAACTCTTTGATATAACTCAATATAGGAGTATGATTCGATCCCTGTTGTATTTAACTGCTAGTAAGCTTGACATCATGTTTAGTGTCTGTATGTGTGTTAGGTTCCAATCATGTCCCAAAGAGTCCCATGCTATAGCTGTAAAAAGGATTTTCAGAGACTTGCTGGATACATCTCAAATGGGACTCTGGTATCCAAAAAGGATTGGAGAAGAGATCGTAAGTTGTACAGATGCAGATTTTACTAGATCCAAGACCGATAGAAAAAGCACAAGTGGAACATGTCAATTTCTGGGAGGCTTTCTAATGTCATGGTTTAGTAAAAAGCAAAATAGTGTAACACTCTCCACAACTGAAGCTGAGTATGTAGCAGCAAGGAGTTGTTGTGCACAAGTCCTTTGGATGAAGTAACAACTTGAAGACCTTGATATTGAGATAAAGGAGATCTCAATAAGGTGTGATAATCAAAATGCCATCAATATCTCAGAGAATCCTGTTATGTTTTCAAGGATAAAACACATTGAAGTAAGACATCACTTCATAAGAGATTATGTTTTGAAAGGTGATGTCAAGCTGGAATTTGTTTCTATTGAAAATTAGCTTTGCTAACATCCTGACAAAACCACTTGCAGAAGATAGACATGGAAATATCATAAAAGAATTGGGAATGGTAAATCCCAATGAATTGTAAGTATTTTCTGAAATCCTTCTTTAGAGTATGATTCAATCAATAATAATACTAACTTAAGCATCAGAGTATCTAGAGGTTTGTTTTGCAGGTAGCTCTTGCATTAAAATGTTCAAAATTTGATGAAATGAAGTATCCTACACGATTAGAATGAATTATGGTGAAAAGAAGAGGCTTATGGGGATAACATGGCTATCAGTAAGTGATTATGACCTTTTTAAATTTGGTTATCTACATAACCTCATAGTCTTATGCTAAAAATGAGTTAATTTTTTTATGTGCATAGTATCTGTATTTGAAGGTTTTCATGAAAATGAGACCTTTCTTTGAACCTCTAGCTTCTGAGGAACTCAATATTCGGATAAGGTCTCTACCTTATGCGTATAAGCTGCTTTGTTTCCTCCTTTGTATATGTTTTGTGTGCTTCGATTTCAAGATAACCTGCCTAACTTATCCACATAATATTACTTTTAGAGAAGAAGTTTCTAAAGTGAGAACATTATCCACATAAGATCGCAAGGTTATCCGAATAACCTGCTATGTGGAAAGTGCCTTTTGTGAAATCTCTTTTCATGATAACATAGTATGCTTATTCGGATGACTTCTCTCTTCTCCCCTCTGTCTCAAGTTAGTAATGCAGACAACCTAAGGATCTTATCCACATAACCTAGCAACCCGTGGGCTTTCTTACATTTCTTAAACCTCATTATTCGCATAACCTCTATAGGTTATGCGCATAACCTTGAGACTATATATAGGATTCTCTGTTTTTCAATAGAACCTTGTGTGAAAAACCTAACCCTATCCTAAAAACCTCCTGTCATACTCCCCAAGCTTTACAAAATCTCCAAAATCCCATTCTTTTTCCTGATCTCAAAACCCTTTCCGAGCAATTATAAAAAACTTTTATCTTCCCAAACCATCTGGAATCACTACTATGGCAAAAACTATGGGTGGCAATCAAAGTGAAAGACCACAGCGCAATGTGAAGTCCAAATATGCTTTGAAATCACCAAGTCAAGGGAAGAGAAAAGCTAAATATGAACCAAATAAACCGATAAAGAAGCCCAGAACACCAAAGCCAAAGGGAATTCCAGAATCTGAACCTCAGAGTGACACTCACGTAAGTACTTCTGCTACTGAGTCTGAGGAAGCTTTAATTGCTAAAGAACTTATTAGCATAAGGATCTTGAAGAAGTCATATGAAGCTAATTTTAAGAAACGTAAAGTAGTCAAGCCTTATTTTATGAAAAAAGAAGAATTTCTTGTAAGAAACAAATTTGATTCTACTAGGCTGGTAGAGAACTATAGGGGACTAATAAAGCTGAAGGAAGACTATGATGAAAAGGTTGTATGTGCTTGGTATAATTCTCTGAGAATTAGCCATGACACAAAGCTGTTGGAAGTGAGATTAAGAAAGAAATGGATTGCCCTGTACCCTAACTTGCTGTGTGAAATTCTAAATTTTCCTACTGGAGGAATAAGGGTGAACATTGAAAATTCAAAGTATCCCCCTAAAAATGAAGCTGTAAATGAAGACAATGGGCATAAAGCCAATTACAAATAAAGCACAATAGTCTTAAGGCTACTTAGGCAAGGGCAATATGTGCCTTCTGAAGGGAAAATTGCCCCAACTCTTCTGACTATTGATAATAAGATTCTTTACTACATTGTCTCACGCATGTTTTTCAACAAGAGTGGAGGCTTCAATTACCTATCCAGAGGAGAATTCCAAGTCATGCTGCTGTTGATGAAGGGTAAACCAATGAATGTGATGGATATCATTCTATAGAGGATGTGGAAGGCAAGGACCTACAGATAGGATTCACAATTGCCATTTGGTCATATTATCACTAAAATCCTAAAGTTTTATAACATATTGCACATTGAAAGAGGGCCTGTACTACTTCCAGAAGAGTTAAGTGAGAAAGTCCTGTAGAAGATAGGAATGAGTCTGGAGAATGGGAGATGGATTGATAAGAAAAGGGACACTGGAGAAGGTTCTAAGCCAACATCTACCATAAAGAGTTCTTCAATTGGTGATTCTAGCTCTTCTCCATCCACACCCTTTGAACCACCTCAAACCATGTAACCTGAATCTTATAAACCTATCACTACTCCTAGCAAACCAAATTAAATCCCAGCCACTGACTTGCCTACACCTACAGACATTCCTTCACTATACCAAAATCTGTTCCAAATTACCATGGCCACCACGAAAGAACACAGAGAAGACATGATTAATCTTGGGTATCTCATTACTGAGATGCAGGAGAAATTTGAGACTAAATTTGAAAGTCTCACCCAAGAAGTGAAACTCCTGCATGAGCAACTTGCTTTTGGTATTCCTCAGCCTTCCTCTACCCCAATCCAACCACCACCTCCCACTGACTCTAAACCAACTGCTTTTACTCATTCGCCTGCTTAATCTGAGGACCTAGGTCCTAACCTGGACTATGGTCTTGAGGAAGAAGGAATTCATGATTCAAGCAAAGCCTTAGTTCTCTTGTCTGAAGGTGATTTCATTCACCAAATCTATCTTCATCACCGAAGACAAGAGAATAATGCTCTCTTTCCTCCTCTCCCTAATTCTATCTCCTTTGAAGGCATCAGTTATCTTGCTGAGGCTGTTATGCAGGAAATCATCACCATTGCCTCTGACTCTGATCCCTCTCCAGCACCCCTTCCTACTATCTCTCCTCCACTTGTGATCCCTGACATTCAGTACATTCCTGTGTTTCCTTTTATTCCTCATGCTTCTTCTAGTGAGCCACTTTGGCCAATACCAATATCCACTGTTCTAGCCCAAACCTCCACCCTTCCTCTTTCTTTGGATGAAAGACTTCAAATAATTTGGGAATGGAAGGCTAAACTTGATCAAGACATCGCCAAGATAGATGCTAGTGTTGCACAAATCCCCTCTGTTACTAATAACAAAAAAGGGGAGAAAGAAGAGACAGAAAAGATTAAGGAGATAGAAAAGATTAAGGAAAAAGAAGAGAAGGAAGAGAAAGAAGCAAAGAAAAAGAAGATGAAATCTAAGAAAAAGAAAACAACATAACTGGATTTGTTGATCTATGCTTGCTTGTTCTATTCTACTGCTTTTCAAGAGTTATGTTTCTATACTTGTAATGGATCGTTATAATGCAATGAATTTCCTTCTATGAATATGTTCATTTCTGTGTTTCTTGTTCTGAGATATATTATTTACATTATTTGACTTTACTTAAATCACGCACATATTGAGGGGGAGCTTCATGCAAACCCAAGTACTAAAAATAAGTTTAAGTTATTTTATCTTCATCAAAAAGGGGGAGAATGTTAATTCAGATGTTTTGATGATTCTAAAATAAATGAGCTTGGAAGATCCAATGTCAAAGAAATACAAATGAAATAAAGAACAAAGTTGGAGTTTCCGATTGATTGAAGAACCGTTTCACAAACTTAAGGAAATTATTTGTAAAAGAAGGTAGTTGAGCTTTGAATTTCAATTAACCCAATATTAAATGAGATGACTAATTGAATGATTAATTATTAGCTCATGATTTCAAAATGGTTTTCAAGAAAAGAGCTATCTAATAAGGATAAAGCTTCAATTTCAAATTCGTTCTAAGTGTTCAATTGGTTTTTATGAAAATGTTTTAGGTTATGGGGATAAAATTTCAATTTCAAAGATGTTTCTAAGTGTTTACCTTTTTTTTCATGACAATATCTTACCTTATACGCATAACCATTTAAGGTTATAGGGATAAAGACTCAATCTCAAAGCTTTTCCAAAGTCCATTCTTTAATTTTATGAAAAGGGATTGAGGTTATTCGCATAACACAGCTTAGGAATCAAGTTCTCAAGTCTGTCCAAGAGATTATCCTGATAAGGTAGGCACCTTATTCGCATAACATAGTGAACAGTGAAGAAAAGTGGTACTGTGTAGCCCGTTATTCGCATAACCTGGGGAGGTTATCGACATAACGAAAGCTCCATATTGAAAACAAAAGCAAACAGTTACCTGTTATACATGTAACCTGAGGAGGTTATCCGCAAAACCTCTGTTAGATACATTTAATGAGATATGTGAACGACTATTTTATTAAGAGTAACAGCTAATCTTTGTTTCCAACGGATAGTGCTGCCCCCATAGTATAAATAGGACCTCATTTAAGTTATTAAAAAAAGAGAAAAACAATATTCATGCCAAAACTCTGTTGATTCATTTATTAATTCATTCAAAGCTCAACTACTCTCAGTTTTACTCATTCATTGTATCTCAACTTTCATATCTATTCTTTTGAGAGAATTTTCATTCTGTAAAACATCTAAATACTTGTAGAGAGTACTTAGTGTGAGATTACACTAAGGGAGATAGTCTTACTCTTGAGTGAGAAGAGTGAGAAAACTTGTTTTAGTCTAAAGTTCGGGTTGGTATTGTGCTGCAGTCATTGCAAAAACCCATTCGAATCTTGCAAGAGATAGTGAAAAAATCCCAAGTTGTGCCTTGGGAACTCGACATAGGTTAAGTGAAATAGATCGAACTAGGATAAACTACTGATTTCTCTTCCCTTTGCTCTTTATGTTTTATACTCTGTTTTCAGTTACCTTTTTAGTATCACTATTATGTTTCGTCTTTGCAGAGAAATTTCAATCTTCCCAATTCACCTCCCGCTTGGGAAGCCAGCTGAACTAACAAAGAAATCCCAAGTGATGGCTTAGGAACTGGATGTAGGTTAAGTGGAACAAACCAAACCAGGATAAACTACTGAGTCCTCTTCCCTTTACTCTTTATTTCTTATGCTCTATTTTTTGGTAATCTTTTAGTATCACTATTATATTTCATCTTGCAGAAAAATTTCAATCTTCTCAATTCACCCCCCTCTTAGGAAGCCAATTGTACTAACACGAAGAAGGCTAGAGAGTAGCATACCGAATGTGGGAATATCAAGTCTGTGTAGTATTTGTGTTATTTATGTATGTTGTACTAAGTAGGATAGTGTATTGTAAAGGATATGTTAATTTTGAATGGTTGTAATGATATTGTTGTTGTTGGTATAATATGGATGTGGTTTTGTGTTTTGTTATGGTGCATGCATGGTTTTGAATGTTGGGGTGTCAGTATGGTAGTGTTTGTGAGCCCAAAGGTGGAATTGGGTCTTATTGGTGAGTTTTGGGCCTATAGCCCACCTTGTCAGTTTGGGGTTCAAGGGAGTCAAATCTCAGAGAATGGGTTCCTTTGAGGTGAAACTTCTTTGGAAAAGCTAGTTAAGTGGTTTTGGACCTATGTAAATGGTTCCAAAATGTTAGGTTGCGTTTGGCGGCAAATAGTATTGGGTTTTGGTCAAAAAGTTGCTAAAATAGTATTGGGTGTCCAAAATCTCCATACGGAGTTGGAGTGAGATAAAATTGGTGTATATGGATAGATTGTGACAATATTGACTTGTAGGAGTTAGAATCAAGTTAATCAGAGGTCGGAGCATAAAGTTCTATGCCCCAGAAGTTGAACTTTTGCTGATGTGGTATCAACAAGGGGGTCTCGCGACGCTAGGAAGATAGACAGAGACACAATGGGCACCAGAGCCACGGTGGTACTATAGCAGCCGCAGCCCCAACCCAGTTTCTGATGTCCCTTGGCTTTTCTTCCACTATTCAGAAGTTTGGAGAGTAATTGTGAGATGTTTGGGCTATGTTTGATTGGCTGTTAAAGTGTTTGGTCATGTCATGAGGTGTTTGGGAGTATGGTGTTACACAAAATACTAAGATTCTCCATCATCTGCAATAAACAAGAACCATACAAAATGTCAAACTAACTAAAGAATATACAAACTACCTATTAACCACATAAATACACATGAGATGGGGGTGCTTGCCTTAATTGTTTCCATTGAATTGAAACAACTACTTCCCATCTCCAATTCAACATGCTTCTTTGGACAAAAACCATATGGGAAGCTTGTCAAAGGATATCTCGACCATTTCATCACTTTTAAACTGATAGGAAGATATTTTAGGGCCTTAGAAAATTTCAAGTTCTTCAAAATAAGAATTGAGAGTTTCATATTCTTAAAGGCTTCTCCATCCCAAATTACTTCTATCATTTTTGACAAATCGTCTGAAATAATGATGTTAACTTTATCTAAATGCTTTTAAGCCATAAAACAAAACAAATCACAAATATTATATTAGGAATTTGAGAGATATATATATAATGGCAAATTCAAAACTTTTATGTCACATATTTGAATTAATGACGTGCATTTTCGAAGTTTCGATGTTAATTACAGAAAATTTTAGATATCATCAAAAAAAGAAACAGTCTTAGTCAAAATTGATGCAGTATTAATGAATGAGCAAACAAATTCTATAATAAAAAAGTAATATATTATTAGCTAAATATCTTTCAAATATCTTTTTTCTTGGTTTTTCTATTTTTCTGAAAGATCACTTGTCATATTTTAACTCAATATCATAGAAAACGTTCCTCATTATAATTTAAATTTTGTGTTAATTTTACAGCCAATAAAAATAAAATCATAAAATAAACCCAGATAACATTAAATATCATAAAACAAATACAGAAAAAATATTTTCCTACTCAAAATTAAAAACACGCAGTTACAAACACATTCTATAAACCAATCAAGTCACGCATTTTGTACTCAAGTCTTTTTTTTTTCCTCTTTTTTCTTTTGTTAATTAATTTTCTCTAAGCACACTCCATTTTTCCTAGTCATTGATTCTCTCCTGTGGGAACCCCCGCCACAGTCTTGTAATGGCAGGTTTCAATTTTTTTAATTGTTTTTAAAAAATAAATATCATAGATGAAGAAATATGCCTTTTAGAATCATGAAGTCATATTTTTTAAGCAGTTTTTATCCTTATAATGCTACAAGGATAAAAACAACTAAGGAGACATATAGAAGTAGATAAAAAGATATTAAAAGGATAAAAACAATAAAAATACTTGACAACAATACTCTAAAAAAATCATATTTATTTTCAAAAAACTAAATAAAAATTTGAAAAGGTCCTGCTGAGGCAGGTGAAGTCTCCATATAAAAGACCCAAATTCATTTGAATTATAAGTCATTATTTGGTTACAAGTAAGGAGAATGATTCTTTTTTGCATTGCACTTGAGATGTGAAATATATATATATACACTATATTGTTATAATCATTACTTAATAATAACTATTTTTATTACTCTTTTTATTTATATATATATATATGACATTTCATATTTAAAAAGTCATTATTTTTTTATATTTCATTTCAAGCATTCACATTTATACTAAACACCGGGAATATCAACGCAAAACTCATTAATGATGATGCCACCAAGAAATTGTGAAAAAAAAAATAATAAAATCATAAGGCAAAATGGCTGGTAATCCAAACTAGACTTACATACTTACAATATTTTCTTTTAAAACATGAACAATATCTTGATTCAACCATAATCTATTACGTTTTCCTAGCTCTTTTGGTGACTTTTGAAAAACAATTTCTCTTCCTATATCTTTTATTAAATCATGCATTTTAATACAATTGTCATATCCAGAATCATTCTCAATCTTTATGAGACATTTGTCTACCAAAACTCTAATACCATTAGTTGGATCAAATCCATGAACATTTTCCACCATATCTTTGACATATTTCAATTCACTTCCTTGAAAGAAACAAGCAATATCAAGGAAAATTTCCTTTTCAACTTCTTTTAAGCCATCATAGCTTACTTTCAATTTTTGTTGAATGTCTTCATTAGGAATTCTTTTATATACATCTAATGTAGATTCCCACTCATTTATATTCATATCAAAGAAGTGAGAGCCTATGACTTCAAGAGCAAGTGGAAGGCCTTGGACATAATGTAGTACATGATTCAAAACATTTTCGTAACATGAATCAAATTTCTTGTTTCTAAAGGCATTCCAACTTAACAATTCAAGAGATTCTTCATCATTGAATCCATCCATTTCATATATTTTTTAAACCCCATGTCTTGACAACAACTTTTTATCCATTGTAGTTATGATGATTCTACTCCCAGAACCAAACCAATCACACCCATCAGCTAATTTTTCTAATTGTTCTTGTTTGACAACATCATCAAGAATCAATTAAACCTTCTTTTGTCCAAGTCTCCTTTTTATTATAGGAACTCCTTCATTAACATCATATATTTTGATGTTCACTCTTACAGTGCTTGAAAGCATTCTCTCTTGCACATGTTCTAGGCCAAATTTCCTTGAGTTTCCTTCAATATCATGGAGAAAGCACACACCTTCAAAATTATCAGCTATTGAGTTGTATACAGCATGTGTTAGTGTTGTTTTACCTATTCCCCCAATTCCACAAATTCCTACCATGTTGACATCTTCATTTGATCCAAGTTGTAGTAGAGAGTTTATTTTTTGCACTCGTGAGTCTAATCCAACAGGATATTTAGCAATATGTAAAGGAACCCTATTAATTTTGCTAGAGATCTCTTCAACAATCCTTTCTATGAACTTATATTCATATTGGCCATGCCTGACAAGTTATAAAAACTCATGACGTGTCAAGCTACATTCATCTCATTCAAATTTCATATGCAAGACAATTGTATTAATCTTCTTATAATCTAATATGAAGCAAAATGTAGGAAAAAAATACAAGAAAAAAGAGGTAAAAGTTATGAATTACCTGGGAGTAAAATGTAAACCGGATAAATTAGCTGCTTTATGTAATGCGAACTTCCAACCTTGAATCATTTTCCCATTAGCCTTGAAGTTATTTTTATGCATAGCCAACGCTTCTTCATATTTCCCCTTTTGATGCCGAACATCTGAAGGTAATACATCATAAAAAAATTGGCCATACTAGCCGGCCCTTTCCCATGATACATTGAAGGATCTTGACAAGTTCGTGAAGGCAAAATGTTGAGGATGAATAAATAGCAGAGAACACAATAATGGCCATCTAGATTCTTCGATTGCTCTGAGAAGTATGGGCGTAATTTCATCTCCTTTACTTAATTCCTCATCATCGATGAAAGTCCGAATACCTTTTTGAGTTAGGGCATTATGAAGATGTCCTGTGAAGTAGTGGTGAGTATCTTCACCTCTAAAATTGATAAAGACATTGTAAGTCTACTGATTATTGAGGGAAGAAGAGGTTGATGCTTGCCCCGCCATGATGGCCAATGGTGGAAGAAAGAAAGAAAGATCCCAAAGTTAATTTATAATGAAAAATGATGATGATTGATTTTTGTAACACATTACTCCCAAACACCTGCTCTCTTAACCAAAAACTTTAAAAATGAACTAAACACAACCCAAACATCTTGCATATACCTTCTAACACATCAGAGCTGTAACATCCATAAATTTCCATATATGATTTTTAATACAGTTTATGTTTAGAATATGAGGAATGAAGATATACACTGAATAAAGATATACAATGAATTATGATTTCAATAAGTTACATTGAATTCTAATGAGCATACATTGAATGAAGATATACAATGAATAGTAGTTTCAATGAGTTACATTGAATTCTGATGAGCATACAATGAATAGAGGTATATAATAAATAGTAGTTTCAATGAGTTACATTGAATTCTGATAAGTATACACTGAATGAAGGTATACAATAAATAGTGATTTTAATGAGTTACATTGAATTCTGATGAGTATACACTGAATGAATGTATATAATAAATAGTGGTTTCAATGAGTTACATTGAATTCTGATGAGTATACACTGAATGAAGGTATACAATAAATAGTGGTTTCAATGAGTTACATTGAATTCTTATAAGTATACATTGAATGAAGATATACAATGAATAGTGGTTTTAATGAGTTACATTAAATTATGATGAATAAACATTGAATAAAAGTACACAATGAATTGATGTCACTTGTTGGTCAAGACATCAACACCATAAATACCCCTCCCATTTCTTCATTTCAACATATCACTAGTTGAGAGTGAGAGTTGGGAGTAAGTGAGAGAAAGAGAAAGCTGAGGGAGAGAAAGAGAGTGTGAGTGAAAGAGAAGGAAAAGAAAGAAAAGTTAGCTTCAAGTAAGGTACTTAAAAAATTCAAGAAGGAAGACAAGTTGCTTAGCTCGGGATACTTTTCGGTGGAGGTAGTATATTATTTATTTCATGCATTTTCTGTGAATTAATTCTGGATATTATGTGACATTATTGGATGAGTTGTTTCAATATAAATGTTTTGAAATGCTATGGATGTCTAGTATTAAGAGGAAACTCTATTGAATATTTTTATATATGCATGAAATATGGGTTATTTGGTTGTTTGTATAACTACCTGATTATGAGCATAATTTGTATGAATGAATATATATACTACTGAGATTTTCCCAAATCTCACACCAAATGACTAACAATGTTAGGGCTAAGCACAAGCAAAAGCAAAGGCAAGGAGGTGATTAAGTAAGAAGAAGCAGGCTAGAAGATATTATTTTATATTAGAATAAATATATTGAATTATGTTGATATGTTCAGGAACAATAGTCAGATAATTACAGTATGATTGGCTTGATTTTTATTAAAAAATATAAGCTTTTAGTTAAGTTGTTGTCTTCTGAGCAACCTAATTTTGATAAGTTTAAGGGTTTAATTGTTCTAGGTTTTTAATTCTTTCCGCTAAATATATAAAATATGATTAAAAGCCTAGTAAAATAAGGTGTTACATTTTTTGTATCAAAGCAAAGATCTGGGCAAATCTTTGCAATGAGAGAGGAAAGTAATCCTCTTAGTTAGAGTTTTCCCTTGAATATAAGATATATTTCCTTTAGGAAATCTGGTCTAAGATTGTTTCAGTGGAATATGAGATTAGTTTTAAGGATAGCTTATGATAGTTGCTGGATTAGTTGAGGATATTTTACAAAGTGCATTATCCTTATGTTTTGAATCTTTTTAGAGTTTGATTGTAGTTAGATCCTATTAGTAAAGAGATGATATAGGATCACAGAGGATCCTAGTAAGGCTAAGAGATTACAGCAGATTTCATGGTCGCAGTAGACCAATTGTGAGGTTATAATAGGCCTCTAAAGAGTATGAGATGATGATAAAGATTGATGAGCCCTATAGTTCTAATAGTTCTCTGAAAAAGGATGGCCTAGGATAATTTTATAAAGATATAAAACCTCATTAATCTGCAGCTAGTATGAATATTTACCTAAGGCTTTTCTCTAATGCCAAGCCACTGGCTAGAATATAGCTTAGAGACGTGATGGTAGGTTGCTGATGAGTATAAAAGCAAGTATCCTACCTAGAAAATGAGATAAGTGGCAAGATATTTTTAGTAATGAATGTAAGAGGCCAATAAGGAATAAATGATAGTTATGAAAAGAATCAATGGGGGAAACTAATAAGATAAGTTAAAAAAAAAAAGATGAGTATTACCCAAAGTGCAGGAATTTGACCTAAGCCTAATCAAGATCCTATAAGGGATGACATAGGATCCAACAAAACTTTCCAGTAATAACAGCCATATAGTAGTCATTAAATGAAAAGATTGCCTGAATCCAGGAAGCGACCCATAGTACTAGTCCCTTCAAGTATAGTCCTACTAAGAGTAAGAAAGCACACCTCTAGGGAAGAGGTAGGTCAGTTCATGAATTATAATAAGCAAGTTTGGGCTAACTGTATTATTTGGATTAAGCAGGTAGCTTTCTCGAACTAAACCAAGGATTCCAAATCCAAAGGATTGTTAAAGCTATGTACAATAAATATCATGATGGATATGGGAAGATATGTTTAATTCTAGATGTCCTTGGTATGGTACTAGAAGTCAAAGAGATTCTTAGAAGGGCATTAGGATTATAAGCTCCCTGCAAGTGAATGGGTTGAGCTAGTACTTGATGCCATATCGGGTCAAGAGTTCTGAAATCATATCAAGAAGTTTCCCTCAAGGTTGAGTGTTTCACACTCTAAAAGATTATGTCATTGCCTAAACACTCCAAGTAGAATGCTATCATGAAAAAGGTTGAGATAGTAGAAGTCTCTGATAAGGATCTAAAGGAAGATCGATAGAGATAATTAATAGAAATACTAGATTTGACAATAGTACTTGATCCCTATAAGCTAGTGTCATGACAATAAGCATGAATAAAGTATAATAGTATATATGTAGCAAGACACTGACTTAAGGATAGTAAAAGAAAGAGACTAGGGGTCGAGGCATGATGATGTATCATGACCAGTAAGGATATAATAAAAGTAGTAGTTAATGTAATTATGGAGTTCAAGTTGTTATCAATTGCAATTGTTAATTGCAAGGAAAAAGTTATTAAGATACGAAGAGGTGTTCAACAAAGGCTGACGATACAAGTATAAACCTCTCAAATGACTCTAATAGCAGTAAATGAATGTACTCCCAATCTAGATCCCTTGCAAGTGATTCTTAATCATTAGGGATTTGTTGTAGTAAACCATTGAGTAGCTATAATAGATAGTTAATGTTCCAAGACAATAAGGGAAAAGGTAGAGTCCTTAAGGTTCCTGCCTAAACCACAACAACCTCAAGTAAATTAGTAGGTTCTACAGGATAAGCTGGAAGGCAATCAGATGAGTTCACTAACCATCAACATGTGGTTGTACAGTTTAGAAAGTATTAGCTTCCATCTGTTAATGCTAAGTCGGACGTGCAAGTTGCCAAAAAGTAGATTGTGAGTCCTGCAAGGATTTCCAAGATAATGGGCTGCACATCGAAAATGGAAGCCTAATGCTAAAAGAGGCTGACCAATGGTGGCAAAATATGAAATAAGGTAATCAGGTAAAGGGAACTTTATTGACTTGGGAAGTATTATAAGAACAGTTTTACAAAAAGTATTTTCCCTAGTCTGTAAGAGAAAGTGGAATTATAAGGATCTGCTAAGATGTGAATGTGTCAGTCATTGAATATGTAGCAAGGTACAATCAATTGACTTGATACCTAATCTTCCTTCAATAGTATGTTGATAAGTGATGGAGGATAGAGAAACTAGAAAAGGCCTTGAAGCTAGCCATAATAGAAAAGTTGCCCCGATGCAGCTTTAGACTTTTAGTTCAATAATTAAAGTGAACTAAATTACTAAAAATAGTTTGAGTCACAAGCATGTACTCTAGCACCTTCGGTCAATATGATAAGAAGCCACGGAATAACAGGAGATTCAAGAAACAAGGCAATAAGCACAGTGAAGACAATTGAGTAAGCCATCTCTTATTTTTAAGAATGCAGAAAGACTCGTAGCAGAAAGCTACACTTAGCAATGAAAAATGTGTGCTTCAAGTGTAAAGAGTCAGGATATTATACCCGTGATAGTACTATGGAGGTGGCCAACTCTAGACTATAAGGACAGGAAAAAGTCTTTGTGCTAATCTCAGTATGAGGTCCATATGTCACCTGACCTTAGTAAAGGTATGATTCAGGTGCAAGCTGAATCCTGTAGCTATGTTAAGAAGTTGGATATGGAAGTTACTATTATATAAGTTATATGGGCATGTCTTGATGAGAAATAAGGCTATAATCTCCATTATCTAACTAAATAAGCACTGCAGCAATAAGAAAAAATTGTATGCCTTTTTTCTAGTAGTAATGTGAGCATTAGCATGAATTAGCTTTTTATAGATAATCTCCTTCTAGATTATAAGAACAAGATAATGATATTGCCTACCCCTTGAAGATGTTCCATGTGTTGAGGTTAAGTTACATGTTATTTTGGATGGCTCAAGCTAAGAAATGCTTGAAAGATGATGTAAAGAACAGACATAAAAGTTTGATAAGGATTCAATGATTCAATGCCTCTATAATGAAAAGTTAGTAATGGATTTGTGATGCTTATGACATGAGGTATGAATCTAAGGTATAAAGTATTAGCCTAAGGTGAAAATAGTAGCAAGCACTTAGAGAACTATGAAACCTTGAGATAGTGGATTGCTGAGCTTAGTTTGAAATCTAGCAAAAAGAAAGTTCTTAGCCGAAAGATCTCACAATGAATGAAATCTTCCATTAGTTGCCAAGGAGATGAAAAAGGGAGGTAACTCTTGGGAAGAAGCCCAATTGAGCAAAGAGATGAAATCTTCCATATGATTAAAGCAACCGAGGCAAGGCAGATGAGAGGTAGCTCTTGGGGAGAAGCCCAATTGAGTAAAGAGATGAAATCCTCCATCAGATAAGTTACTAAGGCAAAGTAATGGAAAGTGGCTCTTGGGGTAATGCCCAATTGAGTAAGAATGAGTAATGGTGAGAGGTCGAGACTAGATCCTAACTAGGCTAGCAAGAGACTTTCGAAAGGTAGAAAAGTTTTCCTTAACCTGCTAAACTACTGATTGACCTTGGCTGAATAGCTAAGAAAAGTTATGTATGAGAACAGACATAGTAGTAATATTGAAGAGCAAAGAGTGAATAACTGTTGCCTTAATATTATTTAGACCCCGACTCATAAAGAACCAAACGATCTTAAAGGCTATGATAGGAGGAGTAGAGTACAAGGTTCAGGGGTATGTTTATATGTAAAGGCATAGTGGTAAGATGAATCTCTAAGCTAGCACAGGCTAAAGTAAAAAGAAGTAGTAGGAGTATTGGGATTGAATGTCCTAGAGTTAAAAGCAGTAAATTACCCAGATGTCACACAGATGAGTTATGGCTTAAAAGGAAGCCCAATGCCGCATTCTCTAAGTCCAAGAATGGCAAAAGTGCAGCAGTACCCCTCAACACTTTACAGTTAAGCGTGGTGAGGGAAATTGTATGATGAGTAACCTATTGAGAAGTATTAAAAAGTAAGAAAGATGTGCTGATAGTTAAAAATTGGTCACTATGAATCAGGATAATACCAATTAGTCATACTAAGGGTTCTATTAGGCTACATGGATAAAAGTATGAGCAATTTATTGTGATTCTCTGGGATGATGTGTTAAAAGTACTCTAAATATTTAGAGGAGCATGAAAGACAACTGAGAATTTTTGAAATATAATTAAAGAAAAAACTTGCTGAACTTAATAGATGGGAGCTGGGCTCCAAGAAGTAAGGTTAGTAGGTTACAGAATCTCCCATATGAATTGTAATAGATCCTAGTAAAGCAAGTAAAGTTATGAAATAGGAGAGACCGAACACTAATAGAGACGAAAGGTCTCTGAGTTTAGCAAGAAGTTCTGAAAAAAAAATTTCTCTTGTCTTGCCGCTTAGTTAGAAGAGAAAGCTTTTGTGGGAAATGGATTATGAAATGAGTTTTTATGAGCTAAAGAAGTTAAACTTCCTCCCCTGAGATAATTAATCATGATCCAATAATGACCCTAAGGGTCTATAATGATAAAAGTAAGTGTTGGATCATGGTACGAGTAATGTAACAGGGTTGAGTGGTAGGTAATAGCCAAAGTTTTATATGATAATTTTTATGAAAAGCCTGTTTCCACTTATAGCAGCTGTAAGTAATGCTTTCAAGAAGTAGAGTGACTAAAAGTTGTTATAGCTAGCATAAGTTATCTATGGTATTACCATAGAAGTGTTTGAGATCACAATACCCTCAAGTAATTATGAGATAAAAGAAAAGTTAAACTTGAGGTACAGAAAGTAGAATAAAAAGAAAGATGCAAGTGTCATCTAGACAAAGCTGATGAAATGAGCTTATACCTTAGTAGAAAGATTATTCATGTAGATAGCCTAAAGTTATGAAAGAAGAGAAATGAATGATGTCTGGTGCCAATGAAGAGAGTATAGTATGAACAAGATAAGATAAAGTTATGGAAGTAAGAATGAGGATGTTATGAATAGAAATTTCCTATACCCCTAAAGTAAAGATAGTTTATGATGTCCTCATAATTCCCAATTCAAAAAGTATGAACCAGACCTTTCAAATGACATAAATAAGTAAGATACCAGAGTAAAATATTGACTAATAAGTCAAACAAGTAAGAAGTAAAAGTATTTCTCTGGTAAAAAAAATGGTATGGAAAATTGGGACATAAGAGGTACTAAGGTATGTTTTAAATTTCAACGACGAAATTTTGTTTAAGGGGGATAGAAATGTAACATCCATAAATTTCCATATATGATTTTTAATACGGTTTATGTTTAGAATATGAGGAATGAAGATATACACTAATAAAGATATACAATGAATTATGATTTCAATAAGTTACATTGAATTCTAATGAGCATACACTGAATGAAGATATACAATGAATAGTAGTTTCTGTTAGCAAGGCTGACTTCCCAAGAGGGGGGGTGAATTGGGAAGATTGAAAATTTTCTGCACAAGGTGAGGTAAGTGGAGATATCACAGTATAATGAAAATAATGCGTAAAACAGAGCAAGCTGAAAAGTGAAGATAGGGAGAAGAAAACTCAGTAATTTATCCTGGTTCAGTCTTTCCACTTGACCTACATCCAGTCCCCAAGACACCTCTTGAGATTTATCCACTATACAGCAAGAATTTCAATGGGCTTCTTGCTAAGGCCACAGTACAACGAGTATGCTCTGTTTCTGAGCTCTCTCAAACTCTCCAAGCACTTTCACTGTGTGCTTCTCAATCCCCTTGTGAATACCCCTCACAAGTAAATCTATCTTCCAGATGAAGAGTAGATTGATTACAATGAAATAACTCTCTTGAAAAGAGTAGATATGAAAGTTTAAGTACAAGTTTAGAAGTTGAGAGGGTAAAAGCTTTTGAGAAGAAGATTTAGCAGAAATTCGGTATATACAAGTTTGATTCGTTACCCACAACTTCAAATGATGTTGTATTTATAGATTTAGGTCTCAAATATCCGTTAGAGACTAAATCTATCCGTTGGGGAAGTTATCCAACGGTTACTCTGAAAAACTATCCGTTTACCAACCGCATTTAATGTTTCTGACATACTGAAATTCGAATTTTGGTTGGCCAACAGACGAATTTCGAGGGAACCGAAGGTTAAAGCTTCCAACGTTAAAATGCGAAGTTCGTCTGTCCATAGAGTGAAATTCGAATTTTGAAACTTATAAAATATTTTCACAATGTGACATACGAATTTTTAAGAAGAAAGTTTTTCTGTTAAGTGTGAACAGTGTTTTCAATTTGCTACAGTGCCCTCGAAATTCGAATTTTGAAAGTCCAAAATTCGTCTGTCCATAGAACGTCCAAACAGGCACAGTAGTTCACTTTCTTTGAAATTCGAATTTTGACAGAGTGAAATTCGTCTGTCAGAGACCAGTTTTGAGACTTAAATCATTCTTGATCTCAGATGAACTTTATCAAACTTTCAGACGAATTTCTTCTATTTTCTCAAGTTTTGTTTTGTCTGAAATTCGAATTTTTAAAGAGTGAAATTCGAATGTCACAAAGTAGCTTCTTTAACTCAGATGAAAATTCGAATGTTGCCAAGTTAAAGTTCGTCTGTCAGAGAGCATTTTTCAAACTTAGTTTCTTTTTGATTTCAGATAAACTTTAGCAAAGTTTCAGACGAATTTCTTTGGTTTTCATAAATTGCATTTTGTCTGAAATTCGAATTTTGAAACTGTGAAGTTCGTCTGTCACCAGAAAGGCTTCTTTCAGACTAGATGAAAATTCGAATTTTGAACCACCAAAATTCGTCTGACAGAGAGCCATCTCTTCAGACTTAATCAGTTTTAGCTCGAAATTCGAATTTCCAAAGGCAAAGTTCGAATTTCTAACTTGACAGTTTAGTTTAAACTTTTAACCTTCGTCTGTTTGTGGATGTTTTTCAAATATTCAAGGATTTAACATAAAATCAAAGTTTGAAAACATCTTTTCTTCAAATCAAAACTTTTTACCCAATCATAACAAAAACTAAAGATCCTACAAGAGATCTAACAGCAAATACTCAGAAAATCTTCACTTGGAACAGCTTTGATCTCCTTTGATATCTTCAATCCAAGATCTTGAGTGTTGGTTTAAAATCATCAAAACTCTTTCATCAACATTCTCCCCCTTTTTGATGATGACAAAACAACTCACAAACTGGATTAGTACTTGGGTTTGCTTTCATAAGCTCCCCCTCAACATATGCATAAGATATCAAAATAACAGATTAAGTGAAGAGATTTAACGCCCAAAATATTGCAATCAAGAACATACTATATATCACCAAACTATTGTAATACAAATTCCAATTAAAGAGTAGTTCTTAAAATCAAACAACCAAATACAAAACACCCAAATAAAACAAGATACAACAAGAATAATCAGCCTAAGATCTAAGTCATCACTTCTTCTTTGGCTTCTTGCTGTAAGTCTTTCCTTTTCCAGATGGCTCAGCAGATTTTCCAGCTTGCTTGGTCCCAGTTTGCTTCCCAGTTTGCTTTATCTTCTCCCCCTTTTTGGCATCATCAGGAAGTCCAACAAAGTCCATTGGAGGAGGTATCTGAGTGATAGGAACAGCACGAAGGGGGACAGGAGCAAAAGGAATCTCTGGCTGAACTGGTGCAGGGGGCTCAGCAGGCTCTTCATCAGAATCATCAGAGACCTTAAGCAGTTCTTGCATTTCCTGCCTGGAAAGAGCTAGCCGAGCTCTCTGTTCTTCTGACAGCCCATAATTAGCAAGAGAAGGAGAGGCTGGTGCAGGAGGAGAAAACATTTCTTCAAGCCTTCTCCTTTGAGCTAGCAGAAGGGCATTGTGAGCAATAGCAGCAAAATCAATAACAGGCACAATGCTCCTTTCCTTATTGAGTGTAGATTGCAGAAATGGTGAAGCAGAAATGGATGCCACCAGCTGCTCAACTTGCTCAGACTCTTGGGTGGAAAGAATAGAGTCCTGAGCAACTGCTTCACTCTTCTCAATGGGGCTTGTTTCCTGCAGACCCTCTTCCTCCATGCCATAGTCCAAGGGTGGACCAGGACTTGGTGTTTTCATAGCACCATCACCATCCATATCAGTATCATGGTCAGAGGAGGCAATCTCAAAGGGACTTGGAGGCACAGGGGATGGAGACAGAGTAGGCTCAGGGACACCAGGCTGAGGTGGAGCTGAAGTGGTAGGAATTGCATTTCTTATCTCTTCATATGCATCAGCCACCACCTTCATATTCACTGCCAACTGATGGATCTGATCTTGTAGATGAGCAAATTTGGCATTTTGCTCATCTTTAATGCTGAGAATGAGTGTTGACAGACTGTCAAACAACTCAGTGATCTTAGTTGGCTTGGCTCGTGAGGAGGGAGTGGAAGGAGGGTGAGTAGGCCTGGATGGAGATGGAAAAGGCTGAGAAGGCTGAGGTAAGGATCTTTCAGGGGCCTCAGAAGTGCCTTCTTGTTGGAGGGATGCATCAGGGACAAAGAACAGGTCTTCAGTTTTTCCTGCTCCCTTTCCAACCCATCGTCCTTCATCTTTCTCAATGCCCATTCTTTGCAGTTCCTCCTCCTTGAATGCCTCAGTGAGTTTCCCTTTCCCTTTCTCAATGTGCTGAATCCTAGCATGCTGCAGGATTCTTGAAACAATTGCAGCATAGGGGAGTGTGGAATCCTTCCTCTGATCCCTTGCCTTTATCATTCGCTGAAGGATGATATGACCCATATTGATCAGCTTCCCACGAATGATAGCAGTCATCACATGAGCCTCTGCCCTTGTTATCAAATTGAAGCTTCCACCCTTGTTGAATATGATCCTGGACACTATGTAGTGCAAGATCCTTACTTGTACACTGAGGTCTGTGGGCTTCAACAAATTTATTGTGGGCCTATTCTCCCTTCTTCTGAATAAGGTGTCCAAGATAGTGCTCTCCTTGTAGTACAGAAAGGATCCACCTTCTTCATCTGCTGTGCTTGCCTCATCCATATACCCAGAGGCTGTTAAGTCAACTTTTAGCCCATCTTGTCCTGGGATTTCCAATACCTCATTGAAGGTTTCATCAGCAAGCCAAATGGTCCTTGATCTCAAGGTGACCTCCCATTTCCTTTTCTTGCTGTTATATTTAAGAGAGGCATACCAAGTCTTCACTACCTCATCATCATATTTTTCAGCAATTTCCAACAGATTTTTATATTTTATCAACCATATTGCAGCATCAAAGTTGTTGGATATCAGAAATTGTTCCATATTTACACAGTGAGGCTTGATTACCTTTTTGTTTGAAAACTTGGTAGTGTACTCTTCTTGAATCTCAGGAGTGCTCCACAGTGGCAGTGTAGTCAATTCAAACTCTCCAGATTCAGTAGAAGAAAAGGAAGCTACAGCAGCAGTATCAGCCGAAGGAACTGCAGATTTTGAAGATGAGGGCCCAGCTTTCTGAGATTCTGACTTGGATGATGATTTTTGACGTTTGGAAGGAGTAGCTTTACCGGGTTCGGCCTTTCTCTTGGATTTCTCTCCTTCCTTTGTAGCATATTGAGATTTGACCGTCCTCTTAGGCCGAGTTCCAGCTTGTCCTGTTCCAGGAATCTTCACTCTCGCCATTTCTTGGTTGAATGATGCAGAATGTGGCTGAGAATGGGTTTATATGATGCGAAAGGAAGTTTAATCGGTGGAAAAAGACGGTTTTTGGACAGAAGTTAAGAGGATTGAAGAGAGAATCAGAACAGACTTAGAGAGGTTACAAATAGGGTTGCGTCTGTTCTGTGGAAAACTGACGCATTTAACGTGTGTAACCGTCTGACAGACGAATTTTGAGAGGTCAAAATTTGAACTTCGGGCAGTTACAAGTTAAACCGTTCAGCACAGCTTACTGACCGACGAATTTTCATCTTGAAAGTTCGTCTGACAGTGGCTTGAAACAAACAATACAAGCACATCAGACGAATTTTGTTCCAACAAAATTCGAATGTTGAAAAGAAAAAGGCAGACAATAATCAAATCAACAGTCAATAGACGAATTAAGCATTCAGAACTTCATCTTTCAGTGATACAACCAACAAGAACATAAGTCAACAGACGAATTTTGAACTGAAACTTCGAATTTTTCAACTTTTATAAATATTGTCCAACATTAGTATGTTAAGAAGTAATAATTCGTATAGTAGTGATGGACAATCATAACTTTGAAATTTTTGTTTTTGAAAATTCGAACTTTCAAGCTTCAACAGACGAATTTCGAGGCATTACCAAGAACTGTTCAAGGCATAACAGACCAAAGTTCGTCTGTTGATCAACCAAAATTCGAATGTTGACCATGTTGATCAGTTCAAAAACACAGATTATCAATGAAATTCATCTAGCAATCAAACATCATACAAATTTCAACTTTAAAAACTTACAGAATGGATCCAGAACTCAGAATAATTATCATTCTCTTCATTTTCTGGTTGTTCCAATCTGGAGTGCTCCAATCTTTCAAACTTTTAGCCATTGATTTTCACAAGGAGCACCTGAAACTATACTAAAACATACTCCGATGCTCAAGTTAGAATTTATTCTAATATTAAAAGTTCTAAAGACAGACTTGCACAGAAATGACTTACAATTCATTGGGATTTACCATTCCCAATTCTCTCCTTATTTTGCAGTGTCTGTCTTCTGATAGAGGCTTTGTGAGTATATCAGCAACTTGATCCTCTGTTGGGATGTACTCCAATCTAACTTCTCCTTTCAGAACGTGATCTCTTATGAAGTGGTGCCTAACTTCAATATGTTTAGTCCTCGAATGCATGACAGGATTCTTGGTGATATTTATAGCACTTTGGTTGTCACACATAATTGGTGTCTCTTTCATTTTAACCTCAAGATCTTCAAGCTGCTGTTTCATCCAGATGACTTGGGCACAACAGCTTCCAGCTGCAACATACTCAGCTTCTGCAGTGGATAAGGCCACACTGTTTTGCTTTTTGCTGAACCATGAGACCAGGGATCCTCCAAGAAACTGACAGGTTCCACTTGTGCTTTTTCTGTCAGTTTTGGATCCTGCAAAATCAGCATCAGTGTATCCTTTGAGATCTTCTCCATTGCTTTTTGGATACCAAAGACCCATCTGTGATGTTCCAATAAGATATCTAAAAATTCTTTTCACAGCTGTTGCATGGGTTTCTTTGGGGCATGATTGGAACCTTGCACACATGCAGACACTGAACATAATGTCAGGTCTGCTGGCAGTTAGGTACAGCAGAGATCCGATCATTCTTCTGTACTGAGTAATGTCAAACATCTTCCCATTCTCATCCATGTCCAGTTTGGTTGCAGTAGCCATAGGTGTTCCCATTGGCTTGGCATTCTCCATACCAAACTTCTTTAGCAGCTCCTTCAGATACTTGGATTGACTCAGAAAGATACCATCACCAAGCTGTTTGATTTGCAGTCCAAGGAAGAAGTTGAGTTCACCCATCATTGACATCTCGAATTCTCCCTGCATTAACTTAGAAAATTCCTTGCAAAGAACCTCATTAGTAGCACCAAAAATAATATCATCAACATAGATTTGAACAATTAGTAAATCTTTATTTTCTTTCTTAGTGAATAAGGTTGTGTCAACTTTGCCTCTGTTAAACCCCTTTTCAGTTAGAAAATTGCTCAGTCTCTCATACCATGCTCTAGGGGCCTGTTTTAAACCATAGAGAGCTTTCTTCAGTTTATAAACATGGTTTGGTTTTGTAGAGTCCTCAAAACCTGGAGGTTGATCAACATAAACCTCTTCCATGATATATCCATTCAGAAAAGCACTTTTTACATCCATTTGATATAATAAAATATTTTTCATGCATGCATATGCCAGTAGTATTCTTATAGCTTCTAATCTAGCTACTGGTGCAAAAGTTTCTTCAAAATCAATACCTTCTTCTTGATTATACCCTTTAGCAACTAGTCTAGCTTTATTTCTGATTATTGTTCCAGATTCATCAAGTTTATTTCTGAAAACCCATTTGGTACCAATAACAGGATGATTTTTGGGTCTAGACACTAAATCCCAAACTTGATTTCTTTCAAATTGATTTAATTCATCTTGCATAGCCAAAGTCCAGTAATCATCAGTTAAGGCCTCTTCAGTACATTTGGGTTCTATTTGTGAAATGAAAGCACAGTTGAGCATCTGTTCTCTTAACTGTTTTCTGGTTTTGACTCTCTCTAGAACATTCCCTATTACTTGATCAACAGGATGATTCCTTTGATATCTCCAAGCTCTAGGAAGTTCTTGAGATGTTTCCTCATTGTTTTCTTCATCAAACTCTTGCTCCTGGATATCTTCCTCTATATTAACAGATTCAGATATCTTTGGAGGTTCAGTTTTACTCTTATCAGAAATTCCTAGTTTTTCAAAATTGAAAGTAAGATCATCCTCATTGATAGTATGTTTTGAAACAGTTTCATTTTCAATGAAAACCACATGTACAGATTCTTCTATTACATTTGATCTTTTATTATAAATTCTATATGCCTTACTCCTACTTGAATAACCCAGAAATATACCTTCATCGGATTTGGCATCAAATTTACCTAGATTTTCTTTACCATTGTTGTGAATGAAGCATTTGCACCCGAACACATGGAGGTGTGACAGATTTGGCTTTCTTCCCTTGTACAGCTCATATGGAGTCTTCCCAAGGATTGGTCTGATGTAAGCTCTGTTTATGATGTAACTTGCTGTATTTACTGCATCAGCCCAGAATACTTGGGAGAGTTCCTTCTCATTTAGCATAGCTCTGGCCATCTCCCCAATAGTTCTATTCTTCCTTTCTACTACTCCATTTTGTTGAGGAGTCCTTGGTGCTGAGAAGTTGTGATCAATCCCATGCTCATTGCAGTACTCCAGGAAGTATGCATTTTCAAATTCTCCTCCATGGTCTGACCTGATAGACACAATAGAAATACCTTTCTCATTTTGCACTTTCTTGGCTAAGGTTGCAAATGCATCAAAGGTATCACTTTTGGAGGAAAGAAATAATGTCCAGGTAAATCTAGAATAATCATCAACAATTACAAGCACATACAGATTACCACCAAGACTTTTCACCCTAGATGGTCCAATTAAGTCCATATGCAACAATTCAAGTGGTCTAGTTGTGGTAACTACATTTTTAGATTTAAATGATGATTTGGTTTGTTTTCCTCTTAAGCATGCATCACATTCTTTATCCTTTTCAAAAGATATTTTTGGTAGACCAATTACTAGCTCATTTTTAATCAGTTTAGACAGTTGATTCATGTTCACATGAGCTAATCTTCTATGCCATAGCCAACTATCATTATTCTGACTAATTAAGCATACAGAATCTAAGGGAGGAAGTTCATCAAGATCAATAGTATAGCAGTTACCATCCCTTTGAGCTTTGAGGATAACTTTGTGATCACTTTTTCTGATGACCAGGCAAAACTTTGAGTCAAACAGCACCCAGTTTCCTTTGTCACAGGTCTGACTCACGCTTAGCAGGTTGTGGTTGAGTCCAATCACAAACAGCACCTCTTCAATGGATGTTTCTGGATTTTTACCCACAATTCCAATACCAACGATTTTGCCATATTGGTCACCTCCAAAGGTCACCTTTCCTCCTTTCTTGTCTCTCAGGGTGATGAACTTCTCCTTATCACCTGTCATGTGACTTAAGCAGGCACTGTCCATATACCATTTGTTGCTTTTCTTAGCTTTGAGACAGACCTGCAAAACAATGTTTACGTTTTCCTTTTAGGTACCCAAATTTGCTTGGGTCCTTTTAGGTCAGTATATTTTTCCCTAGATGCAGATGCAACTTTGGGAACCCATTCAACTTTCCTGCCAAGCCCATTTTTCTTCAAGGCACAAGAACTGGAAATATGTCCCTTTTTGTTGCAGAAATGACAGGTAGTGAAAGGACTGCTAGATTGAGATGCAGGAAGAAAACAGTGCAGATAATACTTTTGTCTAGCATGCCTTGGTTGATCATATGTTTCAATGTGATGTAATGCATTAGTTTTCTTTTTATTGTTCTCAGCATGCACAAAATGTCTCATATAAGCATTCTGATTTTTCTTCCTAATCTTTTCCTTGACAGCACATGGATCATAGCCAAGACCAGCTTTGCCTTGTGATATTCTTTGGCTCCCCATTAATGCAAACAACATGTCTTTGCCTCTAGTGAGCCTAGACATGCTTTTAACTAAATAGTCATTAGTTTGCTTGAGTTCAATGCATGAAGTGCAACAAACAGATTCAGTAGTGGGCAAAGAGGCAATTTCAGAAACTATGCTTTGGGATTCCAGCTTATTTATCCTTTTCTTTGCCAATTTCAGTTCTTTAGCAACTTTAATGAATTCATCATGAAGCTCATGAAATGCATCTTGTAATTCAGAATAGGAAGGTTCAGATTCATATACCTCTTCTTCCTGATCACTGCTGCATGAGGGTAAGACTTCTTCTGAGGCAAGTGCCATTAAACAAATGTTGGCAACCTCATCCTCATCTTCTTCTTCCTCATCTGAGCTGTTGCCCCATATGGATGAGATATAGGCTTTCTTCTTCTTCCCTTTGTCTGCAGCTTTCTTTTCTTTTTCCTGCTTCTTAATGAATTGGGGACAGTCCCACTTAATGTGTCCCTGCTTCTTGCACTCATAGCAAGTTACAGGTTCTTTTGCCTCTTTCTTGCTTTCTCCAATTACTCCTTTCTTGAAGAATCTCTTGCTCTTCTTCTTGCTGTAGAATCTTCCGAATTTTCTGACCATCATAGCCAGAGTTTCCTCATTCAGCTCATCTCCTTCATCAGATTCTTCTTCCTTTTCATCAGCAGCTTTGAGGGCAAGGCCTTTCTTCTTTCTGTCCAGCCCAGCTTCCTTGAGTGCTTTGATCTTTCCTTCATATTCCTCAAGGCTGCCGAAGAGAGCTGTGACAGAAGCCATTGATTCTCCTCTGGCCTCTTCTATAGCTGTCACCTTGGGCTGCCATTCCAGAGGTAGAGCTCTGAGTATTTTTCTCACTTTCTCAGACTGTGTGTATTCTTTTCCCAGGCTCTTCAGTTGATTCACAATAAGAGTGAATCTCTTTTGGAGCTCCTTTACAGTTTCTCCTTCAGCCATTCTGAAGCTTTCATACTCCCCAATGCACGTGTTCAGTTTGTTTTCCCTGACTCCAGAAGTTCCTTCATGTGCAATCTGTAGAGTATCCCACATTTCTTTTGCAGTGGAGCATTGTGAGACTCTGTAGAATTCATCCTGGTTAAGGGCACTGACCAAACAATGCTTTGCTTTGAAGTTCAGTAGAACTCTCCTTCTGTCTTCATCATTCCACTCTGCTTCCAGCTTCTCTTTGTGTCTTCCATCTTCTGTTTGAGCCATTGGAACGAAATCTCCTTTTTCAATCACTGACCAGATGTCAAGGTCAATTGATTGAAGGTAGATCTGCATCCTCATCTTCCAATATCCATAATGCTCTCCACTGAAGCCTGGTGGTCTGTTAGTGTTGTTTCCTTCAGGAAGTATACTCTCTCCAAAGCCAGCCATTTTAATTCCCGGACTGTGAGTTCCTTTGAATGGGAATCCGGGCTCTGATACCACTTGTTAGCAAGGCTGACTTCCCAAGAGGGGGGGTGAATTGGGAAGATTGAAAATTTTCTGCACAAGGTGAGGTAAGTGGAGATATCACAGTATAATGAAAATAATGCGTAAAACAGAGCAAGCTGAAAAGTGAAGATAGGGAGAAGAAAACTCAGTAATTTATCCTGGTTCAGTCTTTCCACTTGACCTACATCCAGTCCCCAAGACACCTCTTGAGATTTATCCACTATACAGCAAGAATTTCAATGGGCTTCTTGCTAATGCCACAGTACAACGAGTATGCTCTGTTTCTGAGCTCTCTCAAACTCTCCAAGCACTTTCACTGTGTGCTTCTCAATCCCCTTGTGAATACCCCTCACAAGTAAATCTATCTTCCAGATGAAGAGTAGATTGATTACAATGAAATAACTCTCTTGAAAAGAGTAGATATGAAAGTTTAAGTACAAGTTTAGAAGTTGAGAGGGTAAAAGCTTTTGAGAAGAAGATTTAGCAGAAATTCGGTATATACAAGTTTGATTCGTTACCCACAACTTCAAATGATGTTGTATTTATAGATTTAGGTCTCAAATATCCGTTAGAGACTAAATCTATCCGTTGGGGAAGTTATCCAACGGTTACTCTGAAAAACTATCCGTTTACCAACCGCATTTAATGTTTCTGACATACTGAAATTCGAATTTTGGTTGGCCAACAGACGAATTTTGAGGGAACCGAAGGTTAAAGCTTCCAACGTTAAAATGCGAAGTTCGTCTGTCCATAGAGTGAAATTCGAATTTTGAAACTTATAAAATATTTTCACAATGTGACATACGAATTTTTAAGAAGAAAGTTTTTCTGTTAAGTGTGAACAGTGTTTTCAATTTGCTACAGTGCCCTCGAAATTCGAATTTTGAAAGTCCAAAATTCGTCTGTCCATAGAACGTCCAAACAGGCACAGTAGTTCACTTTCTTTGAAATTCGAATTTTGACAGAGTGAAATTCGTCTGTCAGAGACCAGTTTTGAGACTTAAATCATTCTTGATCTCAGATGAACTTTATCAAACTTTCAGACGAATTTCTTCTATTTTCTCAAGTTTTGTTTTGTCTGAAATTCGAATTTTTAAAGAGTGAAATTCGAATGTCACAAAGTAGCTTCTTTGACTCAGATGAAAATTCGAATGTTGCCAAGTTAAAGTTCGTCTGTCAGAGAGCATTTTTCAAACTTAGTTTCTTTTTGATTTCAGATAAACTTTAGCAAAGTTTCAGACGAATTTCTTTGGTTTTCATAAATTGCATTTTGTCTGAAATTCGAATTTTGAAACTGTGAAGTTCGTCTGTCACCAGAAAGGCTTCTTTCAGACTAGATGAAAATTTGAATTTTGAACCACCAAAATTCGTCTGACAGAGAGCCATCTCTTCAGACTTAATCAGTTTTAGCTCGAAATTCGAATTTCCAAAGGCAAAGTTCGAATTTCTAACTTGACAGTTTAGTTTAAACTTTTAACCTTCGTCTGTTTGTGGATGTTTTTCAAATATTCAAGGATTTAACATAAAATCAAAGTTTGAAAACATCTTTTCTTCAAATCAAAACTTTTTACCCAATCATAACAAAAACTAAAGATCCTACAAGAGATCTAACAGCAAATACTCAGAAAATCTTCACTTGGAACAGCTTTGATCTCCTTTGATATCTTCAATCCAAGATCTTGAGTGTTGGTTTAAAATCATCAAAACTCTTTCATCAACAGTTTCAATGAGTTACATTGAATTCTGATGAGTATACAATGAATAGAGGTATAATATAAATAGTAGTTTCAATGAGTTACATTGAATTCTGATGAGTATACACTGAATGAAGGTATACAATAAATAGTGGTTTCAATGAGTTACATTGAATTCTAATGAGTATACACTGAATGAATGTATATAATAAATAGTAGTTTCAATGAGTTACATTGAATTCTGATGAGTATACACTGAATGAATGTATATAATAAATAGTGGTTTCAATGAGTTACATTGAATTCTGATGAGTATACACTGAATGAAGGTATACAATAAATAGTGGTTTCAATGAGTTACATTGAATTCTTATAAGTATACATTGAATGAAGATATACAATGAATAGTGGTTTTAATGAGTTACATTAAATTATGATGAATAAACATTGAATAAAAGTACACAATGAATTGATGTCACTTGTTGGTCAAGACATCAACACCATAAATACCCCTCCCATTTCTTCATTTCAACACATCACTAGTTGAGAGTGAGAGTTGGGAGTATGTGAGAGAAAGAGAAAGCTGAGGGAGAGAAAGAGAGTGTGAGTGAAAGAGAAGGAAAAGAAAGAAAAGTTAGCTTCAAGTAAGGTACTTAAAAAATTCAAGAAGGAAGACAAGTTGCTTAGCTCGGGATACTTTTCGGTGGAGGTAGTATATTATTTATTTCATGCATTTTCTGTGAATTAATTCTGGATATTATGTGACATTATTGGATGAGTTGTTTCAATATAAATGTTTTGAAATGCTATGGATGTCTAGTATTAAGAGGAAACTCTATTGAATATTTTTATATATGCATGAAATATGGGTTATTTGGTTGTTTGTATAACTACCTGATTATGAGCATAATTTGTATGAATGAATATATATACTACTGAGATTTTCCCAAATCTCACACCAAATGACTAACAATGTTAGGGCTAAGCACAAGCAAAAGCAAAGGCAAGGAGGTGATTAAGTAAGAAGAAGCAGGCTAGAAGATATTATTTTATATTAGAATAAATATATTGAATTATGTTGATATGTTCAGGAACAATAGTCAGATAATTACAGTATGATTGGCTTGATTTTTATTAAAAAATATAAGCTTTTAGTTAAGTTGTTGTCTTCTGAGCAACCTAATTTTGATAAGTTTAAGGGTTTAATTGTTCTAGGTTTTTAATTCTTTCCGCTAAATATATAAAATATGATTAAAAGCCTAGTAAAATAAGGTGTTACAAGAGCAGCAGAAAATGCCACAAAACACCTCAAGAAACATCAGAATAGTCGGAACAGTGTGCAAGGCCATGGCCGCTACAATATCGCCTCAGCTCTATGTCTCTCGGGTTGACTGGGGTTGCAGCCTGGTACCCTGGCACCACAGCACCCCCTTGCTGACAGCAAATCAGCAAAACTCAATTTTTATGGCAAACTTCAACTCACATAACTTTATGTTTCAACCCCCGATTGACCTGATTCCAACTCCTACAAGTCAATATTGTCTTAATCTATCTATAGCAACCAATTTCACTTCAATCCATCTCCATATGGAGATTTTGGACACCCTATACCGTTCTAGCCACTTTTTGACCAAAACTCATGACTTACAACTCCCATTTTCCATCAAAGGCAAACTAACCATTCGAGACCATTCACACAGGTCCTAATCCACTTAACTAACTTGTCTGAAGATGTTTCATCTCAAGGAAACCACTCCCTTAAGATTTGACCCCCTTGAACCCCAAATTGACAAAGTGGGCTATAGGCCCAAAACACATCAATAAGGCCCAATTCCACCTTTGGGTTGACAAATACTACTATACAGACTTCCCGACATCCAAAGCCATACATGCATCACACAACATCACATCAAACACCAATTCATATACATAACATAACAACATCATTACAAACATATCCGAATATCATACAATCATCCAACCCTCATATCCATTACAACACCCTATCCTACTTAGTACAAGATGTTGAATCAAGAAGTTTTGATGATTCCAAACCAACATTCAAGAGCTTGGATTGAAGATATCAAAGGAGATCAAAGTGCTTCAAGTGAAGAATTTGAAGAGTATTTGCTGCTAGATCTTTTATAGGATCTTTAGTTTTTGTTATGATTGGGTAAAAGATTTTGATTTGAAGAAAAGATGTTTTCAAACCTTGATTTTATGTTAAATCTTGACTTATTTGAAAAACACCCTCAAACAGACGAAGTTTGAAAGTTTAAACTGAACTGTCATGTTGAAAATTCGAACTTTGCCTTTGGAAATTTGAATTTCGAGCTAAAATTGAATAAGTCTGAAGAGATGTCTCTCTGTCAGATGAATTTTGGTCATCCAAAATTCGAATTTTCATCAAGTCTGAAAGAAGCCTTTTTAGTGACAGACAAACTTCACAAAGTCAAAATTTGAATTTCAGACAAAATGCAATTTGTGAAAACTAAAGAAATTCGTCTGAAACTATGTTAAAGTTCATCTGAAATCAAGAAGAAATTGAGTTTGAAAAATGCTCTCTGACAGACGAACTTTAACTTTGCAACATTCAAATTTTCATATAAGTCTGAAAGGAGCTTCTTTGAGACAGACGAATTTCACTCTTTCAAAATTCGAATTTCAGACAAAACACAACTTGAGAAAACAGAAGAAATTCGTCTGAAACTATGTTAAAGTTCATCTGAAATCAAGAAGAAATTGAGTTTGAAAAATGCTCTCTGACAGACGAACTTTAACTTTGCAACATTCAAATTTTCATATAAGTCTGAAAGGAGCTTCTTTGAGACAGACGAATTTCACTCTTTCAAATTTTGAATTTCAGACAAAACACAACTTGAGAAAACAGAAGAAATTCGTCTGAAACAATGTTAAAGTTCATCTGAGATCAAGAATAAATTAAGTTTCAAAACCGGTCTCTGACAGACGAATTTCATTCTGTCAAAATTCGAATTTCAAAGAAAGTGATCTACTGTGCCTCTTTGAACGTTCAATGGATAGATGAATTTTGGGCATCCAAAGTTTGAATTTTGAGGGTACTGTAGAAAATTGAAAACACTGTTCACGATTTACAGAAAAACTTTCTTCTTGAAAATTTGTATGTCACATTGTGAAAATATTTTATAAGTTTCAAAATTCGAATTTCACTCTATGGACAGACGAACTTCATATTTTAACGTTGGAAGCTTTAACCTTCGGTTCCTTCGAAATTCATCTGTTGACCAACCAAAATTCGAATTTCAGTGTGTCAGAAACATTAAATACGGTTGGTGAACGGATAGTTTTTCAGAGTAACCATTGGATAACTTCCCCAACGGATAGATTTAGTCTCTAACGGATATTTGAGACCTAAAACTATAAATATAACATCATTTGAAGTTATAAGAACAAGAAAAAAACTTGTATATGCTGAATTTCTGCTGAATCTTCTTCTCAAAAGCTTTTACCCTCTCAACTTCAATATCTGTACTTTAACCTTCATATCTACTCTATTCAAGAGAGTTATATCTTTGTAAACAATCTACTCTTCATCTGGAAGATAAATTTACTTGTGAGGGAAATTCACAAGGGGATTGGGAAGCACATAGTGAAAGTGCTTAGAGAGTTTGAGAGAGCTCAGAAACAGAGCATACTTGTGTACTGTGGCATTAGCAAGAAGCCCGTTGAAATTCTTGCTGTATAGTGGATAAATCTCTTGAGTTGTCTTGGGAACTGGACGTAGGTCAAGTGGATAGACCGAACCAGGATAAATTACTGAGCCTTCTTCTTCTTATCTTTACTTTTCAGCTTGCTCTGTTTTACTCGTTATTTTCATTACACTGTGATATCTTCACCCACTTCATTTTGTGCAGAAAAATTTCAATCTTCCCAATTCACGCCCCCTCTTGGGAAGTCAGCCTTGCTAACAAGTGGTATCAGAGCCCGAATTCCCATTCAAAAGATTTTACGGTCTGGGAACAAAGATGACTGGCTTTGGAGAGAGTATACTTCCTGAAGGGAACAACACTAACAGACCACCAGGCTTCAGTGGAGAGCATTATGGGTACTGGAAGATGAGGATGCAGATCTACCTCCAATCAATTGATCTTGACATCTGGTCAGTCATTGACAAAGGAGATTTCGTCCCAATGGCTTTAACTGAAGATGGAAGATACAAAGAGAAGCTGGAAGCAGAATGGAATGATGAAGACAGAAGGAGAGTCTTACTGAATTTCAAAGCAAAGCATTGTTTAGTCAGTGCCCTGAACCAGGATGAATTCTACAGAGTCTCGCAATGCACTACTACAAAAGGAATGTGGGATACTCTGCAGATTACACATGAATGAACATCTGGAGTCAGGGAGAACAGACTGAACACGTGCATTGGGGAGTATGAAAGCTTCAGAATGGATGAAGGAGAAACTGTAAAGGAGCTCCAAAAGAGATTTACTCATTGTGCAAATCTATGTTGATGATATCATATTCGGTGCTACTAATGAGTCTCTTTGCAAGAAATATTCTGAGTTAATGCAGGGAGAATTCGAGATGTCAATGATGGGTGAACTCAACTTCTTCCTTGGACTGCAAATCAAACAGCTTGGTGATGATATCTTTCTGAGTCAATCCAAGTATCTGAAGGAGCTGCTAAAGAAGTTTGGAATGGAGAATGCCAAGCCAATGGGAACACCTATGGCTACTGCAACCAAACTGGACTTGGATGAGAATGGGAAGATGTTTGACATTACTCAGTATAGAAGAATGATTAGATCCCTGCTGTACTTAACTGCCAGCAGACCTGACATTATGTTCAGTGTCTGTATGTGTGTAAGGTTCCAATCATGCCCCAAAGAAACCCATGCAACAGCTGTGAAAAGAATTTTCAGATATCTCATTGGAACATCACAGATGGGTCTTTGGTATCCAAAAGACAATGGAGAAGATCTCAAAGGATACACTGATGCTGATTTTGCAGGATCCAAAACTGACAGAAAAAGCACAAGTGGAACTTGTCAGTTTCTTGGAGGATCACTAGTTTCATGGTTCAGCAAAAAGCAAAACAGTGTGGCCCTATCCACTGTAGAAGCTGAGTATATTGTAGCTGGAAGCTGTTGTGCCTAAGTCATCTGGATGAAGCAGCAGCTTGAGGATCTTGAGGTTAAAATGAAAGAGATACCAATCATGTGTGACAACCAAAGTGCCATAAATATCACCAAGAATCCTGTCATGCATTCAAGAACAAAACATATTGAAGTTAGGCACCACTTCATAAGAGATCACATTCTGAAAGGAGAAGTCAGATTGGAGTACATCCCAACAGAGGATCAAGTTGCTGATATACTCACAAAACCTCTATCAGAAGACAGGCATTGCAAAATAAGGAGAGAATTGGAATGGTAAATCCCAATGAACTGTAAGTTATTCCTGTGTAATTCTATCTTTAGAATTTTCAATATTAAAATTAATTCTAACTTCAGCATCGGAGAGTGTTTAATTTAAGCTGCAGATGCTCCTCACAAGACTAAATGGCTATACACTTGAAGATTGGAGCATATCAGAATGGAACAATCAGAAAGTGAAGTAAATAATGAAAATCCTAAGTTCTTGATCCATTATGTAAGTTTTTAATGATGATGCTTGTATTTTAATTGTTGTTAAACGTATTTTGCTTTATAAACTGTGTATTTGAACTGGTCAACGTGGTCAACATTCGAATTTTAAGTGACCAACAGACGAACTTCGACCTGTTATACTTTGGAACAGTTCTCACTGATGCCTCGAAATTCGTCTGTTGAATAATGGAAGTTCAAATTTTCAAGAACAAAAATTTTCAAAGTTATGTTTGTCCATCACTGTTATAGGAATTATCACCTCTTAACATATGACTGTTGGACAACCTTTACAAGAGCTGAAAAATTTGAATTTTCAGTTCAAAATTCGTCTGTTGAATCATGTTCTTCATGTTGAATGCTTGAAAGATGAAGTTCTGCATGCTAAATTCATCTATTGGTTGAAATTTTGATTGTTGATACTGTTTTCCCTTCAACATTCGAACTTTGTTAAAACAAAATTCGTCTGTTGTGCTTGTTCTGCTTGATCCAAGCCTCTGTCAGATGAACTTTCAGATGAAAATTCGTCTGTCAGTAAGCTTTGCTGAACGGTTTAACTTGTAACTGCTCGAAGTTCGAATTTTGACCTCTCAAAATTTGTCTGTCAGACGGTTACATACGTTAAATCTGACGATTTTCCAAAGACCAAACGCAACCCTATTTGTAACTCCTCTGAGTCTGTTCTGATCCTCTCTTCAATCCTCTTTAATCCTGTCCAAAAACCGTCATTTTCCACCGTTTAAACTTCTTTTCGCACCCTATAAACCTATTCTCAACCACATTCTGCAACATTCAACCGAGAAATGGCAAGAGTCAAGAATCCTGGAGCAGCGAAAGTTGGAACTCGGCCAAAAAGAGCAGTAAAATCTCAATATGCTACCAAGGAAGGAGAAAAATCCAAGAGAAAGGCCGAACCCAGTAAAGCTACCCCTTCCAAACGCCAGAAATCATCATACAAGGCAGATTCGCAGAAAGCAGGACCCTCCTCACCAAAAACTGCAGAACTTTCGGTTCCTATTTCTGCTGATACTGCTGCTATTGGTTCCTCCTCTTCTACACAATCTGGAGAATATGAGCTTACTACACGACCACTTTGGAGCACTCCTGAGATTCAAGAAGAGTATTCTACCAAGTTTTCCAGCAAAAAGGTAATCAAGCCTCACTGTGTGAATATGGAACAATTCTTAATATCTAACAACTTTGATGCTGGAATATGGTTGTTAAGATATAAGAATCTGTTGGAAATTGCTGAAAAATATGACGATGAGGTAGTAAAGACTTGGTATGCCTCTCTTTAATACAACAGCAAGAAAAAGAAATGGGAGGTCAACTTGAGATCAAGGACCATTTGGCTTGCTGATGAAATATTAAACGAGGTGCTGGAAATTCCAGGACAAGATGGGCTGAAAATTGACATCACAGCCTCTGGGTATATGGACGAGGCTAGCACAGCTAATGAAGAAGGTGGCTCCTTTCTGAATTACAAAGAGAGCACCATCTTGGACACCTTATTCAGAAGAAGGGAGAATAAGCCAACAATAAATCTGCTGAAGCCCACAGACCTCAGTGTTCAAGTAAGGATCCTGCACTACATTGTGTCTAGGATCATATTTAACAAAGGTGGAAGCTTCAATCTGATAACCAGGGCAGAGGCTCATGTAATGACAGCTATCATACGTGGGAAGCTAATCAATATGGGTCATATCATCCTCCAGCGTATGATAAAGGCAAGGGATCAAAGGAAGGATTCTACACTCCCCTATGCAGCAATTATTTCAAGAATCCTGCAGTATGCTAGGATTCAACACATTGAAAAGGGGAAAGGGAAACTCACAGAGGCCTTCAAAGAAGAAGAACTGCAAAGGATGGGTATTGAAAGAGATGAAGGAAGATCGATTGGGAAGGGAGCAGGGAAATCAGAAGATCTGTTCTTTGTTGCTGATGCATCCCTCCACCAAGAAGGCACCTCTGAGGCTCCTGACAGATCTCTACCTCAGCCTTCTCAGCAAATTCCATCTCCATCCAGGCCTACTCACCCTCCTTCCACTCTCTCCTCACGGGCCAAGCCAACCAAGATCACTGAGTTGTTTGACAGTTTGTCAACACTCATTCTCAGTATTCGGGATGAGCAAAATGTCAAATTCGCTCACCTGCAAGATCAGATCCATCAGTTGGCTGTAAATATGAAAGTGGTGGCTGATGCTTATGAAGAGATAAGAAATGAAATTCCTACCACTTCAGCTCCACCTCAGCCTGGTGTCCCTGAGCCTACTCTGTCTCCATCCCCTGTGCCTCCAAGTCCTTTTGAGATGGCTTCTCCTATTCCTGGTGTTGAGACTCAAGAAACTGAACCAGCTGGTACTCCAAGAGCCTCCAGCAATGAGGCAAGTCCTGGTCCTCCCCTGGACTATGGCATGGAGGAAGAGGGTCTGCAGGAATCAAGCCCTCTTAAGCCTAGTGAAGCAGTTGCTCAGGACTCTATCCTTTCCATCCAAGAGTCTGAGCAAGTTGAGCAGCTAGTAGCATCCATATCTGCTTCACCATTTCTGCAAGCTGCACTCAATGAGGAAAGGAGCATTGTGCCTGTCATTGATTTTGAAGCTATTGTTCACAATGCTCTTCTGCAAGCTCAAAGGAGAAGGCTTGAAGAAATGTTTCCTCCTGCTGAACCAGCCTCTCATTCCCTTGCTGCTTATAGGCTTTCAGAGGAACAGAGAGCTCAACTAGCTCTTTCCAGGCAGGAAATGCAAGAGCTGCTTGAGGTCTCTGATGATGATGATGATGATGAAGAACCTAGCCCTGAGCCTGCTGAGCCTCCTGCACCAATTCAGCCAGAGATTCCTTTTGCTCCTGTCCTTCTTCGTACTGTTCCTCTTTCTCAGATTCCTCCTCCAATGGACTTTGTTGGGCTTTCTGATGATGCCAAAAAGGGGGAGAAAATAAAGCAAACTGGGACCAAGCAAGCTGGAAAATCTGCTGAGTCATCTGGAAAAGGAAAGACATACAGCAAGAAGACTAAGCCAAAGAAGAAGTGATTGAATAAGATATAGGCTGAATCTTCTTGTTGTACTTTCCTATGATTGCTTGTATTTTGTATTTTGGTTATTCCTTATGTTTTGAGAACTGATCTTTAATTGATGTATTGCAACAATTTGGTTAAATGAATGAATTTGTTGATTGCAATGTTTTGCGCTCTAAATATCTTCACTTAATCTATTGGATATGATATCTTATGCATATGTTGAGGGGGAGCTTGTGAAAGCAAACCCAAGTACTAATCTAGTTTGTGAGTTATTTTGTCATCATCAAAAAGGGGGAGAATGTTGAATCAAGAAGTTTTGATGATTCCAAACCAACATTCAAGAGCTTGGATTGAAGATATCAAAGGAGATCAAAGTGCTTCAAGTGAAGAATTTGAAGAGTATTTGCTGCTAGATCTTTTATAGGATCTTTAGTTTTTGTTATGATTGGGTAAAAGATTTTGATTTGAAGAAAAGATGTTTTCAAACCTTGATTTTATGTTAAATCTTGACTTATTTGAAAAACACCCTCAAACAGACGAAGTTTGAAAGTTTAAACTGAACTGTCATGTTGAAAATTCGAACTTTGCCTTTGGAAATTCGAATTTCGAGCTAAAACTGAATACTTCTTTAAAATATATTTTGGGTCAAGAAAATGATTGTAGTCCAAAAGATACCTTTGGATAATCCTGTACCAATATAATGACGATTTTAACAAAAATAGTTAATCGGTATGGGTAAAAGTTATCGGTAATTGGTATTTTGATCCATTAAAACTTATAAAGAATTTTTGGACAACTTTCCCTCAATATAACGTGACCAAGGCTGCAAGGAACATGGTGGGAATTTATTTAATTGATTTTTGTCCAATACTTCTCAAAGAAGGTAAGGCTTTTTGACCAAAAGAAAATAATCATGATTAACAAGATAATTAGCTAAGTTAATTACCTAATTCCTCTCCCATTTCAGCGTGAGTACCTGCTGCCCACGTGTTAAAATTTCATTATCAAATTGCTCTGTGAATACTTCTTTAAGAAGTATTTGAAAAAAAAATACGGCAAGAAGTGATTGGTTGGTGCTTATCACTTTATTCTTTACTCTCTTCTCATTTTGGTCGACATATGCACTTGAGAAAGAGAGAGGAAGAGGTCTGAAACAGAAGCAAGAAAGGAAAGGAAGAGCCCAACATTTCGAAGACAAGAAGAGTAAGCAAGAAGGCAAGGATCAAGACACAATAGCAAGGGTAAGTTCCTATGGTCTCTAACTTGTGTTTGCAAGTATTTAAAAGTAGTTTAATGGAGTTATCCTCTTCCTCCATGCTTCCATGAGTTCCATGGCAAACCTTAGAGAGAGAAAGTGAGCTATGGCAAAATAAAATCATGGAAAAGCTTAGAATAGATGAGATATATATATAAGTACAAGTGGTTTGAAGTTTCATTGAGTAAATCTTTTTCTATAATTTCATGGAATTTTCTGCTGATTTAGGGTTTGAAATAGAAATAGAATGTCATGATTTTGACCCCAAAAATGGATTCCTTGGGTCCAAAATAGGTAGATACAAGTATGTTGTACAAGAAAAGTTCAAAGGAAAATAAAGTGAAAATTTTAGTTCAAGTATGCACACTTTGTGAATGAGGTTGTGTAATTGGTGGCTAATGGCCTCATTTTGTGATACTATAGGACTCAAAGAAGTGTTAGAAGTTCAAAGGAAACGTGTGCAAAGTTTGGAAAGGATTGAAAAGCTAAAAGGTAGTTTACTAACCTAATCTTGCATTATATGGTTATATAGTTGCAATGGTTTTAATGTTATACCAAATGTTTGCAATGATGTTATGTGATGATATGTTGATATTGGCTGAGTTATTTGAGGGGTTTTGTGACCCCGAGATGTCCAAAATGTAAGGGGAAACTCTGTCCAATTTTCTATAAAATGTTTAAGCATAAATGATTCTAAATGTTTGAATGATGACTTGATGAAGTGTGCTTACATTATATGATTATATATTTTCTATAAAATGCTTGATTAGGAGAACTCTATTCGAAACAGAGCATCATATATAAGTGTTATGCATGCTCTTAAACTAGACAGAACAAGCTTTTCATAGAGCTAAAGAACACTTAAATTGGATAAATGTATGAATTATAATGATTTTTCAAAATTAGGGTTCAGAATAGAGAAGGATTGGGAAAACTGGAAACTGAAAGTTAGGTACTGGAAAATTAAAAAGATGATATAAATCTTGTAGAGCTCCAAAAATTCAGTGGTTTGTATTCATGGAAAATTCTATATTTTAAGTTTCATATGCCACTGATTTAGAGGTAATTGGAGCTATATGATGGGAGATATGGACGTTTTCTCAAAACTATTCCAGCAAAAGTGGAATTCTGACCCTTTATGATTTAAGTTAACACCATGCCCTGTGCAAGTTAAATAAATGTACAAGAAAAATATTCTAGAAAGTAGACTCAAAGGGATTTCCAATGACATAAGGAATGCATAAATTGGCTCAGGGTAGAGTGAGATATGAAAATCCTGCGGAAAAGAAAATGATCATATATATAGTAAATATTTTAGAAATAAAATGTATAAATTGATCAATATAATGCTCTATTTAATATTTTTATCATGTATAAAAGGTTTCTATCTATGTTTGGAGACTTGAATCACTATGATATGATTTTTCTAGAATTAGTTATGAATTTTCAAAGTTCAGTCAGCGAAGTGGAAACTACCATATGAACAGTAACCGAAAATTTTGGAAATTCTGATTTTTATTCTTATGTGATTCAAGCTTAGGATCAAGTATAATCAGATTTAAAAGGAGTCTAATTCATGGAAAATGAGTCTAAAAGTAAGGTGTTATATTTTTGGTATCAGAGCCGAAGGTCTTGGCTTTTAGAGCAAAGATTTAAGTTAATCTTTGCAGGAAAATACATATTTTAAAATTAAAGTATTTTCCCTATGATGTTAAAGTGCTTTTCCTTATACAAACTTTGGTCTATGAATGTTTTAGTGGCATAAGAGATTAGTCTTAAGAATAACTAAAGGTAGTTGCTGGATTAGTTGAGGATGTTTTACAAATTAATTTATCTTAGGTCTTGAATTCTTTCAGAGTTAGATCGCGATTAGATCCTATCAGTAAAGAAATGATGTAGGATCATAGAGGATCCTAGTAGGGTTCAGAGATTGTAATAGATCTCATGGTCACAGTAGACCAATTATGAGGTTGCAGTAAACCTCTAAAAAGAATGAGAAAGATTACGGAGCCCTACAATACTAATAGTTCTCTGAAAGAGGATGGCCTAGTATGGTTTTAAAAAGACATGAAACCTCATAAATCAGCAGCTAGTATGAATGTTTACCTAAGACTTTTCTTAAATGCCCAGCCACTGACCAGAAAGAAGGTATGAAATGTAATAGTGGGTGATGATGAGTAGAAATGCAAGTACCCTGCTTATGTAATGAAGTAATATCAGTGGCACAATGTTTCCAATAATGAATGAAAGAGGCCAGTAAGGAATAAACGATAATAATGAAGAAAAGTAATAAGAAAAGAGTTAATAGGGGAAAATTAATGTATAATTTAAAAGAATGTAAGTTACAAAAGAAGAATAACTACTAACCTAGGTGAAGGAAATTGGCCTGAGCATAATTAAAGTCCTACAAAGGAAAATGTAGAACCTAAGATCAATGTATGATGATAGCTATATGATGATCGTTAAATGGAAGAATTACCTGAGTTTAAGTGACTTAATAATAGTGGTCCTTTCAGGTATAGCCACACTAGATGCAAGCAAATGCACATCAAGGTAAAGTATAAGCTGTGCTAAGTAAGTTTGGGCTAGATGAATCATTTGAAGGAAAAAAAAAAGTAACTTCGCCCAACTAAACCAAAGACTCCAAATCTAAAGGAATAATAGAACTACTTTAAGAAATGGCAGGATAGATATGGAAGACAAGTTTAATATCTTGATCTCCTGAGTACTATGATAGAAGCAAAAGAAAGTTTTGAAGGGCATCATGATCATTGGCTCCTTGGAAGTGAATGGATTGAGCCAGTAGTTGATGCTATATAGAATCATGAGCTATGAAAGTCTCAGAGGATGAAAATAATAGTAGTAAGTTTCATGCCAGTATGGAAGCCCCATAAATTCAGTATGAGGATAAGGATGAAAGAAGCAGTCAATGGAATTTGCTAGGTGCAATTGTTAAATACAAGATAAGAATGGCTGAGATATGAAGAGGTGTTCAACAAAGACAGATAGCACAAGCATGGACTTCTCAAACAATCTCAGTGCCACTAAATAAAGGTACCCCCAACCAAGATTCCTTATAAATGATCCTTATGGCTTGGATCAGTAGCAAAGGATTGTGAATAGCAACTACAAGATAGAGTTATTACCCAAAAACAACAAGAAGAAGCTAGAGCTTATAATGCTCCATCTATATTGCAACAGTCTCAAGTAAATTGGTAAGCTCCTATGGAATAAGATGTCAGGCAATTAGTTGAATTTATCAATCATCGACATATGGTTATGTAATATAGAATGTATCAACAGTCATCCTTGATGGTGAATTTGTGCAAAATGTTGAGGGATAAACTGTAAGCCTGAAAAGAGTTCTAAGACAATGGACGACATATCAGAAATGAAAAGACTTTGATGGCAATATATAAGTTGAAGAATAAGGTTGGTTAAAGGAAGTGAAAATTTATAAGAATCTGCTCTAATAAGAATGAGCTGGTCAATGAAAGTATAATAAGGCAAAACCAATTGGCTCGAAATTTGATGTACCCCAATACTACGATGATGAACAAGAAAAGGTGGAAAAGCTAGAAAAAAAAAGGCTTAAAGTAAGCGGTTAAAGAAAAGATGCCTAATACAATTTCAGACTTTTAACTTTTAATTCATTGATCTAAGTAAGTGTAATCATTGGAAATAGTTTGAATCACATAAGTGTTTTACCAGCATCTTCAATTGCCATTAGTATGAAAATTTCAGAGAAAGGAAAAGTAAGTAAGAATAAGGATAAGAAGCCTTGGAACAACATGGGATTTATAAAGTAAGGCAAAAGAGTAGAAGAGGTAGATCAAGCAGCCCAGCCCTCTTTAAATACAAAAAGGCTCATGGCAGAAGGCCATGTTTAGTAGGATAAAATGGTGCTCCAAGTGTGGAAAGCCAAGATGATAAGTATAGACATATATATGATTCAAAGGAGAAAGTTTGCAATGTATTTATGATGTTTAAGATATGAGGTATGAATCTAAAGTACAAGCCTAAGAGTTTAGTGATAGGCAGTTAGGGAAGTACGAAACCTAGAGATAGTTAATTGTTGAACTTAATATAAAATCTAGCTATAATGAAAGTAATTGGCCGGAAGATCTCACAATGAAAGAAATCCTCTATTAGCTGCCAAGATGAGAATAAAGGGAGGTAGCTTTTGGGTAGAAGTTCAATTGAGCAAGCTCTTGGGAAGAAGCCCAATTGAGCTAAGAAAGATGAAATTCTGCATATGATGAAAGTCACTAAGGCGAGGTAGAGGAGAGATAGCTCTTGGGGTGATGCCCAAATGAGCAAGAATGGTGAAAGGATAAGAGCTAGATTTAAATTGAGCTAGCAAAAGACTATTGAATGGTTAAGAAGTTTCCTTAAAATTGCCACATCACTGATTAACCTTAACTAAGAAGTTAAAGAGGTTATAAATATGAACAGAATGTTAAAGAGCAAAAAGTCAGTAACCACTACCTTAATGTCTGTCAGACTCCAACCCACAGGAAGCCAAAAGAATTCGAAAGCTCAGGTAAGAAAAGCAAAGTACAGGGTTTGGAGGTATGTTTATATGTAAAGGTATAGTGGTGAATTAAAACTCTAAGCTGATAAAAGTTCAAGTAAAAGGAAGCAATATAAGTATGAATAATAGATGAAAATAAAAATGATACAGAATTGTCATTATAAGATATTTTGTTAGATGTTAAAAGAAGAATTGAATGCCGGGGAAATAAAGCAGTAAGCTATCCAGAGGTCTCACAAACGAGTTATGGCTTAGGTGAAAGCCTGTTACTAAATTCTCTAAGTCTAATAATGGTATGAGTGAAGCAAAACCCCTTAGTATCCTACAGTTAAGGTTGCTTGACAGGGAGGAAACTTTAGAATGGGAGACCTACTGGAAAGTAATAAGGGTGTAAGAAGTATGAAGGGTAAGACATGCAAATAGTTTAATGTGCACACTATGAGTCTTACCAAGGCACCTGTTACAATATGAATAGAAGTATGAACAATATATGGCAGTCTTAGGTAATGATGATGTTTAAATAACTCCAAATTTTTTAAAGAGCATAAAAGACAACTGAGAATTTTTGAAATGTTGCAAAAGTAAAGACTTACTGAACTTAATAAATGGGAGCTAGGCTCCAAAAAGTATGGTTAGTAGGCTACAGAATCTCCCATAAGGATCGCAGTAGATCCTAGCAAAGTAAGTAATGTATGAGATGGGAGAGACCGAACCCCAGAATGAAATGAAAATTTTTATAAGTTTAGCAAGGAGTTATAAAAATTTCTTTTAGATTGTCTTACTGCTTAGTTAGAAAGAAAGTTTTGTGGGAAAGGAATTACAAAATGCATTTTTATGAATTAAAGAGGCTAGACCTCATCCCCTATCTTAAATGTTCCTGATCCAATGATGACCTAGAAGATCTATGATAATGAAAAGTAAGAATGGATCAGGGTATGAGCAATGTATCGGAGTTGAGTTAAGGTAGTACCCTATGATTTACACGATAAAATTTTTATAAAAATGTATTCCCACTTATAACAGCGATAATGAATGCTCTCAAGATACGAAGTTAATACAAGCTATTATGCCTATAGTACCACCATAAATGTACCAAGACCATAGTAACCTCAAGTAATCATGAAATAAAAATAAAAATTAAACTTGAGGTATAGAAAGTAGAATGGAAGAAAGGTTAAGATAACCTGAAAGTGTCATCTAAGCAGAGCTAATGAGATGAACTTATGCCTCAATAGAAAGATTATTATGTGAATAGTCAGTCAAAGGTTATGAAAAGAATATGAAGTAAAAAGAAGGTACAAATGGCTTTGTAAGTGCCATTCAACCAAAGCTAATGCAATAAACTTATGCTTTGGCAAAAAAGTTATTCACATGATTAGTTTTAAAGTCCGGAAAGATAAAGAAAAGAAAGATGTCAGATGCCGATAGAAAAATTATACCGTGAAAAGATGAAGAAATATATGACAGTATGAATAAGTATGTTATGTAGATGTTATCAATGCCCTAAGATAAAGGGAATTGTGAGAGTAAGAATGGATATGTTTTATGGAAAGCTTCTAGTACCCCTGCAATAAGATAGATATATGATGTCCTCGATATTTTCCCAATATGAAAAGTATTCCTCGACTAAGAGATAGTCTAGAAATTGGGAAATGATAAGAAGGAGAAAGTAATGTATAAGAATTCAGCAAAATTTTGAGGACAAAATTTTAATTAAGGGGGGAAGAAATGTAATATCCCTATTTTTATGGGATGTTATAAAAATAAATAAAAGATGAGAAACGAAGCAAGACAAAAAAGCTATATATAATTGGGCTTTAGAAGGAATTAATTTTTCATATAATTTTTTAGAGAAGTTATGTTTGGTCCATAATTGGAATTAATTTTTTATAAGGTACTTAGCAGAAATTAATTCCAGAACTTATCCCGGAAAATATGCAATATACTACTTGAATGAAAGCCCGCTCTAAACTGAGCGCAACGGTATAAGTATTGCATTCCCGGGAGGTCCAAGCTAAGAGATAGACCAATTTAAAGTTATTGTGAATAGTGAAAAAAAGAAATAATAAAAAATTGGTCTTTGGGTAAAATTATAAGAAAGTGTCCAAAAGAATGAATAATTACATTTTTCCTCGTTCAGGGTAAAATGATCATTTCCCATTTTACAAGAAAAATGTGAATATTGAATTTAAGTGTGAAGAAAGGCAAAGAGATCATTTTTCAGGTTAAATGAGAAAATTATATTGGGGCCCCAAGAACTAAGAATACTTACAATTTAGTCCTAGAAGGAAGAGATTCACGTGGAGGAGGAAATGAAAATAAGTTTGGGGAAAATTACAGCTGATAACCCGAAAATTTTAAAAATTATAAATTTACCTCGGGTCAAGGGTATTTTTGAAAATATGAAAAATTATAGTTAAAATGTAGCTCTCAAGGAGTTAAGTCCAATGGTATATAATATGAAATTTAATGAGATCAAAATAATACTTAATGAGTAATTAGGGTTTAAGATTAATATTTTACCCGATAAAGATTATTTAGACTGCAGAAAGAGGCAGTATTAATTCAAGAAAAGTGAAGGGGCCTTACTAAAATATATTTTAGGTCAAGAAAATGATTTTAGTCCAAAAGATATCTTTGGATAATCCTGTACCAATATAATGACGATTTTAACAAAAATAGTTAATCAGTATGGGTAAAAGTTATCGGTAATTGGTATTTTGATCCATTAAAACTTATAAAGAATTTTTGGACAACTTTCCCTCAATATGATGTGACCAAGGCTGCAAGAAACATGGTGGGAATTTATTTAATTGATTTTTGTCCAATACTTCTCAAAGAAGGTAAGGCTTTTTGACCAAAAGAAAATAATCATGATTAGCAAGATAATTAGCTAAGTTAATTACCTAATTCCTCTCCCATTTCAGCGTGAGTACCTGCTGCCCACGTGTTAAAATTTCATTATCAAATTGCTCTGTGAATACTTCTTTAAGAAGTATTTGAAAAAAAAAATATGGCAAGAAGTGATTGGTTGGTGCTTATCACTTTATTCTTTACTCTCTTCTCATTTTGGTCGACATATGCACTTGAGAAAGAGAGAGGAATAGGTCTGAAACAGAAGCAAGAAAGGAGAGGAAGAGCCCAACATTTCGAAGACAAGAAGAGGAAGCAAGAAGGCAAGGATCAAGACATAATAGCAAGGGTAAGTTCCTATGGTCTCTAACTTATGTTTACAAGTATTTAAAAGTAGTTTAATGGAGTTATCCTCTTCCACCATGCTTCCATGAGTTCAGCCATGGCAAACCTTAGAGAGAGAAATTGAGCTATGGCAAAATAAAATCATGGAAAAGCTTAGAATAGATGAGATATACAGGTAAGTACAAGTGGTTTGAAGTTTCATTGAGTAAATCTTTTTCTATAATTTCATGGAATTTTTTGCTGATTTAGGGTTTGAAATAGAAATATAAATTCATGATTTTGACCCCAAAAATGGATTCCTTAGGTCCAAAATAGATAGATACATGTATGTTGTACAAGAAAAGTTTAAAGGAAAATAAAGTGAAAATTTTAGTCAAAGTATGCACACTTTGTGAATGAGGTTGTGTAATTGGTAGCTAATGGCCTCATTTTATGATACTATAGGACTCAAAGAAGTGTTAGAAGTTCAAAGGAAAGGTGTGCAAAGTTTGGAAAGGATTGAAAAGCTAAAAGGTAGTTTACTAACCTAATCTTGCATTATATGGTTATATAGTTGCAATGGTTTTAATGTTATACCAAATGTTTGCAATGATATTATGTGATGATTTGTTGATATTGGCTGAGTTATTTGAGGGGTTTTGTGACCCCGAGATGTCAAAAATGTAAGGGGAAACTCTGTCCAATTTTCTATAAAATGTTTAAGCATAAATGATTCTAAATATTTGAATGATGACTTGATGAAGTGTACTTGCATTATATGATTATATATTTGCTTGATTAGTGGTAACTACTGAGATTTTTTGAATCTCATCCCTTCCAAATGCTTACCATGTTTAGGGCTAATCAATGCAAGGAATCCAAGAAGAGTTAAAGGAAAAAGAGGAAGAGAATGATGAATGATATTATTATGCAAGTCTTAATGTTATGTTTTGGAAATTTGTATAAGTTTGTATGAAAGGGGTAAATCCTGTATGATGCCCTGAATATATTCTTTTAAGTCCTCTATGATATTATGCATGAAATTGGAGCAACAAATGTCAATGTAAATGTGTTGTGAAGCTTATTATATAAGCTATGGCATAAGTTTGTTTGAGATGACCAGTATTAATTTAAGTAGGGAAACTATATTCGAAACAGAGCATCATATATAAGTGTTATGCATGCTCTTAAACTAGACAGAACAAGCTTTTCATAGAGCTAAAGAACACTTAAATTGGATAAATGTATGAATTATAATGATTTTTCAAAATTAGGGTTCAGAAGAGAGAAAGATTGGGAAAACTGGAAAATGAAAGTTAGGTACTGGAAAATTAAAAAGATGATATAAATCTTGTAGAGCTCCAAAAATTCAGTGGTTTGTATTCATGGAAAATTCTATATTTTAAGTTTCATATGCCACTGATTTAGAGGTAATTGGAGCTATATGATGGGAGATATGGACGTTTTCCCAAAACTATTCCAGCAAAAGTGGAATTCTGACCCTTTATGATTTAAGTTAACACCATGCCCTGTGCAAGTTGAATAAATGTATAAGAAAAATATTCTAGAAAGTAGACTCAAAGGGATTTCCAATGACATAAGGAATGCATAAATTGGCTCAGGGTAGAGTGAGATATGAATTTATAAATATAAGGCCAAAATCCTGGGGAAGAGAAAATGACCAAATGTACAGTAAATTTTTGAGAAATAAAATGTATAAATTGGTCAAGATAATGCTCTATTTAATATTTTTCTCATTTATACTATGAATTTTCAAAGTTCAGTCAGTAAAGTGGAAACTATCATATGAACAGTAACCGAAAATTTTGAAAATTCTGATTTTTATTCTTATGTGATTCAAGTTTAGGATCAAGTATAATCAGACTTAAAATGAGTCTAATTCATGGGACATGAGTCTAAAAGTAAGGTGTTACAGTAATAAGGAAGAATTTAATTATTTTTGAATAATTTCCTTTGGCTGCAATCCAAGTCCCATGCGTACAAGATTCTCGGACATGAACAAGATCACGGAGTTCATCACGGAGCACACACAATAAAAGTCATGGAGATGTTCCTTTAGGATCAGATAAATGAACAAATGTCCTTCTCTATAAATATTACCATCCGAAACGATGAAGGGGACGAACCAACACATTTGTTAGAATATATTTAAAGACAATAACTTTAAAATAGGGCTTAAATTAATAAAGTCATCCAAATTGAGAATAATTTTTATTATATATATATTTATGCAATAATATGTCATGGACAGATTATGGATTTGTATAGATTGGGTTCCCTTACTAATTTTCAGTTTCCATGCTTGACAAATTCTATTTCCATGTTCTTTATGAAAAGATTATAAATCGAATTCTAGTTCCTTATTATAAAATTATATAATAATGAAGTTTGATTTAATAAGGAACTATTATTAAACGAATATGATTCTAAATTTAGATAAATGTATTGATTTAATAAGCTAATTTTAAAGTTATTGCCTTTAAATATATTCATCTCTAACTCAAAATTTATCTTAACTTAATTGTCTCATATATATATATATAATATGAGTCTAAATCTATTTATCATATATAATTTTACATAAATTTATAAAAAAATATATTTTAATTGAAAGATATTATATATTTTATCAATAAAATACATTTTGTAGATTTTACAAAATGATTTATTAATTTAAAATTTTAAAAATATATTTAAACGATTTAAATATATATTGTAATAAATATGTAACTTATATATATTTTAATAAAAAGACATATATATTTATATATATTTAAACGCACACTTAAGATAAGAGAATAGAGAGAACCTACCCAGTGTTGGTTAGATGAGACGAATGTGGGGAAGGGTTGACCTGGGAGCGGGAATGATACGGCTTTTAGAGCAGTATATGATAAAATAAATAAATAAAATACTAAAATATAACAATATTTATCATAATATAATAATTAAAATTGAATATCCGATGTGTGACTTATACTGTTACATAGAAGTGAAATTGTACCAAATCGACTTATGTGTTGTTAATTTCTTTTTATTTTGATAAATATAGGTTGCACGCCCGCAACCTAAACCCGTGCCCCCAGTCTCAGATCTGCTGCCCCCTCTCCCCTCTGGGAACACACAACGCCCTCCCCATGTTATTTATAATAATTAATATATATATTTAAACTATATTATAAATAAATACCATAATTATTTTTTTATATAAAATAAGATAATATATTTTAATTAAAATATATCTCATTCATATATATATATATTTTATATATTTATTAAAATAATATATATTTTGAATATATTTTGAAGTTATAAATAGATTATATAAAAAATATTACATATATCTCAAAAAATTTTATTTTATATGTATTTATGTTTTTGTAATATTTGTACTTATCAAAATAAAGAAGATTAAAAATATGCCTAATGCATAAAAGATATATTATAAATTACTTAAAATATATTAATGTGTATTTTTTAAATATTTTACGATATTAATATAGTTGTTTAAATAAAAATATAAAATTAAGTATGTTTATAATTTTAAAAGTAAGTATACCATATATTATAACTCAAAGAATAATGTAATTTCACTAAATTGTGTTTAATTATTATTCCCTCCATCTTCATTCATAAGGTGATTTAAAAAATTACACAAATTAAGAAAAGTAATTAAACTAAGTTATAAGTCTTAGTTTTGTCAAAAATAAATTATTATCCTTCCAGAGATGTACTTCATTTATTTTATTGACTTTTCTTTCAAAGAGAGAAAAATTATTTGTAGAATAAATTTATAAAAGTATTTTTGGAAAAAGCCTATAAATGCTTTATTATGTCCATGTGATTTCTTTGTCATGCCATTTTCATACTTTGATATGTTCTTAGAACTAAAAATCTTTCTTCACCTTACCTGAGTATTTTTCTTCAAATAAAATATTGGAAGAAGTTAGATTATGTTTCTTTATATTGATGATCATATATTTGGTACACTTGCTTTTGAAATTGTAGAGATACTTAATTCTATATTTTTATTTAAACAACTATATTAATATCATAAAATATTTAAAAGACACATATTAATATATTTTAAGTAATTTATAATAATCTTGTATCAATTAGGTATATTTTTAATCTTCTTTATTTTGATAAGTACAAATATTACAAAAACATATATACATATAAAATAAACTTTTTTGAAATATATTTAATATTTTTTATGCAATCTATTTATAACTTCAAAATAAATTCAAAATATATATTTATTTTAATAAATATATAAAAGATATTTTTACATGAATGAGATATATTTTAATTAAAATATATATTATATTATTTTGTATAAAAATATAATTATGGTATTTATTTATAATAAAGTTTAAACATATATATTAATTATTATAAATAACATGGGGGAGGGGGTTGTCTGTTTAGAGGGGTTGGGTGGGGGGGGGGGGGGGGCGGTGGTTTAGGTGGCAGGCCTGCAACCTATTTTTATCAAAATAAAAAAAAAATTAACAATACACTGGTCGATTTGCTGTCATTTGACTCATGTGTAACAGTATAAGTCATACATCGGGTATTTAACTGAGTGTTATATTATAATAAATATTTCCTGATATGATATATTTTGGTAATTTATCTTTTTTTAGCTCAAAAAGCCGAATGTACACTGCTATTCTACGTTTACAAAAAATTTTAAAAAAAAATTTGAAGACTCATATACCGGACTAGCTCAGACCAATTTCAGTGTCCAAAAAATGATAAAAATCGGTCTGATGAAATATATTTTGCAGAATTTGTAGTATCTAAATATATATTTGGAAAAATCACTAAAAAATTTCAAAACATGAAAATATTTACTTAAAGGTCTCAATACTAAAAAATATTACATTTTAAGTCTCATGTCCCAAAATATAAGTATAAAAAACTTTATTATTGAATATAAAATCTTGGAGTATAATAGTATAATTTTATATTCAATACTGAAATTTTTTATACTCATTTTCCATAATTTTATACTTATTTTCTAGGATTTTACACTAATTTTGATCATAGAACTTGGGTGTAATATTTTGTAGTGTTGAAACTTTTTAATAAATATTTTACTATTTTGGGATTTAATAGTGATTTTCCTTAAATATTTTGTTAGTTGTAGCATTTGGGTAATTTTTTATTTTCTTTATAATATATAGCTCAAAAACCTGTGAACTCACTCCTTTTGTTTAAGCTTCTTGATTCAAAGACTTCTTTTTTTTGGTGGTAAAAAGGGATATCCTTTCCCATTCAAAGAGTTGAATGATAAAAAAAATAAATTAATATTAAATCAAGTTAAATAAATTTGCACGAAATTGTAGTAAAATTACAATTGCGATGTTAGGACACAGAAAATGCCTATTAGCGGGAAAGTGGAAGCCTTTTGTCAATGGTTACTCACTATTGGTAAAGTGTACGGACACTTAATCGAACAAGATTAAAAAATATATATTAATTAATTTCTTTATAATTATTAATATATTAATAATAGAAGAAAGTAAAATCAAACGTAAATCACATGAACGCTGCAATGGAAAATTTTATTTTTTATTTTTGGTGGGTCAAAATCTTTACCTCCTAACCTATATATCCACACACAATATAAATGTAAATGTTTTGTTAGCAATAAAAAATTGAGATCCATGTTTATTAATCCATTCTCTAAGGCTTTGTTTGGAACTTGAGGAAAATTAAGGGAGAGAAAAATTTGGGAGAAAATAAGTTGATGGCCTATTTGATTCATAATTTCAGAATAATTTTTTATTTTTTAAAAAAAACCTCATTTGATAAGCCTGTTTTTTTATAAAATGTTATAAAAAATAAAAAAATAAAAAACTCAAAACATTTTTAAGGTATTCTATTTATTTTTATTTTAAAAAACATAACAAAAAATGTTCATGTATATTATGGCTTATGGTTGACTTCCCATATATAAAACTTTCTACTTCACATACTTTAGTTGAAAATATTTTTTAGTTGAATATAAAAAATATTTAAAGTTTAATTTGAACCCTAAATTTAAATGAACTTCATCAAACCATAAATCTAGAAATAATCAGGAATTTAAATTTATTAATTTAGTTATTTACTAATTATGTATTCAAACCTATTTAATGAAAATTTACCTAAAACTTGATTAATTCAAGTTGGTTAGAGAACTTAAATATTGATTAATATTAACCAACTTGATTTCATGATATCTTGATATAAAAGCTTAGAAATTGATCAACATATATTAATTAATTATTCCAAATGTTAAAGTAATAAATCTGTACTTATTATTACATATTGGACAAAAAACATATATTAATTATTTAGGAAATTTGATGGAATAAAATTATTTAGGTATATTATAGAGTTAACATGAAGTCAAATAAAACATATTAGTATTTTTAAGCTAAAGGATTTAATATATTAGTTAAAACATTGTAAAATTCAAAATTAATTTGGATGATGTCAATTCCCTGAAAATTAATAGTAATTAATGTTAATTTTAAATGGATGATCGTTAAAAATTAAAATTATATTATAAATTTATTGTTATGAGAAATCAAATCAAATTTAAATTAAAGCTTCCAATGCGAATTTGAAATATTATTGGTAAATTAAATTAATTTTTCCCATTAGGAAACGTTATAGTATTGTAAAATAAATACATTTCTTTTTTATAGAACAAAATGTATTTCACATTATATATTATTTATTACGTTATTAATTATATTAAAAAATAAAATTAAAAGAATTAAATATTTTAAAATTTCAAATACCATATTTATGCCTTAAACCTAAACACTGGATAGCACATGTAGCCTTTGATTCCACACCATAAATCATTCTTTTATCTTAATGCAATTAACTTTTTTTCTTTTCAACCAAAAATAACTTTTTTTTTTAATTTGAAAAACATTTACACAAGATACACATAAAACTTTGAGTCCATCAAGCCCGTAGCAAAACACCAGAGTCTCCCTTGTTGTGCATTAACAATCCTTATATTTTAGTTTTAAAGGTTAAAATCCACCGTGAATGCGTAATACATTCAGTCATCTAAAACTTGATGGTATAGCGTCCAATGACCCTAAACAAAATTTTTCATTTCTATTATTTTTTTTTATCGATGCAAAACAAAGACATCCTCACAAAAATGGCTAAAATACATTCAATCAATGGTCCCACTCAATGAACTCAACCCCCAACCCAGCAAAATTATACTGGAGACGGAACGGAACCTACACAAGAAAATATTGAATTCAACTCTAATAACTAAGATCACTAGAATTTTAAAGTACGAGAAAAAAAAGAATGAAGGAAAATCCCCCATTGAACTCCCCCATTTGTACACCGCTAACAAAGAATCCTTGTTCATCACCACAAATGAATGAGCATATCCAACCATCATCGAAGATGAGAAGCTCCATGGCTGATCCCAAGCACTGATGTGATCTGATGCCTCTGTGGTGGCTTGTAAAGATCGTACAACTCCCATAGACTATCCAACGAACAATGTTGCTTTGTGTCAAGCCTAGCCCGTGGCTCTTCCTTTTGCAACTCCAATTCACAATGCCAGAAGTAATGACCTGCATATACCATTCACATTATCTCTCCATCTAACTCGTGTTGATTCCACCTATGATCAATAGCTTCAACATTCCCAGCATATCCCAACGACCTCCATATCCTGCATACTCACAAACAGCGAGGCAATATTAGTCAAAATTGTTGAATATCGTATTGGAAATTAAAAGGTACATTGTCATTATCAAAGATATTACTGATTCCGGTATCGGTAGTGTTTACAGAGTAGACAAACCCAGAAGATGGCAAGTTGAGTGCGCTGATATCAACACACATAAACCAAATGATATTTATAATTTGAGAAATATGTGACTGGAAAAAAGATAAAGAATCATTGCATTAAAAGATAAAGTAGTGGCTTCACTGGTTCACTTGAAATTAGCTTTCTTTGTTTTTTGACCAACAACTTGAAATTAGCTTTCAAGAATTTTTCCAGAAAAGACAAGGCAGTTTTGAAATCAGCTGTGATGCACTAATTCAAGTTCAAGACCCTCCTACCCCGATGTATAATTCTGGCATGATCAGTTGTTAAAATATGCGAACGAAGTGGATCACTTAAAATTCGAGTCCCCCAAGAAATACCAAACTTTTACCTTATTTGACGGATAGGAGTATATACCACTTAAAATTCTTCATTTATGGTGAAGGCTCCTGGATACGTGTAGGTTTGCTGATGTCGGAAAAGTGGCACACAAATGTGGATCAACTACTCTTATAAAGGCAATCGATATTCATTTTTTTTGTTAACTAATACGAACGTTTGAAGGAAAAATAAATATTAGGTTCAAGTGATATCTTATCCATATCCTGCCTTTAATTATATATCTATATTTTTTAAATTAATTTATCTTGACTTTGATTGAAAATTCCTGCTATTTTTGAAAATTATAGTTGATGTTGTATAAATGTAGAATAAATTTAAGGCTCACTTGGTATAATTCCAGAAACGTTAACTTAACTTTCCAGGAATTTCATATATAATCTGCTTGTTTTATTTTCTATTTCTGTGAAGTTAAAATAATTTTTTAAATAAATATGATATTTTAATTTTAAAGACATAAATATTCTATCTATTCAAAAAAATTAATAAAGGAATTCAAAATCTTTTTAGAAAAATATCATCAAATACTTAGGATGTAAACTTTCTTTGGGTTTTGTTCGGAAAGTTTTACTTCCTGGGTTAAACTCAAATTCATGGGAATTTCTAAATTTATTTTAAACCAAACAAAATCAATCCATGTATTTCCCAAGAAGTTGAACTTCACTCCTCTACTTTCTCCATATCAAGGAAGACTTAGTCATTTAATCACAAATTTGGTGTGACAACTTTACTTTTTTCCCAATAAAAAATAACAGGATTGCAGAAAAACTACTTTAATATATAAAAAGCAATTTGTTTGCAAAAAATTAAAGGAAAAAACAAAGCAATTTCACCTTTGACAATTGATGAGGTTGACTTGTCACAAAATCATGGAGCCACCTAAGGTTGCTAATGTGATTAGCAAAAGTGTAATAAAAAGAATTGAATGTGGAGTATATACAAGAGAAAAAGAATTGAATTTGGAAGCTATATAAATGGTCCAGTCATCTATTTCCTGGTTAATGTTTGGAAATGTATTTCTTCATTGAAAATATTGGTTGAGGTGGTTACTCCAGATTCATTGATGGAAGAAGAGCTAGGAATAAAAGAGCAGAGAGAAAGGGTAAGAAACCGAAACATTTTGTGACAAATCTCCCCTTTTGATACCATTATTATCAGGTTCCATAGAAATACAAAGAAAGAAAGTGAGTCAAAAATTACTATTCAAATTAAATATTAAGTTTCAACACTATTTTTGACAACTCAATCATAGCCAACGATTTTAAAATGAATAATATACTATAGAACATTCATGCATATAAGTTTCTACCGAAGTCTGGACTTACAACCCTATCCACTGGGATTTACTGCCATAACCTCATAACATCATGAATATTTTATAGATATCAAATCATTACTTTACTCATAGAATGAAACGTACTATCAGATTGAATAAATAAATATCATTAAAATGTTAATACTTAATTTGATAAAGTAAATCTTAACTAAAATTCTATCAATACATTCTTACTAGTTTATTTAGATTTTTAAATTATATTTATTTAGATTTTTAAATCAATACATCCCTAAATAAATTATATTTATTTAGATTTATATTAACTTTAAAATTCTAAATTTATTTAGATTTAATTTTATTTTAAAAATCTAAATAAATTTCTATCATTCTTCAAACCATGGAAAAAACACAAGGCCAGCTGGCACTCATATTTAGATTTTCAAAAACTCCATATGCCTGAGAGTATTAAAAGAAGAAGAGCGTGAGCGAAGTAGATGGAAATTTAAAGATCGTGGATGAAAAATATTAAAAAAAAAATTAGTATGGAATTGGAAATACCAAAAGCATGGGACCCACTAGAAAAACTTCTCCCCAAGTAGATGAAAACGTGGCATAATCATGTGTCTATCCTCTTAAAAAAAATTTTGTAGGGGTTTATAACATTAGGCAAAAGCAAAAAAATTTTGTAGGGCAGCTACCCCTATTCTTGTCTTTAGGGTTCGGTCTCCCTCCATGATCAGTGTATTCAAAAATGAATATATGCCATGACAGTATTGGTTACGCTACATTGCAGTTTCTCTAATGTATTTTAGGAAGTAACTGCAGTAATGCAGTTAGAGAGAAATTGTCCTGCCAATATTTTTTTTTTCAAGAATAAATGAAATTTTTTAGTGGAAAGAATTTATTCTATTTATAGAAATTGTTGATGGTTTAAGGTTGTACTATGATCTGCAATAATAAAATTTTTAAGTTAACTTTATTAAAGCTTTAGCTCAGAATATATAGATGAACATACTAATTACTGTCTTATCACATTAAAAAGTGACTAAATTCATTTTAATAGGCAATCAGAACTACTTAAGAGGAAAAAATATTTAAAATATAAAATAAGTGTTGATCGAGGTTCCAATTAATTCTAACATATAAAAATAATATATTAATTAATAATTCTTGTAAAAAATATAATAAATTAAATAAGCAATCTAAAAGTGGAATAAATAATTATAGTTTTAGAATATAATAAATAAATTATTATTATTAGGAATGATAACACTTCATATGAACTATAATAAATAATATTGATTGTAATACTATTTTTTAACAAAGAATTTTATTTTCAATATCTTCATAATAAATAGGTTGTAATGATAATTTTAGAATATAATAAATAAATTGTGTAATTACATAAATTATTTTTAAAAAATAATTTTATTTTATTATTTGATAAATAAATTCTACAATTGCCTAAATAAATTATTATTTTTTAACAAATAAAAATAAATAATATTGATCATAATATTATTTTTAACAAACAATTTTATTTTCAATATCTTCATAATAAATAGGTTATTAGCATATAAAATTTCATTGTGTAGTTATTATATTTTTTTGTGCATTAATATTTATTTTTTGTTTATGAGTAGATAATAAATGATTTTATAAAATAGGAATAAGAATAGACAATAGAAATAAGTGGGGGGTATGTATTTGCAAATGGACAAATATATGCTGGTTTAGACGGTATAACATTTGAGATGGATAATATAAAAATAAAAAGTGTTGATTCAGATATTAGTTTAATTGAATTAAAGCAAGTTATTAGGCAAAAATTTCAACTTCCTCCTAATCAAATTGTATTTGATTTAAATATCTCACTAGTTGCAACTACCATTGAATCACTTGAATCTCAATATAAATAACTAGTAAGACAAGGGCGATCACAATATGGATTTGGTTTCCCTACAATGCCAATTTCCCTCAATTGCTCAGGTGCAGTGTAAAAGTTAAGATATTTATGTTATTTTTATATTTTTATTTTATGTATAATAAATTTATCTCTCTTTAATACACTGCACTTAAGCAATTGAGGGAGACAAACACTATAGAGGATTCAACTCCATCACAACATATTTAAAGGAGGTCAAGATATGGCATTAAAAGTTATTATACATATGATAAACTATTTTTTCTCGTGAAAGAAAAATTTTTTGTCTTTAATTGTTGTAAAACATTTGACTTTATTAATTAAAATTTAATCATTACTAATTAATTTATTAAAATAGTTCATTTTTAAAAATTACTTATTTATTATTTAATTTTTATTAAATTTTTAATTAATTAATTTTATTTAATTTAATCCCTTCAATCCTTTTTATAAAAGTCTTTTAACTAAAATTATCTTCTAAATGGTGCATTATAAAAAAGGACAAAAGAGAGTATTATTTATATTGTTAGTTTACTTTTAGATTTAAAATCTACACATTGTGATATCATTCAATGTGATAAAAGTATAATAAATATACAATTTTAATTTTAAGTACCTCAGTCTTTTCCTATATATAAATATAGTATTAAAATATGCAATGACAATTATATATATTACTTATATATAGATCAATTACTAAGATATAAAAGTTATATATAAAAATATATATTTATATTGTAATTATAAAATATGTAATAAATATAATTAATTTATATTTATTTATAGATTTGTATGGGTAAGAGTAAAATCAAAGGGTGGGGACGTTATACACCGCCCCGGTGGTTACGTCAGGATAAGGCGAATGTGAGTGGGCGTGGGGGAGCAGGGTAGCCTTGGGCCTGCTTCTTGCCCGAGGGAGAGAAAAATTGAAGTCTTGCATTCCATGAAGCACTTATATATACTTTTTAAAAAAATATAAAATATGCGTACTTGTATCTGATATATGATATGATATATGTATCATATTTATGTATATGTATCTATCCATACCACTTTATATTTTTATATATCACTTCAAATTTTTATAGTAAAATATGATCATTTAAAGTTGTTATAAATATTTTTATGATTTATTTTACCATTTATACTATAATTTTTAGAATATTTAATATTTATTTTTCTTTGAATGAGTAGATTTATTAATTATACATATAAATAATTATATAGATAATATTATATATGTATAAATATTCCCACATCTATATCGTAAAATTTTAAAAATTGACGTATCTTCCGTATCATGCTATATTGTATCCGACACACATACTTGTATCAGTGCTACATAGCTTGCATTCTAATTTCTTTCTAAATCAGTAAAAATAAATTGAAGCATTTGAAAATTTAGTTTATATATTTTGTTTACACAAAAAACACAATTATAATAATAAAAGGAATTGAATTTGGAAGCAAAAGCATTCAATTCTTTATTCAACATATGATAAATAATAGTTGAAAAAAAAAGAGTAAAATACTCTTTCTTTTTTAAAAAAGTAAAATAAAAATTACAATCAACTAATAAAACTGATTTTCTTCAGAATCATAGTTTTCTAAAATATATGTCATCAACTTTTAATTTAATATTATGTTTTATATCGACTTAAGAAATTAATCTATTTTAAAATTACATTACATTGATGATTGTACCTATGTTAAGTAAAGATACTCCATTCGATCTTAATTATAAGAAATAAATAATTAGTTTACATAAACAACAAAAAAGTTAAAAGTGGTTAGGAATATTAAATTTGTTGCAAACAAATTTTTTTTTTCTAGAAATACCTTAATTTAATGCCTAAAATTTATAATTAATAATTAATAAGGAATATTTAAAAAAACTTGAATATATGAGACAACTTTTTTTTTTATAATTAGAAAAAAATACTCTCTATATTTAATGAAGATATCGATGACTTTATTTGCAGAAAAAACTAAGACGATGGAGATGAATGTGAGAAAGATAAAGCAATGGCTTCACTCATTCACTTGAAATTAGCTTTGAAGAATTTTCTAGCAAAAGACATAGGCAGTTTCGAAACCAGCTGTGATTCAAGACCCTCTTAACCCACACATACAATTTTGGCAGCGATCAATTATTAAAATGTGTTAGAAGTGGACATCTTAAAATTTGAGTCCTATAAGAAATACTAAATTTTTACCTTATTTAATAGATAAATATCACACGGTATTCTTTGTGGGGAGGGTGATTCTAAAAGTTTTTATAATACTAATCCACACTGCTACTTTTGCCATGCCATTTGCCATACACTTTTCAAGAAACAAGCCATGAAAGTTACATAAAGAAATGGGCAAAAAAAGAAAATGAATACTCACTTTGTCTGTCACTGTCTTCCCCTCCTTGGCTTCAACAAACATACATACATGGACAGGGTCTCTCTCGCATACCCCTTTCTTCTACATTGCTGTAGTAGCAGGATTTTTTTAATTAAAAATTATAAATAAAAATTAGATTTTTTAGGATTATGTAGATATGTATTTTATACAGTTTTAAATTTTTTATTTATTAAAATAATGTTGTACAATAAAAACTAGATTTCCACAGTTTACAATTTTATGTAGTTTTTTAGTGATTAAGAAAAAATATAAAAAAATTTAAAACTAAACAAAATATATATTTACATTATCTCTAAAAAATTTATTTTTTATTTATAATTTTTAATTTAAAAAAAATAGGGGAACTATCATGCCAATACTGTGGCAGTAGGGGTTTCTGCATGAGAGACCCCGACCCCATACATACATATATATACTCCCTCCATCATATATATATATAGATAAATAAGAAATAAATAATAAATTCATTCAAATTAAGAAAAACATTTTACTATCTTAAATGTGTTCCAAATTAAAAGTTTTCTTTAATAATACCCCAACTTAATATCATAAAATTAATGACACACACTTAAATTTACTATTAATAATGATAAATGAAAAGTAATTTAAAAATGAATAACTAATAGTTCAAATTCCAATATTAATTCCTTTGTATATGAAACGAAAGAGACTGAGAGAGTATATATATGTGTGTGTGTCATCGTACAAAAGGAGTGAAATGAAGATCTCTTGAGTAGTGAGGGCCGCATGTGGGAAATTTACTTGAAGATAGGGAGAGTGGGTTTGTGACAGTTAATTAATTATATAATAATAATAATATCCTAAATCTCAGTTTGAGTTTTTAACACCAATATTTTCAATAAAACACAATGACACATGTATATGATGAACAAGTTTCTAAGTTGTTTCTACTCAACACATAGTCATCTTTCTCAGTTAAGGCCCTCCTTTTTTTTTTTTTAGAAAGGCAATATATGAGAACATCCATAATCAGTATAAGCAAAATGAATATATATATATATATGCCTCATGACAGTATCGGTTACACTGTAATCCAGTTACATCTGTATTGTATACTTCCTGGAAAGTAGCTTCTCGAAAGTATACTTCATAGAAAATTAACTACCTGGGAAGCATTCATATAACTTGCTTGATTTATTTTTTGTTTTCGGGAAGTTCCAATTATATTTTAAAAGAAATATATTATATTTTTATATTAAATACAAAAATACCCTTTTTATTAAGAAAATAGATTAACGAATTAAGGGCTTTTTTGAAAAATTACTATAAGATACTTAGGAAGTAGAACTTCCCAGAGGTTTGCTCAGGAAGTAGAACTTCCCCAGTTAAGCCCAACTTCTCGAGAACTTCCAAATTTTTTTCAAGCCAAGCAATAATAATTGCTCTACTTCCCGAAAAGTTGTATTTCTCCTCCCTACTTTCCTATACCAAGCAAATCCTAAAAAGTAACTGTAGTGATGCACAGATGCAGTTATAAAGAAATCATCATGGACTTTTTCAATGGAAAGAATTTTTCTTTTGGCCAGAATGGAAAGAATTGATTTTATTTATCGAAATTTTTGATGGCTTACTGTAACATCTAAATTTTTATGATTTTGTTTGAATTCTAGTTTAGAGAATTACTGCATAATTAGAATTAAAGGAGCTTAAATATCTTATGTAGATCAAAGTAGGGACTAAATTGCAAAGGATGATCAGGGACCAAATTGCAAAGAAAGTTGGATGGCATAATTGAAAATATTAATTATTAGCAAAAAGACAAAAAAGGGAACATAGATGTCATTTCCTCAAACAAATCATCTGTCCAGTATTTACTAAGACTGGTTATAGGAGGCGATTCAAGAAAATTCTCATAAGAAATTATACTCTAATAACCAAAACCAGAAAATAGATATATTGGGCAGAAAATTGATCCGAAGTTCCATAATCTGTAAATTAATAAGAATTAGAAAATAAGTCTAGATCATGAAACTCAGATATATTAGGGCATAAAAAGAGATACTGGATTTTCTATAAGGTTTAAATAGCCATAGAATCGGTCTAATGGATATTGGGCTAAAATCGGAGTCCGGGCCCAGTAAGACTGTACCGGTTTCTTAATGGGCCAAAAGTACTATTCATGAAGGCCCAATAAAGGCGTAGAAAAGCCTAATAGGCTAAGGATGATTTTTGGGAAACCCAGAAGTATTATTGACAAGAATAGCTCAAATGATGTCAAGAAAGGATAAAGAGCTCAATGAGCCCAATTCACCCGATTTCCAGGCTAATTAAATTATAGCTAACCCAGTAGACTATGAAATAATCAAGAATAAGTTCAAAATAATATTAGAAGGTTTATAATAATCCTCCATGCAGAGAAGTTACAGGAAAAAACTAATCAGCACTAATTTTATCGGTGTTTTCGGTTAGAGCCCAATAAGGTAAAATATCTTCTAAATTAAATTAAATGGGCTTAGCAATGATTAATTAAGGTCATAATGAGTTTGAAATTCATGTTTTAAATATATTTATGCATGAAAAATTTTACCAGACAAAATTTACATAATTAGAGCCCGAAAACCCGGTATATGTTGAAATTGAGCCTAGAATTAAATGGTTTAAGCCCAAATAATTAAAGACATCATATTGGGCTGAATATGGACTCAAAATTTCGTGCAAAAGGAGTGGAGAAGAGTTAACCACCATGCATGACACTATTTCAAAGATTAGGTGTCAAAATTGGAAGTTTGGATGAAGTAAGCTTATGTAAGCATAATGATGCAATATTTACCTTATTTGGAGATAAAAGTGACATCCAAATTAATGACAAGAGAGGGAAAATTAATTAGATAACAATTATGTGAAGAAATTAGGTGTATGGTGGAGAAAAGAGATGATGTAGTGCAATTTTGGCCCTTGGATCAAAAGTTAATCAAATGGATGGAGTTGCTTCTTGTTGTCTATAAATAGGCTCTTCCTCCCCTCCATTATTCACACCAAAAAATGAAAATCCACCATATAGTAGTGAGAGAGTGAGTTATAGAGAGAAGGATGAGAAGAGGAAAGGAAAATTTGCAAGTTTAAGGTAACATCTTTTCCCTTTCTTGCATTTTATTTCTAAATGGTTGTTTAGATCTTGTATTTCTATCATTGGTAGGTAGAAAACATGTTTATGTCATGAATATGATGATGATGTTGGATCAAAATGGTGAAAGAATGATGAATATGCTATGAATTTTGCAAGAACAAGCATGAATATGTGAAGAGCATGATGAACATGCTAAAAGATGCCTTTTGATCCTAAATGTTACCATGCCAAAATGAAATCATGTTTCTTGCAATTATTTTTAAATATTATGCTAAGAATGAGATTATGATGTTATTGGGATTTTCTTAAATCTCACCCCACCAAATGTCTAACCATGATTAGGTTCAAATCATGTGAAAGGCAAGGAGATAAAGGAGGATCCATGAAGAAATGTTTAGAAATAGGAAGGGTATTTTGAATACTTATGTAATATCAAGTATAATGACATTTTATGTCACAATTATGTAAATTATGTGTGACTCCTAGATGATAAATAAAAGTATGTTTTGGATCAATTTTATATGTGTTATGTGACTACCATTGAAAGTATGGTATTATGGAATTTTAGAGAATGAAATTTGGAATAATTAGGGTAAAATTGCAAGTAAATTCACGAAATTTATTGTATCAATCTGCCTAATAAAAGTCCAAATTAATATTTTTACCCTATAGAGTATTTTACGAGATCAATTTAGCAATTTGAACCACTCTTAAACGATTTTTCTAGAATTAGTTATGATTTTTCAAAGTTCAACCAAATTTTTATATTTATCAAATGAATAGTGACTTTTGGTAAATTTTTGGAATTTTCGAATTTGGCCCAAATTTGCTTCCAAATACATCTAATTGGAACCTAAACTACTAAGGATGAATAGTAAATGGTTCCTAAGGTTAAGGTGTGACACTTACGGTTACCATGATCTTGAATAAAAAAAATTGTGTAACACCCCTCATGTTATTTTTCTTGGCTTTGTGTTCAAGACTGAAGAGAATAGGACGGAGGAAGGCTCAAGTGGAGTCTGAAAGAGCTCCACACGGTGGTGAGAAGTATGGCCGCCGCGGCGGTAAGCTTTCCAAAGGCGTTATTTCGGACGAAACTGGTGGCGCCGTAGCGGTATATCTGGAGCCGCGGCGAGAGTCGAGATTTTTGCTTAAATCCGGATCAGTCGGACGCAAAAGAAAGAAAGAAAACAAGGGGAGCAACTGAGGAAACTGAGGGAGCTCAGCTAGGGTTCGATATTTCTGGCTTCTAGGAGTAATTTTCGAACTTCAAGAGCTTGGATCTAAGTTGGTAAGTGTTCTCTACTCCTCCCTCTCCATTTTCTTAGGTTGAAGTTTGGGATTTTCGGTTGTAAGGTTGGATTTCCATTTTGGGGTGAAATCCACCGATTGAAATGGATGATTTGGGGTTAAGGAAGAGTGTTTTGGTATTTTTGTTGCTTGAATGTGAGTTTTGAAGGGATTATGTGTGTTTAGAGCTTAACCCTAGGTTGTTATTGGTTATGGCTCTTGGGAATCCGAAATGTATGAGGTGGTGTGGTGTTTGAGTGATCCCTAAGAGCTTATTGATGCATGTAAAGGGGGTTGGAACCTTGGGTTAGGTTAATATGGTTGATTTGTGATATTTGGTGCATTGTGTTAATGGAAGAATTGTGGTATTGTAAAGGTAGTTGGCTAATCGAGAGGGGTTCATGTGTATTGGACAGTTCAAGGAAGCTTGTGGAACTCGTGTGCGTGTGGTAACGACAATTGAGGTAACCGGGTGTTTGCCTATATTGTATTGATTACGTTATATGATAGTAAGTATATTTGTGTATATATGTATGTTTCTTTCATACCACGATATGGATGTGTTTGTGTGTATTGTTTTTATATATATCGTGGTATGTATATAGTTAGATGATGATTATGTTTATGATGATAAGATATGTGATGATGGTGTTGATATGATATAATATGATGCATACATGACATTACAATGATGATGATATGATGATACATGGGCATCGCCACATGATATTGTGAGACTGTGATATGTGGTGGATGGAGTGGTGATAATGTGATGATGATATGATGTATGATTATATATATATATATGTTAGGGAGGATAAGGATGGGGTTCCTGCGAGGGTGACATGCATACCATTTATTTTATATTGCATTCATGAGTTGTGTGAGATATATGTATATATATGTGTGTATTTGTGTGTGATTGTTCCCAGTTACTGAGACATTGTCTCACCCCTTCTCCCATAAACTAACCTTTCAGGTGACGGTTCTGGCACTAGTCCGGAGAAGACGCGGGAGTAGCTGTGTACGCGGGAATACTCTATGTAGTGTGTGTGTATTTTGGATAATGTATCTTGTGCCAAGTAGGATAGAGAATGGTTTGTAATGAACATATGGTTATTGTTAAGGATTATTATGGTTGTATGGTATGGTTATGTATGTGGTAGGTATGGTTGGTTGGTTCTGAATGTTGAGAAGTCTGTATGTTAGTGTTTGTGAGCTCAGAGTGGCTTTGGGGGCTTTGTTGGTTTGTTAAGGGCCTGTAGCCCATTTGGTCAAGTTGGGTTCCATGGGGTCAAATCTCATAGGAGTGGTTCCTTTGAGGTGAAGCCTCTTTAGACAAATTGGTGTGGGGGTTTTGGACCTGTATGATTGGTCTGTAAGCGTCCAATTACCTTTGGTGGCAATTGAAGGTTGTTAGTGGTGAGTTTTGGTCATTAAGTGGTCAAAACGGTGTTAAGGGTCCAGAATCTCCATACGGAGTTGGATTGAGGTAAAAGTGGTGTCCTTGGATAGAGGGGGACTAAATTGACTTGTAGGAGTTGGAATCAGGTTAATCGGAGGTCGGAGCATAAAGTTATGCGCGTTGGAAGTTCACCCCGGAATGTTGAATTTGCTGATATGGGATATCAGCAGGGGGCGCCACGGCGCAGGAAGGCAGGCCGCGGCGCCAGAGAAGGCAGTAGCGAGTGAGAATCAGGGGAGGCCGGAGTCGCGGCGGTACTGTAGTGGCCGCGGCCCCAACCCAGTTTTCGGTGGTTTTATGGTTGTTTCCACAGTTTTGAGGCATTGGAGAGTTGTTTCCAGGTTTTGGGGGTTGATGTTTGGTAAATCTTGAAGTTTTAGGTCTATTCTGGAGGTATATAAAGGTAGGTTGTTACAAATTGCAAGTTATATTTATGAATGCTTGAGCTGAGAATATATAAATGAACATATTAATTATTATCTTATAACATTAAAAGCCTAAAAGGTGATTATTTCTTTAAAATTTTAATAGCCAATCAGAACTATTTAAAAGAAAAAATAATTTTAAACACAAAATAAGTCATGGTCGAGATTCAAATAATTCTATTAATGTAATAGAAAATAATTTAAGGAATAAAATAATTGGGCCTGAAAAAAGTTTCATTGGGCACTCGTTGTATAAAGCAAAAATGCAAAAGAAAAAAAATATATCAAAGCAACGATTTGAGTGGAAGAAAGTGAGGTTCTCCGAAATTGCGGATATATGAAATGAAAGGTGGGTCAACAGTTGCTCAAAATAAAAAAAGATAAAGTTGGAATATATATTAAGAAAGTCAAAGTGAATAATACACCTCTGAGATCAAAAATTAAATCGCTGAAGTGGATTTCTTAAAAGTTCTTGTCCTACAAGAAATACCAGATTTTGTTTTGTTAGATATTATTCCTCGTAAAATCGTAACATGCTAGGCCAATAATTATTAATTAAAGACAGCCTCAAAATTGGACTCGAGTCTAAGTTAAGAGGATTTATATTGGTCAGCTGCTTTACATGTGAGAAAATTGTGATAAAAGATCTAACGATCTGCTGCACGGCATTTATTGAAGAAGACTTGTTATTTATTTGCATTTATTGTTATTGAGATATTCTGTATTATTTCAATTTTATTGGATGCCCACTGGGACAATTGTCATTGAGATACTAATCTCCAACAAGCCCGCAATTCACATGATCAGGGCACAAATATCGACGAAAAAGTAAAGACAAAAATACATATAACGTCCCTTAATTACATCATGTGTGAAGTACTCCCCTCAACTTTAAAAGAGTGATACTTTCTCCGATTCAAAATATAAAATCTATTTAATTGATTATACATAAACCAAGAAATGTAATTTTACTTATTAAATTTATAAAAAATATATTATTTTTCAATAGAACCCTTATTTAATGCATTACATTTAAAATTTATTATCTCTTTTATATTTAATTAAAGATAAGGGCAAAATAAAAAAAACATTTAATATCTGAGAAATTGCCAAATGGAACTTATATTTTGGATAAAAAAACTTTTAAAAAAAAATTTATATTTTGGATTGGAGAGAGTAGTATACCCCCTTAAATTATCAATTTTAAGAATAAAACCTCCTTTAAGTAATTAACAGAAAATTATTTGTCATGCTATATTAAATGACATGCCATCTGACATAGATGTACAAAATCCATATCACTTATGACTATATTACATTACATGGCACATGCTTTTTTTTTTTTGGTTTTTATCGATAGGAATATATGCCATTCAAAATATGTTTTATTTTAATAAATACTAAATTTTTCCTATTTTTCATGTGAATGGGGGTCTCGTTCTCATTCCCTAGATCTTGCTTCCTCCGTATTCTCATATAATGAAGATAGCTTCCAATCGACTAATTGAAATAATTAGATAATAATATGAAGAATAATCAAGTCCATCCTTTCATACCTCTGGAATGAAGTTATTAATCATTCATTTTGGTTATCCTCATTTAATCTAAATTCTAAATGACATTTTAATAGATTTCATATTTCCTATTTTCTATGTAAATTGAAGATTTTCAATAAACAATTACAATCTAATAACTCTCCATAATATTTATAGTTTGATTTTTTTTCCCATTGAATTGAACCTCCTTCATTCTATCCTCTGTTCTTCCTATCCCCCATAACTTTTCTGATATCATTCTATCTTTTGTTTTTCCATAACATTTGTTTCATTTAATTTTGGATGAAAAGAAATTTACTTTGATACTCTTTCACACAAATTTCAAACATACTTTAAAAAATTGTTACTTCAATGCTCTATTATTCTAGAAGTTTCTTGAACAAGTTTAGCAGGCTAAATTTGTTTCTTTAAAATCTTCAGATTTTGGACTTACAATAGAGATGAGGCAAGAATTTCTCATTTCCATTTCCTTCTCTTCTTCTCCCAAACTTGCCAAAAACAGATCATTGTAACCTAAAACAAGATAGGTTAACATCCCTTTTACTTACGAACCAGTGAGGTTGATATGCTTCGATGTTTGGCTGCGGAAAATACAATTGTGAAAAGATAGAAGAATTTAGATTTTAGGGTTTATGAATTCTTAGTAAAGAATATTTTAGTTGCCAAATAGATTGATCAATGATGATCTAGATTTTAATAATCCATGTCAGGTGTCATGTGTGTTTAATAGAGTATGAGAATTCATATATCCATTTGTAAATTAACGAAATCACTATTCATTTACTGAAAAAATTTACTTTCATTAAGACATGAGAAGTCATTAATTATATCAGTCCACCAAAAAGATGATAAATACTTTTTCAAACATCAATGGAGTATATATATACACATTTTTTCCCATTTCTATTTATTCTGAAATGCGTGTGCACATCCTTCAACTTTCAATTTAATTCACATTCAGAAGGTCTTGCAGTTTCATGAATCAGGCCATGTTACCCGCATTAATCCAAGAATAATTATTTTACACCCATTTTGGATAATGTACTAATGCATAGCTCTCATCGGACTTATTCCATTATATTGAACACAAAGATGTGGGAAACAAAATGAATTTTGATAAAACCAATAAATTACATGAATAAAATGAGACATACATGAGATGGGAGACGACTGACATGAATTACGTATCCTCTTGACCTTTCACTTGGTATTCACATTCCATTGGATCCCACCTCAAACTTTTGCCATCTGACTCAAATTCGTAGTTCTGGCTCCTCAACTGCTAATGCCACAAAAAAGAAAAAAGAAATATATTTCACACATTTATATTTTCTGAATAATTCATCGTATATATGTGTGCGTTTGTAAAGCATTCAGAATTTATTTACCTCTATACCTCAAACATATTTATACCAAACAGAATTAGGGCTAATGTCACAGAATATGGGCAAATCAACATGACATATACAATGGAGAAAATAATGACTAATTGAGTCTCGTTCATCTTTGTTTACACAAACACACACACACAGATAAGGAGGGAGGGAGAGAGAGGGAGAGACAAAGCTTACTGAGGCAAAATTGTCATCCTCCATCATCGGTCTTTTCTCATTAAGCATTGACCCAAAGCATTCTGTTTCTTTCTCTTCTGTGGAAGGACCCATAATTATTTTGTTCGAAAGTAATATTTATATATATATATATACACATATGTATATATATAAGTGAAGGGAAAATGAGAATGAAATTTAAAATTAGGAGGAATTATAGATAAGGACTAGTTTTCATGTTTTGCCGTACACTAGTTTTCATGTACAAAATTAACATAAAATAAGAAAAAGATTAAAACACAAATAGAGTTAAATTAATGTAAGTCAAATGTATCAAATTAAAATACTATTCAAGAGCCATGGTTTCCTCCAAAATTATAAGATATATAGATAAGACTAGGACTATGAGTTCTTTTAAGTAAAACGTAAACATACAAAATTCACACAATTTAAGGTCATAATTATGACTATGTCAATAAAGATAAACTTTTTTTTTTGGGCTAGAGATAAGGGGGTATTTTTGTTATCACAATTAGCAACTCGTGAATTTTAATCATTATGTCAGAAATGTGCTTTTCTTTTACTGTTATTTTGTAAAAATAGATAACTTGTTCATGTAAAAAATTCGAAGATTGAAAATCCTTGAATAAAACGAATGATAAAACTTTCAAGAAATAAGGAAAAGTGAAGTAAACCAAAGTAGGTGATAGCATAAAGATCATTACCCTCAACCCTACTATGATTTGAATTCCCTTTACCATCATTTGAGTTCTCTGTGCTTTCAAGACTAGTGTTCTCTGCAGCCCACAAATTGGAGTCAAATCAGTAAATTAACAATAATTCAATGTTACGCTAATAGTTGTAGTACTCATGACTTCTCTTAAGGTATATAATGCAAGAAACAAGAATTCATATCGCCTACAAATTAAATAAAGGTGTTAATTAATAAATTTTATTACATTTATGAAATTTACAATGCACAATTTGAACTGGTTAAGTTTGATCTTTTTTTTCAAAAGAAATTTGAAAATATAAAAAAGAAGTTTATAGTATACTAGGGGAAAAAATAAACTCTTATCGTATGTAATTGTTTTATATGCAACTAATAACCTCTCATTAAAAAAATGACAATTGTTGATACATTTTATTCCACTGGAAACATAATATTCAAAATTGGTATAAATTCCAATAGCTGTAGGCATAAAGATAATGCACACAAATGGATAAATGACGAAAGCAACAAGAGTTTTTTCATGTCAATAAGTAAAGTAGCTAATTCTTAGTCTTAATGCTTTTGCTTGAGCGTCTATATTCAAAAACTTCAATTTTTTTCCCTCTTGGTGGTAAAAACGGATCCTTGTCCACTAAAGAGTTCAATAACATGAGAAAAAAAAAAAGGAAAAACGTACCTAAGGAATATGCCAGGGGACTGTAACTATAAAAACAAGCATCACACCAATATTTCACATCGTCGTATTCGTCGTATGGGCTCTCTGGGGTTTCATAATCTGTGTGTTTCAAAGGATTAAAAAATTTGGTACATATATATAGTTTTATTACCAAATAAAGAACTGGAAATCAAACCAAACTAACCAATATTTCTTTTAGATGGAAATTAAACTTTGAATGAACCAATGATTAGATATACGACTATTATCTATATAAATCATCTCAAGTGAATGAGGCTATGCTACTAAGATCGATCTAGTTCATTTATAACGGAACGACAATGTAGTTTTGTAAAACATAAGTGGCAAGGGAAAGGAAAACGAATATGTAATAAAATAAACTCAAATGAAAATGGAGGAGATAGAAACGAATAAACTAAAAATATGCCTCGGAACAGAGGCTGACAGATAAAATCTATATTAAGGAATGTAGAAAATCTACAAGCATATGCCATTTAGATAAGTTCAGTTTGAGGAATTAAAAACTATCTTAAGGCTAATTAAGTAGTAGTATACAAAATCACCATCGATTCTTTTTAAAGCTTAAACAAAAAAATGCAAGGAAAATAATCAGTTGCATTTGCCCAAAGAGTGAATAACATGCATTAATGACGAACATATATATATATATATATATATTTATCTTTCCATTTAATTTTTAGATATTGTGTGCAACTAACTAAATTAAATTCAACGAGGATGGAGACAAGAGCATTACCTTGGTCACCACTCAATGAACCCAATATTTCAGAAGGAGGGATGAACCAATCCAATATTTCAGGAGGAGGGGTGAATTGGATATCTTCCATGTTACAATGTTGTTTGATTACATATATTGCACTCTCTTCTATATTAACGAAAAGTGATCCTTCTAGACAGACCTCTGCATGATTCCACACACCTTCTGGATGAAGTACACGTTTCATCATATCATCATCAAAGAAATCCCTTTTCAGATCATACAATGCTATATGATTACCATATGTCTCAAAAATGTTCCCTTCAGGTACTGATTCGAAATTTATGTACACTCTCGACATGGTTTCATCAGACAAGAAGGATGTTTGAAAATAAGCACAGTAGCAAAGAGTTGGGAAGGAGTTACGAAACCAAAAACAAATAGATGCTCCTTTCCTACGGTGGACAATCCATTTTGGGATGCTTTCTCCCGGAACGCAAAACAAGCAGTGTTCACCATGAGGTGGTCTGAGCACCGCAGCCCCAATTAATTGCTGTGCATCAAATAAAGAAATATTGAGTAACAAATATATATAGCAAACTCACAAACTCAATTGATGTGAATATCTAAAAACCAAATAGATAATTAAAAATTGACCTCACTCAGCAATAAGTTACTTGACTTTGTGCTTAACGATGTGCAGTTAATTGCTGACAATTGTTTTATGTTTGGTGGAATCTCTTCAACTTCTCTTAGATACTTGCAATCATCTAAAACAAGGCCCCACAGAAAACGACATTCTTTTATGCATGCAGGCAAAATTGTGAAATTACTACCTGACAAGTCCAAAATTTCTACATTTATCAACGCTTTAAGATAAATTTGAAGATTCTCATTTGATATATTGCAAAATGGCATGCGGAAAACTATATTGGGACATGCAATATTGGACGTCACATCCATCACCAACTTTTCAGCCTTAATACGAATCTCTCGTAGTTCTGGCAAATGAAAAAGGCCACTTGGGAGCTCAATTACCCCTTCGCCTTCGTTTTTAATGTTCAAGTCGCGAAGCTGTGTGAGTCTACAAATTGAAGAAGGCAACTTTTCTATACCAGTATAAGACAATGTCAGACTTCTTAGTTTAACTTCTCCTATTATTTCTGGAAAGTTCTCCAGCCTTAGGCAATATTTAAGTGACAGATCTTCAAGTAAAGGTGACTCGATGTGTCGTGGAAAGGTGTGAAGCTGGGGACAGAAATCTACACTAAAGATTTTAAGGTTTCTTAAATATCCAACGGAATCGTCAACTCCAATTAAATTATCGCAAAGAGAAACCCTTAACTCCTTTAAATTTGAGAGGCCAGATAAATTAGGTATCATTTTAATATATTTGTTCTCTGCAAGAGTCAAAACACTAAGATTCTCCATCTTCTGCAGTAAACAAGAACCATACAAAGTGTCAAACGAATTAAAGAAATTATCAAATATATACAAGCTACCTAATAACCAAATAAATACACATGAGATATGGGGATGCTTGCCTTAATTGTTTCAATTGAACTGAAACAACCATCTCTGAGCTTTAACACATCAAGCTTCTTTGGACAAAAATCATATGGCAAGCTTGACGAAGGATATCCCCACCATTCTAACACTTTTAAACTGTTAGGAAGATATTTGGGGCCCTTCGAAAATTTCAAGTTCTTCAAAATGAGAATTTTGAGAGATTTCATTTTGTTAAAAGCTTCTCCGTCCCAATTTATATCTATGCTTTCCCCTAGATCCTCTGATATTATGCTGTTAACTTCATTTTTACCCTTTTAAGCCAAAAACAAACATAGATCACAAATGTTACATTCAGAATTTGAGATATATATATATATATATGTAATCGATCATAAATAGAAAACTTTTATGTCACATACTTGAATCAATGACATGCATGTTCGAAGTTTCGATGTTATTTAATTACAAAAAATTTTGGATATCATCAAACAAAGAAAAATAGAAATAGTCTCAGTGAAAATTGATGCGGTATTACAAAATGAGCAAACAAATTCTATAACCAAAAAGTAATGCATTAGTAGCTAAATATCTTTTAAATCTTCTTTTTTTTTGTTTTTTATTTTTTGAAAGATCACTTGTCATATTTTAACTAATATTTTAGAAAACATTTTTCATTTGAAAATTTCAAGTTCTTCAAAATAAGAATTTTGATAGTTTTCAAATTGTTGAAGGCTTCTCTGTCCCAATTTACATCTATGTTTTTCAACAAATCGTCTGGAATTATGATGTCAACTTCATTTGTACCCTTTTAAGCAAAAACAGATAACAAATGTTATATTAGGAATTTGAGATGTATACACACACACACACAAAGTAGAAACTGGATCTTTACTATATGAAGCCATGTTTTTAAGCAATTTTAATCCATATAATACTATAAAGAAGAAACTAGATTTTGTCAGTTATACAACTATATTACAGCAGATAAAAAAGACTGTAAGAGGATAAAAACAATAAAAAAACTTGACTGCGGTACTCTAAGAAGAATATTTTTCTATCTATAATATTTAATTTCAAAAAATAAATAAAAAGAATGAAAAGGTCCTACCGTGGCAGGATAGTGTAACACCCCTAATGTTATTTTTCTTGGCTTTGTGTTGAGGACTGAAGAGAATAGGACAGAGGAAGGCTCAAGTGGAGTCTGGAAGAGCTCCACGTCTCGGCGAGAAGAAGGGCCGCCGCGGCGAGAAGCTTTCCAGTGGCTTTGTTCTGGAAGAAAATGGTGGAGCCGCGGCGAGGTGTGCTAGAGCTGCAGTGAGAGTCGGGAAATTTGTTTAAAACTGGATCAGTTCAGTCGGACAAAAAAGATAAAAACGGACGAAACCGAGGTAGACTGCGAGGAGCAGTGCTAGGGTTTGAGATTCCCGGCTTCTAGGAGTGATTTTCGAACCTCAAGAGCTTGGATTTAGGTTGGTAAGTGTTCTCTACTCCTCCCTCTCCATTTTTCTTTGGGTAAGATTTGGGATTTTTAAGGTTAAGGTTGGATTTCCGGTTTGAGGCGAAATCCACCGATTGAAATGGATGATTTGAGGTTAATGGAATGTATTTTGGTGTTCTTGTTGCTTGGATGTGAGTTTTGAAGGGTGTATGTATGATTTGAGCTTAACCCTAGGTTGTTTTTAGTTAAAGCTCTTGGGAAACCGAAGTGTATGAGGTTATGTAGTGTTGGAGTGATCCCTAAGAGCTTATTGATGCATGTAAAGGGTGTTGGAACCTTGGGTTAGGTTAATGTGGTTGAATTGTAAGGTTTGGTTATTTGGTACATGTGTTAATGGAAGAATTATGGTATTGTGAAGGTTGTTGGCTATCGAGAGGGGTTCACATGTATTGGACAGTTTAAGGAAGCTTGTGGAACTCGTGTATATGTGGTAATGACAATTGAGGTAACCGAGTATTTTTTTATTTGTATTGTATTGTATATTGGTATGTATATTTGAGTATATGTATATATGCATGTTTCTATCATACCACGATATTGATGTGATTGTGTGTACTGTTTTCTATGTATCATGATATGCACACAGCTAGATGATAGCCATGATGTTTATGATGATGGTTTTTGGCATGACATGACATGATGCATACATATGATCGTGATATGATGATGATGAGTATATGATGGTACATGAGCATCACCACATAGCATTGTGAGGCCTTGATATATGGCGGATTGGGTGGTGATGATGTGCTGACGATATGATATGATGATATATTTTAGGGAGGATAAGGATGGATATATATTTTAGGGGGGACAAGGATGGGATCCCTGCGGCTAAATCGCCTCCACTGGCCAGGAGAGAAAGGCGAGCAATGGACTGCACCTTCCCTAAATCGCTGCCAATTCGTGGTGGGAAAGGGGAAGGAGAGCCACGGTCTGAACATTAGTGTTACCTTTGGCCGGGTGCACTGATGGGAAGAGAGCTTGGTGATGTCCCGGAATCAGTCTTCACCGACTGTTGGAAGGGAGTTACCTATATGAAATGTCCTGTTATGACGATAGCCCGTGGTTCTAGCTGTGTGCGAGGGAGACATGCATACCATTCATTGCACATTGCATTCATGAGTTGTATGGAATATATATACATATATTTGTGTGTGGTTGTTTCCGGTTACTGAGACATTGTCTCACCCCCTCTCCCATAAACTAACCTTTCAGGTAACGGTTCTGGCACTAGTTTAGAGAAGACGCGGGAGTAGCTGTGTACGTGGGAATAGTTTATGTAGTGTGTATTTTGTATGTGTATTTTGTGCCAAGTAGGATAGAATGGTTTGTAATGGATAGCTTAAGGAATTGATAAGGATTGATATGGTTGAGACTGGTTATGTATGTTATGTATGTATGGTTGTATGGTTTTGGAGTTGAGAAGTAGTATGTTGGTTTGTTTAAGGGCCTGTATCCCGTTTGGTCAGTGGGGTTCCAAGGGGTCAAATCTCAGAGGAGTGGTTCCTTTGAGGTGAAGCCTCTTTGGACAAGTTGGTTTGGGGGTTTTGGACCTGTATGATTTGTCTGAGAGCGACCAGTTGCCTTTGGTGGTAATTAAAGGTTGTTAGTGGTGAGTTTTAGTCAATAAGTGGCCAAAATGGTGTTAAGGGTCCAGAATCTCCATACGAAGTTGGATTAAGGTAAAAGTGGTGTCTATGGATAGATGGGGACTAGATTGACTTGTAGGAGTTGGAATCAAGTCAATCGGAGGTCGGAGCATAAAGTTATGCGCATCATAAGTTCACCCCGGAATGTTGAAGTAGCTTATATGGGATATCAGCAAGGAGCGCTGCTGTGCCAGGTCCTAGGCCGCGGCACCAGTGAATCCAGAAGCAGTATAGAATCAGGGGAGGCCGGAGCCGCGGCGATACTGTAGCGGCCACTGCCACGGCCCCAGCCAAGTTTTTGGTGGTGTTTTTGGTTGTTTTCGCTGTGTTGAGATATTAGAGAGTTGTTTTGTGATGTTAGGGTCGTGTGTTGGTTGAATTTTGAAGATTTTGGTCAAGACAGGAGGTGACAGAAGGTAGGATGTTACAGATAGTCTTCCCAGGAGAGACCCCAAATTCATTTGACCTAGAAGTCCTCGTTTGGCTACGACTAAGATGAAGGATTCTTGTTTTTTTTTTCAGAGAACGATTCTTTTTGCATTGCACAATAATTGAGATGTGAAATATATATATATATATATATTATATTCTTATAATCATTACTTAACAACAATTGTTTATTATTAATTTTTATTTATATAATATATATATGACATTTCATATTTAAAAAGTCATTATTTTTTCAAGCATTCACATTTATACTAAACACATGGAATATTAATGCAAAACTCATTAATGATGATGCCACCAAGAAATTGTGAAAAAAATAAAATAAAATCATAAGGCAAAATGGCAGGTAATCCAAACTAGAGTTACGTACTTACAATATTTTCTTCCAAAACACGAATAATATCTTGATTGGACCATAATCTACTACGTTTTCCTGGCAATTTTGGTGATTCCTGATGAACAATTTCTCTTCCCATATCTTTTATTAAATCATGCATTTTAATATGACTGCATAGATATTCTTTCTCAATCTTTATGAGACATTTGTCTACCAAAACTCTAATACCATTAGTTGGATCAAAATCATGAGCATGTTTCACCATATCCATGACATATTCCAATTCAGTCCCTTGAAAGAAGCAAACAATATCAAGAAAAATTTCTTTTTCATCTTGTTTCAAGCTATCATAGCTTACTTTCAATATTTCATGAATGTCTTCATTGGGACTTCTTTTATATCCATCTAACGCAGATTCCCATTCCCTTATTCCCGTATCGCACAAGTGAGAGCCTATTACTTCAAGGGCTAAGGGAAGACCTTTGGCATAACTTATCACACGATTTACAACTTTCATGTAACTCGGATCAACTTGCTTATTTCTGAAGGCATTCCAAATTAACAATTCACGAGATTCTTCATCATTCAATGCCTCCATGTCATATATTCTTTCAACGTTGACCCCATGTGTTAGCAACAAATGTCTATCCCTTGTCGTTATAATAATCCTACTCCCAGGACCAAACCAATCACACTGAGCTAATGTCCGTAAATGCTGTCGTTTGTCAACATTATCAAGAATCAACAAAATTTTCTTTCGTACAAATCTCCTTTTTATTATTTGAACTCCTTCACGGATAGAATCTATTTTTGTGTCCACCCCTAAAATCTTTGAAAGCATTGTCTCTTGCATTTTTTCTAGGCTAGATTTCCTTGACTGTTCTTTGACATCATCAAGAAAGCACAAACCATCAAAATTATCAGCAACTAAGTTATACACAGCACATGCTATTGTTGTTTTACCCATTCCCCCAATTCCACAAATTCCTACCATGATCACCTCGTCTTTTGACCCAAGCTGCAATTGAGTGTTTATTTTCTGCACTCGAGAATCTAATCCAACTGGATATTCAGTAACATCCAAAAGATCCCTATTGATTATGCTATAGATTTCTTTCACAATCCTTTCAATAAATTGATATTCATAATCATGCCTGGAAAAAGTACAAAAATCTATGTCAAGTATAATTGAATTCATTCGATTCATGTTTCATATGCACAAAATTTCTAATAATTCTCTTATAATCTAATTATATGAAGCTAGCTAGGTAAAAAATTAGAAGAAAAGTCAGGGATAAAAGTTGTGAATTACCTAGGATCCAGATGTATGCCGGAAATATTAGCTACTTCTTGTAGTGTGAGCTTCCAACTTAGTATCTTCTCTTCATCAGCCCTTAATTTCTGTTTATGCTCAAATAATGCTTGTCCATAAATTCCTGTTCCATGTCGTACTTCACAAGGTTGCACATCATAAAAAATTGGCCAAACCCGTCGGCCCTTTTGCTTGATACACTGATGAATATGAACAAGTTCATCGAGGCAAAATTTTGAGGAAGCATAGTTCTTAGAGAATATAGTAATGGCCATCCGGGATTCTTCGATTGCTTGGAGAAGGCTTGGAGTAATTTCATCCCCTTTTCTTATTTCCTCATCATCAAAGAATGTGCGAACTCCCCTTCGAGTGAGAGCATGATACAAATTTCCTGTAAAACCATGCCGGGTATCTATACCTCTAAAATTGAGAAAGACATCGTAATTGAATTGATAGTGCAAGGAAGTTGATGCGCGCCTTGTCATGATGGCTTGCACTAGATGGAAACAAAGATAACTACGTTAATTTATGAAGAAAATTTAAATTATGGAGAGCGATGATGATGTGTGTGTAGCCTCAAGAAGAGGGGAAATGAAGATCTCAACGAGTTTACTTACTGTGAAAACAGAAGTTGACGATAACAAAGTAGCTGTGATGCACACTAAAGCAATGGGAACTAATTTGAAGAAAACAGGAGAGTCTAAACTTATCTCCGACTCAATCAACAGGAGAAGATCAACACGGAGAATAAAGCTTTTGTCTAACTAAGCATACAAATGGTAATACAAGTTGGAAATAATCCAAGTCAATGTCTACGAACCAAAGAAACAAAAACATATAGTGAATTAAAAAAAATTGCAGTGGATTGAAGAAGAATAGGAGTTTATTAATACAATTCGTGATGCATTTCAATTCTAATGGTGCATTGGAAACCAGTGCAAGTTTTTATTCTATTTCATTTTCAGGTTGTTATAATAGCGCAAGTTGTATTCATTTTTTTTTATCAAAATACAATTACATAATATGGTGTATAGTTTTGTCCAATTTATGTTTACAACCTAGCTAACACTGTTAGATTCCTTTAGAGGTCGAGACAAATGTTGCAATATATTTTCAAGCTAAACTATACCTCCGGTCCTTATTACCTTTTTCACTAAATCACATGAATTAAGGTGGAGAATTAAAATTAGTTAATTAACAATCTTAATTTTTAAAAAAAAAAATCACAAGACCTTGCTAAAGCTAACCTTATAAAATTTTATTGGAAAAAAATGAATTATACCATTCCTAATATAAAATAATAGGTGGACTCTATTTTCTAAAGCACTTTGGGAAAAATTACATATAAACATTCTTGGTAATACATAATAAAACTATATCATATTCTAAAAATTGTCTTACATTCGGAATAAATGAAAAGCTCTTATACTAGGAGGGAGTATTACTATTGACAAATTAATATTTCTTTTAATTCTTTTTATCTGTATGTCTTTTAAGGTTTTAACATTAGATTAAAATGGTAATTACTATGTTATAATTTCTTTTAAATTTCTTGATATGCCCTTCATTTATTTTCTCTATTCTCCATAATTATCTCTCCATAATTAATAAAGGTAAGGGTATAATTGAAAATATAATATTTAGTTTTGCCTTGAATTTTAAAAGGGTAAATAGATATATAGAAACAATTTTTTTACAAAAAATAATTAAAAAAATGGGAGAAGTGATTGACACATCACACATAAAAAATAATAGCATATCTAAATACAAACAAGCGCTTTTAATTACTTATATGATACTCTATTTGATTTGTTATAAAAGGCATCTTAAAGTTTTTATATAAATTAAGAAACTCATTAAATAATTTAGATTGTTATAAATTTTAATAGTATTCTACTAAAATGCTTTTGACCTAAATGCTCTTATGAATGCTCCATTTCATATGAAGGGCAAAAGAATAAAAATATAATTAATATTTTACTCAAATTTTTAAGTGACAAATATTTAAAAAATTACAAAACCTTCAAAGTGACAATTTTCCCCAACAGAAGGGAACGGGAAAATGGATCCATTAACAAACAACTGACCTTAAATTATTATATTTGGTTGACTTCAACGGCTGAAAATGGGATTGTTAACAAATAATTAATTGGTTTTAAATTACTTATCATGTGAAGTTTTCAATTAAGAAGTACCGAAGCAGGGGCATAGAGATTGGTTAAGACAGTGCCTAGCTGGCATTTGGAGAAAAACTCATGTGGACTTTCAATCTTTTATTCTTCGATGCAACTTTTGTTATCTTTTTATTTTTTGTTGGGACTCAAATGAAATACACATACTCCCTAAGGCAAAAGGCAATTAAAAAGATGCATCCACTTCAATTTAAGCTGCTTTGAAGGTTAATTTTCTGATTAATTTCCCCTCTGATTTATGGGTGGGTAGTATTTCTAAGAGACTTCCTAAGACAAGCTTGAAGCAGAACTCGAATACAGGAAGCTAAGCCAAGGAAAGGATGATTCATCATCATCACCAATCAGAGAAAGACTGAAGTGGTGATAGCAATATCACAGACCATTTGGGATTGTAGGAATCTTCTAAAAGCGTCAAGGCAATAAAAGAGATGCATCCACTTCAGCCAAGGAAGGGATGGTTCATCATCATCACTAGTCAGAGAAGGATTAAAAATCGTAATTTGAAGATTATTGTTTTTACGATCTTCAGTCCTTTAGTTTATATACGAATCATGGACAAAAGAAACGCCAATGAATCCTACTGTCTCCATGCTACAGCATTTAAGGGAGATTTTAAGAAGGGTAACTCACCTTGATGGATTCGATCGGCCCTCCTGCTTTCTCTCTTGTCTTTGCAGATCCCAAACTTGCGGGTGCTGCGATAGCTGCCTCATTCAACAACCCTCAGCTTCCGACTGTCATGAAGGAAATCCATGTGCTCTAGAGGCTTCTTTGAGACGCTGAGAAAGACAGGATGCCTATTTATAATTACTATTGCTGAAGTGAACCGACACTTCATCGGAAAAGATTAAAAATATATATATCAACTAATTTCTTTTATAAGTAACTTAATATATTGATAATTAAAAGAAAGTACAATCACGTGAACACTGCAATAATAAATAATAAAATAATGTGAATGTGAAGGTTCCGTGAAAAGTTGGATCACTTGCAGGAGTTTTTTGAGAAAGACCAAAGTACCCCAAAACCAGCTATAATGCATAAATATTGGGAATGTGAGGTGAAAAGGTTTGCTATAGACTCTAAACTCAAGTCAAAGGTCAACAAAGCAAATGCGGAAACAAAAGTAAGGTTGCAGAATCATGCTTCTCTCGTTAAATAATAAATATACTGTGACGTTTTGGCTCGCAGGAATTTTCCAAGAAACAACAAAGCATGTACCAACAAAACCTACTGTGACGCATAAATTCCGAAAAAGTTACCAAAAAGCTTTATACTTTGTTTAGAAGATGCTGTGGTAGTCCTAAAACATAATAAAATTTTTAAAATATATGTCATCAACTTGTATTTTAATATTATGTTTTTATATTCACATAAAAAAATAATCTATTTGAAATTGATAACTGTACCTGTGTTAAGTAAAAATATATTTAATGAAGATCTGGATGACTTTAATTTGCAAGAGAAAGCTAAGTCAATGGAAAAAAATGAATGTAAAAAAAATAAAACAATGGCTTCACCCATTCACTTTCACTTGATATTAGCTTTCAAGAATTTTCTGGGAAAAGACAAAGGCAGTTCCGAAATCAGCCGTGTGCACTAATTCAAGTTCAAGAGCCTCCTAACTCACCGTACAATTCTGGCATCCATCAGTTATTAAAATATGTGTCAGAAGTCGACCTCTTAAAATTCAAGTACTCTGAGAAATTCCAAACTCTTACCTTATTTGACAGATCTATATATATATATATATATATCACGCGGGATCCTTCATGGAGAGTGTGGTTCTGAAGCTTTTATAGTGGCAATCCACATTGCTAGTTTTGCCATACCATCAACTTTGGTTTGTGACCGTTAATTATATAATAGTAATCCCAAATCTAGTCTGAGTCTTTAACACAAATATTTTAGTAAAATATAATGGCACGTGTCCATGATTAACAAATTTCTAAGTTGTTTCTAAACAACACGTAATCATTTTTTCAGTTAAGGCCCTCTTATTTCTTTCTTTGTTGTTTCTTTTAAGACAATATTTGAGGGCCTCCATAATCAGTGATTAAATTTTAAATTTTAATATATGAGGACAAATTAATTATTGTCTTATAACATTAAAAAGTGATTAATTTTTTTTAAGTTTTAATAGCCAATCAGAACTATTTAAGAGGAAAAATAATTTAAAATATAAAAAAAGTGGTGATCATGATTCAAATAATTGTGTTAATCTAATAGTAAATAATTTAAAGCATAAGATGATTAGGTCTGAAAAAGGTTTCATTAGGCACTCAGTTGTATAAAGCAAAAGATTAAAGCAATGGTTTGAGTGGAAGAAAGCGAGCTTCCCCGAAATTGTGGATAAATGAAATGAAAGGTGGGTCAACAATTGCTCCAAATAAAAAAGATAAAGTTGCAATATATATTAAGAAAGTCAAAGTGGATAATACAGCACTATTCGCTAAAGTGGACCTCTTAAAAGTTCTTGTCCTACAAGAAATACCAGATTTTGTTTTGTTAGATATTATTTGGGCCTAAAATCATAACATGCCCAACCAGTAATTATTAATTGAAGACAGCCTCAAGATTGGACTTGAGTCTGAGAAGTTAAGCTGATTCATATTGCTCGGCTTTACATATGGGAAAATTGTGCTAAAAGATCTAATGATCCACACAGCATTTGTTTAAAAACACATGTTATTTATTTGCATTTATTGTTATTGAGTAACTAAGCCTGTAATTCACGTAATGAGATCAGGGCACAAATACGGCCAAAAAATATGGACAAAAATACAGATAACTTCCCTTTACATAATGTGTGAAGTACTCCCCTCAAATTCAAAAAGTGACACTAAACTCTCTTAAATTATCAATTTTAAGTAGAAAACCTCCTTCATTAATAACTCTGTTAAGTAATTAATACAAAATTACTTGTCATACTATATTTAACGACATGCCATCTGACACGGACATATAAAATCTATATCACTTTTTACTAGGTTACATTACATGGCATATGCTTTTTTTTTTTTAAATACCCATAGGCATTTGCGATTCAAAATATCTTTTATTTTAATAAATACTAAATTCTTCATATTTTTCATGTGAATGGCCTCACTTGTTTTTATTCCGCAGATCTCACATCCTTTGTGTACTTCACAATGAGGATAAATGTTATGAAAATTGCACTAGTTAATGGACCAATCCAAAAAAGTTCAATGGTTTGATGGGGGATGAAGCGGGATTAGACAGGACATAATTAAATTAATATATTTTAAATAATATATTTAAATAATAAAAATCAATCATCCAAAATTAAGAAAAGCAAGACTTAATTCCAAAGAAGTAATTTTTCTTTTAAAAAAATGGAATCACAAAAATATTAATGCTTAAAAAGATACAATTACAAAGTAATTAACTTTTCATTCAAATCCATATTACTACTTGAGACCCATATTAAAATCAAATTGAAAGGATAAGTTTGACGTCATAAAAATATAAATAAACAATAAGTATAATAAAAATTAAAAATTGTTTATATGAAGAAAAAAGATTCAAGAAATAAATAAAAATGAGCAAAGATTGAAGAAAAAAGAATAAAAGTTATACGAGGAGGAGGGGATATACCGAGTATTAAAAAAAATAAAAGAAAAAAGGGGATATACCATTATCATCAAGTACTTTTAACAGTCATATTAAAACTAAATTAAAATGATCATGTTTGAGATAAAAAAATAGATAAATAATAGGTATAACAAAGATTAAAATAATGTTATCATATAAATAAAAAAATTTCAAGAAATAAACACATGAGTTAAATAGTTGGGTGGTTCATTTGTTTGGTTTTTGCTGTACTAGCTGGTTTTTGACCAGTCAGTCAATATCTGGTTGTAGATATATTTTGGATCAGATCAAATGTCAGTTCATGGTTAATAATATGAAGAATAGTTAAGTTCATCCATCCTTCCATGCCTCTGGAACAAAGTTATCAATCATTCATTTTAACTATCCTTATTTAATCTAAATCCTAAATCACATTTTAATAAATTTTAAAATTCTTATTTTCTGTGTAAATTGAAGATTTTCAATAAACAATTAGAACCTTAGAAAATGAATAATTAATGCTCCAAGTTTCAATATTAGCTCCTTATATACTATATTCGAGATCAAGATCACTCTAAATGAATTCCCTTATATATAAATAAATATATATATATGAGGGATATATATATATATGTATATACAAATGCCGTCGTAGATTTACTTGAAGGGTGAGGAGCCTAGGTTGGTGAGAATTAATTACTCCCTCCATTTTTTTAATAAGTCATTTAAGATTTTAGCTTATAAAATTACTCTTTCTTTTTAAAGGAAAAAACTATTCTTTTTTTCTTAAAATTCAAATCAAATGTAACAATCAAGTAATGAAATTATTTTTTCTTCAAAATTACACTTTTCTACTTCATAACTTTTAAGTTAATTTTTCAAATAAGGTATTGTGTGTATCTATATATATATAATATGTTAATTATATAATTTTTTTGAATTTAATTTTTAATAATTCTATTTTCAAAGAAACCATTAGGTATATATTCAGCTCTTGAATTGAAGTAAACATCTCAAATCCATTGATGATTGAGAGTGGACTCCAAGTTAATCAATATTGAGAATAACTATCATATTTCACTTTTTAAAAAAAAACACAATTGTAAGAATAAAAAGAAGGGCAAATAAAAGTTGGAGACCAAAACTTTAAATTAAATACAGTAAAAGATTTTACAGTTTTTTCAGTAGTAAATACAGAGTAAAGCAGTAGTAAATTCGTGATATTCAGTAGTAAAAAAAACTGCAAAATCCCTAACTATATTTAATTCAAAGTTTTGTTCCCCAATTGTCATTTCCCCTAGAAATAATTGAATTTGGAAGCAAGTGCATTCAATTCATTATTCAATATGATAAATAACAGTTGGAAAAAAAAATAAAGAGTAAAATACTATTACTTTTTTTAAAAAGTAAATTAAAAATTATAGTCAAGTAATAAAATTGCTTTTGTTCAGAATTACTGTTTTCTAAAATATATGTCATCAAGTTTTATTTTAATATTATGTTTTTATATTGACATAAAAAATTAATCTATTCTAAAATTATATTAAACTGATAATGGTACCTATGTTAAGTAAAAATATAATTAAAAAGATCTCGATAGTCTTTGCTTTGTGTATCCCCTATATTTGTCCTGGGAACAATCCCTTTTAAATTCTTTGCTCCCTTGCATGTACATACGCTTTTGACATAGTAATATACTAATATACTCCTCTTGTTATGCAAAAAAAGAAAAAACAATTCTCGAGGACTTATAATTTGCAGAGAATGCCCAGTCAATGGGGAAACATAAATGCGGAAAGATAAAGCAGTGGCTTCGCTCATTCAGTTGAAATTAGCTTTCAAGAAATTTTAGAGAAAAGACAGGGCAATTCCGAAATCAGATGACTTGCCATGCACTAATTCAAGTTCAAGAATCAAGACCCTCCTGACCCATACGTAGGGCTGCACAATTTGGTCCTGTGCCCAGTTGAACTGGTTCAGCCCGATCACATTGAGCCAACTGGGCTGAGTCAAATTTCGGGCCGATTCGGGGTTAGGGCCATGCACCTTAACTCCGGCCCGACCCGACATATATATATATATTAATTTTTTAAAAAAATATTTTATATATTTGAACTGATTTTGTAGAATTTTTGTTTTTTACATATCTAATATAATAGATTTATTATGTAAATATTATGAAAAATTTTTAAGATTTTAATGTTTCAAATTTTTTTAAATTTTGAATTAATTTTTTAACTTAATATTTATGAAAAAATAATGTATAATGGTTAAATATTCATAAATTTTTAAAAAATTTTATTTTTTTCTAAGATTATTTTTGAAGAAAATCTATTTTTAAGTATAAATAAGTATATTTTTTATTATTAAATAATTTTTTTATTTTTAATTTTTTTAAAATATATATATAGTATCGAGTTAGCTTGGTACTGGCCCGAACCACATTGGGCTGGGCATCAAGTAAGGGTCAAACCCAACCCGGCCCGACTCGGCCTATGATCACCCGTACCCACACATACGCTTCTGGCAGCAATAAATTATTATTATTAAAATATGTGTAAGTGGAACTCTTAAAATTCGAGACCTCTTAAAATTCTTTGTGGAGGGTATGGTTCTAAAACCTTTTATATGTGAAAGCTTAAAAGAGAGAAAGATGAAAGAATTGTCGTAGCTTCATTACTAAGAAAGGTTACAATATATACAAAGAATAACAAATCAAATATATTAATAACAAATCAATCCTAATAATAACAAATCAATACAAAAGAATATATTGTGATAAATATAAAGATAATATTTTCCTAAATATGGTAACATCCCCCCTCAAACTCAAGATAGCTTAATAGGAAGCAACTTGAGTTTGTCTACTAGAAATTGGAAGCGACTTGGATGAAAGGACTTAGTGAATAGGTCAGCTGGTTGGTGCTTCGTGCGAATAGGAACAAGTTGGATAGTTCCACGAACAACATGTTGCCGAGTAAAGTGATAGTTAATCTCTATATGCTTGGTCCACTCATAGAACACATCATTGTGGGCAATCTTGATAGCAGCTTGGCTGTCACAATAGATGTCTTTAGAGGTTATCTATGATGCCCCCATCTCATCAAGCAGCCAATGAAGCCAGAGAACCTCAAAAGTCATGTCGGCTAGTGCATGATATTTTGATTCAGCACTGGAATGAGAAGCTAAGGTTTACTTCTTAGTTCTCCAAGACACAAGAGAATTACCAAGGAAAATACAGAAGCCAGTGATAGACCATCGATCAGCATGATCACCACCCCAATCAACATCAGAATATGCCCATAGAGCAAGAGACGAACTAGCAGAGAAGTGAAGGCCATGATACGAGGTGCCTCGGGCATATCGAAGAATGCGGAGAACAACGGCATAGTGGGTTAGGTGACATAGAAGAAAAATAGTTTTCCTGACTAATCATATGGTTGCAACAGGCAGAATAAAAAAATCAAGAAAGTGTACCTGAGGGAGTGGCTAAGGCAGCAAGTGGGCTAGAGGTACCAGAAATAAATTTTGTGAAGTAAGACCTCAATGTCAGTAGTAGAGGATCTCGAAACAATAGCAACAGCAGGTGCCTCATCAGTGGCAGAGAAAGCAGGCTTGGAGGAGGAACCAGATCTAGCTGATTTCCCTTGGTCAGATCTAGGAGGACGAGTAGGGCACTGATCAATGAGATGCCCGATCTTCTTGCAGTATCAACAAAACAAAGTTGGATGGTGTGCAATAATGTGACCCTTCTTTTGACAAGTTCGACATTCAATAAATGGGCATTTATCGAAGGTGTTAGTGGATTGAGGACAGCGACGACAAGCCTTAGAATTTCTCCCAGAAGCAGCAAAGGCCATCTCAAGGGTCCGCTGAAGCAGGCCCAAACGGGTTTCCTCAGATCGAAGATGAGGAAGAGCATCTTCAAGAGTAGGCAGTAGGCTTTGGTGCAGCAAAGAAGCCTAAATAGGTTCAAAGTCATCAGTTAGAGCCATCAAGAACTGAATGAGACAAAGCTGATCTCTATATTTAAAGAATGCTTGAGCGTCTTCCTCACACTTGAAGGTGGGTTCTGAGTAGGCTAATTGATCCCAGATGGATTCAATCTTGGCAAGAAATTCAAATAATAGTTGACATTTCTCCTATTTAAGAATATTAAGGTTCTTCTGCAACTGAAATTGGTTACATAAATTAGAAGAGGTGTAACGACTAGCAAGATGGTCCCATACCTCTTTGGCAGTGTCAAAATGCCCAAATTGTTGATGAATACTGGAAGTAAAAGTATTTCGGAACCAACTAATTATATGATTATTTTTGCTATCCCAGTCATCTAGTCGCTCAGTATATTTTACATCAGATTCAGCAACTTCACGAGTGGGAAAAGTAATGTCACCTGTAACATATCACCAGAGCTTTCTACCTTTAAAGAACCCACACATACTTTCTAACCATAAACGATAGTTGGAGCTAGTAAGAGTAACAGAGATAGGCTGAACAATATCTGATTTCTCCATAATCGACAGAAAATGTAGCAAATATTGGAAAAATTTTGGCAAATTCAAGGAAGCACCAAAACACCCAATAGACCCTAGGAACAGAAAGAACACAAATATAAGAGCACGACGAGGGAAACAGTGGGCGGAGAGGCGTGTTCACGTGCCGTCACGCGCCGCCAAAATTGGCTGGTGCAGAAAAGTTTGATCAGTTTGTGTGGGCACGTGGCTACTTGGAATGCCGCCGGACTTGGTGATCCGGCTGAACAGATGATGGCGAACACGATAGGATGGCGTGTGTCTGCAACAGAGGTCGGTGGATGAGTGGATCTAGAACACATGATGGTGATGAACAGGAACTTAATGAATAGTGAGGCAATATGAACTTCTGGCAGAGTTGCTGGTGGTTGGTGGAAAAATTATGGCTCTGGTACCATGAAAGCTTGAAAGAGAGAAAGATGAAAGAATTGCCGTAGCTTCATTACTGAGAAAGGTTACAATATATACAAAGAATAATAAATCAAGCCTATTAATAACAAATCAATCCTAATAATAACAAATCAATACAAAAAAATATATTATCATAAATATAAAGATAATATTTTCCTAAATACGGTAACAATATGTAATGGTAATCTACACTGCTAATTTTGCCATGCTATTGACATAAACTTTCCAAGAACGAGCAGAGAAAGTTACATAAAGAAATGGGTAGAAAAGAAAATGAATACTTGCTTTGTCCGCCACTACCTTTCTCTGGTTCTTAGTCTCATATCTCACATCCTCCGTGTTCTTCCATGATGAAGATAGCTTCCCATGAGTAATTGAAATAAGATAATATGAAGAATAACTAAGTCCATCCATCCCTACCTCTGGAATGAAGTTATTAATCATTCATTTTAATTTTTCTTATTTAATCTAAATTCTAAATGACATATTAATAGATTTCAGATTTCTTATTTTCTGTGTAAATTAAAGATTTTCATTAAACAATTACAATCTTAATTCCAAAGAAAGTAATTTTTCTATAAAAAAAAACGGCATCACAGAAATATTGATGCTTAAAAAGATACAATTGCAAAGTAATTAACTTTTCATTCAAATCCGTACTACTACTTGAGACCCATATTAAAATTAAATTGAAAGGATAAGTTTGAAATTAAAATATAAATAAACAATAAATATAATAAAAATTAAAAATTTTTTATATGAAGAAAAAAGATTCAAGAAACAAAAAAAAAATTAGTAAAGATTGAAGAAAAAAGAATAAAAGTTATACGAGGAGGAGGGGATATACCGAGTATGAAAAAAAAAAAAGAAGGGGATGTACCATTATCATCAAGTATTTTTAATAGTCATATCAAAACTAAATTAAAAGGATCATGTTTGAGGTAAAAATATAAATATGTAATAGGTATAACAAAGATTAAAATGATGTTATCATATAAATAAAAAAAATTCAAGAAATAAATACATGAGTTAAATAGTTGGGTGGTTCATTTGTTTGGTTTTTACTGTTCTAGCCGGTTTTTGACCGGTTCAATCAATATCTGGTTGTAGGTATATTTTGGACCAGATCAAATGCCGGTTCTTGGTTTTTATAGATAATATGAAGAAAACTTAAGTTCGTCCATCCATCTATATCTCTGGAACAAAGTTATCAATCATTCATTTTAGCTATCCTTATTTAATCTAAATCCTAAATGACATTTTAATAAATTTCAAATTCTTATTTTCTGTGTAAATTGAAGATTTTCAATAAACAATTACAATCTTATAGCTCTCTTTAATATTTATAGATTGATTTTTTTGGTCCATTGAATTGAACCTCCTTCATTCTATCCTATGTTCTTCCCATCCTCCATAACTTTTCTGATATCATTCTATCCTCCATTTTTCCATAACATTTTTTTCATTTAATTTCACTTTGATATCATTCTCTCACACAAATTTTAGACATATTTTAAAAAATTGTTACTACAATTCTTTGTTATTCTAGAAGTTTCTTGGATACGCATAGCGGGCAAAATTTGTTTCTTTCAAATACTCAGATTTTGGTCTAACAATAGAGATGAGCTAGGCAAGAATTTCTCATTTTTGTTTCCTTCTCTTCTTCTCCCAAGTTTTACCAGCCAGAAACGGAGCATTGCCCCACAGAACAAGATAGGTTAACGTCCCTTTTGCTTCTGAACCAATGAGGCTAACGTGCTTTGTTCTTTGGCTGCCGAAAATACAATCGTGAAGAGATAGGAAGAATTTACATTTTAGGGTTTATTCACGGTAAAAGATATTTTAGTTGCCAAATAGATTGATCAATGATGATGTAAATTTTAGTAATCCATGTCAGCTACCATGTGTGTTTAATAGAGTATCAGAAATCATATTTATGTTAATAAATTAATGGAATCACTAATTAAGGGTTTCTTTGCTTAAAATTAAAAGTTAAAGGGAGTCTGTAATAACTTTGTGAAATTCAGGGAAGTTCATTGCATGTAATGTAAAGTTCAAAGAAGTTATTTGTATTTTAGCCAAATATATATACCATGGTGAATTCTCTGGAAAATTATTTGGTTCTAAATTGTAAAATCATCATATATAGCAACAGAGCCTACAATAGTGACATGAACACTTGGTTAATATCAATATTGTTTCATCTATATAATTCTCCACAGAACCACCAAACTAATCCCACCTTGATCTGATTTAAGGCTAAAAAAAATCGTATTATTAATATTCACTTTCTAACAAGACATTAAAGAGTTGGCCAAAGGAAAAATCTTATAAGCCCATAAAATTTCAAGCTCAGTTATAAAGACGGCTGAACAATAACACTGCTATTCATTTACTTAAATTTACTTTCATTTATATGACTAAAAGAAGACATGAGAAGATATTAATTATATCAGTCCACCAAAAAGATGTGATAAATACTTTTGCAAAACATTGATGGACTATGTTCACTTTTTTTCTCCTTTTCTACTTAGCCTGAAATGTGTGCAAGTCCTTCAACTTTCAGTTTAATTCACTTTCAGAAGGTCTCGCAGTCTCCTGAATCGATCAGGCCATGTTACCTCCTGACCCAAACGTACAGTTACTTTTGCCATGCCATGAACTTTCGGAGAAACGAGCGCTGTGAAAGTTACATAAAGAAATGGGGAGCAAAAAAAATGAACACTTTGTTTGCCACTGCCTTTCCGTCCTTGCCTCCAACTCGTCTCATTTCTCTCTCTCTCTCTCTCTCTCTCTCTCTCTCTCTCTCTCTCTCTCTCTCTCTGTATATATATATATATAAAGACACAAATAACTAATTCATGCAAACTAAAAAATAATTAATTCTTTTAAATGTATCCTAAATAGAAATTTTTTTTCTAAAATACCCTCATCCTAATACTATCATGAAATTAATGACACATAATTAAATTTATTATTAATAATGATGGATGAAGGGTAATTTAGAAAATGAATAATTAATGCTCCAAGTTTCAATATTAACTCCTTATATAATATATTTGAGATCAAGATCACTCTAAAAGAATTCCCTTATATATAAATATATATGAGGGATATACATATGTCGTCGTATAAAAGGAGTGAAATAAAGATGTCTTTGGTAGTGAGGGCCACATGTGGGAGATTTACTTGAAGGGTGAGGAGCATGGGTTGTTTATAATTAATTACTCCCTCTATTTTTTTACAGGTTATTTAAGGTTTTAGCTTATAAAATTTCTCCTTCTTTTTAAAGGAAAAAAACTACTCTTTCTTTTTTAAAATTCAAATAGAATGTTAAAATCCAGTAATGAAATTATTTTTTTCTTCAAAATTACTCTTTTCTAATTCATAATTTTTAAGTTAATTTTTCAAATAAGGTATTGTGTGTATCTATATATATAATATGTTAATTATATGATTTTTTTGAAATTAATTTTTAATAATTCCGTTTTCAGAGAAACCATTAAGTATATATTCAGCTCTTGAATTGAAGAAAACATCCCAAATCCATTGATGGTTGAGAGTTGACTCCAAGTTAGTCAATATTGAGAATAAGTATCATATTTCACATTAAAAAAACACAATTGTAAGAATAAAAAGAATTGAATTTGGAAGCAAGTCCATTCAATTCATTATTGAATATGGTAAATAACAGTTGGAAAAAAAATAAAGAGTAAAATACTCTTACTTTTTTTAAAAAGTAAAATAAAAATTACAATCGAGTAATAAAATTGCTTTTGTTCAGAATTACTGTTTTCTAAAATAAATGTCATCAACTTTTATTTAAATATTATGTTTTTATATTGACATAAAAAAATTAATCTATTCTAAAATTATATTACACTGATAATTGTACCTGTGTTAAGTAAAAATATATTTAAAGAAGTTCTCAATGGTTTTTGCTTTGTGTATCCCATGCTTTTGCCTTGGGAACAATCCCTTCTAAATTCTCTGTTTCCCTTGCATGTCAAACGCTTTTGACATAGTAATACACTAATGTACTCCTCTTGTTATGCAAAAAAAGAGAAAAAAATTCTCAAAGACTTATAATTTGTAGAGAATGCCCAGTCAATGGGAAAGCATAAATGCAGGAAAGATAAAGCATTGGCTTCGCTCATTCACTTGAAATTAGCTTTCAAGAAATTTCTGAGAAAAGACAAGGCAGTTCCGAAATCAGCTGCCTTGCCATGCACTAATTCAAGTTCAAGAATCAAGATCCTCCGGACCCACACGTACGCTTCTGGCAGCAATCAATTATTATTATTATTAAAATATGTGTAAGTGGACCGCTTAAAATTCGAGACCTCTTAAAATTCTTCGTGGAGGGTGTGGTTCTAAAATCTTTGAAATGTAATGGTAATCTACACTGCTACTTTTGCGATGCTATTGCCATAAACTTTCCGAGAAACGAGCAGTGAAAGTTACATAAAGAAATAGCCAAAAAAGAAAATGAATACTTGCTTTGTCCGCTACTACCTTTCTCTCATTCTAATTCCCAGATCTCGCATCCTTCGTGTTCTTCTATGATGAAGATAGCTTCCCATGAGTAATTGAAATAAGATAATATCAAGAATAACTAAGTCCGTCCATCCCTACCTCTGGAATGAAGTTATTAATCATTCATTTTGGTTTTTCTTATTTAATTTAAACTCTAAACCACATTTTAATATATTTCAGATTTCTTATTTTCTGTGTAAATTAAAGATTTCCATTAAACAATTACAATCTTATAGCTCTCTCTATAGTATTTATAGTTTGATTTTTTATTTCCATTGAATTGAAACCTCGTTCATTCTATCCTATGTTATTCGCATCTCCCGTAACTTTTCTGATATCATTCTATCCTCTGTTTTTCCAAAACATTTGTTCCATTTAATTTTGGACGAAAAGAAGTTTTCTTTGATACTTTCTCACACAAATTACAAACATATTTTCAAAAATTGTTACTTCAATACTCTGTTATTCTAGAAGTTTCTCGGATATACTTAGTTGGCAAAATTTGTTTCTTTAAAATCCTCAGATTCTGGACAAACAATAGAAATGAGGCAAGAACTTCTCATTTCCATTTCTTTCTTTTCTTCTCCCAAGTTTTATTGACTAGAAAAAGGGCATTGCAACACAGGACAAAATAAGTTAACATCCCTTTTGCTTCCGAACCAGTGAGGTCGACATGCTTCGCTGTTTGGGTTTGTTGATTTTAATTTTTTAATTTTTGGAGGCATTTTTTAATTCTTTTAAAAAGATCTAAATCCTTTTGGTTCATTACAAAAATTAGAGGTCCTGATAAGAAAAATATTTTTTCTATCAAATCCCAACTTGTCCTTTTCCCATTACAAAATCATACTTCGTTACCTATCAAATGTATAAATTACTTTTAAATAATTTAGACATATTAAAAAAAAACTTGTTAAAGTTATGAATTTTTTTTTTAAAAATTATTAAATTTATCTAAAATTTCATTTATTTTCCTAATTCACCTACATATGATAGGTTGCCTAATTTGCATTCGGTGAAAATGTCAAAGAAAGACGCTCTATCTATTTTTCTTTCTTGTTTTTTTTGTTTTTATTTTAAAATACAATTAATGTACCACTGATCGCTATTATATTATATATAATTACTCGCTCTGTGTTTCTTTTTTTAGTAAATCTTTTCATGAAAAAAATTATTTTCATTAATAATTAATTCTCGGAGGGAGTAAGTATTTCGTAAAACATGAAAATGGGAATCGAGGGAGGATTTTGTTAAAGATTAAGCTTATATACTTTTCCTTTTATGTTTTTCATATTATTCTTCAATTAAAATTTAATATATAGACCTTTTAAATTTTTTTAACTTTAAGAAATTAGTACTTTTAATATATAATTAATAACCAAATCTATAATGTGTTGTAAAACAATTCACATGTTAACTTTTAACTAGAAAACAATACAAAAAAGCACATAAGAAAAAATATATAAGTATTTTCCTTTCATTAAACATAAAAATGTTGAAAAGAAAATGAATTTTGATATAACCAATTAGTAAATTTTAGGGGGGGCAAATATGGGTCCTATATTTTTTCTCCAAAAATTCTCAACTTTTAATAAAGAAAATTTTAGAAAAAAAATATGTATGTCCTATGTTTTATTTTCTCCCATGATCTTCTTTCCTTCCTATTTTTTTTTAATTATATCTAAATAGGAAAAAACTTTATTTTCTCTCTTGTTTTCTCTTCTAGTGTTTTCTTCTACTTTTCTATTTATCCAAGCATATGCTTAATGAAATTACCATTTAAATATTATGAATTTGTTCATCATATATGGTTCTTTATGAACAATGCGTGTTCTAGTAGCTTTTATATATATATATATATAATATTTTTAATAAAAATTTTAAGTTTATTTTTATATGCTATTAAGAATCATTTAAATAATTATACATAAGGTTTTTAGTTTTTTTTAATATTTTTAATGAAGTCCATTTTCAGATAAACTTGATAAAAATCGGTACTAAAATTGTTATGTATATCCTCAACTCCAAAATTGAAGAAGAAATGTAAAGTCCATTGATGGTAGAAGTTGAGTCCGGGTTTTTTTTAATATTTATTAATTTTAAAAGAATATCATCCTCATAAATTATTTAATAATTATGAAAATGAATATATATCTTTAAAACAACTTAATTGTGCTTTATATATATTCGGTCACACATACAGATATATTTATATATATATTGATCACTATTGGATCACTTGCAGGAATTTTCTGAGAAATAATAGAGCACCAATGAAACCAGTTGTGACACGTAAATACTAGGAAGGTTTAGTGAAAAGTTTCGCATTGACTCCAAGAATCAAAAGTCTAGGTCAGTCAAGCAAACACGAAAATTAATTGCAATGATTTGATTAAAGGATAGAAATTAAGCACAATGAAAGTTAGGTTGCATAATCTTCCTTCTTCCTATCTTAACTAGAGTGAAAGCGCGGGCCCATGGGTTAGCAACAATTTTTTTTCTTTTTGCTATCTTGAAAAGGTTATTGTAAGATGTGTTATTTTCTGTTGTGTTGGAACATGATTTCAATGTAGCCTATGGAAACAGAATGTTATTTCATGAAAGGTGGTCTAATTTTCTGTTTTTCTTTTTAAATGAAGAGACGTTAATTGTGGAAGTGATAAAATATATGATTTGTAGAAATACAGCTCATTTGTAATGATCTGTTTACAATATCACGTTGTAAAAGGTGTGCAGTTATTAGGGGAGAGGGAAATATCTTCAGTTCAAAAAGTGTTTATATTTGTACTTTAATATTATAGAAGCAATGGAAACTGCAGATTGCCAATTGCTATATCCGTGAGCCAAAATGGGATGCTCTCTCTCCATCCCCACCACCAAACCATATATGGTACTCCCAACCACAAGTTCTTCCAAAACATAGATATTTTTAAGATACCGGGAAGGTTCACTGAAAAGTTTGGTATTGACTCCAAGAATCAAAAGTCTAGGTCAGTCAAGCAAATACGAAAATTAATTGCAACGATTTGATTGGAGGATAGAAATTAAGCACAACAAAAGTGAGGTTGCATGCACATTTTTCTTCCTATCTTAACTAGAGTGAAAGCGCAGGCCCATGGGTTAGCAACCTTTTTTTTTTTTTGCTAGCTCGAAATGCTTATTGCAAGAGGTGTTATTTTCTGTTGGACTAGAACATGATTTCAATGTAGCCTATGGAAGCAAAATGTTACTTCATGAAAGATGCTCTAATTTTCTAATTTTTTTAAATGAAGTGGCATTAATTGGGGAAGTGATAAGATGTATGATTTTTAGAAGGTTAGTGTGACATCCAGACGCTGATAAGGGCGGGGAGTGATCGCCGGTGCAAGAAAAGGAGATGAGATAAAGTGATAAGGTACAGACAAGGAGCGGCTCCTGGCAGGCTTCTAAGCGGGAGAGGCATATAAATGAATCAAATACATATCGGAATGAGAGGGATCCAGAGACTGTATAGGTATGAGACTATACGGTTAAAGGATAGCTTAAAGAAATTGATAGGTAATACCAATACCAACAAGGTGCACCTACCATTTCTGTAGTCTATCCCTTAAGAACTCCTCAGTTAAGCATGTTTGACCTGGAGCAATTATGGGATTGGTGACCTCTTGAGAAGGAGTTGTGTAAGTGAAGACAAAGCACACTGAAAAGGCTTGTGTTGGCTTATGAAGACAGTCATCAATTCCAAAGAAGCGGCCGGACTGTAACATCCATAAATTTCCATATATGATTCTTAATACGGTTTATGTTTAGAATATGAGGAATGAAGATATACATTGAATAAAGATATACAATGAATTATGATTTCAATAAGTTACATTGAATTCTGATGAGCATACACTCAATGAAGATATACAATGAATAGTGATTTCAATGAGTTACATTGAATTCTGATGAGTATACACTGAATGGAGGTATATAATAAATATTGATTTCAATAAGTTACATTTAATTCTAATAAGCATACACTGAATGAAGATATACAATGAATAGTAGTTTCAATGAGTTACATTAAATTCTGATGAGTATACACTGAATGAAGGTATACAATAAATAGTGGTTTCAATGAGTTACATTGAATTCTTATGAGTATACATTGAATGAAGATATACAATGAATAGTGGTTTTAATGAGTTACATTGAATTATGATGAGTATACACTGAATGAATGTATACAATAAATTTTGGTTCAATAAGTTACATTGAGTTATGATGAGCATACATTGAATGAAGGTATACAATGAATTACATTGAATTATAATAAGCATACATTGAATGAAGGTATACAATGAATTGATGTCACTTACTGGTCAAGACATCAACACTATAAATACCCCTCTCATTTCTTCATTTCAGCACATCACCAGTTGAGAGTGGGAGTTGGGAGTGAGTGAAAGAAAGAGAGAGCCAAGGGAGAGAAAGAGAGTGTGAGTGAAAAAGAAGAAAAAGGAAGGAATGCTAGTTTCAAGTAAGGCACTTAAAAAAATTCAAGAAGGAAGACAAGCTGCTTAGCTCATGATACTTTTCGGTGGAGGTAGTATATTATTTATTTCATGCATTTTCTGTGAATTAATTCTGGATGTTATGTGATATTATTGGATGAGTTGTTTCAATATAAATGTTTTGAAATGCTATGGATGTCTAGTATTAAGAGGAAACTCTATTGAAGATTTTTATATATGTATGAAATATGAGTTTTGCCATAACTACCTAATTATGAGTATGATTTGTATGAATGAATATATATACTACTGAGATTTCACCAAATCTCACACCAAATGACTAACAATGTTAGGTAGGATCAAGCACAAGCAAAGGCAAAGGCAAGGAGGTGATTAAGTAAGAAGAAGCAGGCTGTAAGATATTATTTTATATTAGAATAAATGTATTGAATTATGCTGATATGTTCTGGAACAATAGTTAGATAATTACAGTATGATTGACTTCATTTTTATTAATTAAAGTAAACTTTTAGTTAAGTTATTGTCTTTTGAGCAACCTAATTTTGAAAAGTTTAAGAGTTTAATTGTTCTAGGTTTTTAATTCTTTCTGCTAGATATATAAAATATGATTAAAAACCTAGAAAACTAAGGTGTTACACGGACATTACAATTAGCTCATTTCTAATGATCTGTTTACAATATCACATTGTAAAAGGTGTGCAGTTATTAGGGGAGAGGGGAATATCTTCAGTTTAGAAAGTGTTTATATTTGTACTTTGATGTTATAGAAGCAGTCGAAACTGTTGATTGCTAATTGCTATGTCAGTGAGCCAAAATGGGATACTCTCTCTCCATCCCCACCACAAAACCATATATGGTACTCCCAACCACGAGTTTTTCCAAAACATAGATATTTTTAAAATATTGGGAATGTTCACATAGATATTTTTAAAATATCAGGAAGGTTCACTAAAAAGTTTGGTATTCACTCCAAGTGTGAACACCCCATTTTGTCCGGGCATTTTACAAAAAATGACAAAAAATACTAAAATAAAATAAAATAAATAATAATATATAAATGAAAAAAAAAACAAAAAATAAGAAGAAAGTTGTAAAAATTAAATAAATTAAATCAATATACATACATAATCAAAAATAATAATAAATAAAAAATAAAAAATAACAAAAAATAATAATAACAATAAAAAGGGAAAATCAAAGAAAATAAAAATAGAAAAAAAAAACTAAAACCTGAAAAAAAAAAAGGAGTGCAGGAGGCCTTTGGGCCCAAGATGCCACGAGCCCAATTGAGGGCTCGTGGACTTGGACCGCGAAGGGTCATGCCCTAACCAGCTAGAGACACAGGCACGCGTGAACCAAAGGATGGGGCAGGGAGACGTGTGAGCGAAGAAAAAGCTGAACCGAAAACCAGGGGAGCAGTGGGCGGTGAAAAGAAAAGACAGAGTGGGAGCTGTGAAAAAAAAAAGAACACGCAAGCCATAAAAGAAGAGGGGAGAAGCAGTCTGAGAGGGAAGCTGTCAGGAAGAAAAGAAAGGAGGAAATCAAAGGCGTGCACGAAAGGAGAATGGAGGAGCCCTAGAAATGTTGGGAGACCGAGGGCGAGAGGGAGGAATCAGAATCGAATACCGGGGGGGATCTTCGGAGGAGGAGAGAAGGAGCTCCAATCAGAATCGAAAAAGAGAGGGGGCCACCGGTGGAGCTCCAGCACGATTGAGACTGAATCGGAGGAGAAAGATGGAGGCCGGAGTTCCAGAAGCCAGGGGAACTCGAGCTCAACAACCGGAGCCGTGGGTGAGAAAAAAACAGAGGGGGAGTCTAGAAAAGGAGGAGGTGAAGCCGCGAGAAGAGAGCAGAGGAGAGCAATCTGAAGCTCGAGCACGATCCACAACCGAAGAGAGGAGACCGAAGAGAGAAGGAGCAGGCCAAGGAGGACCAAATCCGAGGGCCAGACCGCGAGGGAGAGACCGAAACTGGGGAGGAAGCCGAGAAAGTCAGAGGGAGTCCGAACCGGAGGATCCACGGGCAGAGCCACCGTGGAGCTGCGGAGGCCCGAGGACGAAGGTGAACGGACGGAGCCACAGGCTGAGAGCGAAAACAGAGGGGCCGAGGAACCGAAGAAAAGGGAGAGGGCACCCGAGAAGATGAGTCCCACGGCAGAGCAAGGAAGAAGAGGGAGCCGCGAGACCATGATGAGGAACGGAGAGGAATCACCGAAGACGCAGGTGGAGCTGGAAAGCATGTAACAGGGTTCTTTGATTCGGTAAAATTTTTCTTCCCAAACCTTGAATCTCGTTATCGTTTGCTTGCTGAGCCAGTGATGAGGATTGCATTGTTTATTGCTTGCGCTTTTACCGAGTAGGGAATTTTTCACTTATGCACCGTGGTTGTGAGGAATTTGAGACTGGGCTTGCCTTAATAAATTTATTTTTATTTATTTATTTATTTATTTTTTGTCTGAGTCCATGTGCTGAAAATGAATCAACATGATACTCTGAATGGTGTTTGCATAGCCAAAGGAAGGTTTGTGACAAAATGTTGGGGAAATGGGCTTTAGAGAGTTGTGTGATTTGAATTTTGCTTTGGGCCAACTCCATTATCGTTTTGGGCGTTTCCTTCCAGGCCCATTTGTTTCCTAATGGTCACAAAGTGTGGGTTTTTATGTTGAGGCATAGGCCCATATAAAGGGAAGACTTCCATTGTGAAAGTATAGGTCTTAACTAAAATAAAGTAAGAAGGAACATAGTTTGGGCTTTTCCTCTCGAGCCTGTTTATTTCTTAATAGTCACAAAGTCTTGATTTGTGGTGTTGGAATATAGGCGTTATGTAAAGCGATTAAGGACACTTAATGATCATGCCACATGTAACACCCCTCATGATATCTTTATCGGTTTTGTGTTCAGGACCGGAGGAAGCAGGACAGAGATAGGTTCAAGAGGAACCAGAAAAGGCTCCGCGCCGCGGCGAGAGACCTTCCAGTGGCATTGTTCCGGATTAATTGGTGGCGCCGCGGCGAGGAGCAGGGCCGCCGCGGCGAGAGTCGTAAAAATTGTTTAAATCCGGATCAGTCGGACGCGAAAGAAAGAAAGATAATAAAGGGAGCGACGCAGAGAGACGAGGAGCAGTGCTAGGGTTCGGCATTTTCGGTGTCCCAGAGTGATTCTCGTCCATTGGGAGCTTGGATTCAAGTTGGTAAGTGCTCTCTACTCCTCTCTCTCCATTTTCTTCGGTTAGAATTTGGGATTTCCGATTGTGAAGTTGGATTTCCGGTTTGGGGCGAAATCCACCAATTGAAATGGATGATTTGTGGTTAATGGAGTGTGTTTTGGTATCATTGTTGCTTGGATGTGAGTTTTGAAGGGTGTATGTGTGATTTGAGCTTAACCCCAGGTTATTCTTGGTCAGGGCTCTTGGGAATCCGAAGGGTATGAGGTTGTGTAGTGTTTGAGTGATCCCTAAGAGCTTATTGATACATGAAAAGGGTGTTGGAACCTTGGGTTAGGTTAATGTAGTTATACTGTGATGTTTGGTATATTGTGCTAATAGAAGAATTGTGGTATTGTAAAGGTTGTTGACTATCGAGAGGGGTTCGTGTGTATTGAACAGTCCAAGAAAGCTTGTGGAACTCGGGTGTGTGTGGTAACGACAGTTAAGGTAACCGGGTGTGTGTTTGTATTGTATTGGTTATATGACATTGATTGTGTATATGTATGGTTTTCTTATATAATGTGGTACACACGGCTAGTTGATGTATGATGGTTGCGTAATTGCATTGTGATGTGTAGCATCCCCATACCATTGCATGCTAGCATGTCCATATGATGATTGTGATGATAATGATATATATATATATGTATGTGTAGAGGCATGTTGGCATGACATTAGCATCATCACCATATGATTGCATAGTGAGAGATTGATGATGAGGTGATGATGATGTGATGTGATATGAGATGATGATATGATAAAGATCCCTGTCGCTAAATCCTCTCCATGGGAGAGCCAGGCGGCAGAGGATAATATGATATGATGAAATGTCCCTGTCACTAAATCCTCTCTTCGGGAGAGCCAGGTGGCAGTGGATTTGGGGGATGCACCTTCCCTAAATCACCATTAATTCGTGATGGTCCAGGGGAAGGAGAGCCACGGTCCGAGCTTTAGTGTAATCATTGGCCGGATTGCAAGTGAGCTTGGTGATGTCCTAGAATCGGTCTTCACCGACTGTTGGAAGGGAATCATCTATTGAGATGTCTTGTGATGACGACAGCTCGTGGTTCTAGCCGTGTATAAGGAAGAACATGCATACCATTCATTTACATTGCATTGCACGACTGTGTGGATGATATATATATATTGTGTGTGGTTGTTCCCGGTTACTGAGACATTGTCTCACACCCTCTCCCATAACTAACCTTTCAGGTGACGGTTCTGGCATTAGTCCGGAGAAGACGCGGGAGTAGCTGTGTACGTGGGAATACTAGGTCTATGTAGTGTGTGTAATTTGGATGCTGTGCCTTGTGCCAAATAGGATAGAGAACGGTTTGTAATGGATTTATAACATGGTTGAGACTGGTTTAGATGTATGGATGTTTATGTATGTGGTATGGATGGTTGAATGTTGTTGAGAAGTTTGTGTGATAGTTTTGGTAAGTCCAGAGTGTTGTTGGGCCTTGTTGGTTTGTGTAAGGGCCTGTAGCCCATTTGGTCAAAATAGGTTCCAAGAGGTCAAATCTCAGAGGAGTGGTTCCTTTGAGGTATAGCCTCTTTAGACAAGTTGGTTTGGGGGATTTGGACCTATATGAATGGTCTCTAAGCGACCAGTTGTCTTTGGTGGCAATGGGAGGTGGTTAGTGGTGAGTTTTGGTCAATAAGTGGCTTAAACGGTGTTATGAGTCCAGAATCTCCATTCGGAGTTAGATTGAGGTAAAAGTGAGGTATGTGGATAGATGGAGACTAGATTGACTTGTAGGAGTTGGAATCGAGTAAATCGGAGGTCGGAGCATAAAGTTATGTGCGTCAGAAGTTCGCCCCAGAGTGTTGATTTTGCTGATATGGGATATCAGTTGGGGGCGCCGCGGCGCAGGAAGCCAGGCCGCGGCGCAAGAGGAGGCAGTAGCGATGTTGAGGCAGGGGAGGCCAGAGCCGCGGCGGTATTGTAGCGGCCGCGGCCCCAGCCCAGTTTTTGATGGTGTTAAGTCGTTTCCGCTGTGTTTTTGTATTGGGAGAGTTGTTTTGAGATGTCAGGGTTGTTTTTGGTTGAATTTTGAAGATATTTGGTTAAGCATGGAGGTGTCAGGAGGTAGGATGTTACATTTCATGTGACATCCGGGCGTTGACGAGGGCGGGGAGCGATCGCCGGTGCAAGAAAGGTTGGGGGCTTCAGATAAAGTTACGAGGATAAAGTAATGAGGCACCGGCAAGGAGTGGCTCCTGGCAGGCTTCTAAGCGGGAGGGGCATATGAATGAATCGAATACATACCAGAATGAGAGGGATCCAGAGACTGTATAGGTATGGGACTATACGGTTAAGGATAGCTTAAAGGAATTGATAGGTACTACCTATACTAACAAGGTGCATCTATTTTTTTGGTAGCCTATCCCTTAAGAACTCCTCAGTTAAGCGTGCTTGACCTGGAGCAATTATGGGATGGGTGACCTCCTGGGAAGGAGGTGTGTGAGTGAGGACAAAGCACACCGAAAGGGCTTGTGTTGGTTTGTGGGGACAGTCGTCAATCCTGAATAGCGGCCGGACGTTACACCACATGAGATTTTTGAACTCATGCAAGCATTAAGATTAATCACATTATCGCGCGCAACTGTGAGTTCACGTAGATATGTGAATTAGATGTTTAACTGGTTTGTTAAAATAAATAACTTTTATTGCGTAAACTTATATATATTTCAAAACGCTTTAAACAAAATAATGATATTTAGCGATTTTACTAAAAAAAAAGAATAATAATAAATAGTAATAATTAATTTAATAACCACACCACGTGAGGTTTTTGGAACCCACGCAGGTATTCGGGTTTACTGAGTTTGTCGCGTGAGGTGGTGAATCCGCGTAGATATATCAGTTAAACAACTTTCTTTTAAGAAAATAACTATATTTAAAAAAATAAAATAATGTAACAAGTTTTTTGAAATTTTATTTTTAAAATCTCTAATAAAATTATTTTCAAAAAGTAATAAAACCTTTGTACCGCGAGGGTTAGAACTTCTGCAGGTAATTAAGGGATTGATCTATCGGCCGTGACTGTGAGTCTGCAACAGGTAGATTGAATTTCTTTATTTGGGAAAAATTTTCAAAAACATAAAATAAAAATAAAATGGTTTTTTCAAAAGTTAAAAATCAAATAAATGCATTTCCAAAAATTGAAGAAAAATTAAAAAAATAATAATGAAATAATAAAATAAAATATTTTTGAACAAAATAAAATAAGAGTAAGTTAGAGGAATTAAATTATCTTTTTGCCAATTAAAACGCACCAACTCTATCTCGAAAAATAGTTTTGATTGCAAAGAGGTGAATTATTTTCAATCAACTTTATCTTATTACGAAATTACACAAAATTAAAATTAAAAAATGTCCACCAACAGACACGCATTTCTAGTCCCGAACTACGTGGACTTTGATCCCCATCGCAGGGTACGTAGGCCCAGGCTCTGATCCTGGGACAAGTCCGCCTTTGTAAATAAATAAATATTTTCTGATTTATTTGGTGTTTTTTCCCTTAATTTAATAAATATTTCCCAATTTATTTTCTTAAATCCCTTTTTCCTCATTTTTTTAAATCTCTTTAATTTCTAAAGTAATTTATTTTCCTTATTCTATTATCCAAATTTTCTTAATTTCTTTTTTCTCTACCCACTTTCTTGCATGTGAATTATAAAAGGAAAACCAAAATATATTTTAAAACCATATTAATTTACAAAATCAACGCAAGGTAATCGTTCCTAGGAACGGGTGTCGTGGGGTGCCTAACACCTTCCCCACGCACAATCGACTCCCGAATCCAGCTCTGGTTACGCAGACTATCCTTTCCTCTTTAATTAGGTTTCCCAAGATTTTCCTCAAAATTTTGGTGGCGACTCCTCACAAGTCGGTTTTCACTAGAAAATCAGAGTTGTTCTCTTTTTTCCTTTCATCGCATTTTTCCGGGTGCAACACCAAGAATCAAAAGTCTAGGTTAGTCAAGCAAACACGAAAATTAAATGCAACGATTTGATTGAAGGATAGAAATTAAGCACAGCGAAAGTGAGGTTGCATAATCTTCCTTTTTCCTATCTTAACTAGAATGAAAGCGTGAGCCCATGGGTTAGCAATCATTTTTTTTTTGGTATCTTGAAAAGGTTATTGCAAGAGGTGTTATTTTCCGTTGGGCTGGAACATGATTTCAATGTAGCCTATGGAAACAGAATGTTACTTCATGAAAGGTGGTTTAATTTTCTTTCTTTTTTTTTAAATGAAGAGGCGTTAATTGGGGAAGTGATAAGACGTATGAATTGTAGAAAGGTAGCTCATTTCTAATGATCTGTTTACAATATCATGTTGTAAAAGGTGTGCAGTTATTAGGGGAGAGGGGAATATCTTCAGTTCAGAAAGCATTTATATTTGTACTTTGATATTGTAGAAGTAGTGGAAACTGCAGATTGCCAATTGCTATGTCCGTGAGCCAAATGGGATACTCTCTCTCTATCCCTACCACCAAACCATATATGGTACTCCCAACCTCAAGTTTTTCCAAAACATGGATATTTTTAAAATACCGGGAAGGTTCACTGGAAAGTTTGGTATTGACTCTAAGAATCAAAAGTCTAGGTCAGTCAAGCAAATATGGAAATTAATTGCAATGATTTGATTGGAGGATAGAAATTAGGCATAATGAAAGTGAGGTGGCATAATCAGTCTTCTTCCCATCTGAGTATATTTTGTAGTTAAAAAAAACATCATTTTTAGTACAAAAAAATTTTCTTTTTAAATTATAATATTATGTAAACATTATTATGATATATAATTATTAAAAATTATAAATTTACTTAATAAATAATATAATAATGGATTCTTAGTTGATTGTTTTGAACTTAAAATGTGATTATGGATAAATATTAACTTATTTAGATTTAAATATTTAGTTATGTAACTTATTAATAATTTATTTGTGATGAATAATAGATTAATAATTCAACATTATTTAGTTTGAGAATTTAATTAAACTATAAAATTTGTTTAAACTTGTATTATTTATTTAAAATATATTATGTTAATCACTATCAATCCAACCCCCATTAAATAATGGTTAAACTAATGAATCTTAAATCAGTGTCTTACCGAGTTCAATGTCCAGTTCGTTTATGACAGCATTGGAAATTATGATTTAAATATTATGAATATGTTCCTCATACTAGTTTCTTGTGGACAGTGTGTGTTCTAGTAGCTTATATATATAAATAATATTTTTAATAAAATTTTAAAATTTATTTTCATGTTATATATTAAGAATCATTTAAATAATCATACATAAGGTTTTAGTTTTTTCTAATATTTTTAATGAAGTCTATTTTTAGATAAATTTGATAAAAATGGGTACTAAAATCATTATACGTATATTCTCAACTCTAAAATTGAAGAAGAAATAATCACGAGGGTGTGGCGTGGTGGTTTCTCACCTTATCTTTTAACCATGTAGTCGGAGGTTCGATCCTCGACTCATGGGAATGGAGCGTATCCTGTGGTCTGTCGTTTACCTCTTAGTGAGAGGACCCGTGGCGAAGGGATTAGTCATTGCTCTCGGCAGTGAATATTCTGGTGTATACAAAAAAAAAAATTGAAGAAGAAATTTAAAGTCCGTTGATGGTAGAAGTTGAGTCCGGGGTGTTTTCTTTTTTCTGAATTTTTTGTGCCAGAGAGGTTGAGTCCACAGGTTAATCAATAAGAAAAAGAAAATCTCAAAGAATAAATCAATGGTGCGGATTGCCCAAAAAAAAAATCAATAGTGCGAATCCAATTCATCTAACACAACATATGTTTCTTTTTTTTAAAAAAAAAAAACAAGTTAGCATACATTGACTATACTGAGCTTTCTGTTTTTTATGATTACCATGAGGATTTTTAACTATTTGGATCATTCTCTTTGTATTATGGCCCTTCATCGTTCAACTTCAAAAGAAATATAATAATCTTAAAAAAAAAAGAAAGAAAGAAAAGAAATATAGTAGTGTCAAGCAGATATATAATTGCACACTCTAACTTTCATAATCTATAATCTGTAATTAACAAAATAATTGTAAATATATTTCTCTCAACTTAGATTTTTCTCAGTGATAACTATAGTTATTGATAACTATGGTAAAAGTACCTGTGTCATATTGTCTCCTTTTATGACATTTTCAAAGTCTGACATTTGTAGATTGGTCAACCAAAATACAAATGCTACAAAGCTCAAAGCACAAATAAATCCAAAATATATATGAGCTTAATTACATGCACAAAATTGCCACGCATATTGATCCTTACTTGTAATAGAAGGTTTTGTTATGCTTTTGTGAAAGAAGAGAATTAATGGGTATCAATCATAGTGTTGACTTATAAATTAGTTTATTGTTATTCTATTACTAACCATAATAATCGCATGCTCTGACCATAATATAAGATTGATAATGAAACTGTATTGAAGCAGGGAATCAAGTAGAGCCACTTGGAGACATTATCAAACAGAGTTTTGAAATCTCTCTTCATTTGTATACCCAGAAAGTGATGCCTTATTCCCATCATCCAAGGGCAACAGGGACAAGGAGATCCACTTACTATCATTACTGTGTCTTGCTCTATATCTGCATCAAATTTAAGAGAAACTGGAACTACCAAAAAAACAAAATTAGAACAAAGGACCTAAAAACTGGATTATTAAACCTAGCATTCTCTGATACAGATAGAAAAAGGGTATTTCTTTTGCCTGAACATGAAGGTAAATGAAGGGAAAATCAATCAGTTGGAATAGCGTAACCAATTTAACGTTCAAGAGAAACCTTGAATGAAGGAGATAGGATCTTTTGGTTGAACTTGAGAATTTGAATACGTCTAAAATTCAACATAAGGAATATGAACATTACCTCGGCCACAACTTTTGGAGTCCCCCTATCATCCAATCTTTCATAAGGATCGGTGAATCAGATATCCCCCATGCTACATTGCTTTTGGAGTTTCTCAATGCAGCCCAATTAAAGTGATGATCACGTGAATGAAGAAACACTAGCAAACTCTGTCATTTATTGATTCTAAATTTCACCCAATCTATATATGCTCCTCAAACATGCACGCCAAAGAGCAGCCAATGTCTAAGAACACTAGCAAATCAAGATTGCCTATACAATTAAAGGAGAAAATAATGACTGATGGAATTTCGTTAATCATTGACAAATCCATGGTTAGAAATAGATATTTTTTATATAAATAAAATGGTATGATTATTTGTCTATTCAAGAGAGAAAAAAAACTATTTTAGTTTTTAATGTAAGTATATCTTTCTCACCTGATCTGCTCTAATTTGTAATAAATGACATATTTAACTTCGAATTTTCTGAATGATAACATAAGTTACAATACCTCTGTCATATTGTCGCATTTTTTGACATTTTCAAAGCCCTCGGAGATTTGGTCGCTGATTTAAGCTTCATCTTCTTGCTCCTTTATATATTGTATTTGATAAACTTCCCTATCCTCCTCGTTTTCTTCTTTCCTATCTATATGAACTTATTCTTTATTTGCTCTACTGTTGAGAGATTGAGTGTCTCTTGTCTTTGTTTTGCTTTCATATTCAATTACCTGCAGAAGATTTGTAAACACTTGAGGATGACTAGTGAATCGGTTGATGAAAACACAACATTACATAGCTCAACCATCAAATAAATCCAAAAATATATGAGCTTAATTACCTGCAGAAGATCGCCATATAGCTCCTTTTTACTCCTAATCAAGGGTTCTTCTTTTTCTGCTTCTGTGGAAAAAATAGAATTAATGTCTAACAATCATAACGGTCACTTAAAAAAACTCTGTAAGTGGTAATTAAATACATTTACAATTTTTCTTTCAAACAACAACTGGAAGATCCATTGGAGATATATAAAATTAAAATATTTGAAGATAAAACATAAATTTCATCCAAGGGTGTTTTCCAAAGCTGCTTATTGTCTTCATATTGAGTCTCTATAGTAAAATTGATTTCACTCCAGTGGCGGACGGACATTACTGTTAGAGGCCTAACCCCCGTCAATTTTTTTTTCCAAGTTATGAATGAAAAACCAAAACATAAACATATTTTAATAATAACTTGCCCCTTCCAAGAATCGAACTCAAATCAAAGAAACAATTTAAGAGTGTTGAGATGACTCATATTAAACTTTCAACTTACTTTATCATTGCATATATATATATATATATATTTTATATAAAAGTTGTTACAAGGATCTCATTTAAAACGGGGCTACAGTAATATTTTAAAAATTATATGAAGAATATAGTGATTAATTATATGATACATTATTAGTATTGGTTATATAAGTACAAGTATTACATAAAAATTTTATAGTAATATTTATTATTGATATGGATAATTTTTTAGTACATAAAAAGTTATAATTATTAATAAAATTTTAAAAATAAAAATTATATATAAAATAATAAAAATATATTAATTTCTTTAAATTGGCCCACCCAGCTCATTCGTTCTGCGTCCGCCCCTGTTTCACTCGTAAAGGCTGAGGCTCAGGGTGTCACACCTTAACCTTAGGAACCATTTACTATTCATTATTAGTAGTTTAGGTTCCAATTAGATGTATTTGGAAGCAAATTTGGGCCAAATTCGAAAATTCCAAAAATTTACCAAAAGTCACTATTCATTTGGTAAATATAAAAATTTGGCTGAACTTTGAAAAATCATAACTAATTCTAGAAAAATCATTTAAGGGTAGTTCAAATTGTTATATTCATCTCTTAAAATACTCTATACGGGAAAAATATTAATTTGGAATTTTATTAGGCAGATTGCTACAGTAAATTTCGTGAATTTACTTGCAATTTTACCCTAATTTTTCCAAATTTCATTCCCTAAAATTCCATAATACCATACTTTCAATGGTAGTCACATAACACATATAAAATTGATCCAAAACATACTTTTATTCATCATCTAGGAGTCACACATAATTTACATAATTGTGACATAAAATGTCATTATACTTGATATTACATAAGTATCCAAAATACCCTTCCTATTTCTAAACATTTCTTCATGGATCCTCCTTTATCTCCTTGCCTTTCACATGATTTGAACCTAATCATGGTTAGATATTTGGTAGGGTGAGATTTAAGAAAATCCCAATAACATCATAATCTCATTCTTAGCATAATATTTAAAAATAATTGCAAGAAACATGATTTCATTTTGGCATGGTAACATTTAGGATCAAAAGGCATCTTTTAGCATGTTCATCATGTTCTTCACATATTCATGCTTGTTCTTGCAAAATTCATAGCATATTCATCATTCTTTCACCATTTTGATCCAACATCATCATCATATTCATAACATAAACATGTTTTCTACCTACCAATCATAGAAATACAAGATCTAAACAACCATTTAGAAATAAAATGCAAGAAAGGGAAAAGATGTTACCTTAAACTTGCAAATTTTCCTTTCCCCTTCTCCTCCTTCTCTCTATAACTCACTCTCTCACTACTATATGGTGGATTTTCATTTTTGGGTGTGAATAATGGAGGGGAGGAAGAGCCTATTTATAGACAACAAGAAGCAACTCCATCCATTTGATTAACTTTTGATCCAAGGGCCAAAATTGCACTACATCATCTCTTTTCTCCACCATACACCTAATATCTTCACATAATTATTATCTAATTAATTTTCCCTCTCTTGTCATTAATTTGGATGCCAGTTTTATCTCCAAATAAGGTAAATATTACATCATTATGCTTACATAAGCTTACTTCATCCAAACTTCCAATTTTGACACCTAATCTTTGAAATAGTGTCATGCATGGTAGTTAACTCTTCTCCACTCCTTTTCCTTCTTATTTGCACGAAATTTGAGTGATAATTCAGCCCAAGATAGTGCCTTTAATTATTTGAGCTTAAACCATTTAATTCTAGGCCCAATTTCAACATATACCAGGTTTTTGGGCTCTAATTATGTAAATTTTGTCTGGTAAAATTTTTCATGCATAAATATATTTAAAACATGAATTTCAAACTCATTATGACCTTAATTAATCATTGCTAAGCCCATATAATTTAATTTAGAAGACATTTTACCTTATTGGGCTCTAACCGAAAACACCGATAAAATTAGTGCTGATTAGTTTTTCCTGTAACTTCTCTGTATAGAGGATTATTATAAACCTTCTAATATTATTTTGAACTTATTCTTGATTATTTCATAGTCTACTGGGTCACCTATAATTTAATTAGCCTGGAAATCGGGTGAATTGGGCTCATTGGGCTTTTTATCCTTTCTTGACATCATTTGAGCTATTCTTGTCAATAATACTTCTGGACTTCCCAAAAATCATCCCTAGCCTATTAGGGTTTTCTACACCTTTATTGGACCTCCATGAATAGTACTTTTGGCCTATTAAGAAACCGGTGCAGTCTTACTGGGTTCGGACTCCGATTTTGGCCCAATAGCCATTAGACCAATTCTATGGCTATTTAAACCTTATAGAAAAATCTAGTATCTCTTTTTATATCCTAATATATCTGAGTTTCCTGATCCAGACTTATTTTCTAATTCTTATTAATTTACAGATTATGGAACTTAAAATCAATTTTCTGCCCAATATATCTATTTTTTGGTTTTGCTTATTAGAGTATAATTTCTTACGATAATTTTCCTGAATCATCTCCTATAACCAGTCTTAGCAAATACTGAATAGATAATTTGTTTGAGAAAATGGCATCTATGTCCCCTTTTTTGTCTTTTTGCTAAAAATTAATATTTTCAATTATGCCATCCAACTTTCTTTGCAATTTGATCCCTGATCATCTCTTGCAATTTAGTCCCTGATTTGATTTTCATAAGATATTTAAGCTCTTTTAATTCTAATTATGCAATAATTCTCTGAACTAGAATTCAAACAAAATCATATAAATTTAGATGTTACACAGGGAGTCGTTACATTCAATATATAGTGATCTGGATACAAAAGATATCCATCCTAACAGAAGATAACTGTAGAAGCTCGATCACGTGAGTAGCAAATGCAGCAGTCTCTAACAAACTCAATACACAGACACAATACTAATAGTGCTGAGTTGTAACCAAGGCTGACATGTACATCTGACTAGGCTCTAACAGTCCCCTGTGAGTCAACAAGTGTGGAACAACAGAAAGACTCGAACAAAGCTGAGCAAATATATTTAGATAATTCTACAATTTGAATAAACATAAAATTAAATGGCTCATATGTCTTACCACTGTCTTCACATTGCATGAACGATATCAATACCATCTCCACACTTCATAAAACACAACTGAAAGGTTTGAAAGTCAAGGATTTGCTTATCCAAGAACACAGAATGTATAATTTCTTGTTTTGACAAAAAAAAATCAATACTTTGGCACACAACACAATTATGGGATGAAAAGAAAATTGCCACTGATATGCTACTTATACATTTACTAGTAGGAATCAATTGATTAGATAAATGAATAATTAAATAATCAGATAATTCAATAAATCAATAAATAATAATAAATGAATATGTTACATCATATATTTAGATAATTCTACAATTCAAATAAAAATCAAATTAAATATGCCTTATCACAATAATCAAGGATTTGCTTCCCCAAAATTGCAAAATGTATAACTTTTTTAAAACCATAGTGGGGCATATGGGATGAAAAGAATATTGCTATTTTGTTATTTATACATTCACTAGTTGGAATTAACCATAGAGATCTATTTTTGTAATTATGGCTTAGGAATGATCCACTGATAAGAGAGTGTCTCATCAAAATCACCATATGAGGTAATGTTAAGAACACTAATAAGTGAGTCAATTTATTATCACAATATTTAAATCCAAAACGGAGATTGAAGATGAAAAATTTTAGAAAATTATGGTTTAAAAGAAAAAGAAGAAGAACGAAGTTATTTATTGAGAGAAAGAGATGGCAATATACCAATTTTTTTATTATGGCCAGTGCAATATACAAATTTGAAGCATAATAATATATGTAGGAAAAGTTACAACAGCTTGACGCCCAGCTAGAGAGAGAAGGGTGGGACCAATGAGGAGCAAAGGGTTTGATGTATTTGTTACGATATAAATTTTTGGTTAAAACTACTAATCTAAACCTAGCTAAAATTGTATATTAAATAAACACCTCAATTATACTATATACAAGATAAGGTAATTTAAAGTTGAATTAAAATTTAAATTTAAATTAATTGATGCTAATATAATATATAGTATATGACAAGGGAGGAAATGAAGAATTAAACATTTCCTTTTTCTTTTTTTAAGAATTCCAGTCTATCAAATATAATAATTAATGGCTTGACTGTGACATCCTACTTCCTGACACCTTCATGACTTAACCAAAAACTTCAAAATTCAACCAAACACAACCCTGACAACACAACCAACTCTCCAATGCCTCAACACAACGGAAACGGCCCACCAAAACACTAAAAACTGGGTTGGGGCCGCTTCAGTACCACCGCAGCTCCGGCCTCCCTGTCTCAACATCGCTACTACCTCCTATGGCGCCGCGGCCTGACTTCTTGCGCCGCGACGCCCCCAGCTGATATCCCATATCAGCAAATTTAACACTCCGGGGTGAACTTCTGACGCGTATAACTTTATGCTCCGACCTCCGATTGACTCGATTCCAACTCCTACAAGTCAATCTAGTCCCCATCTATCCACAGACACCACTTTTACCTCAATCCAACTCCGTATGGAGATTCTGGACCCTTGACACCATTTTGACCACTTGTTGACCAAAACTCACCACTAACCACCTCCAATTGCCACCAAAGGCAACTGGTCGCTCAGAGACCATTCATACAGGTCCAAATCCCTCGAACAAACCTGTTCAAAGAGGTTTCACCTCAAAGGAACCACTCCTCTGAGATTTGACCCCTTGGAACCCAACTTGACCAAAAGGGCTACAGGCCCTTGCACAAACCAACAAGGCCCAACAACGCTTTGGACTTACCAAGACGGTCATACAAACTTCTCAACAACATTCAACCATACATACCACATACATAAACATCCGTACATAGCCAGTCTCAATCGTAACATTATCCATTACAAACCATTCTCTATCCTACTTGGTACAAAATACCATTACAGAAAACACATGCTACATAGACTATTCCCACGTACACAGCTACTCCCGCGTCTTCTCAGGACTAGTGCCAGAACCGTCACCTGAAAGGTTAGTTTATGGGAGAGGGGGTGAGACAATGTCTTAGTAACCGGGAACAACAACCACACACACACACACACACATATATATATATATACATATATCTCACACAAATCATGAATGCAATATGAAATGAATGATATGCATGTCGCCCTCACAGGGACTCCATCCTTATCCTCCCTAACACATATATCATCCATCATTATCCTCCCTAACATATATACATAATCCAGCCTTATCCTCCCTAACACACATATATATATATATAATCCAACCTTATCCTCCCTAACGTATATAGATACATCATCATACATCATACCACCATCACGTCATCACCACTTCATCCACCATACATCACAGTCTCATAATATCATGTGGTGATGCTCATGTATCAACATATCATCATTATAATGTCATGTATGCAACATATCATATCATCATCACACATATCATCATCATAATCATAACCATCGTCTAACAGTATACATACCACGATATATATATATATAAATAGTACACACAACCCATCAGTATCGTGGTATGAATGAAACATGCATATATATACAAATACACGTACTATCATATAACATAGTCAATACAATATAAACAAACACTTGGTTACCTCAATTGTCGTTACCACACACACACGAGTTCCACAAGCTTCTTTGAACTGTCCAATGCGCGTGAATCCCCTCTCGATAGCCAACAACCTTCACAATACCACAATTCTTCCATTAACACAATAAACCAATAACCCAAACATCACAACTCAACTACATTAACCTAACCCAAGGTTCCAACACCCTTTTCATGCATCAATAAGCTCTTAGGGATCACTCGAACACTACACAACCTCATATACTTCGGAATCCCAAGAGCCCTAACCAATAACAACCTAGGGTTAAGCTCTAAACACACATAATCCCTTCAAAACTCACATCCAAGCAACAAGAATACCAAAACACGTTCCCTTGACCTCAAATCACCCATTTCAATCGGTGGATTTCACCCCAAACAGGAAATCCAACCTTAACACCGAAAATCCCAAACTTCAACCGAAGAAAAATGGAGAGGGAGAAGTAGGGAACACTTACCAACTTGAATCCAAGCTTCCAAGGTCCGAAAATCGCTCCTAGAAGTCGGGAATGTCGAACCCTAGCACTGCTCCTCGATCTCCTTCGTCGCTCCCTTCGTTTTCTTTCTTTCTCTCGCGTCCGACTGATCCGGATTTAAGTAAACATCTCGACTCTCGCCGCGGCTCCAGCATACCTCACCGCGGCTCCACCAACTAATCCGGAACAATGCCACTGGAAGGTCTCTCACCGCCGCGGCTCTGCTCCTAGCCGCGGCGTGGGGCCCTTTCTGGTTCCTCTTGAACCTATCTCTGTCCTGCTTCCTCCAGTTCTGAACACAAAACCAATAAAGATATCGTGAGGGGCGTTACATTGACAATGTACCTTCTATACCAATCATTTCACTAGCATCAGATTGAACTTCAGTTGTGTTTGCGTCCTCTTCATCCTGATTTATTGAGCAATTATTTCGTCCCTTTTTTGTGCATCTAAAGGCATTGGAACTCTGAAAGTAAAATGTCAAAAATTGAAGCGTGGTTAACAAGAAAGGTAAATTCTATATGAAGTGATCAACAAATCCAAAAATGAATGAGCTTACTGATGCAAAATTGTCACTCTCATCCATTAGTAGTGTTCTTTTCCTATGAAGCTTACGTTCTTTCTCCTGTAAACTTGTACCAAATTGTGTTGTTCCTTCCTTTTCTGTGGAAGGACCCAAGGGAATATGTGACAACCCTAAAAGCATATGACATTCGATCAGGTTATAATAAATATACTTTAAGAAATTAAAATTTAGTTCTTTAATATGAAATATGCCATTTTTCTATAATTTATAATTCTACATCTTTCTATTTCAATGACTCTGTAGTGAATTCAATTGATACGTAATATACAAAGTAACAGTAACATGAATAAACGAATCTCCTATAAAAAAAGAAAAATGTTTTTTTAAAGCTTTTGCCCAAACGCCAAAAAAAAATGTAAGAAAGCTAATCATTGCTTGGTCAGTTAAGCGAACATAGAAATTAATTGCAATGATTTGATTGGAGGATAGAAATTAAGCACAACGACAGTGAGGTTACATAATCTTCCTTCTTCCTATCTTTTTTTTTAGTTTACAGTGAAAGCGCAGCCGATGGGTTGGCAACCCTTTTTTTTTTTTGTCATCTCGAAAAGGTTGTTGCCAGAGGTGTTATTTTGTGTTGGGCTGGAACATGATTTCAATGTAGCCTATGGAAACAGAATGTTACTTCATGAAAGGTTGTCTAATTTTCTGTTCTTTTTTTAAATGAAGAAGCATTAATTAGGAAAGTGATAAGATGTATGATTTTTTGAAAGACAACTCACTTCTAATGATCTGTTTACAATATCACATTGTAAAATGTGTGCAGTTACTAGGGGAGAGGGGAATATCTTCAGTTCAGAAAGTGTTTATATTTGTACTTTGATATTATAGAAGCAGTGGAAACTGCAAATTGCCAATTGCTATGTCAATGAGCCAAAATAGAGATATTTTAAAATACTCAGAAAACTTGTTTAGTAAACCTGTTTTTTATAAACTGTTCTCAAAAATAAAAAAATAAAAGAACAGAAAACTCAAAACATCTTTAAGGTGTTTTGTAGTTTTTGTTCTGAAAAACACAAGGAAAGATGAGAAACATCTACCTCATTAATGGTAAAGTTATAAATTTTGAATAACTCATCTATAACTCATTAGTTATGATTTTGAGAACAATTATTCAAACAAATTTTTTTAGTTTCTTGTTTTCAAAACTTATTTTCGAAAATAGTTTTACAAAACTGTTCTTAGAACAAAAAAAATAGAAAACACTGTCAAATAGACCCTTAGTGAAAAGTTTGGCATTGACTCCAAGAATAAAAAATCTAGGTTAGTCAAGTAAACACAAAAATAAATTGCAACAATTTGATTGGAGGATAGAAATTAAGCACAATGAAAGTGAGGTTGCATAATCATCCTTCTCCTATCTTAATGTACTGTCTCTATTAGTGATTTTTAACTACTTCGACATAGATTAAAGAAATTAATTGAAGTTAGTTAGTATTTTTGAAATTTATAAAAATTACCAAAAACTTTACAATATTAATTCTCATTAAATATAATACATTATAACTGTAAACTATATCTAATATTGAATATAAAATACAAATAACTACCTCATCAATATTAAAAAAGTGGTTGAAAGTAGTTAGGCCTTTTGAAATTGTCATAAATTGAAATTATTTTTCACAAATGCCACCAATTAAATGTTTAAACTTTCACCCTTAATTTAATGATACATAATTACTACTCATATTTTAATTAATTTCTACTTGCAAAATTCAAAGAAATAAGCTATTCAACTGGAATAAATTATTTAATGCACCAATCATATGCTATTTATTCCTTATAATTTGGATCAAAACAATTCTTTTAAAAAGTCCCTTATATTCAAGAATAGAGAGAGTATCTCTTAATATATCTCTCTTCATTATAAATATTATGGGTGAAATTAGAAAACAAAATATAATATTTTTTGAAAATTTTAAAATGGCTTATATTTTGAATTCTAAAAAAGTTTCTAGAATGTGTCCTGTAATTAGGACAGAAGGAGTAAGTTTACTTTTAACTACCTCGCACAAATTAAGAAAAGTTAGTAGACTTTTTAAATTTATCTGTATGGACGTAATACTAAATTAAGGGTATATTAGGAAATTTTAAAGAAATTATGATATTTTAATTCTATATTTCTTAATCTGTATAACTTTAAATAAATGAAGGGAGTATTTCATTAAACATGAAAATGTGGGAAAGAAAAATGAATTTTGATGCAACCAACTAGTTATCCACTTGTAAGATGCATGGGAAATAAGAAATTTTAATGTGAACTTTTTTAATTATAATATATTGAGATAGAACAATCATATATTTATAATTTTTAAATAAAAATAAAAACATTAAATATATAATAAAAATGTAACAAATTAAACATATAAAAGAGAACTTTTCAAAGATGTATTAATACAAAATGTCATATCTAAAGAAAAATAACCACTAAAAGATATGATTTAAAAATATGATGTGAGACAATAAAATTTCACGCCACCAAAAAAATGTCCATGTATATTATGGCCTATGGTTGACTTCGCATATATAAAACTTTCTACTTCACATACTTTAGTTGAAAATATTTTTTTAGTTGAATATAAAAAATATTTAAAGTTTAATTTGAACCCTAAATTTAAATGAACTTCATCAAACCATAAATTTAGAAATAATCAAGAAATTAAATTTATTAATTTAGTTATTTACTAATTATGTATTCAAACCTATTTAATGAAAATTTACCTAAAACTTGATTAATTCAAGCTGGTTAGTGAACTTAAATATTGATTAATATTAACCAACTTGATTTCACGATATCTTGATATAAAAGCTTAGAAATTGATCAACATATATTAATTAATTATTCCAAATTTTAAGGTAATAAATCTGTACTTATTATTACATATTGGACAGAAAACATATCTTAATTATTTAGGAAATTTAATGGAATAAAATTGCTTAAGTATTTTATATAGTTACCATGAAGTCGAATAAAACATATTAGTATTTTTAAGCTAAAGGATTTAATATATTAGTTAAAACATTGTAAAATTCAAAATTAATTAGGGTGATGTCAATTTTGTGAAAATTAATATTAATTAATGTTAATTTTTAATGGATGATCGTTAAAAATTAAAATTATATTATAAATTTATTATTATGAGAAATCAAATCAAATTTAAATTAAAGATTTCAATGCAAATTTGAAAAATCATTCGTAAATTAAATTAATTTTTCCTATTAGGAAACGCTATATTATTGTAAAATAAATACATTTCTTTTTTTATAGAAAAAATAAATGTATTTCACACCATATATCATTTATTACGTTATTAATTACATTAAAAAATAAAATCAAAAGAATTAAATATTTTAAAATTTCAAATACCATATTTATGCCTTAAACCTAAACACTGGACACCACATGTAGCTTTTGATTCCACACCATAAATCATTCCTTATCTCAATGCAATTAACTTTTTTTCGTTTGAACCAAAAATATTTTTTTTTCAATTTGAAAAACATTTATACAAGATGCAGATAAAACTTTTTGAGTCCACTAGGAAAACTCACCAGAGTCTCCCTGGTTATGCATTAACAATCCTTATATTTTAGCTTTAAAGGTTAATATCCACTGTGAATACGTAATACATTCAACCATCTAAAACTTGATGGTATAGCATCCAATGACACTAAACAAAATTTTTCATTTCTATTATCTTTTTCGATCGATGCAAAACAAAGACATCCTCACAAAAATAGCTAAAATACATTCAATCAATGGTCCCACTCATTGAACTCAACCCCCACCCCCAGCAGAATTATACTGGAGATGGAACGGAACCCACACAAGAAAATATTGAATTCAACTCTAATAACTAAGATCACAAGAATTTTAAAATACGAGAAAACAAGAATGAAGGAAAACCCCCATTAATCTCCCCCATTTGTACACCGCTAACAAAGAATCATTGTTCATCACCACAAATCAATGAGCATATCCAACCAATATCGAAGATGAGAAGCTCCATGGCTGATCCCAAGCACTGATGTGATCTGATGCCTCTGTGGTGGCTTGTAAAGATCGTACAACTCCCATAGACTATCCACCGAACAATGTTGCTTTGTGTCAAGCCTAGCCCGTGGCTCTTACTTTTGCAATTCCAATTCACAATGCCAGAAGCAATGACCTGCACATACCATTCACATTATCTCTCCATCTAACTCGTGTTGATTCCACCTATGATCAATAGCTTTAACATTCCCAGCATATCCCAACGACCTCCATAACCTGCGTACTCACAAACAGCTAAGAAATATTAGTCAAAATTATTGAATATCGTATTGGAAATTAAAAGGTACATAGTCATTATCAAATACCGATTCTCGTATCGGTAGTGTTTACAGAGTAGACGAACCCAGAAGATGGCAAGTTGAGTGTGCTGATATCAACACACATAACCAAATGATATTTATAATTTGAGAAATATGTGACTGGAAAAAAGATAAAGAATCAATGCATTAAAAGATAAAGTAGTGGCTTCACTGGTTCACTTGAAATTAGCTTTCTCTGTTTTTCGACCAACAACTTGAAATTAGCTTTCAAGAACTTTTCCAGAAAAGGCAAGGCAGTTTTGAAATCAGCTGTGATTCACTAATTCAAGTTCAAGACCCTTCTGACCCAAATGTACAATTCTGGCATCGATCAGTTGTTAAAATATGTGAAAGAAGTGAACCACTTAAAATTCGAATCCTCCGAGAAATACCAAACTTTTACCTTATTTGACAGATACGAGTATATACCACTTAAAATTCTTCATTTACGGTGAAGGCTCCTGGATATCCCTTCTCAGAGCTACTGGTATTTTTTTTTTATTTATATCTACATCATGTTAATTTCTTCCTTATTATTCATTTCTCACTCTTATATATGCGTGTAGGTTTGCTAATGTGGGAAAAGTTGCAGGCAAATGTGGATTAACTACTCTTATAAAGGCAATCGATATTAATTTTTTTCTTAGCTAATACGAACGTTTGAAGGAAAAATAAATATTAGGTTCAAGTAATATCTTATCCCTATCCTACCTTTAATTATATATCTATATTTTTTTAAAAATTAATTTATCTTAACTTTGATTGAAAATTCCTTCTATGTTTGAAAATTATAGTTAATGTTGTATAAATGTAGAATGAATTTAGAGCTTGCTTAGTATAATTCTCAAGAAATTAATTTAACTTCCCAAAAAGTTTATATATAAACTGTTTGTTTTATTTTCTATTTTCTAGGAAGTTTAAATAATTTTTTTATATAAATATATTATATTTTAATTTTAAAAACATAAATATCCTATCTATTCAAAAAATTAATTAAGAAATTAAGAGTTTTTTCAAAAAAATATATTATAAAGTGCTCGGAAAGTAAAATTTCTTTGGGTTTTGTTCGAGAAGTTTTACTTCCTGAGTTAAACTCAACTTCATGCAAACTTCTAAATTTTTTTTTAATCAAGCAACATCAATCAGTTCATTTCTGAGAAGTTTAACTTTCTTCTCACACTTCCCCTATACTAAGCGAGCCTTAGTCATTTAATCACAAATTTGGTGTGACAAATTTACTTTTCTTTTTCCCCAAAAAAAATAACAGGATTGTAGAAAAATACTTTAATATATAAAAAGCAATTTGTTTTTTCAAAAATTAAAGGAAAAAACAAAGCAATTTAACCTTTGACAATTATTGAGATTGAGTTGTCACAAAATCATGGAGCCACCTAAGGTTACTAATGTGATTAGAAAAAGTGTAATAAAAAGAATTGAATTGGAGTATATAAAAAAGAAAAAGAATTGAATTTGGAAGCAAGTGCATTCAATTCATTATTCAATATGATAAAGAAAAGTTGGAAAAAAAATTAAGAGTAAAATACTCTTACATTTTTCAAAAAGTAAAATAAAAATTACAATCAAGTAATAAAATTGTGCTTATATGTCTATTTTATACCTATGAAATACCCATATTTTGTATCTATTTTCATCCCAGAATGTTGTGATTTGATATTTTTTGACATGATTATGTATAATTTGAGTATATTTGTATCACAGGAATGTCTATGGGACTTTTGAGCTACATGGGGCCAAAAAGAAGGATAAAAACGTTCATTCACGAAGCCAACCAATCCCCATTAAATTCCTCACCCGCCTCAATTGAGGAGGCAAAGAAGCAGAAAGTTCACGGGAGGACCCGACACCAGATCCTCCAAGAGAAGCAACCACCCAGCGCCGGGTGGTCTTGCAACCTAAGCAAAGATGAGTTAGAGTCAACGTCGGCTGAAGGAGAATTAAATGGACCCGGCGCCGGCTCCATTCAAGAGGAAGCTCAACTTTAACACGTTTTAGTGATTTATTGGGCTTTTTATGGGCTTCTGGACTTTCCATATAAAAGGAAATATTGCAAAAACATAAGGAGGAGTTCAATCGCGTATCTGGAGGCTGAAAAAACACAATTCTAACCTTTTTGAAGCAACTAGAAGAGATCAGGAGACAAGGAAAATAAGAGATTGAGGGAATTTTGAGGCAATCTTCGAGTTTCCTCTTTTCTACTTTTACCTTTAACTTTGTTTGTTTTATGATTTGGGAATTGAACCTTATTAAGATGATTAATTTTATGGATTGCTAAATTCCTAGTCAGGGGTAGGGATGTAGTCTGATTGGGATTAACTTATTTAATAATTCTGATTATGTCTCTGGAATTTTTATGTATATATATCTAATTGAATATTTATAATTATATTTGTCTTCCTTATTTGAATATTGATTTTGTGACTGGCCATCATAGAATCTAATTTGTAGACAAACTTCAAGTACTGAAAGGAGAAGAGTAAGCCTATACTTAGGATGACAAATGTAGATAACCAGACTAGAGATAGATCTAGAAATTTGCGGTGACTTAATTGTAGCTTCATGGTTTGGTTAGATGAGTGAGTTGCACGAGAGTGAATTCAACTCTAATTAAACAAGGACTATTACACTGAAAGGTGATTAGGACATAAAAGAAATAATTGTCACTATAATTGCATAGAGTCTAACTAAGAAAGTAATTTGAGTTATTTCAATAGGTGAACCCGATCCCTTAACACTTCTAGTGACTGAATCAACCTACAATTCAATTATTGCTTTCTTTTGATTCTCAATTTTCTCATTCAAATTGTTAACTGTTTCTTTGGATTAAAAATTGTGGACTGATAGATTTCACAACCTCTCTTGGATTCGACTCCGGGATACTCCAAACTTTTTATTATTGCAATCAATTATGTATACTTGCAGGATCCCAATCAAGTTTTTTGCACTGTTACCGGGAAGGTCAACGATCTTGGTTTAAGCAATTATCATTTAATGAGGCAAATAACAGGAAAAAAAACTATTTTAGATTTTATTGATGGTATTTATTGCAATTTTTATGTTTAAATAGGAAATTTTTTAATTAAAAACATAACATTGATTTTGCCAAAATGTTCAGCATCATTTTTTCCCAAAATTATTTCTTAAATATATATTTGTATATTCAAATATTTCATTGATTTTGAAGAATTTAATGCCATTATTATCACGATGTCATTTCCCATCTATAAATTTCTGCCTCGGTGTTGACAATCCCATGCTTCCACTTTGATTTCATCATTATCTTGCTCGGTACTTCTACCAACTTTTTTTCCCATATACTTGATATATGTTATATCCTTCATCATCTTGAGATATTGACATGTGTATTTATATTCACATTTGTTCTATTTGATAACCATTCCCTTATATTATGTTATTTAACATGTCTTTTTTGTTTGCCTAGATGGCTGGAAAATTTGATTTAATTAGATCTATAAATACTCTTCGAGACGAATGGAAGACTAAGGTTAGGGTACTATGATTGTGGGCTACGACATGTTATTATTCATCAGATCAAATCAACTCTATAGAGTTAGTCCTCCAAGACGATGCGGTAATGTAGTCAGTCTATTTATGACATGTACATCATTCCTCATGATAAAATGACGCCTAGGCAGCTATTTTGCTATTTTTTTAATCAATTGTTATTTAAAATTTAATAAGTAATTTTAATGAGATATATTACTTTAATCATTTTTTAAATATTAGTTTAATTTTCCTTTTTGGGGATTTGCATTATATACCAGCATTTTTTATTTGGTTTAAGAAATCAATAATTTGCAAAGCATGTATTTGAACGAATTGTTTCTGATTTTATTATTGATATTTATTGTAATTTTCGTGCTTAACTCATACTGATTGGAATTCGAATATATATACCGATGATTTTGCTAAAATGTTATCCATGATTTCCGAAATTAATTTCTTAAATATACATTTGTATATGTAGATATCATTCTTTCTGGTGGCTTTAATGCAATTATTATCATTATGCCGTTGCCCATCTACAAATTTCGTCCTCAATGTTCGCACTGGCACAATTTCGTTTTGATTTAATTATGCAATCATACCACTTTGTGGTCTACTTTAAAGATGGTTATATATCTATTATGTGACATCCGGGCACTGATGAGGGCGGGGAGTGATCACTGGTGTAAGAAAAGGGGGTGAGATAAAAGTGATAAGGCACGAACAAGAAGCGGCTCCTAGCAGGCTTCTAAGCGGAAGGGGCATATGAATGAAATGAATACATACCGGAATGAGAGAGATTCAAAGACTGTATAGGTATAGGACTATATGGTTAAATGATAGCTTAAAGGAATTGATAGGTACTACCTATACCAACAAAGTGTATCTATTTTTTGGTAGCCTATCCCTTAAGAACTTCTTAGTTAAGCGTGTTTCACCTGGAGTAGTTCTGGGATGGGTGACCTCCTGGGAAGGAGTTATGTGAGTAAAGACAAAGCACATCAAAAAGGTTTGTGTTGGTTTGTGGAGACAGTCATCAATCTCAAAGAAGCGGCTGAACGTTACAGTTGGTATCAAAGCTTGGTTATATCACTTTTCATTCCAGGCCACCAAAATAGACTTTTTAGCTCATGGTACATCTCTGTGGCACCTGGATGAATTGCATACTTGCTCTGGTGCGCTTCTTCCAAAACTGTTTCTCTTAACTCTACCTTTAAAGGTACATATATCCTCTTCCTAAAACTCATCACACCATCTGCTGCCGTATCAAAATCTTTGGCTTCCCCTTATTCCATCTTCTCTCTTATTGTTCCTACTATAATGTCCGGCCACTTCTTTGGGATTGATGACTGTCCTCACAAACTAATATAAGCCTTTTCAGTATGCTTTGTCTTCACTCACACAACTCCTTCCCAGGAGGACACTCATCCCAGAATTGCTCCAAGTCAAACACGCTTAACTGAGGGTTCTTAAGAGATAGGCTATCGATAAGGTAGGTGCACCTTGTTAGTACAAGTAGTATCTATCAATTCCTTTAAACTATCATTTAACTGTATAGTCACATACCTATACAGTCTTTGGATCCCTCTCATTCCAGTATGTATTCGATTCATTTATATGCCCCTTCCACTCAGAAGCCTGCTAGGAGCCGCTTCTTGTCCGTGCCTCATCACTTTTATCTCACCCCCTTTTCTTGTTCCGGCGATCATTCCCCTCCCTCATCAGTGACAGGATATCATATGTCCACTAGTTTCTACTTGGTTTGTCCCCTAACCATACCGTACTGAGAGAGGTTGAGCTATGATACCAAAAATGTAACACCTTAGCTTATTAGGCTTTTAATCATACTTTATATGTCTAGCAGAAAGAATTAAAAACCTAGAACAATTAAACTTTTAAACTTTTCAAAATTGGGTTGCTCAAAAGACAATAGTTTAACTAAAAGTTTATTTAATTATTAATAATCAAGCCAATTGTACTATAATTATCTGACTATTGTTCCAAAACATCTAAAGTAAAGCCATCTACTATCTAGGATAGAAATCATAACTAGAACATATCACTATAATTTAACACATTTATTCTAAACATATAAAATAATATTTTCCAGTCTGCTTCCCCTTAGTTAACCATCTTATTACCTTTGTCTTTGCTTCTGCTTGACCCTAACATTATTAGTCATTGGGGGTGAGATTTGGGGAAATCTTAGTAGTATATATATCCATTCATACAAATCATGCTCATAATCAGGTAGTTATATGCAAGCAAATCAAATAACTCATATTTCATGCATCTATAAAAGTTTCGGTAGAATCTCCTCTTACTACTAAACATCCATAGTATTTCAAAACATTTATATGGAAACAACTCATCCAATAGCATCACATAACATCCATAATTAATTCACAAAAAATGCATAAAATAAATAATACACTACCTCAACCGAAAAATATCATAAGCTAAGCAGCTTGTTTTTCTTCTTGAATTTTTGTAAGTACCTAATATTCACATAAGTACTAATGAAATTATCTCATGAGCATAAATCTAAAATATTTAAGCTTAATTTCTAACCACTGGTATCTTATTATTCTCATTTCTAATCTTAGATTCTTATTATATATTCTTAATTTGATCAACAATCTATATAGGAATAAATAAAATTTTTAATTTCATTATACTCTAAAAATAAACTCTAGAAAAATATCTCCATATCTTACTTGAAGCTAGCCTTCCTTCCTTTTCCTTCTTTTTCACTCACACTCTCTTTCTCTCCCTCGGCTTTCCCTTTCTCTCACTTTCAACTGGTGGTGTGTTGAAATAAGGAAATGGGAGGGGTATTTATAGTGTTGATGTCTTGATCAACAAGTGACATCAATTCATTGTGTATCTTCATTCAGTGTATACTCATCATAATTCAATGTAATTTATTGAGACCACAATTCATTGTATACCTTTATTCAGTGTATGCTCATCATAATTCAATGTAACTTATTGGGACCACAATTCATTATATACCTTCATCCAGTGAATGATCATCATAATTCAATGTAACTTATTGGAACCACAATTCATTGTATACCTTCATTCAGTGTATGCTCATCATAATTCAATGTAATTTATTGGAACCACAATTCATTGTATACCTTCATTCAGTATATGCTCATCATAATTCAATGTAACTGATTGAAACCACAATTCGTTGTATACTTTCATTCAGTATATGCTCATCATAATTCAATATATATCTTCATTCCTCATAATCTAAACATAAACCATATTAAAAATTCTAAATCATAGATGAAAATTTATAGATGTTACATATTATATTTTTATTTATCTCCAGGTTAAACTAATTGGATCATTTGTATATTGACAAATGTAACACCTTACTCCCCTTATACCTCCTGACATGATCAAAACCTTCAAAATAACCAACCAAACACAGCCCAAACATCTCACAATTATACTTCAAATTTCAGAATAGCGGAAGAAAAACCAAGGGACACCAGAAACTAGGTTGGGGTTGTGGCCGCTGCAGTACCACTGCGACTCTGACCCCCCCCTCTGTTTCTCTAGTGCCTACTGACTTGCTGGCGCAGCAACCTGACTTTCTGGCACAACGGCGCCCCCTGTTGGTTTAAACTAGCAAATTTCCAACATCCCAGAGTGAATTTATGACGCACATAACTTTATGCTCCGACATCCGATTGACCTGATTCCAACCCCTACAAGTCAATCTTGTCTCAACCTATCTATAGACACCAATTTCACTTCAATCCATCTTCGTATAGAGGTTTTGGACACCTGACACAGTTTTCACAACTTTTTGACCAAAACTCACAACTAATAACTCCCATTTACCATTAAAGGCAATCTGACCATTCGGGACCATTCACATAGGTCCTAAACCACATAACCAACTTGTCTAAAGAGGTTTCACCCCAAAGGAACCACTTCTCTAAGATTTGACCCCCTTAGACCCCAAATTGACACAATGAGCTACTTGCCCCAAAACATACTAACAAGGCACAATTCCACCTGTGGACTTACAAACCCCAACATACTGGCTTAACAACATCACAATCCATACATACATCACAAACTAACATACTCATCACATTCATGACAAACATCCTATCCTACTTAGCACAACATGAACATTACATGTATATACTACATAGACTTGGTATTCCCAAGTCCGGTATGCTACTCCCTTGCCTTCTCCGGACTAGTGTCAGAACCTTCACCTGAAATGTTAGTTCATGGGAAAGAGGTGTGAGACAATGTCTCAGTAACTGGGGACAACCACACACATATATACATATAACTCATACAATCTCATTAATGCAATATGAAATGGAATGCATGTCTCCCTTCACACAGCTAGAACCGTGAGCTGTTGTCATAACAGGACATTTTGTATAGGTGATTCTCTTCCAACAATAGGTGAAGATTGATTCTGGGACATCATCAAGCTTACCTCCAATTAGTGTACCTTGCCAAAGGTAATACTAATGTTCAGATCATGATTCTCCTTCCCCTTTCCCACCACGAAGTGGCAGCGATTTAGGGAATGTGCAGTCAATTGTGTGTATTTTCCTCCTAGCCATAAAAGGTGATTTAGCCGTAGGGATCCCATCCTTATCCTTCTTAATCATATATCATATCGTATTATCGTATATCATATCGTCATCACCACCCAATCCACCATATATCACAATCTCATAATGTCATGTGGTAATGCTCATATCATATCATCATGTTTCACAATGTCATGCATGCATCATGCAATGTCACATTATCATCATCTCTAATCATCATCATAATCATCATACCCGATGTGTCTAACTATATGCATACCACGATATAACGACAAACCATACACACACACATATATCCATATCGTGGTATGAACAGAAACATGCATATATACACATATATACCAACCTAATATACATATATAATACAAACAATACAAACACCCGGTTACTTCAGATTGTCAATACCATACACACGTGATTCCATGAGCTTTCTTAAACATCAATCCCATGACTTGTCTTCTCCAATCATCCAAATGACCTTAACAACATCATAATACCTCAATTAACATATAATCCAAATATCCAAATTCCACAATTCAACCATTTAAGCCTAACTCATGGTTCCAACTCCACTTTCATGGATCACGAAGCTCCTAGGGAACATTCAAACACCAATCAATCCCGTACATTTCGGATTCCCAAATGTCTCAACCAAAAATAACCTAGGGTTAAGCTTAAATCATGCATAAACCCTTCAAAACTCATACCCAAGCAATAAGAATACCAAAACACACCCCATTAATCCCATTCTATCCATTTTAATCGGTGGGATTCAGCCAGTTCCCAACATATACCCGAGAAAAACTCAACTCTAAACCGAAGAAAATGGAGAGAAAGGAGTAGAGATCACATACCAACCAAGATCCAAGCTCCTGAGGTCTGAAAATCACTCCCAATGGCCGGAAACTTCAAACCCTAACACTGCTTTTCCATCATTTCCTCTGTTTCTTTCCCATCTGATCGTCTGAAATGATTCAAATTTAAATAAACATCATTCTGGAGCTCTCTCTCGCTGCGGCGGCCTTGTTTCTCACCACGGCATGGAGCTTTTTTTCCTTTACATTAATTCTTCCTCCGTCCTGTTTCCTCCAGTTCTGCATACAATTCCAAAAATGTCATGAGGGTTGTTACAACAAATAAATCATTTGTACATCAAAATCAATTTCCAATATATAATAAAACTATCACTGCATGTTTTACTATTCATACTAAACAAATTTCATTCTAATTGCTTTATTCAATTTAAAGTTGGATGAATGTGAAACTACATAGTAGCCTACCCCTATTTCTTACTGTAAAGATGGGAAATAGGGTGTCATCCTTCAAGTTTAGCACAAGAAAAAACTGGATGAGTTGATGTACCTCCAAGTGGTATGTTTTAATCCCACTGAATCATACTTATTTTAGGTATCATATATATAAGGAAACTAATATATGTTCTATTAATTGTCAATATGGGTTTAGGAACAGTTTGCTTGACTATTGCCATTGTTATAAGGGTTGATTCAACTGGAGGATGGTTCTATAATTCATATAAGAAATGTCTTAAAAAGGTCATTCCTGATGGTGATGGATTCTATTCTGAGAAATGCAATGAGATTGTGAAGTTTATTATGCCCAGCTTGGTTTTCCATTAGAAAATTATATGACATATAATTTTCCATTTCAAAATTAATTGACTAAATTCATTCAATATTTATGATGAGAATAAATTAATATTAATTTATCCCATCTGATAGGTTTAGGGTGGAATTCCGTGTCATTGATGATACGGGCAATGCTACTTTCATGGTGTTTGATCGAGATATTTCCAAGTTCTTGTAGTGTTCTGCTATTGGGCTAAGGGATCAAGCTTTCTAGGTATAAGTATCACTTATATGTTTTTGTTATAAATCTCCATGTAAATTGATTTATCTACCGACTTTAATGACTATATACATATAATAATTATCTATATATATATATATATAACCATGTAAAACTATTTACCATATATATTTATTTCAATAAATATGATGATGGTAATCATTTTCATAATCTACCAGTGTCCTTTGGCATTCACTTTGTAGATAAATATATATATATTTGCCAAATTTATCGAATGCTTAATGCTGACATTTGATGAATTTTTTAAAACCTGGGCTTTTGTGGATGCTGATGAGTTTGATGGTAATCTTGATAATATGTCTACAAACCTAGGAAAATGCATCAAGGTTGAAAAGGATTAGGTTTCACAATATTAGCCTATACCTCCCCAAGCCTGTATTCACACATAGTCAGCTATATGTTATTGTATCCTGAGTTCGAAGTAAGCATGGGCTTAAAATTTTAATACTTGATTAGGAAGGGAAAGCAACAGACATAACTTCAAATGTAGCATATAGAGAAGTGTTCAACAACTTGATATTTTGATTTAGGGAACTATATATATAGTAATGAATATTTAATTTTTATCACTTATATTATATGTTTGAGTGAAAATTGTGATATTTTTTATTATCATAGTATCAATTCGTACATCGCACTGGTCGATTTCTAGTTTAATCACAAATTTGGTGTGACAACTTTACTTTTATTCCCAAGAAAACATAACAGGATTGTAGAAAAACTACTTTAATATATAAAAAGCAATTTGTTTGCAAAATAATTAAAGGAAAAAATAAAGCAATTTCACCATTGACAATTGATGAGGTTGAGTTGTCACAAAATCATGGAGCCACCTAAGGTTGCTAATGTGACTAGCAAAAGTGCAATAAAAAGAATTGAATTTGGAAGCATGCAAGTGCATTCAATTCATTATTCAATATGATAAATAAAAGTTGGAAAAAAAATTAAGAGTAAAATACTCTTACATTTTTCAAAAAGTAAAATAAAAATTACAATAAGTAATAAAATTGGTTGTGTTCATAATTACTGTTTTCTAAAATATATGTCATCAACTTTTATTTTAATATTATGTTTTTATATCGACATAAAAAAATTAATCTATTCTAAAATTATATTACACTGATAATTGTACCTATGTTGAGTAAAAATATATTTAAAGATCTCGATGGTCTTTGCTTTGTGTATCCCCTGCTTTTGTCCTGGGAACAATACCTCTTAAATTCTTTGTTTCCTTGCATATACATCCGCTTTTGACATAGCAATATACTCCACTTTTTACGCAAAAAAAAAAAAGGATTATACTACCCGAAAAAAAGAATTCATAGGCTTCACTCATTCACTTGAAATGAGGTTTCAAGAAATTTCTGAAAAAAGACAGGCAGTTATGAAATCAGCTGCCACGCACTAATTCATGTTCAAGAATCAAGTTCCTCCTGATCCACCTGTACGCGCCAGGCAAGCATCAATTATTATTATTATTAAAATATTTTTCTCTATATTTAAAAGTTATTCTTTATTTAAAATATAAATATTACTCAATAGTTTCTAGATCATTAAATATTTTTTTATTTTACTCTAATTTATAATTAAAAATAAAAAAGATAGTAGATTTTAAATATAATATTTTAAATATGAGTGTTACTAGAAAATAATACATTTTTAACAAATTTAATGAGAAAACTATCTTTTTCCATTATTGATAAAAAATAATTTATATTTTGGACCAGAAAAAATATGTCTAACTGAACCTCTTAAAATTGAGTCCTATAATATATATATATATATATATATATATATATATCTCATGCGGGATTTCGTGGAGGGAGTGGTTCTAAACGCTTTTATAATGGTAATCCACATTGCTCCTTGTGTCATGCCATCAAGTTTCCGAGAAACAAGCAGAAATGGACAAAAAAGAAAATGAATCCTTGCTTTATCTGCCGCAGCCTTTCGGTTATTGCCTCCAACATACATACATCCATATATGCTTTCTTCGTTCTCACACACACACACACACACACACACACACACATATATATATATAAAATAAACAAATAACAAAATTATAATTAATATATTAGAATTTTTTTAAGAATAGATAAATAAATAAATAAAAATTAATTTTATTTTTTATTTTTAAAATAATAAATAATGGTATAATTAGAAAAATAATAATTGATGTTACATTAAAATTTGAAAATGATGAATAAATAAATAAATTTTTTCCATAAGTGACTGGTAAAAACTAAAAAGAGACGGAAAAAGTAGAAATAATTAACCCGGACCTCGGTCTGAATGTTTAACACAAATATTTCAATAAAATGCAATGACACGTGTATGTATATATATTTTTTTTCATAAATCGATGGTCTTGTGTTCGCTCAATTACTCTGCTACACGTAATCATCTTTGTCAGTTAAGCCCTTCTTTTTTTTTTTCAAGACAATATATAAGAACTTCCATAAGTAGCCGACCTAGAAATTTTAAACTATAGAGATAACATACACAATGTACTATTATTAAAAGTATTAATGCATTATACTTATTCTTGAGGAGTTCTCATATTTGGGAAATATTAAATGACTTTTTCAAGTTTAATACTATCAAAAGTTTGTCTCTTTCCATAAGTAATTAACCAAACAATTAATTATTTAATAAATCATCTTTCATACAATTTCATATATATATATATATATATGATTCTTGATTATATTTATAGTAAAGAAAATTTTTTAATTGTTGGAATTGCTATTAGTAGTATCAAAAGTAGCTCTAAAAACAAATATATCAATAAATATATAACAAGTTTTTCGGTCTTCACAAGTTTTATAGAAAGATTATTTATTCCTCCCAATTATGAAAATGCATTACTATTTGGGAAAATGCATTCCTCCCACACATTATATTTTTATGGGGTTGGGGTCTCTCTTGTGGAGACCCCAATCGTCACGATCCTACTATAGCAATTTCCTCTTTCTTTTAAATTAAAAATTATAGATAAAAAATAGATTTTTTAGGAATCATGTAAATATATATTTTGTATAATTTTAAATTTATTTAATATTTTTTCTTAATTACTAAAAAATTGTAAACCGTATAGATCCAGTTTTTGTATAATATTTTTTTAATAAATAAAAAATTTAAAACTATACAAAATATATATATTTACATAACCTCTGAAAAAATGATCATGTTCTGGTGGAACATGATATGGCTTAGGAGAAGAAGTACCAATATGATTATGAAGCATATTTCATTGCTTGGAGCCCATTTGCAAGTCCAAAGATTGAATTAGCAATTCTTGGAAAAAAAAAAAGGAAAAATGGGAGGAGTGCAAAGACTAAAAACTATTTTGGAATTTGGGAAAAAAATGGGGGAGTGCAATTCTCAAATGAATCCATAATTGATAAATATTTTTGAAATTATGATAGAAATTAACCAAAATATAATTAATTAATCGAAATAGATCAAATGTATATTATGAAAAAACTGGTGTTTCTATTTTTTTTTATGGAAATTGTTAAATAGGAGGCCGAACCTTAGCATTATATTTTAAAAAAATTGATATTTCTTTATTTTTCTAAGGATATTATTAGATGGGGTACTCATGGAATTATGGGTTAAATTAGCTATCATTTTAAAAAGGAGAATGAGAATAGGGGCCTGCAAATTCCGGGAGCTTACTTAAAAAACATGTTTGTTTGGTATTCCACCTACCAATGAGACCCCATCATCTATAAATTGAATTACAGATCTTAAACACAATTATCATACTAATTTAAACAAGTAAATAGAACCAGAACATACATATTGATCTTCCTCAAATAAATAATAAGTTACAAAAATTTAGGGGTATATATCTGTGTGTCTATTTGCGAGGGGATTGAGTTAAATAAACTAAATCACAAAATATATATTCCTTAAATAAAAAACAGCAATTAACAAATAATTCCCGACTTTTTATAAATAATCTTTCTATAATGGGTCTCGCAGATAAAGATACAGATATAAATGAAAACTCAGGGAAAAGTACATAAACCAGATCCAAATGGATCTGATAAAGTAATAAAAGTACAAGTGCACTTTTTAACTTTTTGGCCAAAAATCATTGGACAAAAATGCCCTTCACCCCTCTTTCACAATGGATAACATATTCAAGAGCAAGGTGGTATTGCTACATAAAATAATGAGGGATAATTCATGGCCATTAAATCAAAGTTACATCCAAGAGCCATTATCTACTCACTTTACTTATAAATACCTAAGGCTCTTTCTTGCCATTTGCTCATTTGCTCCAAAGAGAAGGCAAGCTTAGAGAGAGAAAGAGAGGGGGAGAAGGAAGGAGAGGAAGAGAAAAGGAAAAGAGGAAGGAAAGGGAGGCTAGAGGAGGTCTTCAAGAGGCAAGCTTCTTCTCTTAATCTCTTCTAGTATTTTTCTTCTTTCATTTAGCTTAAGGTTTAATGATATTTTAGGTTTCAATTAAATTAAAGAAGTGATATAAAGTTAAATGAAGGTAAGGTTCAAAGAAAAGTTAATAAAACTTAAAAGTAGTCTCTTGCCTTTACTTAATATTATTGCTTATAAATATTTTATATGTTATAATGATTTGTAAATGATGTCATATTACTGTTATGAATGCTTTTCTATGATTAGTGGTTGTTTTATGTTAAGAGCTAAGCCTCGGGATGCCCATTTACTATGTCGTTATGCTGTCAAAATTTCGTTAGACAACATGGAAGTTTTGATAATTTAATGAAAGTATGTTAGGTTTTATATGTTTTTAAATGTTTTTGTGATGACATGATGGCATGTGCAAGTTGACTACTAAGATTCCCCAATCTCACCCCATAGTTAACCAATGTTATGGCCAAGTCATGGCAAAGGAAAGCATGTAGAGCATGAGGAATATTGATGATGGAACCTTACTGAAAGCTGTTAATGTTCTATTTATGTACTATCTGGTTTTGGTTACTGTATAAATTTGTACATATCTCCAAAAATTCAGTGGTCTCTATACATAGGTAGATCTATGTCTTAGAAATAAAATGCCACTAGTTTGGCTATATTTGGAGCTATATAATGGTAGTTATTCCTATTTTACCAAAACTGTTCCAGTAGACATTATTTCTGACCTCTGATGACATATATTAATTCAATGACCAGGTAGATGTAGAATAAATGTACAAAAAAAATATGGTTAGAAAGTAGACAAGTAAAGCTTTTCAATGATACTAAGTATGAACAAAATGGCTTTGTATATTAAGATAAGTGAATTTTCAAACTTAAGGTTCAGTCTTCGGATAGAAATAGGGATGCGGAAATGAACAGTAATATGTATATAATAAACTTTACGAATTGGTGCATGCTTTCATTTTCTGTTTCCTTATTTTTCCCTAAAAATTCAAGATGTGCAAAATTTTTAGACACTTGAACCACTTAGAAATAATTTTTATACATTTAATTATGAGTTTTTAAAAGTCACTGCACAGTGAGAGGAAAAGCTGCGAGAAACAGTTTTAGGAAATTTTAAAGTTTTAATTGGTTCAAGTTTTCTAAGACTGTTTTATTACATTAAAATCAAGCAGTTTTCATGGGAAAAAATTTAAAATGTAAAATGTAAGAGATATCCACTTTCCAAATGCTTCTTTGGCTGATTATTACTGGTTAATCATCGATTTTCTTGTTAATCTCGTGATATTTTCTTCTCTTTTTCTTTTTTTTCTCTCCTATTCCTCCTCCTCTTTCTTGTTCTTCGATCTTTCTTCATCTCCTTCTTTGCTTCTGGTCATATTTTTCTTCTCCCTGTGCTCATTTATTTTCTCCTCCGCTGGCTATTTTTCCATTTCTGCTTTGTTTGAACTCTTATTGCTAAACCGTTTAAACCAGTGAAACTGTCGGCTATACCGATTTTAACCGGTTCAGAGTTGGGTTAGCTAGTTTATTAGTTATTTTATAGATTCCTAGTCTTCTCATATGGATAGACCGAACATGTGGCCGGTTCTCAGTTCAACTGGTTCAATCAGCCGGTTCGGTCCGATTTTGTAAACATTGATAATATCTTATACACATAACTATCTCCATTAAATCCAGAATTAATTAATCCATGTAATTAAAAAAAATGAGAAATAGATGGAATTTAGAGACTCCAAAGTAATTGAAATTTAAAAACACTTAAATTTAAATTTTAAATATCTAAAAATTTTAAATTGAAATTTCCGAAAACAGAAATTTATATTTTAAAAATATAAATAAATTATATTTATTTATATTTATATTAACTTTAAAATTATAAATTTATTTAGATTTAATTTTATTTTAAATTTTATTTTGAAAATCTAAATAAATTTCTATCATTCTTCAAACCATGGAAAAAACTTAAGTGTTGGGAGAAATGAGAAATATACATATTTAAATTTAAATATTTAAAAACTTAATTAAAAAACTCCATAAGCTTGAGAATATAAAAAAAAGAGAGAGATGTAGATGAAAATTTAAAGACTCCATATGATAGAAAATATTAAAAAAATTAGTGTAGGATTGAACCGAAAACAGAAATTTATATTTTAAAAATCTAAATAAATTAGATTTATTTACATTTATGTTAACTTTAAAATTCTAAATTTATTTAGATTGAATTTTATTTTGAAAATCTAAATAAATTTCTATTATTCTTCAAACCATGGTAAAAACACAAGGCATGGGACCCATGAGAAATATATATTTTTAAATTTAAATGTTAAAAAACTTAATTCAAACACTCCATATGCATGAGAATATTAAAAAAAAAAGAGAGAGAAAAAGAAGTTGATGGAAATTTAAAGACTCCATAGAACAAATTGGAAAAAAATTAGTATAAAATTGAAAATAGATAGAGCATGGGACCCACTAGAAAAAACTTTTCCCAAGTAGATGAAAACGTGGCATGACCATGTGGCCGTTCTCTTAAAAAAAAAAAAAATCGTGGCAACAAATTAGCATCAACTGAGACAAGTGGCAATAAAAGATGAAATCAGCACGCAGCCGAAAACACGAAGCCGACCCAAAATAGATCTTGTACAGTAACAACTCATTTTCCTTTAAACAAGAACCAGCGTTTGGATTATTTTATTATAAAAAATTTTTAAAAATATTTATAGTTTACAAAAATAAAATTTAAATAAAAATAGAAAAATTTATTATAAACTTATTTAAATAGAAAAAATAATAGTTAAAAATCATAACTTAATTTATAAAAATACAAACCAAATAATAATATAATTATCATATATATATATATATAACATTAAACAAAAGCAAAAAAAAATTTGAAGGGGCAGCTGGCCCCACTCTTGTCTTCATGGGTCGGGCCCCATCCATGATCAGTGTATGCAAAATGCACATATGCCTCATGACAATATGGGTTACGCTACATTCCAGGTTCTCTAACGTATTTTAGGAAGTAAATGCAGTAATACAGTTAGAAAGAAATTGTCCTGCCAATATATTTTTTTTCAAGACTGAATGAAATTTTTAGTGGAAAGAATTTATTCTATTTATAGAAATTGTTGATGGTTTAAGGTTGTACAATGATCTGCAATAATAAAATTTTTAAGTCAACTTATTAAAGCTTTAGCTCAGAATATATAAATGAACATAGTAATTACTGTCTTATCACATTAAAAAGTGACTAAATTCATTTTAATAGGAAATCAGAACTATTTGAGAGAAAAAATATTTAAAATATAAAATAAGTGGTGATCAAGGTTCAAATTAATTCTAATATATAAAAATAATATATTAATTAATAATCCTTGTAAAAAATATAATAAATTAAATAAGCAATCTAAAAGTGGAATAAATAATAATAGTTTAAGAATATAATAAATAAATTATTATTAGGAACAATAATATTTTATATGAACTATAATAAATAATATTGATTGTAACATTATTTTTAACAAAGAATTTTATTTTCAATATATTTATAATAAATTGGTTATAATTATAATTTTAGAATATAATAAATAAATTGTATAATTACATTAATTATTTGTAACAAATAAGTGTATTTTATTATTTTTAGCATATGTAATTTTAGAATTTGATAAATAAATTTTACAATTGCATAAATAAATTATTATTTTTTAACAAATAAAAATAAATAATATTGATTATAATATTATTTTTAACAAATAATTTTATTTTCAATATCTTCATAATAAATAGGTTATTAGCTTATAGAATTTTATTGTGTAGTTATTATATTTTTTGTGCATTAATATTTATTTTTTATCTATGAGTAGATAATAAATGATTCTATAAAATAGGAATAAGAATGGACAATAGAAATAAGTGGGGGGTACGTATTTGTAAATAGACAAATATGTGCTAGTTTAGATGGTATAACATTTGAGATGGACAATATAAAAATGATAAGGATTGATTCAGATATTTGTTTGATTGAATTGAAATAAGTCATTAGGTAAAAGTTTCAACTTCCTCCTAATCAAATTGTATTTTATTTGAATACCTTACTAGTTGCAACTACTATTAAGTCACTTGAATCTCAATATGAAGATCTTATAAAACAAGGATAATCATAACGTGTTTGAACAAAATCAAGATATGGCATGGGAAGTTATTATACATATGATAAACAATTTTTTCTGCGAAAGAAAAAAATTTTATCTTTAATTGTTGTAAAACATTTGGCTTTATTAATTAAAATTTTAATAATTACTAATTAATTTATCGAAACAATTCATTTTTAAAAATTACTTAATTATTATCTAATTTTTATTAAATTTTTAATTAATTAATTTTATTTTATTTACTCCCTTCAATCCTTTTTTATAAAAATCTTTTAACTAAAATTACACGAATTAAGACGGATACTTAAAATTAGTTAGAAGTATTAAACTTGTCAAAAATTATTATAGTATTTCTAAAATATCTTTAATAAAAGTCATAAATCTCTATCTCACATTAATGTTTAGAAAAAAAATGTTAAAACTATCAAAAGCATTTTTTGAATTCACACATTAATGTTTCATTAAATTTTAAAAAGACTCTTATATTAAGAATCACATAAGTCTTCTTAAAAAACTTAGGATCAAAATGGGCACTTGATAATCATTACTCAATCATCATCTCTTTTTATCATTATTGATAAATTAATATGTTTTTTTTTCAATTTTATCTTTAATTAAAGTAAACTTATTCTCATAAAGCATAAGTTAAAGTAGAGTTTAAGTATGAATATTAAATGAGGGGCATTTATGGAAAAAAAATTCTTTGTAACATATTTAAGATATTTGATTATTTTCTTAGTTCTAATGATTTCGTTATTTGTCTCTTACATTTTAGAATAAAAGATATATCATTTATTGAAGGTCATATTAGAAAATTTAAAATAAATTCTAACATATTAATTGTATTTCTTAATATGTGTTCCAAAACTTTAAATGTCACGTAAAAAGAAATAGAGAAAGTGCTGAATTATTAATAATTACATAATTATTACTATAATTATTATTTTAATTCTTACAATCATCTCATAAATGGCTAACCCATGTTGGAGCAAACAATTTCAAGACAAGGGTTTTGTGATCCAAACACTATAAATAAAAAAAATAAAATACCAATATGTTATAATTTTAAAAGTATTTACTAAGATACTATAATATATATTCAGACAAGATGCTATAATTAATTATTATTATTTTTTAATTTATTAAAGTAAAAATGAAATAGTATTACTTAATATTATAAGGTGTATTATATAAAAGGACCAGAAAAATCTTCTAAATGATGCACTAGAAAAAGGACAAAAGAGAGTATTATTTATATTGTTAATTTATTATTAGATTTAAAATCTACACATTGTGATATGATTCAATTTAATAAAAGTATAAAAAGTCTACAATTTTAAGTACCTAAGTCTTTTTTCATATATAAATATAGTATTAAAATATGCAGTGACAATTATATGTATTACTTATATATAGATCAGTTATTAAGATATAAAAGTTATATATGAAAATATATATTTATAATGTATGATTATTATAATTATAAAATATATAATTGTTTTTAAAATAAATATAATTAATTTATATTTATTTATAGATTTGTATGGATAAGAGTAAAATCAAAAGGTGTGGATGTTATACACCCAAAAAAAAAAAAAAGAAGGGAGGGGAACATCAGGATAAGGCAACCGAGAGCGGGAGTGGAGGAAAAATAATAGGGCTGGGGGAGTAGGGCAGGCCCTCCTTACCAGGGGGAGGGAGAACCCGGAGTCTTGCGTTTCGATTTCGTTCTAAATCAATAAAAAAAATTGAAGCATTTGAAAATTTAATTTATATACTTTGTTTCGGTTTTTTTTAATAATATTTTGGTATATGTTTTTGGAAGTATAATATTTTGATAAAAATATTTTCCTTTGTGATATTTCACTCAATTTTCCTAAAATTTTCGGATAATGAGGAAAATAATGAAAATTAAAGTTGATGATAGTTTAAAGAAAGAGTAATATTAATGTGCCTAGAATTCATGACAAAGTGTAATCCGAATTCACTTTGTCATCGCTCCCCTGGCATCGCAATGTGTTGGTTACAAAAGATTGAATTAAAATTTGGTCGATATATATTATATTGGTTTTTTAACCAAATGAAGTATTGGAAATCAAACAAAATTGATCAAAATTTCTTTTGGACAGAAACTGTGAATGAACTTCTCATCAAAAAAGAAACTATGAATGAACTCTAGAATTGTATAAATCAAGTGGTGCGGCTACAAAAGTTCTAGTCTACAAAAATATATATGGTTAGATATATATATATATATATATGTAACACCCTATACTCAAACACTTCCAGGCTCGACCCAAACCTTCAAAAACCAATCAAACACAACCCAGGGATCTCAAAACAACTATCAAAAACTTCAAAGCAGCAGAAAAACACCAGAAAGGCACCTGAACAGGATAAGGCCACAGCCTTCTACAGTGGTGCCGTAGCTCCAACCCTTTACAGATTCACAGACACCCACTGATTTTCTGTCGCCTCGTCCTGGATTTCTAGCGTTGCGGCCCCAGCATCAGAACTCATATCAGCAAATAGCTGATTTGCCGGGCCAACTTTCAAAGCACATAACTTCTTACTCCGATCTCTGATTAAACTGATTCTAACTCCTACAGGCCACTCTCATCCCAATCTAACCATAGACACCCATTCCACTTGAATCCAACTCCATTTGTAGATTCTGGACACCCAACACTATTTTTGTCACTTTTTGACCAAAACTCATAATCTATCACCTCTAATTGCCGCCAGAGGCAAATGGACACCAATAGACCCTTCACACAGGTCATATTTGGCTAAACCAACATGTCCAAGGAAGTTATACCCCAAAGAAACCTTTCCTTGGAGAATTGATCCCCTTGAACCCCAAAACCACATAATGGGTTATATGCCCACAACTCACATACATAGCCTAAAACCACCTTTGGGCTTGCAGTCAGTCATTCTGTCATACAAATACCTGCGCATACATTAATGACCCATATCAGGGTCCACCATCAACCTCACACATCATTACATCACATACATCTCCATACACATCTTGCATAACATCTATCAACATCACTATCATCCCATAATATACAAATAGTACTCCCAGGACTCTCATCCAGGCAACCAACTACATCAACCTACTTGGCACAGAATTACATAAACTAAATTATAACCACTAAATATACTTGGAATTCCCGAGGATGGAAAGACCGCTAACTCCTTGACCCTTTCCGAACAAGCACCATAGTCTTCACCTGAATGGTTAGTTCATGGGAAAGGGGTGTGAGACGATGTCTCAGTAACCGGAAATAACCACACACATACATATATACATATACATATATCTCATGAAACTCATAAATACAATATGAAATGAATGGTATGCATGGCGCCCTTGCAGGGACTTTATCCTTATCCTCCCTAACACATATATCATCCATCCTTATCCTCCCTAACACACACATAGATATATATATATATATATTCAACCTTATCCTCCCTAACATATATATATATATATCATCATACATCATATCGTCATCACATTATCACCATTCCATCCACCATAAATCACATTCTCATAATGTCATGTGGTGATGCTAATGTATCATCATCATCATAATCATCATAATGTCATGTATGCATCATATCGTATCATACCAATGTCATCATCACATATCTCATAATCATAATCATAATCATCATCTAACTATATGCATACCACGATATATAAAAACAATACACACAACCACATCAATATCGTGGTATGAAAGAGACATGCATAATATATATATATATACACAACTATATGTACTATCATACAATATCGACAATACAATATAGACAAACACCCGGTTACCTCAAGTTGTCAGCACCACGCACACAGGGGCTTAGACAAGCCTATAGAGCACCCCAATCACGAACTATATGCTTCCAATTAGCCAGTCAATCCACTACAACAATATAATATCTCAATTAACATAACATACCACTTGATCAAAAATCACAATTCAACCATTTAAGCCTAACCCAAGGTTCCAATCCCATATTCATATATCATTAAGCTCCGAGGAACCATTTAAACATCAATCAATCCCATACAATTCGGATTTCCTAGAGCTCTAACAAAAAACAACCTAGGGTTAAGCTCAAATCATGCATAATCCCTTCAAAACTCATGCCCAAGCAACATACATTCCAAATCACACTCCTTCATCCCCATTTCATCCATTTCAATCGGTAGGATTCGACCAAAATCACGGATCCCAACTTATACCAGAAAAATCCCAAGTTTAAACCGAAGAAAATGGAGAGGGAGGAGTAGGGATCACTTACCAACCAAGATTCAAGCTCTTGGACGCCGGAAAACACTCCCATTTGCCGGAAAACTCAAACCCTAGCAGAGCTCATCGCGTCTTCTCCGTCACTCCCTTCGTTTCTTTCTTTTCTTTTCGTCAGAAATGATTCTGATTTAAACCAGTTTCTCGACTCTCACCGCGGCTCTAGATAAGTTCGCCACGGTGCCACCAGTTTCAACCAGAAAATGCCACTAGAATTGGCTCTCGCCGCAGCTGCCCTGCTTCTCACCGCAGTGTGGAGCTCATTTCTTCTCCACTTGATCCTTCTTTAGTCTTGTTTCCTTCGGTCCTGAATATAATGCCAAAGACAAGCGTCATGAGGGGTGTTACACTCTCCTCTCCTTGAAAGAAATTTCGTCTTCGAAATTTAAGACTACTAACCTCAATCACGTACAACTTTACTCCTTCTACCATAATTCCTCACTTTTGGGCAAGTTTCTCAATTTCTCCTTCTGTTGTGCACCTCGTGAACAAACTGCTCTCTCATATTTTACTTCTATCTTCATTAATTTATGAAATTTTCATTAAAAATCAATCTTAATGCCGAATCTTCCTTATGTTCTCAAACATAAGAAAGGCCAAACAATCACCTGGACCTGAGTTCTTACTCCCCAAAATAAACTTTTCATGCAGTTGCTCCATCAAAACTTCTAGGATATACCATTATTCTCCTTAACATTCGATTTTCTCCCTTATTTGTCCACATCATTACTTATTCTCTCAAATGGTTAATCACTTTTAACCGCTTCTCTTAAAATTCAGATCCTATCAACTATCTTATTTACACTGACGAGGCTCCATTGACCAACCACCATCGATTTCCATAATTTATTTTTCTCAAATTATAAAACCTAACTTTCACCCCTTATTACCATATTAAGAGGAAAACCTCTTTTCCTTAAAGCTCCTTATACATCAACCCTCTATGATGATCCTTGTTAACCAAACTTCTTCCTTGCTTAATCCACATAATCCTTTTCAGTCGACAACTTTCTCCTGTTACACCCTTTACCTTGAGATTCCTTAAGCCATAGCTACCCTATGTAACGATCCAACTATTTGAACTTCTCACGACCACTTCTTTTATGACATGGATTATTGCTTCCTTCACACATTCCTTCTTCAACTAATAGTTCTCTCTCTCTTTCATTACCATTATAGACGAGATTTGTCAAGTAAGATGATCCATTGCTTGACAATTCAAACCATCAGATTCAATGTCGACATCTCTCTTACTACACGATTTACTGTTCAAAATTCTACAACATCACTTCTTGATCTCCATATCACTATCTCTCTTGGCATCAATTTGCATGTCACCACTGCGCCTTCCTTAACTTAGTAGTATACACTGGATTAACCACGCTTATCGCATCTCGTGGAATCCATTAACTACACCTTTGGCATAAACCAATTTAAACCATCACCGGACATTCCAAAAGTCATTCTTATTGCATTGTCCAAATGTATACCATATAAAAACTCTCTGTCTTACACTTCTCAAGCAAATGGCACTATCATAGGCATAGGCAAAACCATCACATCTTTAAAGTCCACTAAAATTCCCTTGGTCTCATTAGCATCAAAAGAACTTCTCCAGTGACCGAACTATATTTCCTTATAGTAAGGCCACTTTCCAAAATGATTCTGTAACCTCATAAAACCTCTGTACCAACAACTAATCATTAACTTCATATATTCTTTAGGAAGGTCCTTCCAATTTTCTTTTTACTTCCATTGCCATATTCTTATTCCCCTCTTAGTCATCCTTTCGTCTTTAACACTATATACTTGTTTCCACTTAACCATATCCTTTTAATTCCATGTCGTTTCTTTTCCACACGCTTCTTATTACACCACATCTCTCTGACAATCTTGCTTATGGATAAAACTCTCAAATTGTAGGGCTTAAAGCCCTTCTTGTATCCTATCCGCTTACTCCTTACGTTGGCTTCTGCTACGCAGTCTGATTCCCTCACTTTTGCATATAGGGTTGTACAATGCACTCACATCCCCCATGTACACTTATATCTTACTGTTCAAGTTTCATTTCTCACTGTGGACCTCATAGTCCTGATGCTTATAGCAAGAGGCTATGAGCTGCCTAATACCTCTCATTGTTACACCATAGTTACAACTTGTTTACCCTTTACCAACAATGTTTAGGTCCTTATTTACGACTTAAATCTCTTTTTCCAATCCAATTCTACCATTACAATACACTACCTATCTCGATCGTTGTGAATCCCATTTAAGCTCTACTTTTAAGCCTTTAATCCTCTTCTCCTTCTCCTTGTTCTTGAAAGATTTGGAATTTCTTCTATTAGATGATAAATCGCTCATCTCATGATCAATGAATCGCTACAACATACGGATTGATTGGTTAGCTGTACCCAATTAATCTTTCCGGAGATAGACATCCAAGACCATGAATTTAAGTGGAATTGGGTTCCCGTAGATATCATTACCAAGTCTTTCACTCTTAGTCTACTAGTGCCTTGTACCTCGAGTAATTGGTGCATCAAACGCTTAACCAGCTGGCATTAAGCCTCAACTAGTTAACCGATAGTTCTAGGCTCGTGATTCCATACCGCACAAGATTGTCTCATGCTTCCCAATAATAATAACTTCCCATATTCTCCAGAGCTATTACTGGGAAAAACCCAGGGGCAACAACATATGGAAATGGGTTAGCTCCATGACTTCTACCTGTAAGCATCTTGAGGGTAATCGATACATTACATTTGTAATACGTCATCCCGCAATTCCTTTTATGACAAGGGGATATACCAAGGAAGAAGCTTCCTTTAGTCCAGACCCATGACATTTGAATACTTGAATCACTTCCATAAACCACCGCCATCAATCAGGTCAACTTCTCGTCCACAACTTGTTGACAATACATTCCCCTTATTATCCTTACTTTAAATCAGAGAGAGAGAGAGTTACGAAAACTCTTTCATCAACTTCAGAATCCTTACTCGATAGTCACTTTCTAAACTCCTCATAGCTTAAACATCTCTTGTAATTTGTTTTTACTTGTAAAACTTGTAACATCCTACCTCTAAACATAACCAAAACTTCCATTTCACCACCAAACACACACTTCATACCTTCAAAAACAGCGAAAATGAATCAACAGCTACCAAAACTGACCTGGGGCCGCCGCTGCTACAGTATCACTGCGGCTCCGGCCTCCCCTATTTTCACTCGCCACTGGCCTCTCTGGCGCCGTGGTGCCCCCTGCTGGTTTTCTATACCAACAACTTCTTACAACCGGGGTGAACTTTCGACGGGCATATCTTTATTCTCCGACCTCCGATTGACTTGATTCCAACTCCTACAAGTCAATCTAGTCTCAATCTATCACTAGACACCACTTTCACTTCAATCTAACTCCGTATGGAGATTCTGGACCCTTGACACCATTTTGGCCACTTATTGACCAAAACTCACCACTAACAAACTCCAATTATCATCAAAGACAACTGGTCACTTAGAGACCACTCATACAGGTCAAAAAACCCCAAACCAACCTATTTAAAGAGGTTTCACCTCAAAGGAACCACTCCTCTGAGTTTTGACCCCCTTGAACCCCAATTTGACAAGACGGGTTATAGGCCCTAAAACCCAACAACCAGACCCAAACCACGATGGGCTCATAAATACCACCATACCGACTTCCCAACATTCAACACTCTCAAAACCCCCACAGTAACATATTCCACATACATAACCAAAATAAACATCTGTCCATGCATCATAATATACATTCACAACCATTCTTACTACACCATAAGCTTAATACAAAACCTTCTATCCTACTTGGCATATAATACATTATCCAAATTACAAACACTATATAGACTATTTCCACGTACGCAGCTACTCTCTTGGCTTCTCAGGACTAGTGCCAGAACCTTCACCTGAAATGGTTAGTCATGGAAAAGGGTGGGGTAAGACAAAGTCTCAGTAACTGGGAACAATCACACACATAAACATATATATATATATATACATATAACTCATGTAATATATGAATGCAATGTGAAATAAATGGTATGCATGTCGTCCTCACAGGGACTCCTATCCTTATCCTCCCTAACACATATAATCCACCCTTATCCTCCCTAACACACACACACACACATATCCAACCTTATCCTCCCTAACATATACAATCCACCCTTATCCTCCCTAACACACACACACACACATATATATCCAACCTTATCCTCCCTAACATATACAATCCACCCTTATCCTCCCTAACACATACACACACATATATATATTCAACCTTATCCTCCCTAATATATACAATCCACCCTTATCTTCCCTAACGTATGTATATATACATAAACATGTTCCATCCTTATCCTCCCTAACCCACACACACACATATATATATCATCATACAACATATCATCATCATGTCATCACCACTCAATCAGTCAAAAATCACAATCTCACAATGCCATATGGTGATACTCATGTATCATCATATAATCATTATCATCATATTATAACATCATGTATGCATCATGTCATATCATCATCCCTAATCAACAGCATAGTCATCATAATCATTATAATCATTATCTAACCATATGCATACCATGATATATAGAAAATAGTAACACAACACATCAATATCGTGGTATGAAAGAGAAATGCATATATACACTGTAAGGTTTAGTATAATATAAGTTTTGATGATGACAAATATAGAGTAATAAGGAACAAATGCATTATATGTATCTGACATATATAATGTTCCTTAAAGAAGTAAAATACATATTAGCATGTATTTAATTATGATTATAATACATATATCATGCTATGTGTAAATATATCAACTGTACTTTTACAATGAATAATATAAGTTGGATATATAAACTGGACTAACTACTTGGTTTGTAAGTGTAATATATTAAATATAGGTTGGTCCAAGTAAGAAGAGTGAGCATTCACTCAAGAAAGAAGAAAAGAAAGGATGCTCCAAAAATGGAAGATCAGAAGGGAGCATGCCAAGAAGGAAATGTCCAAGTGAAAGTGGAACTCAACATTTGAAGACCTAGTCACTAGGTATATTTTATTTTCACTTGGGTCTTACTTGGGTCTTGAGGTGGGATTAATCTTTGAAAATCACTTAATCTTGTTACCATATGCTTTAAATGAGTTAGATTAAGTAAATATGATGTTAGCATAAGTTAGATTTGAAAAACTCTGATGCCAGATGAATTTTGAGAAGTTAAACTTCATATACTTTGTGAAAATACGAACTTTGCTGACTGAAACTTGAAGGTCCAGAGATCTTACCTCTGACAGACGAATTTCAGGTGTTGAAATTCGAATTTCGAGTCAAGCACAGTTAGTGAAATCTGGTTTTCAAAAATTCAGAGTTTGACCTTTGATCAGTATTTTTGATATATCTCTCAAAATACATATGGCTTTGATGTAAAAATTATTTCATATGAAACTAGACTTAATAAGCTTTTCAAAGAAGGTTATTTCACTCAAAATAAAGATCATATGAAAAAGCTATGGTTTTTTAAAGTTGAGTAGTGAGATATGAATTTTCAGTTTTGATCTCTTATCACTATTTCGATCATATCTCACAAAACACGTTTGTTTTTGAAGTAAAAATTATTTCATTTGAAAGTAGACATTCAGAGCTTTCCAACCATAGGTCATTTGCTTAATTTGGAGTTAAAATGAGAGAGTTATAGCTTCTGTAAAATTGTCTACAGTGCAAAATTCGAAGTTACGTAGGTTCCGTTGCGATAGACGAATTTCGGGCCTCCGAAATTCGAATTTCGAAGAGAACCTTCGTGCAGAATTGAGCTTGCCACTGATAGACGAATTTTAACTTGCAAAATTCGAACTTCAGGTCCAACAGACGAATTTCCACTTTGAAAATTCGAATTTCGCGATTGCAGAAACGTGAAAACACTTCTGAAACAACCAACAGACGAATTTTCACTTTGAAAATTTGAATTTCGCGATTGCAGAAACATGGAAATACTTCTGAAACAACCAACAAACAACTTTCCACTTTCAAAATTCGAATTCCACAATTCCAGAAACAAGAAAACACTTCTGGAACAATGTTAAAGTTCATCTGAGATCAAGAATAATTTAAGTTTCAAAACTGCTCTCTGACAGACGAACTTCACCCTTTCAAAATTCGAATTTCGAAGAAAGTGAACTACTGTGCCTCTTTAAACGTTCAGTGGACAGACGAATTTTGGGCATCCAAAATTCGAATTTCGAGGGCACTGTAGCAAATTGAAAACACTGTTCACACTTAACAGAAAAACTTTCTTCTTGAAAATTCGTATGTCACAACGTGGAAATGTTTTCTAAGTTTCAAAATTCGAATTTCACTTTATGAACAGACGAACTTCGCTATTTCAACGTTAAAAGCTTTAACCTTCGGTTCCTTCGAAATTCGTCTGTTAACATCCAAAATTCGAATTTCAGTATGTCAGCAACATTAAATAAAGTTGGTAACGGCTAGTTTTGCAGAGTAAACCGTTGGGTAACATCTCTAACGGCTAGATCTTGTATCTAACGTCTAATTACACTACAAAACTATAAATATAACATCATTTGAACTTATGGGTAACAATCTTAAGAGAGTTTATGCGAAAATGCTGCCACAACTTGTAAAATCCTTTTATCTCAGCATTGTTTGAAAAACCCACCTCAATAGAGTGAACTTTCAATGTATTATCTACTCCTCAAGAGAGTTTTCATTCTGTAAATATTTCTTTCTATATATTCTGGGTAGAATCTTAGTGTGGGGAAACACTAAGGGATTTACACATCTTGTAAGGGTGTGAGGAGAGTGGCTTCACAAGTGCCTACTGAAACTTGTGGGAATGTACTGAGGCTTCACAGGTGCCCGGATCAAACCTGTGAGATATAGTGGAGAATCTCAAGTGGTGGCTTGGGGACTGGATGTAGGCCAAGTGGTTAGGCTGAACCAGTATAAATCATTGTGTATTATTCTTTATCTTCTCTACTCAGCTGCTGCACACAACCACCTCTGTTTATCCCTGTTTTGCTGCACTCTTAGTGAAATTGGGTTGTGATCCAAAAGAGCGAAAATCTTGCATCACCCAATTCACCCCCCCCCCTCTTGGGTGACCAGTCAACCTAACAATTGGTATCAGAGCTAGGACTCCCAGCAAAGGATCTAATCATCCGGGAGCAAAATGACTGGTTTTGGAGAGAACATTCTGCCACAGGGGAACAATGTCAATAGACCTCCAGGCTTTAATGGTGAACACTATGGATACTGGAAGATGAGGATGCAGATTTATCTTCAATCCATAGACCTAGATATCTGGTCTGTTATACAGGAAGGTGACTTTGTGCCAAAGAAAATGCAAAATGATGGCACATACAGAAAGAAGCCAGAAGCAGAGTGGGATGGTGTGGATAAACGAAGAGTCCTAATAAACTTCATGGCAAAGCATTCCTTGGTCAGTGCACTTTCACAAGATGAATTTTTCAGAGTGTCAGATTGCAACACAGCAAAGGAAATGTGGGATGCTCTAGAGATTGCTCATGAAGGAACCAAGGGAGTCAAGGAGAATAGGCTCAACTCTCTCACAGCTGAATATGAAGCCTTCAAGATGAACAATGGTGAGTCCATTAAAGAATTTCAAATTCGTTTTACTCACATTGTTAATCATCTTTCAGCTTTGGGAAAGAGCTATACACAAAGAGAGCAAGTATGTAAAATACTCAGAGCTCTACCCAAAGAATGGCAACCAAAAGTGACAGCTATTGAAGAAACAAGAGGAGAATCATATCAATCTGTCACTACATTGTTTGGAAGCCTTGCTGAATATGAAGGAAGACTAGACCTTCTATGGGAGCAGCAAAACAAAGGAAAAATGCTGATATTCAAAGCTAGTACATCACAGAGCTCAGAAGATGATAATACTGATGATGAAAGTGATGATAGCAGCAGTGATGATGATGATGATGATGAGGAAGAGCTAAAAGAGTTGATCATCAGATTTGGAAAATTCCTCAAAATCAAAAGGAAGGAGCTTCAGGAACAAAGGCACTCCTGCCATGCAAATAAGTTGAAGTATCAGTCAAAGAGGCAAGGAGGAAGATATGCAGAAAGGAAAAGTGAAAAAGCTAAAGTGGCATATACCTCTGCAATCTGGGGCAATAGTTCAGATGAAGACGATGAGGATACCTATCCATGCTTGATGGCACTATCAAATGATGAGGTATCAAATTCTGACTCTGAATCTGATTCTGATTTCTCTGTTGATGAGTTGCAAGTTGCTTACAATGAAATGCATGATGAATTAATTAGATTAGCTAAAGAACTTGCACTCAATAAAAAGAAAGTGATTTCCTTAGAAAATGATTTGCAATTGGAAAAGACTGAAAAGGAGTCATATAAACATAAAATAAATGATCTCGAAAATATCTGTGAAACTCACACATACACTTCCTCTTGTTTTACATGTGATATATTAAACAAAGAAAAAGAGGAATTGACTAGAGTAATAGCCAATCTCACCCAAGAAAAGGATAAGTTGAATATTTCACTTGGCAAACAGAATTCTGAGTTTGACAAGTTTGGTGCTGGCTATAGGAGTGAGTCTAAAGGGAAAAATAAATCCTGTTCGAAATTCTTGGTGCCTAATATAATGCCTAACTCACCATCATGCACATATTGTGGTAAAAATGGTCATATTGCTTATCTGTGCAGCATAAGAAAAAATGGTTTGAGTAAAAGCATGAAATGGGTTCCAAAGAATACCATTAACCCTCCTGGACCCAGAAACAAGTGGGTACCAAAATATTCTTCTAGTGTTTCATGTATACAGAACCAATTCAAGAAGAAAGAATACATTGGTGCAAGAAAGAGGATGCTGAAAAGGAAAGCTTCTCAGAACTCCAAAACTACAACCGCAAATCACATGGAGGAGCATTGGAAGCAATTCTCTCACTCATCTCAAGGAAGCAACTCAAATGGAAACCATACTACTGACCTTGAGAAGAGAAAGAGCAGAAATTCAGGAGGCATTGGCATGTATGCAAAAAGAAGACATGAGGGATACTACACTGCATACAAGCCAAGAATAACAAGGAAATAATTTTTGGTAACCTCTAATCCTTACCCCTTTCAATTATTGCATTATATATATAATTGGGTAAGATTGAACTCTGGTCCCATTTATACTTGAAAAATGTTCAAACTGACCTTTAGTGGACCCAAGTCAGAAAGGGTACCAAAGAAAGAAAAAGATATTCTCTTTGTTCTTGCAGATACTCCTTGAGCTAAATGGTGAAAACCTCACAAAGATGAAGTATCTGATGCACTCAATTGGAATCATACTGAAAAGGGAAGAAATTAGCTATTAACCAAGCTGGTTTGTAAGTGTTTAACAAATTTTCATATATATGCTTGGTTGGTGCTATTATTTGAGGTTATTGAAATAAAGTATGGTCCTTGTTCAAATGATGAAATTATTTAAATATGATGATGCTTACTATGAAGTTCAATATTTGCACAAGTCCATTTTTTTTGTATAACCAAACTTCTGTGCTTTTCAAAAATTCCCCTTGTATACTGATTTTGATTTAAGCCATGATTTGAAAAGCATACATATTTGAATAAATGCTCATGCTTAGGGGGAGCCTATAAATTTGCATGTAAAGGCTTTTAAAAGGATCTTTCTGATTTTAAAAGAAAAACTTGAATCATAATGCCTACGTCATGTATTGATTGAATAAACATGCTCCTTTGATGCATTATGCTTTCTTGGTTTTATCTTTATAAAATGCATAGATTGAGGGGGAGCATTTTCTGAAATTAAGTTGTTTATGCTTTAGCTCACCTCATTTTATTGTAAAGAGTTCTGTGGCTTGATCTTAACTTGCTAAAAGGAGCAAATGATGCCTCAACATCTTTCCTTGATCCTAAAGGAAGAAGGCAACAACTCTATAACTCTGAGATACCTATTGTGATGTGTGCATATCATAATCATCTTAACAAAAAGCATCATAACATTTGGTATCATAATAGTTTCAAGCAGCAACTGATGTTAGTTTTAAATATCACCAACAATTAGTATCAATTCTGAAGATGATTGGTAACAATGGGTATCAATTCTAATATCAGTAAAATTTGACATAGTCTGAACATACAGTGCATAATAAGTTTTGATGATAATTTATATTTCAGTTTGTGTTTTTATATGTGCTTGAAACAACTCAGACATCTATACTTACTGGTATAATCTTACAAATAAGGGGAGAAGAAATACTTGTTACTTTTCAAACCTTTTTGTTGATGTCAAATAGGGGGAGAAGTTGGGTGAAAAATATGCATATGCTTAATCTGGAATTATCTGACTTAAACTGCATTATATGTGTTAATCATTTATTAAGCATACTTTTCACTAGTGATTTGTCATCATCAAAAAGGGGGAGATTGTAAGGTTTAGTATAATATAAGTTTTGATGATGACAAATATAGAGTAATAAGGAACAAATGCATTATATGTATCTGACATATATAATGTTCCTTAAAGAAGTAAAATACATATTAGCATGTATTTAATTATGATTATAATACATATATCATGCTATGTGTAAATATATCAACTGTACTTTTACAATGAATAATATAAGTTGGATATATAAACTGGACTAACTACTTGGTTTGTAAGTGTAATATATTAAATATAGGTTGGTCCAAGTAAGAAGAGTGAGCATTCACTCAAGAAAGAAGAAAAGAAAGGATGCTCCAAAAATGGAAGATCAGAAGGGAGCATGCCAAGAAGGAAATGTCCAAGTGAAAGTGGAACTCAACATTTGAAGACCTAGTCACTAGGTATATTTTATTTTCACTTGGGTCTTACTTGGGTCTTGAGGTGGGATTAATCTTTGAAAATCACTTAATCTTGTTACCATATGCTTTAAATGAGTTAGATTAAGTAAATATGATGTTAGCATAAGTTAGATTTGAAAAACTCTGATGCCAGATGAATTTTGAGAAGTTAAACTTCATATACTTTGTGAAAATACGAACTTTGCTGACTGAAACTTGAAGGTCCAGAGATCTTACCTCTGACAGACGAATTTCAGGTGTTGAAATTCGAATTTCGAGTCAAGCACAGTTAGTGAAATCTGGTTTTCAAAAATTCAGAGTTTGACCTTTGATCAGTATTTTTGATATATCTCTCAAAATACATATGGCTTTGATGTAAAAATTATTTCATATGAAACTAGACTTAATAAGCTTTTCAAAGAAGGTTATTTCACTCAAAATAAAGATCATATGAAAAAGCTATGGTTTTTTAAAGTTGAGTAGTGAGATATGAATTTTCAGTTTTGATCTCTTATCACTATTTCGATCATATCTCACAAAACACGTTTGTTTTTGAAGTAAAAATTGTTTCATTTGAAAGTAGACATTCAGAGATTTCCAACCATAGGTCATTTGCTTAATTTGGAGTTAAAATGAGAGAGTTATAGCTTCTGTAAAATTGTCTACAGTGCAAAATTCGAAGTTACGTAGGTTCCGTTGCGATAGACGAATTTCGGGCCTCCGAAATTCGAATTTCGAAGAGAACCTTCGTGCAGAATTGAGCTTGCCACTGATAGACGAATTTTAACTTGCAAAATTCGAACTTCAGGTCCAACAGACAAATTTCCACTTTGAAAATTCGAATTTCGCGATTGCAGAAACGTGAAAACACTTCTGAAACAACCAACAGACGAATTTCCACTTTGAAAATTCGAATTTCGCGATTGCAGAAACATGGAAATACTTCTGAAACAACCAACAAACAACTTTCCACTTTCAAAATTCGAATTCCACAATTCCAGAAACAAGAAAACACTTCTGGAACAATGTTAAAGTTCATCTGAGATCAAGAATAATTTAAGTTTCAAAACTGCTCTCTGACAGACGAACTTCACCCTTTCAAAATTCGAATTTCGAAGAAAGTGAACTACTGTGCCTCTTTAAACGTTCAGTGGACAGACGAATTTTGGGCATCCAAAATTCGAATTTCGAGGGCACTGTAGCAAATTGAAAACACTGTTCACACTTAACAGAAAAACTTTCTTCTTGAAAATTCGTATGTCACAACGTGGAAATGTTTTCTAAGTTTCAAAATTCGAATTTCACTTTATGAACAGACGAACTTCGCTATTTCAACGTTAAAAGCTTTAACCTTCGGTTCCTTCGAAATTCGTCTGTTAACATCCAAAATTCGAATTTCAGTATGTCAGCAACATTAAATAAAGTTGGTAACGGCTAGTTTTGCAGAGTAAACCGTTGGGTAACATCTCTAACGGCTAGATCTTGTATCTAACGTCTAATTACACTACAAAACTATAAATATAACATCATTTGAACTTATGGGTAACAATCTTAAGAGAGTTTATGCGAAAATGCTGCCACAACTTGTAAAATCCTTTTATCTCAGCATTGTTTGAAAAACCCACCTCAATAGAGTGAACTTTCAATGTATTATCTACTCCTCAAGAGAGTTTTCATTCTGTAAATATTTCTTTCTATATATTCTGGGTAGAATCTTAGTGTGGGGAAACACTAAGGGATTTACACATCTTGTAAGGGTGTGAGGAGAGTGGCTTCACAAGTGCCTACTGAAACTTGTGGGAATGTACTGAGGCTTCACAGGTGCCCGGATCAAACCTGTGAGATATAGTGGAGAATCTCAAGTGGTGGCTTGGGGACTGGATGTAGGCCAAGTGGTTAGGCTGAACCAGTATAAATCATTGTGTATTATTCTTTATCTTCTCTACTCAGCTGCTGCACACAACCACCTCTGTTTATCCCTGTTTTGCTGCACTCTTAGTGAAATTGGGTTGTGATCCAAAAGAGCGAAAATCTTGCATCACCCAATTCACCCCCCCCTCTTGGGTGACCAGTCAACCTAACATACACAACTATACATACTATCATATAATACCAACAATACCATATAAACAAACACCCGGTTACCTTAGGTTGTCAATACCATGCTCACACAAGTTCCACACGCTTTCTTGAACACCAACACGCTTGAACCCCTTTCGGTTAACCAACCAACCTTCATAATAACACAATTCTTTTATTAACACGATATACCATTAAACCAAACATCACAATTCAACCACTCTAAGCCTAACTCAAGGTTCCAACATCCCTTTCATACATCAATAAGCTCTTAGGGACCATTCAAACACTACTTAAACACATACTCTTCAGATTTCCAAGAGCTCTAACCGAAAACAACCTATAGTTAAGCTCAAATCACGCATAAACCCTTCAAAACTCACATCCAATCAACAAGAACACCAAAACACACTTTATTAACCTTATTTTAACCATTTCAATCAGTGGATTTCGTCACAAACTGGAAATCCAACCTCAAAACTGAAAACCCCAAATTTCCACCGAAGAAAATGGAGAGGGATGAGTAGAGAACACTTACCAACTTGAATCCAAGCTCTTGAGGCTCGAAAATCACTCCCAATGGCCAAATCAAGCAAGCCTTAGCAGAGCTCTCATGATCTCCCTCCATTTTCCTTTCATTTCTTTCTTCTCGATCTTCCGAAATGATCCGGATTTAAACAAAAATCCTGACTCTCGCCGCGGCTCCAAACATCTCACCACGGCTCCACCGTGTTCAGCTTAAACAACACCACTAGAAGGCCTCTCGCCGTGGTGGCTCTGCTCGGCGTGGAGCTCTTTTTGTCTCCTCTTGAACCTTCCTCCGTCCTAATTTCCTCCGGTCTTGAACATGAAGCCAAGAAAGATATCATGAGGGATGTTATAAAACTCACCTTCAATCTCTTACAACTTAAAATTCCAACTCGATCATCATACATTGCTCCTCATGGGGTATCTCCAAAGTCCTTGTCCAAACCCATGCTGGTTGTCCTCCAATTTACAAAACTCATCAATACATCCCATTCCAAACAACCTTCTATCTCACATTTTAACTCCGCCTTTTTCCGAACCCTTATATACCATAAAATAGACAAGAGTCTCTCTTTTCAATTTGGGTTCATCCCCAAGGGACTTTAGTGACCTCTTAACCATATCTTATATCCTTTCAGCGTTGTTTGACCTTCTAATTCATTCCGAAATCATCCAACCACTTCCTGCACAATCCTCGAACACGACACTCTAGATGACAGTCACCATCTCTTCACTGTCCTCCTTGATGGCACTAAGATCACCATCATCGTTATTGTTAAAGCCTTTAACATTCGACACTTATCTTGAGTCTAGAACGCATGTTTTATTACAAATACAAACTCCCACTAATTAACTTATTCTCCACCATCGCTGCATCCAACTTGATATCCAAATCAATGGATTGGATTCTCTCACAGTTCTTTCACTGCTTCATAATACCTCAACCTTCAACCTTCGGGATTCAATCATCATTTCTATATTCACTCTCTATAATTCCCATCACTTATAATACTTAACAACTTACCTTATCTCTTATAATTAGGATTTTCTCCACTTTCTTTACTAATTTCCTCTTGGGAATCCCCCTTGAGGAAAAAGCACAAATAATTGAAATTCTCCTATCCTCATTAGTCTCCCAACTTCTTTAAGACAAGGCATATATCTTTACATGCTAGTCTTCAGAGGATGTATACGACACCACCGATAACTACTCCTTGATTTCTAGGCGAGTTCCCAAAACCTCAACACTTAGTAAGACTCGCCTCTTCCACTGCTCAGCCTCCTTTTCCATCTTGAGTATTACAATTTACACCTTTTATTCAAAGATGCAATTCATAGCATCAAATATAATTTCTAATTGATCCACCCATTCTTTAGCCATCGCATGTTTCAGCTTACTTTTGAAAGCTGGTGGATTAACTTTCAAAAGTCTTTTAGTTGAAAGAAGATACCTCTTCTTTCAACCCTTAGGGTCCCTCTGGCTCCATCACCTCCACATTGATTCCATCAGTCATATTACCTTATACTCGCTGGCTTGACCTCTTTAGCATTGAACTTCACATACATACTGGGTTTTTCATTCACATCACCATTACTTTGCCAGTTAACTGCTTCTACATTCTATTTAATGTTCTTCCTTAATATATCTTTGTATTAACCCATTTCTCGTGCACCTCGCTCTGGATATCACTATTACATTGCTTACCTCCTACAGTACATCCTTCCCTTTATACACCAACAGTAGCATATTTAGTTAGATGACTTTGGATTAGTATAATATCGGGAATATATGAGTTTGTGTAATCAATATTGTGCCAAGTATTTCCATAAGTAGAAACAATGGCCTGCACCATTGCTCTGATACCAAAATGTAACATCCTGCACTCAAAAACCTCCAGTTTCAACCCAAACCTTCAAAAACCAATCAAACACAACCCAGGGATCTCAAAACAACTATCAAAAACTTCAAAGCAGCAGAAAAACACCAGAAAGGCACCTGAACAGGATAAGGCCACAGCCTTCTACAGTGGCGTCGTAGCTCCAACCCTTTACAGATTCACAGACACCCACTGATTTTCAGTCGCCTCGTCCTGGATTTCTGGCGCCGCGGCCCCAGCATCAGAACTCATATCAGCAAATAGCTGATTTGCCGGGCCAACTTCCAACGCGCATAACTTCTTGCTCTGATCTCTGATTAAACTGATTCTAACTCCTACAGGCCACTCTCATCCCAATCTAACCATAGACACCCATTCCACTTGAATCCAACTCCATTTGTAGATTCTGGACACCCAACACTGTTTTTGCCACTTTTTGACCAAAACTCACAACTTATCACCTCCAATTGCCGCCAGAGGCAAATGGACACCAAGAGACCCTTTACACAGGTCATTTATGGCTAAACCAACATGTCCAAGGAAGTTATACCCGAAAGAAACCTTTCCTTGGAGAATTGACCCCCTTGAACCCCAAACCCACATAATGGGCTATATGCCCATAACTCATATACATGGCCCAAAACCACCTTTGGGCTTGCAGTCAGTCATTCTGTCATACAAATACCTGCGCATACATTAAAGACCCATATCAAGGTCCACCATCAACCTCACACATCATTACATCACATACATCTCCATACACATCTTACCTAACATCTATCAACATCACTATCATCCCATAATATACAAATAGTACTCTCAAGACTCTCATCTAGGCAACCAACTACATCAACCTTCTTGGCACAGAATTACATAAACTAAATTATAACTACTAAATATACTTGGAATTCCCGAGGACGGAAAGACCGCTAACTCCTTGACCCTTTCCAAACGAGCACCATAGTCTTCACCTGAAAGGGTAGTTTATGGGAGAGGGGTGTGAGACGATGTCTCAGTAACCGGAAATAACCACACACATACATATATACATATATATATATCTCATGAAACTCATAAATGCAATATGAAATGAATGGTATGCATGTCGTCCTTGCAGGGACCCAATCCTTATCCTCCCTAACACATATATCATCCATCCTTATCCTCCCTAACACATATATCGTCCATTCTTATCCTCCATAACACACACATAGATATATATATATCGAACCTTATCCTCCCTAACATATATATATCATCATACATCATATCGTCATCACATCATTACCACTCCATCCGCAATAAATCACAGTCCCACAATGTCATGTGGTGATGCTAATGTATCATCATCATCATAATCATCATAATGTCATGTATGCATCATATCGTATCATACCAATGTCATCATCACATATCTCATAATCATAATCATAATCATCATCTAACTGTATGCATATCATGATATATAAAAACAGTACACACAACCACATCAATATCTTGGTATGAAAGAGATATGCATATATATATATACATAACTATACGTACTATCATACAATATTGATAATACAATATAACCAAACACCCAGTTACCTCAAGTTGTCAGCATCACATGCACAGGGGCTTAGACAAGCCTCCAGAGCACCCCAATCACGAACTATATGCTTCCAATTAGCTAGTCAATCCACTACAACAATATAATATCTCAATTAACACAACATACCACTTGATCAAAAACCACAATTCAACCATTTAGGCCTAACCCAAGGTTCCAATCCCATATTCATACATCATTAAGCTCCGAGGAACCATTCAAATATCAATCAATCCCCTACAATTTGGATTTCCTAGAGCTGTAACCTAAACCAACCTAGGGTTAAGCTCAAATCATGCATAATCCCTTCAAAACTCATGTCCAAGCAACATACATACCAAATCACACTCCTTCAACCCTATTTCATCCATTTCAATCGGTGGAATTAGACCAAAATCACGGATCCCAACTTATACCCGAAAAATCCCAAGTTTAAACCGACGAAAATGGAGAGGGAGGAGTAGAGATCACGTACCAACGAAGATTCAAGCTCTTGGACGCTGGAAAACACTCATATTTGCCGAAAAACTCGAACCCTAGCAGAGCTCATCGCGTCTTCTCCGTTGCTCCCTTCGTTTCTTTTTTTTCTTTTTGTCCGAAATGATTCTAATTTAAACTAGTTTCTTGACTCTCGCCACTGCTCTAGATAAGTTCGCCGCAGCGCCACCAGTTTCAGCAGGAAAATGCCACTGGAATTGGCTCTTGATGCGGCTGCCCTGCTTCTCGCTGCGGCGTGGAGCTCATTTCTTCTCCACTTGAACCTTCCTCCGTCCTATTTCCTTCAGTCCTGAACATAATGGCAAAGTCAAGCGTCATGAGGGGTGTTACAATATACACCATGCATTAAGTATATATTCAACTCTAGAATTGAAGAAAACATCTCAAATCCATTGATGGTTGAGAGTTGACTCCAAGTTAATAATAGAACAAAATTGTAATAATAAAAAGAATTGAATTTGGAAGCAAAAGCATTCAATTCATTATTCAATATATAATAAATAATAGTTGGAAAAAAAGAGTAAAATACTCTTTCTTTTTCCAAAATTAAAATTAAAATTACAATCAACTAATAAAACTGATTTTCTTCGTAATTACAATTTTCTAAAATATATGTCATCAACTTTTGATTTAATATTATGCTTTTAAATTGACTTAAGAAATTAATCTATTTTAAAATTACATTACATTGATGATTGTACCTATGTTACGCAAAGATACTCCATTCGATCTTAATTATAAAAAGCAAATAACCACTTTACATAAACAACAAAAAAGTTAAAAGTGGTTAGAAATATTAAATTTGTTGCAAACAAATTTTTTTCTAGAAATACCTTAATCTAATGCCTAAAATTTATAATTAATAATTAATAAGAAATATTTAAAAAAACTCGAATATATGGGACAACTTTTTTTTTCTTATAATTAGAAAAAAAAATAGTCTCTATATTTAATGAAGATATCGATGACTTTAGTTGCAGAAAAAACTAAGACAATAGAGAGAGATGAATGCGAGAAAGATAAAGCAATGGCTTCACTCATTCACTTGAAATTAGTTTTGAAGAATTTTCTGGCAAAAGACGTAGGCAGTTTCGAAACCAGCAGAAAAGACAAGGCAGTTTCGAAACCAGCTGTGATTCAAGACCCTCTTAACCTACACATACAATTTTGGCAACGATCAATTATTAAAATGTGTCAGAAGTGGACATCTTAAAATCTGAGTCCTAGAAGAAGTACTAAATTTTTACCTTATTTAACAGATAAATATCACGTGGTATTCTTCGAGGAGAGTATGATTCTAAAAGTTTTTATAATACTAATCCACACTGCTACTTTTGCCATGCTATTTGCCATATACTTTTCGAGAAACAAGCTGTGAAAGTTACATAAAGAAATGGGCAGAAAAAGAAGATGAATACTCGCTTTGTCTGTCACTGCCTTCCCTTCTTGGTGTTAGTATTTATGGTTTCAAATAATATAATTTTATATAAATGCTATCATTTGGTTTTGGAATTCAATGAATTTGTATTTTTTCTATATGGTTTGATACAAGGAATTATAGCCAATTAATATCCTTGTAAAGAGGTAGATAAATCTGACTCTTGGGTTCATGAAACTTCCTCTTGCTTTCATATACCTTTCATTGTTCTTAACTCTTGGGTTCTGTAACTCTTGGGCTATAATATCTATTCAATGAAAAATATATGATTAGCAATGAAGAGACATGACTAGGGTCTATTAATATACCTCAAGGTCTTACAAGTGGGGCATGTAAGAAAGAACCCAGTTTAGCTGAAGGGAGCAAGCCAATCACTTGTAGAAATTTTTTCTACAAAAAATACAGAAGTTGTTGTTCAATAGTCAAAGGAATTTTTCAGTTGAATTAACAAACCTGTCAATTACAGAAAGTGGCTCACAATATGGCAGGTAACAAATTTTTAGTATATAGTTCTGATATGATATACAAGAAATATTATTGGTATGATATGTTGGTATACTTTCAATATTATTTCTAGTCTAATTTTTCTATCAAATACAAGTGTTTGGCTCCTTTGCTTAATTATATATGGATTTCTTGATTTATTTGGCAGTGTATATGATTAGTTCATTGTATTGGTTGCAAAATCCCCAACGGGTAATACAATATTGTTTTTTATACTATGTCTTTGCAAAATCCCCAACAGGTAATGCAATTTGTAACAATTATTATTATTCAATATGACAGTTTCTTTTCCTACTCCTAGTGGTGGTTCTGCTTTTGCTGATATCCTTAAATCTGAAGTTCTTGATGGAACTAATTATAATGATTGGAAGCAAAGGGTTGATATGCTTCTGGGATTTTATGGGTATAAGGATATTATAAATGGTGATGTGCCTCCTAAGGAAGACCTTACTTCATATAAAAATTGGAAGCTTGCTAATGACGTTTCCAAATCTTATGTTCTTAATGGTCTTACCAAAACCCTTTGTATGACTTATTTTCATACTGAAACCACAAAAGAAACTTTGGCTAAGTTGGAAACAAAGTTTGGCAAGAAGTGTGATTCTCATATTAATAATTTGTGGAAGAGGTTTTCTAGAGCTAAGTGTGAGGAAGGAGTTGATGTTAGACAGCACATTAATGATATGGTGGCTATGGCAGATGAACTAGCGTTTCATGGAAGATCTTTTGATGAAAAAACTAAAGTATCTACCATTATTAGTTCTTGACCTGAATCTTACAAGTACATAAAAGATTTTTACACTTTGGCTAAATCTGATTGGGGAATTAAGGATCTTATAAATAAGATTGATCATCAAGAAGATAGGAAGGCCAAAAAAACTATGGGAAAAATTGAATTATTAATCCATCTGCTAGTAATGTGAAGTTGAAACCAAAACAAGGAAGTGAATTTTAAGAAAAAGGGTAAGCAGAATCGGTTCCAACAGAATCAAGGGCAGCTTCAGAATAATCGTCATTTTAATCAAAGGGTTGAAGTTAAAGCTGAACAAAGGCTTTGTTTCTTTTGTCAAAGGCTTAGTCATATGAGGAAGGATTGTAAGGCTTTTAAGAACTGGCAGAATCAAAAGCATACTAAACCTGGTGAGTTGTATCTTTTTGAATCATGTTTTCTTTATATTACACCTTTAAGTTGGTGGGCTGATTCTGGAGCAACGGTTCATGTATCAAATGATTGGTAGGGGTTCAAGGAAATAAAGGAAATTGAAGATGGAGAAAGCTTCATTTTTATGGGGAATGATGACAAAGCACCAGTTAAAGGAGTTGGGAATTACCAGTGAAGCTAGAAGATAATAAAGTTTTTGTTGTAGAGAATTGTCTCTATGTTCCTTCCATGAGGAGATGTTTATTGTTAGTATCTTGTTTAGATAAACTTGGGTTTTCCTTTTATTTTGGAAATGGGAAGTTTTTGATGTATAAGAATGATAAAGTCATTTTAAAAGGTTTCAAGAACTTTGATATGTATCAAATTCAGTTATATGGAAATCTGGTTTGTGAAGTTAGAGAATTTGCTAATGATCATTCAAATGAATTTTATTTATGGCATCTTTGTCTTGGTCATATTAGTAAAGAACGAGTTGGAAAATTGATTAAAGAAGACTTCCTTGAAATCAAAGATCCTAAGGAATTTTCCATATGCGAATGTTGTTTGTATGGGAAAAATGACCAAATTACCATTTCCTTCAAAAGCCCAGAGAAGTGAGAATGTCTTAGATCTTATTCACTCTGATATTTGTGGCCCATTGAGTGTGTAGACTCGTAATCATTATCCATATTTTATCACTTTTATTAATGATTATTCCTGATATGGGAGAGTTTATTTGTTGAATAAGAAATCTGAAGCTTTAGAAGTTTTCAAGAGCTTTAAACTGGAGGTTGAAAATGTAACTGAGAGGAAGATTAAAACATTCCATTCAGATTGTGGTGGAGAGTATTGTTCTGATTTATTTTCTGAGTTTTGCAAAGAAAATGGGATTGTACATTTAGTTAGTATGCCTCAAACCCCGGAACAAAATGGAGTTGCTGAAAGGCGTAATAGAACCCTTTTAAATATGGTGAGATCTATGTTGGCTCTTGTAAATTTGCCTACTTCTTTTTGGGGTGATGCACTTCTTACTACTGTTCATATTCTTAACAGAGTTCCTTCTAAATTTGTTAGTAGAACTCCTTATGAGCTTTGGTGTGCTAAAAAGCGTGCACTGAATTACATGAAGGCATGGGGTTGTGTTGCTCATGTTCTTATTCCTGATCCTGGTAGAGATAAGTTGAAGTCTAGAACCAAAAGATGCTTATTTATTAGGTACCCTCAATACTCAAAGGGGTACAAATTATTTGATCCAGTGGACAAGGTTGTGATAGAAAGTAGACATGTGAAGTTTTTGGAAGATAGATTTGACTGTGATAATTATCTTGGAGAAAAACTCAATCTTCAGGAAGTTACTGAATCTTTGCCATCTGAGACTACATCTACTAAAATTGATCAACCTGAAATTGTTCCTTGGAAAAGAAAGGAGATTCCTGAACCTACAAGAAGAGGAGTTAGAGAGCGAAAACCCAACTCATTTCTATCATCTTCTGATTTTTATACATTTGTTGGAGAAACTTTTGAACTAATTAGGCTTAATGAGGATATTTCTGATCCTAAATCTTTTGAAAAAGCAGTTTCTGATATTTATGCTGACAAGTGGAGATTGGCAATGGAAGATGAAATTTATTCCATGTATAAAAATAAGGTTTGGAGACTTGTTGATCGACCTGAATTTGTTAAGCCTGTTAAATGCAAATGGGTTTATACAAGGAAGAAGAATGCAGAAGGAAAGGTGGAATGGTTCAAAGCTAGACTAGTGGCAAAAGGATTTACTCAGCAGTATGGAATTGATTATAAAGACACATTTTCTCCAATGGCTAGAATTCAGTCTATTAGGGCCATTTTGTCTTTGGTGGCCTACTATGACTATGAACTATTTCAAATGGACGTGAAAACAGCTTTTCTGAATGGAGATCTAGATGAAGAAATATTTATGGAACAACCATTGGGTTTTATTGATCAAGGAAATGAAAGTAAAGTTTGCAAACTTGCAAAATCAATCTATGGTTTGAAGCAAGCATCTAGGCAATGGAACATCAAATTTCATGAAGCTGCTGTACTATATGGTTTTGAACAAAATCTAGAGGAATTTTGTGTATATGTCAAGTCAGTGGGAGCTAAAATTGCTTTTCTTACTTTGTATGTTGATGACATATTATTAGCTGGTAATGATGTGGCTTTTCTCATGGAAATCAAAGCATGGTTGTTTCATTCATTTAAAATGAAGGATCTTGGTAAAGCTTCATATATTCTTGGAATCAAAATCATTAGGAATAGAGCCTTGAGGAAGCTAAGTTTGTCACAGGAGAAATACATTGATACACTTCTTAGACGATTCAAGATGGATTATTGTTCAGAAGGAATGGTTCCATTTCACGGATCAAAGAAATTGAGTAAAGCAGATTGTCCTGAATCATCTTTTGCTAAGCTAGATGAGTCACAATTTCCTTATGCTTTTGCTGTGGGTAGTCTCATGTATGCCTTAATGTGCACAAGGCCAGATCTTTCTTATTCTGTTGGTATACTCAGTAAGTTTCAGTTTAATCCTGGAAGGGCTCATTGGGAGGAAGTTAAACGAGTGTTTCGTTATTTGAAACGTACAAAATCCTATGCTTTAACTTATCAAGCTAATGAGCTAGAACTTATTGGTTATTCTGATTCTAATTTTCAAGGCTGTTTGGATACTAGAAATTCAACTTCTGGTTTTGTTTTCATATTTGGAGGTGGTGCAATTTCATGGAAAAGCAAAAAGCAAGATTGTGTTGCCCAATCCACTATGGAAGCTGAATATGTAGCAATTAATTTGGCTACTAAAGAAGCTGTTTTTCTAAGAAAATTTTTCTAGCATCTTATGATGGTACTGTGTGTGAAGCAACCTGTTATAGTATATTGTGATAATACTTCAGCTATTGCTATTTCAAAGAATCCTAGATGTCACTCCAAAGCTAAGCATATTGAAGGCAAGTACCATTATGTCAGAGATATGCTCAAGAAGCAAGAAGTCATTGTTGAAAAAATTTATTCCTTGAACAACTTAGCAGATCCATTCACTAATAATCTTGCTGTATCTATATTTAGTAATCATGTTCAGAATATGGGATTAGCTTCTGTTTAAATTCTAATAAGAATGAATAATGTTGTTTTCTGCATATTGTTGATTATTGAATTTAATTCATATGTGAATGTATGATCTAATTAGTCATTATATGATGATGTTGAGTACTCAATGGTAATGCCGTGGAATCTAACTATCCTATTAGGTATGTACTTGAGCGTGTATACAGGAAGGCCTTAATAGAAGGTAAGAGTTGGATTCAAATTGTTCAGGCCTATGGACTGTTTTGGGCCCAATTTCCTTAGTGGCTAATACTCAAACAGGTAAAGAACCTTGCCTGGGTTCCTATGTTTTGAATATGATATGGACAGTAGACTTTTGGACCGAATTATATTTTTCATTGGTTTTTTAGTCTTTTATCAGAAGATATATATATTATGTAGACCCGGGTTAACTACATAAATATATATATATTTTAGATATCAGGCTTTACCTATTATGATGGCATAACTAATTTTATTTTCTAAAATTATTTGAAACCAAGTGGGAGATTGTTAGTATTTATGGTTTCAAATAATATAATTTTATATAAATGCTATCATTTGGTTTTGGAATTCAACAAATTTGTATTTTTTCTATATGGTCTGGTACAAGGAATTATAGCCAATTAATATCCTTATAAAGAGGTAGATAAATCTGACTCTTGGGTTCATGAAACTTCCTCTTGCTTTCATATACCTTTCATTGTTCTTAACTCTTGGGTTCTGTAACTCTTGGGCTATAATATCTATTCAATGAAAATTATATGATTAGCAATGAAGAGACTGTTGGATCAAGAGTTTTGATGATTCCAAACCAACACTCAAGAGCTTGGATTGAAGATATCAATGGAGATCAAAGCTGTTTCAAGTGAAGATTTTCTAAGTATTTGCTATTAGATCTTTTGTAGGATCTTTAGTTTTTATTTAGATTGGGTAAAAGATTTTGATTTGAGAAAAAGACGTTTTCAAACCTTGATTTGAAGTTAAATCTTTACTTATTTGGAAAATACTCACAAACAGACGAAGTTTGAAAGTATAACTGAACTGTCAAGTTGGAAATTCGAACTTTGCTTTTGGAAATTCGAATTTCGAGCTAAAACTGAATAAGTCTGGAGAGGCGTCCCTCTGTCAGACGAATTTTGGTCTTTCAAAATTCGAATTTCAATCAAGACCGAAAGAAGCCTTTTTGTGACAGACGAACTTCACAGTTTCAAAATTCGAATTTCAGACAAAATGCAATTTATGAAAACCAAAGAAATTCGTCTGAAACTTTGCTAAAGTTCATTTGAAATCAAGAAGAAACTAAGTTTGAAAAATGCTCTCTGACAGACGAACTTTAACTTAGCAACATTCAAATTTTCATCTGAGTCAAAGAAGCTACTTTGTGACATTCGAATTTCACTCTTTAAAAATTCAAATTTCAGACAAAACAAAACTTGAGAAAATAGAAGAAATTCGTCTGAAAGTTTGATAAAGTTCATCTGAGATCAAGAATGATTTAAGTCTCAAAACTGGTCTCTGACAGACGAATTTCACTCTGTCAAAATTCGAATTTCAAAGAAAGAGAACTACTGTGCCTATTTGGACGTTCAATGGACAGACGAATTTTGGACTTCCAAAATTCAAATTTCGAGGGCACTGTAGCAAATTGAAAACACTGTTCACACTTAACAGAAAAACTTTCTTCTTAAAAATTCGTATGTCACATTGTGAAAATATTTTATAAGTTTCAAAATTCGAATTTCACTCTATGGACAGACGAACTTCGTATTTTAACGTTGGAAGCTTTAAACCTTCGGTTCCCTCAAAATTCGTCTGTTGGCCAACCAAAATTCGAATTTCAGTATGTCAGAAACATTAAATGCGGTTGGTAAACGGATAGTTTTTCAGAGTAACCGTTGGATAACTTCCCCAACGGATAGATTTAGTCTCTAACGGATATTTGAGACCTAAATCTATAAATACAACATCATTTGAAATTGCGGGTAACGAATCAAACTTATTAATACCGAATTTCTGCTAAATCTTCATCTCAAAAGCTTTTACCCTTCCAACTTCATTATTTGTACTTAAACCTTCATATCTACTCTATTCTAGAGAGTTATTCATTTGTAAACAATCTACTCTTCATCTGAAAGATAGATTTACTTGTGAGGGGTATTCACAAGGGGATTAAGAAGCACATAGAGAAAGTGCTTAGGGAGTTTGAGAGAGCTCAGGACAGAGCATACTCGTGTACTGTGGCTTTAGCAAGAAGCCCGTTGAAATTCTTGCTGGATAGTGGATAAATCTCAAGAGGTGTCTTGGGGACTGGATGTAGGTCAAGTGGAAAGACCGAACCAGGATAAATCACTGAGTTCTCTTCTCCTTATCTCTACTTTTCAGCTTGCTCTGTTTTACACGTTGCTTTCATTATACTGTGATATTTTCACTTGCTTTACTTTGTGCAGAAAAATTTCAATCTTCCCAATTCACCCCCCCTCTTGGGAAGTGAGCCTTGCTAACAGAGACATGACTAGGGTCTATTAATATACCTCAAGGTCTTACAAGTGAGGCATGCAAGAAAGAACCCATTTTGGCTGAAGGGAGCAAGCCAATCACTTGTAGAAATTTTTTTTACAGAAAATACAGAAGTTGTTGTTCAATAGTCAAAGGAATTTTTCAGTTGAATTAACAAAGCTGTCAATTATAGGAAGTGGCTCACAATATGGCAGGTAACAAATTTTTAGTACACAGTTCTGATATAATATCCAAGAAATATTAATGGTATAATATGTTGGTATACTTTCGATATTATTTCTAATCTAATTTTTCTATCACTTGGCTCCAACAAACATACATACATGGACAGGGTCTCTCTTGCATACCCCTTTCTTCTAATCGCTGCAGTAGCAAGATTTTTTTAATTAAAAATTATAAATAAAAATTAGATTTTTTAGGATTATGTAGATATATATTTTGTACAGTTTTAAATTTTTTATTTATTAAAATAATACTAGACAATAAAAACTAGATTTCTACGGTTTACATTTTTATGTAGTTTTTTTAGTAATTAAAAAAATATAAAAAAATTTAAAACTACACAAAATATATATCTACATGATCCTAAAAAATCTAATTTTTATTTATAATTTTTAATATACTAACTAAGCATGTTTTATTTGATTTTGCTCTTCATCTGTCCCTCTATTCTTCGATCAGTTTTTCTTTTCCCAGTGAATGGGATTTTCCTCTATGATCTGTTCGTTTTATAGGTTCCCTAATATCTCAATTGCATTTTTCAAATTAACGTATATTTATAATTCAAAAGCCGGAGCCAAAATCTCTCAAGAAAAGGGCGTAAAAAAAAAGCAGGAGCCAAAAAGTGGGACACTTTTGAACAGTTTGAGAGCTTTTACTAATTGACTTTTGCGCAGGAGCAATTTTTGATGTTGAATGTTCGTAGTTCCACGTGATTAACTGAGGTTGATTACTTTTGTAACTCTTTAATGTAAATGACAGCGCAAAGAATGAAAGTTGTTATGAACTCGTGTAAAAGTGGCTAGTTTTTTCAAAGCTATACTTATTATTGGTATATTAATTTCATTTAAAATTGGATGTAAATTACTCCCTCCAATCTTTTTTATAAGAAATTTTTTAGAATTTTTTTTTAGTTCTTTTTATAACGAGCCTTGTAAGATTTAATGAGATTTTTTCTATTTTACTCTCATTATTTATTTATTTTCATAAATTATTATTAGACTTTTTGGATGAAAAAGATATTTTCAATTGTTCAAATGGTAGTTAATGTAAATTACATTAGTATATTAAATATGGGTAAAAAATCTTTAGATTTTTTTTTAAGATTTTAAGAAGATTACTAACTTTCTTAATCTACGTAAAATAATTAAAATTTCCTTATAAAAAAAGAGTGGATAGAGAATGTTACATCCGTATTGATCGTTGTAGACATTCTTTTCTCGCCCAAACTTAAACTCCACTGATTATATCATAAAATTGGCTTCATTTTGCCTCTAATAGTTTCTTCGGTGGGAGGGGAAAAGAAAAACCGAACCAGAGAATCATGTCTTTTGAGATTTCTGCAAATTTTATGTCTATGTCCATTAATGCCATTTGAAGTAATACCATGTTGGTGGTTTCGGCTTCTATTTATATGTATAGATGTGTGGATTCTTTTCCCTTTTTTTACCCTCAATTTAATTACGTATGTGAAATTGTAACTTCATCCATAATTTTCTAGTAAATCATTTTTCTGCTGATATCTGGTTGCACTGTCATGGTACATGTGATTTATTTTAAGATTCAGTCTATTCTTCATTTAAGACGTCGGAATATTCTTTAATAATTCCATATATAGCAGCCTTTTCTGTCTCTAGCTTTGTATTCCTTGTGAATCATCCATACAAAGCATTCATTGTTCCCCTGCACACAAGAATTGACAAGTCGGAAGAAAAAGAGCAACTGCAAAGTTAATAATTCCTTTCCTCCTTTTGAAGATTCAAACTCTAGGTGGCAGTTGGACATATACTTATAGCGACTCTAAGTTTCACCCGCACAAAACATTAAGCATCTGCCACCTTTTGAATAAATATCTTGAGAAACACCTTCCTACTTTTTCTTTGCTCCTCAAAATCATCAAATTATAATTACATTGTTTCAAATTATCTGTATATTGAAAGCTTGAAATGTTTTCATTATTATGATAAGAATAAATATGAATCGCGAGTTGCTAATACTGAACATCTTGCCCTGGGTTGAGAGGATCAGGTGTTTGTTTCTATTGTTTTATTCTCTAAAATAGCTATCTTAATTACTAATAGTCTTGTCTAAGTTGTTTATCTGACTTGATCACACAAGACCCGAAAGCTTCTATTTGCTTTTTAATTACTTGTCTATTGATGGTTATTTTCACATTTCATTTACAGTTTGCCTCAAGATACGTTGCTGCTTTGTAAAGTTTTCAGGAAAATCTTCAGGTTTCCTTAGTACTGAAGCATCTTTGCCAAAGGATGAAAACCGCGAAGGGTATACGGTTAGCTCTCTGTCTCATGTGCTTTTGCACATTGGTCATAGCTTTATTTTGCATGATCATAAATTGGCTTAATTGCTTTGAACTAAATGGCACATTTGTTGCCACTCACTGTTGCAACTTGCAATAAACCAAAATAGTTCTGAATACTGTTACTCTTCCATTTTTCTCTTTTTCCTGTGAATAAAATTTAGGAAAAATTCATTTGAACAGAGTTGTTTAGTCTCTAATGTTTTCTGAAGTAAGGTGTGGAGGACTATTGCTTCTTTCAAGTTCTGACAGGATGAGATAGAATTGTCTCTATATGGCTACACTTTACTGCCGGGCTCTTGATTTTCTCAAGGGAATTTCTATTTCTCATATGCAGAGAAATTGGGCAGTTGTTTTGTGTTTTTAATTTCTGATTTGAGGATTTGATTATCATTTAGTCAAAAAGGAAAGTAAATGGTTGAATGAATCAGCAGTTCTGTGGTTAAAGACTAAATTTTATAGCTTCTCTAAGTCTTCATTTTCTTGAAAAAATTTATCAAATATGGCCCTTGTGGACATAGTTACCATGCATGCTGTTGCTGAAGTTACTTTGCTTGTCTTAGGCTTAAGGGCCATGATATGGTTGCTCCTTTCACTGCTGGATGGCAGACTACTGATTTGAATCCTTTGGCTTTAGAAAAATCAGAGGTGAACTTCCTCTCTTCCTACCTTACAATTTATTGATTTTTGTAGCGGGCTTAATTTACTCTAGATTACAATGAATATATACCTCGTTTACATTTTTAAAAATGACTTGGTTCTCAATCTTGTAGTTTACCTAGCCAATGGAATCAGGGAAGCTATGAATATGACATAAATGGGAGAAAATATCAGGACTCGCTGGCTTATGGTGCACTGTTCTAGGTATTTATGAAATATTTTCCATCACTTTTTTCTTTGCTTATTCATTGATTTCTCATTGTTCCCTTTTGAGTCTTAAATAATACTGACACATTTCTTTTGTTATGTGCATTATATTTCTTTTAGTATATTTCTGGAAACTTTTGATTGTGTTCTCCATCCATCAAATTGAAATCTATTCTATATATCTGATCCTCCTATTCTTAATCCAATATCTAACTACTAATGTCTAAAAAAATCAATTGAATTTGAATTTATTGTTGCCAAGTGTAAAAACATCAAACAAGTATGGCCCATGAGCCATAATTAAAAAATTCCACTAAACCGAGAATCTAGAACATGCAGTTAAGCTTCTAAGTTAACTTTGAAGTGAAAAGCTACCCTTACAATAGTCAAATGATGGTTGATCTCAAGCCCTATATCATAAAACTTCGAAGACCTAATACCCTTAAGTAATTCGATACCTGGATATCTGAAGCCCAAGCCAAATGTGTTCACTCGATGCAAATTGAGTTCCTTAGTCATCCAAGTTCTGAATGAGGACCAGGTCAAATTAATTATGTAGGAAATTAGAAGTAAATATTTTAAATGGAAGGTCAATATGGTTAACATGAATAGTTAATGCAGAAATTTTTTTGTCAGTCTTACCTCAATTTTTCGTTGCAGGTGAAATTGGCATGGTATTATAGCAATGCACTTGGAAGACCAAACAGGAAGAAAATTATAGCTCGGACAAAATCGTATGTTTGACATTTAAACTAGTGATGCTTCATTGTATCCTAGTAGTATGTATAGTAGTAGCTTATACTTTTCAATGTTTCTGATGGGTATTATGGTTCAACATTTAAATCAGCCAGTCTCTCAGGGTAGGATGAACTCATAGGATTTTTTTTTCTTTTTTTTTGTAAATACATCTTATGTAAAAAATATTTGATTTATATATTTATGAAAATGAGGATAAGAAAAGAATCTATCAATAAACTGTAAAATCATATTTTAGAGTTCTCAACCAGATTAGCTAAAAATTTTGAGGAACTGATTTAGAAAGAGGGACCAGAGACAGTAATGCCTTAAGATATATAGGATTTGATATTTTAAAATTTAACATTGATTGTACCACAGTGACTTATATGGGTTTTTAATGCAGATTGCTGCATTTATAGCTGAACCTTTTATGGGTGCAGGGGGTGTAATACCTCTTCCTGCAACATATATTGACAAGGTGAATCGTTAGCATAATCAATCATCATGTTAAAGAAATTATAATTATAATTTAATTATAATTTCTTTCCTTTCAAACCTGGATGACAAAGAAACTGCTTCTGCATGTTTCTCAACCATAGTGATGTTGTGGCCTGTAGAATCCCAGCATACTGTTCCCTGTGATATTGCAATAGATAAATTATATAGAAGGGCCATTTTTTAACCTCCTGCTGAGAGGGAACCCTATTGTGAATTAGGTTTTATAATCCCAAACTGTCAGTGACTAAAGAAAACTTTTCATGATGTTTTGGCTAGACCGTTCAATCATTTCACAACCTCCTGAGCATAAACTTTGTTGAATGTATATTTTTCATTTTCTTGAATAGTTTGTTTAACTTGTAACTCTGCCTATATAATATTATAGCTGGTCCCAAAATCGGGTAAAGGAAAAGCATTATGTTAGGCCCTCGATAATAAACATAAAATTTTGTTGAATCTCTATAATACGGATTGAGAACATTTTTGTGCTAAAACTATGTCGTTACTTAGAAGTAACGCACTATATAACTCAAATGCAGTGTTAAATGAGCTAAAGCCGCTACATCAGCGCTCGAGTGTAGTGTTAAATGAGTAATGATTCTCACATCATTCTAGACAAATATGGGTAAAGAAGTGAGACCAAGAGAGCAAGATTCAGTTCTATTTTTGAAATATTGGTACCCTAACATGTAAATCTATTGAAGTGGTGAACGTTATAATTCGAAGGAGAATTAACATCTTGTGTCTTCAAGAAACTAAATGGGTCGGAGAAAAGGCTAAAGAATCCTTATTATAATATTATACAATAAAAAATAGATTTATGCGGTTTATATTTTTGTGTAGTTTTTTAGTAATTAAAAAAATTATAAAAAAAATTTAAAACTACACAAAATATATATCTACATGATCCCTAAAAAATTTATTTTTTATCTATAATTTTTAATTTAAAAAAATAGGAAAACTGTCATGGTAGTACTGTGGCAGTAGGGGTCTCTGCAGGAGAGACTCCTACGCCATACATACATATATATACTCCATCCATCATATATATATATATATAGATAAATAAGAAATAAATAATAAATTCATTCAAATTACGAAAAACATTTAACTATCTTAAATGTGTTTCAAATTAAAGGTTTTCTTCAAGAATACCCCAAGTTAATGTCATAAAATTAATGACACACACTTAAATTTACTACTAATGATGATAAATGAAAAGTAATTTAAAAAATGAATAATTAATAGTTTAAATTCCAATATTAATTCCTTTGTATATGAAATGACAGAGACTGAGAGAGTATATATATATATCTCTGTGTGTGTGTGTGTCATCGTACAAAAGGAGTGAAATGAAGATCTCTTGAGTAGTGAGGGCCACATGTGGGAAATTTACTTGAAGGCAGGGAGAGTGGATTTGTGACAATTAATTAATTATATAATAAGAATATCCCAAATCTCAGTTTGAGTTTTTAACACCAATATTTTCAATAAAACACAATGACACGTGTATATGATGAACAAGTTTCTAAGTTGTTTCTACGCAACACATAATCATCTTTCTCAGTTAAGGTCCTCCTTTTTTTTTTGGAAGACAATATATGAGGACCTCCATAATCAGTATAAGCAAAATGAATATATATATGCCTCATGACAGTAACAGTATCGGTTACGCTGCAATCCAATTACTTATGTATTGTATACTTTAACTTCATGTAAGTATACTTCATGAAAAATTAACTACCTGGGAAGTGTTTATATAGCTTACTTGGTTTATTTTAAGTTTCCGAAAAGTTTCAATTATATTTTAAAAGAAATATATTATATTTTTATATTAAATACAAAAATACCCTTTTATTAAGAAAATGGATTAATAAATTAAGGGATTTTTTGGAAAATTACTATAAAATACTTGGAAAGTAGAACTTCCCAGGAGTTTGCTCAAGAAGAAGAACTTCCCGAGTTAAGCTCAACTTCTCGGAAACTTTCAATTTTTTTTCAAATCAAGTAATACTAGTTGCTCTACTTCCTAGGAAGTTGAATTTCCTCTCCCTACTTCCCCTATACCAAGCGACCCTAGGCAGTAATTGTAGTGATGCACAGATGCAGTTAGAAAGAAATCGTCGTGGAATTTTTCAATTTAAAGAATTTTTCTTTTGGCCGGAATGGAAAGAATTGATTTTATTTATAGAAATTGTTGATGGCTTACGGTTACCATGATCTTGAATAGAAAAAATTGCAAGTTAAATTTGTGAAAGCTTGAGCTGAGAATATATAAATGAACATATTAATTACTATCTTATAACATTAAAAGCCTAAAAGGTGATTTTTTTAAAAAAATTTTAATAGCCAATCAGAACTATTTAAAAGGAAAAATAATTTAAAACACAAAATAAGTCATGGTTGAGATTCAAATAATTCTATTAATGTAATAGAAAATAATTTAAAGTATAAAATAATTGGGCCTGAAAAAAGTTTCATTGGGCACTCGTTGTATAAAGCAAAAATGCAAAAGAAAAAAATAATTAAAGCAACGATTTGAGTGGAAGAAAGTGAGGTTCTCCGAAATTGCGGATATATGAAATGAAAGGTGGGTCAACAATTGCTGAAAATAAAAAAGATAAAGTTGCAATATATATTATGAAAGTCAAAGTGAATAATACACCACTGAGATTAAAAATTAAATCGCTGAATTGGACCTCTTAAAAGTTCTTATCCTACAAGAAATACCAGATTTTGTTTTGTTAGATATTATTCCTCATAAAATCATAACATGCTAGGCCAATAGTTATTAATTAAAGACAGCCTCAAAATTGGACTCGAGTCTAAGAAGTTAAGCAGATTTATATTGGTCAGCTGCTTTACATGTGAGAAAATTGTGATAAAAGATCTAACGATCCGCATAGCATTTATTGAAGAAGACATGTTATTTATTTGCATTTATTATTATTGAGATATTATGTATTATTTCAATTTTATTGGATGTCCAAAGGGACTATTGTTATTGAGAGACTAATCTCCAACAAGCCCGCAATTCACACGATCAAGGCACAAATACGACAGAAAAAGTAAAGATGGTTCAAAATATAAGTTATATTTAATTAATTATACATGAACTAAAAAAAGGTAGTTTTACTCATTAAATCCATAAGAAAATATATTATTTTTCAATAGTACCCTTATTTAATGCATTACATTTAAAGTTTATTATCTCTTTTATATTTAATTATAGATAAGGATAAAATAAGAAAAAGAACATTCAGTGCTCGAGAAATTATCAAATGGAATTTATATTTTGAATAAAAAAACTTTCAAAAAATGATTTATATTTTGGATCGGAGTACTCCCTTAAATTATCAATTTTAAGTAGAAAACCTCCTCCATTAGTAACTTTGTTAAGTAACTAACAGGAAATTACTTGTCATGCAATATTAAATGACGTGTCATTTGACATGGATGTATATACAAAATCCATATCACTATTGACTAGATTACATTACATGGCACATGCTTTTTTTTTTTCTTGGTTTTTACTGATAGGCATATAGGCCATTCAAAATATGTTTTATTTTAATAAATACTAAATTCTTTCTATTTTTCATGTGAATGGCCTCTCTTATACTTATTCCCCAGATCTCGCATCCTCCTTGTTCTTCTATAATGAAGATAGTTTCCCATTGAGTAATTGAAATAAGATAATAACATGAAGAATAATCAAGTCCATCCATTCATACCAATGGAATAAAGTTATGAATCATTCATTTTGGTTATCCTTATTTAATTTAAATTCTAAACGACATTTTAATAGATTTCAGATTTCTTATTTTCTTTGTAAATTGAAGATTTTCAATAAACAATTACAATCTAATAGCTCTCTATAATATTTATAATTTGATTTTTTTTTCCCATTGAATTGAACCTCCTTCATTCTATCCCCTGTTCTTCCTATCCCCCATAACTTTTCTGATATCATTTTATCCTCTGTTTTTCATAACATTTGTTCCATTTAATTTTGGACGAAAAAGAAATTTGCTTTCATACTCTCTCACACAAATTTCAAACATATTTTCAAAAATTGTTACTTCAATGCTCTATTATTCTAGAAGTTTCCTGGACAAGTTTAGCAGGCTAAATTTGTTTCTTTAAAATTCTTAGATTTTGGGCTTACAGTAGAGATGATGTAACATCCCTCATGATATTTTTCTTGGCTTTGTGTTCAGGACCAGAGGAAGGTCAAAGTGGAGTCTAGAGGAGCTCCACGCCGCATCTTGAAGCAGTTTTGCCGCGGCGATATGATGTCCAGTAGCATTGTCCGACAAAATTTACGATGGCGCCGCGGCGAGGAGTTTGGAGCCTCGGCGAGATCGGGATTTTTGTTTAAATCTGGATCATTTCTGACGATCTGAAAGAAAGAAACGGAGGGAGATTTTGAGAGCTCTGCTAGGGCTTGCTGGATTCAGCCATTGGGAGTGATTTTTGGACCTCAAGAGCTTGGATTCAAGTTGGTAAGTGTTCTCTACTCCTCCCTCTTCATTTTCTTCGGTGGAATTTGGGATTTTCTGTTTTAAGGTTGGATTCCCAGGTTGTGACAAAATCCACCGATTGAAATGGTTGTAATGGGGTTAATGAAGTGTGTTTTAGTGTTTTTGTTGCTTTGGTGTGAGTTTTGAAGGGATTATGTATGTTGAGAGCTTAACCTTAGGTTGTTCTTGGTTGGGAGTGTGAGGAACCCGAGTTGTATGGAATTGTGTGGTGTTTGAATGGTTCCTGAGAGCTTGTTGATGCATGGAAGAGTTGTTGGAACCTTGGGTTATGCTATTTTGGTTGAATTGTGATGTTTGGTTATTGATATATGTGGTTAATCAAGGATTTATGGTATTGTTAAGGTTGTTTGACTACTCGGAGGAAGCTAGTAGTGGGATTGGTGTTTAAGAAAGCTTGTGGAACCTGTGTGAGTGCGGTATTGACAACCAAAGGTAACCGGGTGTTTGTTTTATGTGATAATATGTTGATATATATATGTACGTATATGCATGTTCCTTTTCATACCACGATATTGATTGTGTGTGTGTATGGTTTTCCAACATATCGTGGTATGCACGGCTTGTTGATGTATGATGATTGCATATGTTATGATCTGTAGCATCCCCATACCATTGCATGCTAGCATGTCCATTTGATGTGTGAGATGATGATATATGTATATGTATATATGTGTAGAGGCATGTTAGCATGACATTGACATCATCACCACATGATTGCATAGTGAGAGATGGATGACGAGGTGATGATGATGTGATAAAGATTCCTGTCGCTAAATCCTCTTCATGGGAGAGCCAAGCGGCAGAGAACATGATATGATGAAATATCTCTGTCACTAAATCCTCTCCTTGGGAGAGCCAGGTGATAGTGGATTTGGGGATGTACCTTCCTTAAATCACCATTGATTCGTGATGGTCCAGGGGAAGGAGAGCCACGGTCCGAGTTCTAGTGTAACCATTGGCCCGGTTGCATTAGGGTAAGGTGAGCTTGGTGATGTCCCGGAATCGGTCTTCACCGACTGTTGGAAGGGAACCATCTATTGAAATGTCTTGTGATGACGACAGCTCGTGGTTCTAGCCGTGTATGAGGGAGAACATGCATACCATTCATTAGCATTACATTGCACGACTGTGTGGGTCAGTATATATATATATTTATATTGTGTGTGGTTGTTCCCGGTTACTGAGACGTCATCTCTTTCCCATCTCCCATGACTAACCCTTTCAGGTGACGGTTCTGGCACTAGTCCGGAGAAGCCGCAGGAGTAGCTGTGTTCGTGGGAATAGTCTATATAGTATTTGTAATTTGGATAATGTAACTTGTGCTAAGTAGGATAGAAGGTTTTGTAATGAATGCATGTGATGTTATTCATATGGATGTATGTATGGTTATGTATGTGCATTGTGGCACTTTCATGGTTTTGGATGTTGGTAAGTCTGTATGGTGGTGTTTGTAATCCCATAGTAGATTTGGGCCTCGAGGGTGCATTCTAGGGCCTGTAGCCCATATGTCAAGTTGGGGTTCAAGGGGGTCGAATCTCAGAGGAGTGGTTCCTTTGAGAGGAAACCTTTTTGGACGAGTTGGTTTGGGGATTTTAGACCGTTGTTGTTGGTTTCTGAGTGACCAGTTGCCTTGGGTGGCAATTGGATGTGGTTAGTGCTGAGTTTTGGTCAATAAGTGGCCAAAACAGTGTCAGGGTCTAGAATCTCCATACAGAGTTAGATCAAGGTGTAAGTGGTGTCTATGATTAGATTGTGACTAGATTGACTTGTAGGAGTTGGAATCAAGTCAATCGGAGGTCGGAGCATAAAGTTATGCGCGTCAGAAGTTCGCCCCGAAATGTGGAAGTTGCTGATATAGGATATCAGTATGGGGCGCTGCGGCTTCAAAGTCCAGGCCGCGGCGCCAGTGAAGCCAGAAGCGAGTGCAGAACAGGGGGACCAGAGCCACAGCGGTACTGTAGCGGCCACGGCTCCAGCCTAATTTTTGGTGTTTTGGGGTTCGTTTCCGCTGTTCTGAAGCATTGGATGGTTGTTTCGAGATGTTGGGTTGTATTTTGGATGTTTTTGGTTAAATCAGAGGTGTTTGGAGGTAGGTTATTATAGATGAGGCAAGAATTTCTCATTTCCATTTCCTTCTCTTCTTCTCCCAAACTTGCTAGAAGCTGAGCATTGCAACACAGAACAAAATAGGTTAACACAGCCCTTTTACTTCTGAACCAGTGAGGTCGATATGCTTTGCTGTTTGGCTGCCAAAAATTCAATTGTGAAAAGATAGGAAGAATTTAGATTTTAGGGTTTATGAATTCATAGTAAAGAATATTTTAGTTGCCAAATAGATTGATCAATGATGATAGATCTAGATTTTAATAATCCATGTCAGGTGCCATGTGTGTTTAATAGAGTATGAGAAATCATATATCCATTAGTAAATTAATGGAATCGCTAATGGAAGGGTTTCTTTGCTTAAAATTAAAACTTAAAGGGAGTCTATAATCACTTTTTTTAGTTCAGGGGAGTTCATTGCATGTAATGTAAAGTTCAAAGGAGTTATTTGTATTTTAGTCAAAAATATAAATATCATGATGAATTCTTTGTGAAATCATTTGGTTCTAAATCGTAAAATCATCATATATAGCAAGAGATCCTACAGTAGTGCCATGAACACTTGGTTAATTGCAATATTTTTCCATCTATATAATTCTCCACAAAACCACCAAACTAATCCCACCTTGACCTGATTGAAGGCTGAAAAAATCGTATTATTAATATTACATTTTGTAAGAAGACATTAAAGAAATGGCCCAAGGAAAAATATTATAAGCCCATAAAATTTCAAGCTCAGTTATCATTTTGAACCTTATGCTAAAAGAAAAATATTAGGTTAATTAAACTTGTGGATACTCCAAAATCGTAATTCAAACTTTAAATTACTCAACACAAATTTTATTTTGAAATGCGTGTGCACATCCTTCGACTTTCAATTTAATTCACATTCAGAAGGTCTTACAGTTTCATGAATCAGGCCATGTTACCCGCAATCCAAGAATACTTATTTTACACCCATTTTGGATAATGTACTAATGCATGGCTTTTATCGGACTTATTCCATTGAACATATATAAAAATGTGGGAAACAAAATGAATTTTTATGTAACCAATAAATTACATTAATAAAATGAGACATATTTGACATGAATTACGTATTTAGAAGATAGAAAGCATGCAAAGTAGTGGAGAAGAAGATTAAGAAGGAGAACAGAGGGAGGCAATAAAAGTGAAGAGATTAGCACACAAAAGCCATAACCACGGATCTCTTGTTCGTTCAATTATATCCTCATCACCTTTCACTTGATATTCATATTCCATTGGATCCCACCTCGAACTTTTGCCATCTGACTCAAATTCGTAGTTCTGGCTCCTCAACTGCTTATGCCCAAAAAAAAAAAAAGAACATATTTCACACATTTATATTTTCTGAATAATTTCATCGTGTCTGTGTGTGTGCATAAAGCATTCAAAATTTATTTACCTCCATATCTCCTCAAACATATATACACACCAAAAAGAATTAGGACCAATGTCAAAAAATATCGGCAAATCAACATGACACATACAACGGAGAAAATAATGACTAATTGAGTCCCGTTCATCTTTGTTTAATTCTTAGGATACATCATTCCAATGTTAAAACCAGTATAATAGTATATTAATCTCAATATTAATATAAAATATTAAAATGTATAGTAAGACATATTTTATAACAATAAAAAATATGACTCATTCTTTAGATTCCATCTAATACACAATATTCATATAGCTTCTTATTGATGAAAATGTTAATGATTACTTTTTTACCAAAAATAAAAAGTTCCCTTACTTTCTCATTACGTGCTGTAATTTGTTGTTGACAAAATATCTAAAGGGAAATTTCATTAGAACTTAGATTTTTCCTAATAATAACAATATTAGTTATAAAATATACCTGTGTCATATTGTCGGCCTTTTTAACATTGGGGTCGTCTTGGTACACTACTATTATATCTTTTCCTCTGCCTTGTATGACATTTTCCAAGCTCTCTATAATTGGATCATTCACTAAGGCTTCATCTTGTCTCCTCCTTACATTATCCGATCCTTCATTTGCTCTGCTTTTGGGAGATTGACTGTCTCTTGTCTTGTAAAAAAGTTAAAAAGACTTGTAAAGTTAAATGATCGACAAAAAAAACCTAATAAATGACTAAAAATCCAAAATATAAGAGCTAATTAATTACCGGCAAAAGATTGCCATGTAGCTCCTCCTCCATACCCGTAACAGAGGGTTCTTGTTCTGCTTTTGTGGAAGAAGAGAATTAATGTCTAACAAAAATCATAATGGTCACTTGAATAAACTCTCTAGGTGGTGACTAAGTACATTGACATTTTGTTTCCAAACAATTACATGACGGATATATTGTCTTGAGGGCATTCTGGAATTTAGAGTGATCTCTTACAATATTGTTATTATATATATTTAAAATATCCTTCTGCATATAATGCTATGAGAACTACAATGACTTGTGACAACATTTTTACATGAATAATCTATATGAACTTAGTAACAAGTCTATTGATATGTGAAGCTATATATATATATTGATATATTGATTGGGTTGACTATAAGCTTTAATTACCAATGTTTTCAATGGCATTAGCAGAATTTATTTCAGCTGTGTTTGCATCCTTTTCATCCTCATCTATTGAGCAATTTCTTCTCCTTTTTGTGCATCTGAAGGGAATTGAATTCTGTAAGCAAAATGTCCATAACTGAAATGTGGTTAACAAGGAAGGCAAATGCTATATTAAGTGAAACATCAAATTAGAGAGAGTGAGAGAGAGCCTACTGAGGCCAACTTGTCATCCTCTATCAACGGTCTTTTCTTATTAAGCATTGACCCAAAGTATTCCGTTCCTTCCTCTTCTGTGGAAAGACCCATAATTATTTTGTTCAAAAGTAACACACACACACACACATATATATATATATGCATGCATGTATATAAGTGAAAGGAAAATGAGAATGGAATTTAAAATTAGGGGGAATTATAGTTAAGGACTAGTTGAGATAATTAATAATAAGGAAATACTTTTAACTAATAAAAAGTTATAAAAGCTAGAAGATTAAATGATAAAATTAAGAAAATAAATAATAACAAGATTCTATTTTATAATAAATTTATTATTTTGTTTTCAAAATGAGATTTTTCCTATTCTAATGATAAGATGATATCTTAAGATGTTTGGGCCTAACAACAAAAGCGGCTAATGTTGTTTTAAACTTTTAACTACTTTGACATGAATATAACAGTGCATTTGAATACATTCATTTATTAGCAAATTATCAAAAGCTAGCACTTTGATTAAATGTCTAAAAATCCTACAGAAGTTGTACTCATTTATTTCTGATTTATTAAACAAAGTCCTTAGTCAGCATAATGTTAAATACATAAACAGAGTTAAAAGTAAACTCACAAAAATCAATTTTTAGCACAAATATTAGCTTCCACTTTTTAAAGTGATAAACTTGAATTATTGTAGATTCTTGTAGATATTATATTTTATATTATCTTTGTATATCTTTTAGATATTAATAAGACCTTTGTACTGATCTATAGGATATGATCACAATATTAGAGGAGGTAGTTAAGGTATATCTCAAGCTATTAGCAGGGTGGATGGTCACTTTTATATATATATATATATATATGGTACGAAGAGCACAGTGAAATATACATGTTTTGCCGCACACTAGCTTTCATGTACAAAATTAAAATAAAATGAGAAAAAGATTAAAACACAAATAGAGTGAAATGTAAGTCAAATGTATCAAATTAAAATACTATTCAATAGCCATGGTTTCCTCCAAAATTATAAGATATAAAGATAAGACTAGGATTATGAGTTCTTTTAAGTAAAACGTAAACATACAAAATTCACACAATTTAAGGTCATAATTATGACTATGTCAATAAAGATAAACTTTGTTTTTTTTTTGGGCAAGAGATAAGGGGGTTATTTTTGTTATGACAATTAGCAACTCGTGAATTTTAATCATTATGTCAGAAATGTACTTTCCTTTTACGGTTATTTTGTAAAGAATAAAATCCTTAAATAAAACGAATGATAAAACTTTCAGGAAAAACTACAATTGGCGATAGCATAAGACCAGTGATCTCTGCAGCCCACAAATTGGAGTCAAATCAGTAATTAACAATAATTCAACGTTACGCTAATTGTTGCACTACTCATGACTTCTTTTAAGGTATATAATGCAAGAAAGAAGAATTCATATCACCTACAAATTAAATAAAGGTGTTAATTAAGAAATTTTGTAACATAATGAAATTTACAATGCGCGATTTGAACTGGTTAAGTATGATTTTTTTTTCCCATAGAAATTTGAAAATATAAAAAAGAAGTTTATAGTATACTAGGAGAAAAAAAAATAAACTCTTATCGTATGTAATTGTTTTACATGCAACTAATAACCTCTCATTAAAAAAAATGACAATTGTTGATACATTTTATTCCACTGGAAACATAATATTCAAAATTGGTATAAAATCCAATAGCTGTAGGCATAAAGATAATGCACACAAATGGATAAATGACTGAAGCAACAAGAGTTTTTTTCATGTTAATGAGTAAAATAGTCAATTCTTAGTCCTAAGGCTTTTGCTTAAGCTTCTATATTCAAAAACTTCAATTTTTTCCCCTCTTAGTGGTAAAAACAGATCCTTGTCCACTAAAGGAAAAACGTACCTGAGGAATGTGTCAGGGGTCGGTAACGACAAGAACAAGCGTCACACCATTTCACGTCGTCGTATTTGTCACATTGGCTCTTCGGGGTTTCACAATCTGTATGTTTCAAAAGATTAAAAAATTTGGTGCATATATAGTTTTATTACCAAATGAAGAACTGGAAATCAAACCAAACTAACCAATATTTCTTTTGGACAGAAATTAAACTTTGAATGAGCCAATGATTAGATATACGACTATTATCTATATAAATCATCTCAAGTGAATGAGGCTATGCTACTAAGATCGATCTTGTTAATTTATAACGGAACAACAATGTAGTTTTGCAAAACATAAGTGGCAAGGGAAAGGAAAATGAATATGTAATAAAATAAACTCAAATGAAAATGGAGGAGCTAGAAATGAATAAAATAAAAATATGCCTGAACAGAGGCTGACATAGAAAATCTATATTAAGGAATGTAGAAAATCTACAAGCATATGCCATTTAGATAAGTTCAGTTTAAGGAATTAAAAACTATCTTAAGGCTAATTAAGTGGTAGTATACAAAATCACCATCGATTCTTTTTAAAGCTTAAACAAAAAAATGCAAGGAAAATAATCAGTTGCATTTGCGCAAAAAGTGAATAACATGCATTAATGACGAACATTTATATATATATATATATATATTTATCTTTCCATTTAATTTTTAGATATTGTGTGCAACTAACTAAATTAAATTCAAAGAGGATGGAGACAAGAGCATTACCCTGGTTACCGCTCAATGAATCCAATATTTTAGGAGGAGGGATGAACCAATCCAATATTTCAGGAGGGGTGAATCGGATATCTTCCTTGTTATTACAATGTTGTTTGATTACATATATTCCACTCTCTTCTATATCCCAACCTCCTTCTATATAGACCTCTGCATGATTCCACACACCTTCTTGAAGTACACGTTTCATTGCATTATCATCAAAGTAATCCCTTTTCAGATCACACAATGTTATATGATTATCATATGTCTCAAAACTGTCCCCTTTATATACTGATTCGAAATTTACGTACACCCTCGAGGTGGTTTCTTCAAGCCAGAAGGGTGTTTGAGAATAAGCACAATAACAAAGAGTTGGGAAGGAGTTACGAAACCAAAAACAAACAGATGGTCCTTTCCTACTGTGGTCAAACCATTCTGGGATGCTCTCTCCCGGAACGTAAAACAAGCAGTGTTCATCATGAGGTGGTCTGAGCAACGCAGCCCCAATTAATTGCTGTGCATCAAATAAAGAAATATTGAGTGACAAATATATATAGCAAACTCACAAACTCAATTGATGTGAATATCTGAAAACCAAAAAGATAAAAAATGACCTCTCTCAACAATAAGTTTCTTGACTTTGTGCTCAACAATATGCAACCAGTTGCTGACAATTGTTTTATGTTTGGCGGAATCTCTTCAACTTCTCTTAGATGCTCGCAATCATTTAAAACAAGGCGCCACAAAGAATGACATTCTTTTATGCATGCCGGCAAAATTGTGAAATTACAAGCCGTCAAGTCCAAACATTCTACATTTATCAACGCATTAAGATAAAGTTGAAGATTCTCATTTGATATATTGCAAAATGGCATGCTGAAAACAGCTATTTTATTGGGACATACAATATTGGACGTCACATCCATCACCAAATTTTCAATCCCAATATAAATGTCTTGTAGTTCTGGCAAATGAAAAAAGCCACCTGGGAGCTCAATTACCCCTTCTCTTTCATTATCAATGCTGAAGTAGCGAAGCTGTGTGAGTCTGCAAATTGACGAAGGCAACTTTTCTATAGCAGTATAATGCAAGTCTAGACTTCTTAGTTTCACTTCTCCTATTATTTCTGGAAAGTTCTTCAGCCTTGGGCACACTCGAAGTGAGAGATTTCAAGGTTTCTTAAATATCCAAGTGAATCATCAACTTCAATTAAATTATCACAATAAGAAACCCTTAATTCCTTTAAATTTGAGAGGCCAAATAAATTTGGTATCTTTATAATATATTTGTTCTCTTTAAGAGTCAAAACAGTAAGATTCTCCATCTTCTGCAATAAACAAGAATCATACAAAATGTCAAATTAATTAAAGAAATTATCAAATACAAGCTACCTAATAACCAAATAAATACATATAAGATAGCGATGCTTGCCTTAATTGTTTCCATTGAATTGAAACAACTACCTCCCAGCTCCAACGCAACAAGTTTCTTTGGACAAAAACCATATGGGAAGCTTGACAAAGGATATTCCAACCATTTCAGCACTTTTAAATTATTGGGAAGATATTTGGGGCCCTTTGAAAATTTCAAGTTCCCCAAAATAAGAATTTTCAGACTATTCAAATTCTTAAAGGCTTCTCCGTCCCAATATACATCTATGCTTTTCCACAAATTGTCTGAAATTATGATGTTAACTTCATTTATACCCTTTAAGCCAAAAACCAAAATAGATCACAAATATTGTATTAGGAAATTGAGATATATATATATATAATCATAAATAGAAAACTTTTATGTCACATATTTGAATCAATGACATGCAAGTTAGAAGCTTCGATGTTATTTAATTACAGAAAATTTTGCATATCATCAAACAAAGAAAAGTAGAAATAGTCTCAGTGAAAATTGATGCGGTATTACAAAATGAGCAAACAAATTCTATAACCAAAAAGTAATGCATTATTAGCTAAATATCTTTTAAATCTTCTTTTTTTTGTTTTTTTTATTTATTGAAAAATCACTTGCCATATTTTAACTACTATTTTAGAAAACATTTTCATTTGAAAATTTCAAGTTCTTCAAAATAAGAATTTTGATAGTTTTTATATTGTTGAAGGCTTCTCCGTCCCAATTTACATCTATGCTTTTCAACAAATCATCTGGAATTATGATGTCAACTTCATTTGTACCCTTTTAAGCAAAAACAGATCACAAATGTTATATTAGGAATTTGAGATGTATATACACACACACACAAAATTGATCATAAATGTAAAACTTTCATGTCACATATTTGAATCAATGACATTCATGTTAGAAGTTTTAATGTTAATTATAGAAAATTTCAGATACCATCAAATAAAGAAATAGTCTCAGTGAAAATTGATGCAATATTAATGAACGACCAAACAGATTCTATAATTAAAAAGAAATGCACTATTAGAGAAATATCTTTTAAATCTTTTTTCTTTCTCAGACTTTTTCTGATTTTCTGAAAGATCACTTATCATATTTTAAACTCAATATTTTAGAAAACATTCCTCATTATAATTTAAATTTTATGTTAACTTTATAGCCAGCAAAAATAAAATCATAAAATAAATACTGAAAATACTAAATATCATAAAACAAATACAGAAAAAAATGCTTTCCTAAACAAAATTAGAAACACGTGATTACAAACACATTCTATAAACCAAACAAGTCACACATTATTAACTCAAGTCCCTTTTTTTCTTTTTCTTTTGTTAATCTTCTCCAAGACCATTGCATTTTGCCTGGTCGTTGATTTGAATTGAGCTCAGAGTCTCTCTTACGAAGACACTCTAGTCACAGTCCTACCACGGTAGGTTTCAATATTTTCAATTTTTTTGAAAATAAATATTATAGACACAAAAATATACATTTCAATGTCATGAAGTCAAATTCTTAAGCTGATTTTATCCTTAGAATTTCTTGGGTCATTACAAGTAGAAACTGGATCTCTACAATATGAAGTCATGTTTTTAAGCAATTTTTATCCTTATAATGCAACAAAGTAGAGAAATCAAGAGATTCTTTTATACTAAACACATGGAATATTAATGCAAAACTCATTAATGATGAAGCCACCAAGAAAATGTGAAAAAAATAAAATAAAATCATAAGGCAAAATGGCAGGTAATCCAAACTACAGTTATGTACTTACAGTATTTTCTTCCAAAACATGAACAATATCTTGATGGGACCATAATCTACTCCGTTCTCCTGGCTCATTTGGTGATTGTTGACGAACAACTTCTCTCCCCATGTCTTGTATCAAATCATGCATTTCAATACAATCATGTAAATTAAAACAATCCTTCTCAATCTTTATGAGGCATTTGTCTACCAACACTTGAATACCATAACATGGATCAAAATCATGAGCATGTTTCACCATGTCTATGACATATTCCAATTTATCTCCCTTGAAGAAACAAGCAATGTCAAGGAAAATTTTTCTTTCAACTTCATGTAATCCATCATAGCTTACTTTTAATGTTTCATGAATGCCTCTATGTGGAATTTGTTTATATCCATCTAATGCAGATTTCCACTCATCTATACTTTTACCAAACAACTGAGAGCCTATTATTTCAACGGCTAAGGGAAGCCCTTGGACATATCTCATCATATCATTCAAAACTTCCATGTAACATGGATCAATTGTATTATTTCTAAAGGCATTCCAAATTAACAATTCACGAGATTCATTATCATTGAATGCTTCCATGTCATATGTTCTTTCAACCCCATGTCTCAGCAATACTTGTGCATCCCTTGTTATTATAATAATCCTACTCCCAGAACGAAACCAATCACAACTGCTAGCTAGTTTTTGCAATTGCTCCAACGCATCAACATTGTCAAGAATCAAAAGAGTTTTCTTTTTTTTGAGCCTCCTTTTTATTATTGTAACTCCTTCATTAACATCTGCAATTTTTATGTCCTCTCCTAGAATCTTTGAAAGCATTCTTTCTTGCATTTGTTCTAAGCCAAGTTTTTTTGAGTTCTCTTTAATATCATGGAGAAAGCCTTCAAAATTATCAGCTATTGAGTTATACACAGCACGTGCTATTGTTGTTTTACCCATTCCTCCAGTTCCACAAATTCCTACCATAATGACCTCTTCATTTGACCCAAGTTGTAATAGAGAGTTTATTTGTTGTATTCGAGAGTCTAATCCAACAGGATATTCAACAATATGTAAAGGGACCCTATTGATTCTGCTAGAGATCTCTTTCACAATCTGTTCAATGACTTGATATTCATATTGACCATGCCTGAAAAATTACAAAAACTTATGTCAAGTCTAATTAAATTCATGCAATTCATGTTTCATATGGAAGAAATTTATAATAGTTTGCTTATAATCTAATAAGAAGCTAGCTAGCTGGGCTAAAAAAAAAAGAAGAAGAAAAATAAGGGCTAAAAGTTGTGAATTACCTAAGATTGAAATGAGTGCCAGAAAGATTAGCTGTTTCAACTAGTGCAAGCTTCCAACTTTGCATCGTCTCTTCAGTAGCCCTTGAGTTTTGTCTATGCATAGCGAATGCTTGTCCATAATTTCCACTTTGATGTCGTACTTCTGAAGGCTCCACATCATAAAAAATTGGCAAAATCAACCGATCCTTTCCCTTGATACACTGACAGATCTTGACAAGTTCTTTGAGACAAAATGTTGAGGAAGCATAGTTCTTAGAAAATATTGTAATTGCCATCCTAGATTCTTCGATTGCTTTGAGAAGTGCTGGAGTGATTTCATCCCCTTGTCTTATTTCCTTATCATCAAAGAAGGTGCGAATTCCCTTTTGAGTGAGAGCATGATACAAATTTCCTGTAAAACCATAGCGATTGTCTTCACCTCTAAAATTGATGAAGACATCGTAAGTGAACTCATAGTGGAAGGAAGAGATTGATGCTTGCCCTCTCATGATGGCTAGTACTGGAAGATAGAAATGAAGATATCAGTTAATTTACAATTTAAAACTGTGAAGAGAGTGATGATACCCTTGCAAGGGGGACACGATAAAGATCTGAATGAGTTTACTTACTGTGAAAACTGAAGTAGCTGAAAACGAAGCAGCTTTGAGGCGCAGTAAACCTATGGGAACTAACAAGAAGCACGATGGAGGCTACAATTTGTTAGAGCACCTACTGCCATGACCACTTCAGCCCCAAAGTCATCTTTGACTGACAGGTCATGCACCATTAGCAGAGGAGTCACGTAATGGTCACATGGGCTGAAAATGCTCTCAATAATTGTTGGAATTTTCGAACAAGTGACGAAGGAGGGCACAGAATAAATAATCCAGCCCAAGTGGGAACATAATATTTCCTGTAGTAACTTTTATTTTTGAATGGAGCACAAAGAATGTGGGGTTCCATGGTTTTTTACCTTTTTTTATTTTTTATTTATTTTTTTTTTTTTGAGAAGTAATGAAGCGCTTTCACTTTGGTCAAGTGGATCCTTATTTCAGTTTGGATTGTGCAAAGTACATTTAAATTAAATTAGATATTTAAATTAATATTGATGATATTACTAGCATTTAAAAGATAAATTTATATTATTGAAATTTAATCTGAACAGTAAAATAAGGTGTAAGAAAAGAAAAATGGAAAAATGAGAAAAACTGAAAATGGTTTATCACGTCCTTGACTCCAAAAATAGGGGAAAAATATTTCATCATATTCATAACTCAGATTTTTCTTAATGATAACAATAATTACAATACCTCTGATTATATATCTTGTCGCCCCTTTTGTGATTGAAGTCGTCTTTGTACACTATTACTCACTCTAATTGTTAATATAAGGTCATTTAAACATATAATGTAAATTTATATTAAAAATTAAAGTTAATTAATTACATTAATTTTTTTTCAAAATTAAATTAGTTAATTAACAATCTTAATTTTTTTAAAAAAAAATCACAAGACCTTGCTAAAGCTAACCTTATTAAATTTTATTGGAAAAAAATGAATTATATCATTCCTATTATAAAATAATAGGTGGACTCTATTTTCTAAAGCACTTTACGAAAAATTACATATGAAAATTCTTGGTAATACATAATAAAACTATGGGTGTGTTTGGATTAGATTATGTATAAGTGATTATGAGAATAAGTGATTATTCTTAAGTGATTTTGAGAATAAGTGATTATGTCAAAAGTGATTTGTGTTTGGATAGTTTTATCCCATAAGTGATTTTGAGAAAAAAATGTGTCTGGATATTGGGGGTTTAAGTAATTATTGGGTGAATAATGAGAAGAAAATATGAAATAAGTGATTATGAGAGGATAAGTGATTACCATAAGCTGAAAAAATCAGCTTATTCCATAAACACTTATTTGATGCATAAGTGCTTATTGAAAAACTGCTTCCGTCTGGCAACTCCACCATATAAGTACTTGTGGGACCCCATAAGCACTTATGTCTGCAATCCAAACAGGCTATATATCATATTCTAAAAATGGTCTTATATTTGGAATAAATGAAAAGCTCTTATATATAGAACATGAGGACGTATTACTATTGACAAAGTAATATTTCTTTTAATTCTTTTTTTCTGTATGTCTTTTAAGGTTTTAACATTAGATTAAAATGGTAATTACTATGTTATAATTTGTTTTAAATTTCTTGATATGCGCTTCATTTATTTTCTCTATTCTCCATAATTATCTCTCCATAATTAATAAAGGCAAGGGTATAATTGAAAATATAATATTTAGTTTTGTCTTGAATTTTAAAAGTACAAAAAATAATTAAAAAAATGGGAGAAGTGATTGACACATCACACATAAAAAATAATAGCATATCTAAATACAAACAAGCCGCTTTTAATTACTTATATGATACTCTATTTGATTTGTAAAAAAAGATATTTTAAAATTTTTATATAAATTAAGAAAGTCATTAAATAATTTAGATTGTTATAAATTTTAATAGTATTCTACTAAAATATTTTTAACTTAAATGCTCTTATTAATGCTCAATTTCATGTGAAGGGCAAAAGAACAAAAATATAATTAATATTTTACTGAAATTTTTAAGTGACAAATATTTGAAAAATTACAAAACGTTCAAAGTGACAATTTTCCCTAACAGAAGGGAACGGGAAAATGGATATATAAAAGTAAGGCTGCAGAATCATGCTCCGTTAAATAATAATATACTCCTTCTATTATTATTTATTATTTATTTATTGTCATTTATTATTTGGTCGTATATATATAATTTTCCAAGAAATAATAAAGCATGCACCGACGAAACCAGCTGTGACGCATAAATTCGGGAAAGGTGAGGGTGGAAAGTTTGGCATTGACTCAGAATCCAGAAGTCAAGGCAAACCAAGTAAACATGCAAATTAATTGCAACGATTTGATTGGTGAATAGAAATTAAGCGCAGCGGGAAAGTGAGGTTGCATAATCATTCTTCTTCCTCTCTCAGTATACTTCACCTATTAAAGTGAGTCCTTTTGAAATTTTTAAAAATTACCAAAAATTTTACAATATTATTTTATTAAATATAACACATTATAATTATATACTACATTCAGTTTTAAATATAAAATACCAATAATTACCTCAAAAATATTAAGAAAAATAGATAAAATTCGTTAGTCCTCTTGAAATTGTCACAAATTGAAATTGTTTTTCACAAATACACCTAATTAAATGTTCAAACTTTCCCCCTTAATTTAATTATACTTAATTAATACTCATACTTTAATTAATTTCTACTTGCAAAATTCAAAGAAATAGGCTGTTTAACAAAGGGTATAATTGGAATAAATTAATTACATTGTTTATTTGTCCCTTATAATTTGATCAAAATAATTTCTTAAAAAATCCCTTATATTTAATACTAAAGAAAGTACTCTCTATGTTCTATAATATAAGATAATATTTTAGATTTTTTTTGTCTCATAATATAAGGTACTCCCTCCGGTCCTATATATAGGATCTTTTGTCCTGATCCTAAATATAAGACCCTTTACAATATATGAAATAGTATTTATTATATATTTCCAAAAAACCCCCTATTTAATGTATCTAAAGAGAAAGAGATTAAATAAGAGTAGTTTTGGAAAAATATTAGGATTTTTGGAGAAATCAAGGTAGTTAATTAGTTTTAATTACAATTCTTAATCAACGTGATTCAGTTAAAAGGGTCTTATATTAAGGATCAGAGGGAGTAACATTTGAAAATTTGACAATGTGCCTCTCATTAATGTAATATATAATATTATAAATTTTGTTGAAATAATGAAAATGGGAGTATTTAATGATGTTTAATAAGGCAAAATATGGATATTTGGGTTTTTTTTTAAGAATTTAATATTTTTTTCATTTATTAATATGCGTAAAACCCCAAATGTTATCTCATAATATAAAATAGAGGGGTATCTCTTAATCTATCTCTCTTCATCATAAATGTTATGGGTGAAATTGGAAAATAAAATTTAATATTCCCTTCACTTTTTAATATAAGAGACAATTGGAAAAGTTTTCATTTTTCACAATATAAAGCACACAGTAGGTTTATTTGGTATATTTAATAATTTTTTTAAAAATATCCCTAATTTAAATTACATTTTCGAGTACAATTTATTTGTGTTAATTACATCATACAAAAGTTATTAACATTAAATAAGGGTATTTTTGAAAACCATTTTATATTTCAGACAAATTTATTTATTTCCTTGATCATTGATCATTTCTTTTATTTCTTGTATTAAGGAATAGAGGGAATATAAATAAAGAAAAGTTGGTAAGCTTAGTAAATTCGTCTCCATGGAGGTAGTATTAAATTAAGGGTATGTTATTAGGAAATTTAAAGGAAGTATGATATTTTAATGATATATTTCTTAATTTGTATATAAAAACCTTAAAAGACTTAAATAAATAAATAAATAAATGAAGGGAGTATTTCGTTTAACATGAAAATGTGGGAAAGAAAATGAATTTTGATACAATCAATTAGTAAAAATGAAACGTAAGAATTATGGAAAATTGTATTGGTGAATGAGAACATGCATGAAGAAGAATAGAGCAAAACAACAAAAGTGAAAAAATTAGAACTTACTAAAAGCTTTATACTTTGTTTAGAAGATGCTGTGGACACCCAAATATAATAAAGTTTCTAAAATATACGTCATCAACTTTTATTTTAATATTTGTTTTTAAATTGACATAAAAAAATTAATCTATTCTAAAATTATATTGCATTGATAATTGTACTTGTGTCAAGTAAAAATATATTCAATGAAGATTTGGATGACTTAATTTGCATAGAAAGCTAAGTCAATGGGAAAAGATGAACGCGGGAAAAATAAAGCACTGGCATCACTCATTCACTTGAAATTATCTTTGAAGAATTTACCAAGAAAAGACAAGGCAGTTTCGAGACCAGCTGTGATGCACTAATTTAAGACCCTCTTGACCCACACGTACAATTTTGGCAGCGATCAATTATTAAAATGTGTCAGAAGTGGACCTCTTAAAATTTGAGCCCTATATGAAATACCAAATTTTTACCTTATTTTGATATATATATATATATATATCTATATATATCACACGGGATTCTTCGTGGAGAGTGTGATTATAAAAGCTTTTATAATACTAATTCACACTGTTACTTTTGCCATTCTATTGCCATGTACTTTTTGAGAAACAAGCTGCGAAAGTTACATAAAGAAATGGGTGAACTCCAAAGAAAACGGTGTCACTTCATTATCTATGTAAGGGAGGTAATAAGAAATTTATAAAACAGTGGCGTTTAATTAAATGATATCAAAGAAGTGAAAAAAAAAAAAGAAACAGAAACCCTACTTTTCCTAGTAAATTAGCATTTGCAAACTCTATTTGCTTCCAAGTTTGACCGCCATGGTGAGACCATCGGCCACGTTCCTTATAGGGCATTGACATTAGATGTGGTGGAGAGACAATCGGAGTCTTCATCCCCGGTGATTCATTTGACAACTATTAAAATATACTAATTTCTTTGACATATGAAAGAGAAGTGAAATGTCATTTTGCTTTCCTTTGACTATTTCCTTCTCTTGGTGTGACTGTGAGGCTGCCTTTTAATTTCTTTCTTGTATGAGAAGTAACCACTTGTTCTCATCATTAATATATCATCCATATATTTTAGAATCTTGATGTGAATCATCATGAATAGATGAATTTTACATCTAATTCATCCCCTATATCTTCCATCTATCTCTAGCTAGTTAACATAATCAGCTTAGTGTCTAGGTTAATTAAATTTATCAAATTTTTTATTAGTCTTCATATAATTGATCGGATCAGATTATTTATTTTTATTCACCCTTTATCTATTCTTTTTTAATATACTAATCTATTTTGGTTAGTTGCACTAGTCTTTAATTGATTTCGATTGAGTTAAATTGGATCACATTGATATAAAACTCTTTAAATAGTAATTTTCTTTATTTACAAGACTCAAACTCAAATTATTATTTAAAAGGATCTACTATTGAATCATTTGAAGAAGTTGGTTACCCTTTTTTAATTATATTATGAATTTATTATACATGTTAAAAAAATAGAAAAAAAAGTTGTGTGGTAAGTGTACCAAATTAGTACTGAAGATATTTGTTTCCCGCAAAAGATCAAGCATATGGTTTCCACTTATCATTTGCCTTCTTGATAAGATCAACTCCAACAAATACTTAAACAAATAATCATATACTTTCTCTTTCTTGGACCAGTAGGAAAATTTCATTTTTTTCCCCATAAACCATAAACCCCATCTCTCTCTGGAGACTATGTTTGTCTTTATTAATTCATTCACCATTTGTAAGATCAGATACATAATGTTAATGGCAATGATCAAATAAGCATATGCTTTTTATATATTTTAATAAAATATATATATTTACACACACACATGATTAGAGGAGGGAGAGAACCGACCTTGGATTGGCTAGATGAGAAGAATGTGGGGGAGGGTTTATTGGATGGAGGGAATGATACGCTGCCATTCTAGGTTTACAAAAAAAAATTTAAAAAAATTGAAGACATAGAAATCCGATTAGCTCAGACCGTTTTCAGTGTCAGAAAAATGATAAAAATCGGTCTGATGAAATACATTTTGCAGAACTTGTAGGATCTAAGTAAATATTTTGTAAGTTGTAGCATTTGGGTAATTTTTGTTTTCCTTTATACTATATAGCTCAAAAAGCCGTTTTGTTTAAGCTTCTTTATCTAAGGAGTTCTTTTTCTTGGTGGTAAAAAGGGATCCTTGTCCATTCAAAGAGTTGAATAATAAACAAATAAATTTAATATTAAATCAAGTTTAATAAATTTCCATGAAATTAATTGTAGTAAAATAACAAGTAGTTGAATGATAATTTAAAGAGAGCAATATTAATGTGTCTAGAGATTCTCGACAAAGTGAAATCCGAATCCACTTCGTCATCAAGAGATCCCTGTGGTATCGTGATATGTTGGTTACAAAAGATTGAATTACAGTTTGGTCGATATATATTATGTTGATTTTTTAACCAAATGAAGAACTGACAATCAAACAAAATTGATCAAAATTTCTTTTTGGCAGAAACTGCGAATGAACTCATATGGTTAGATATACACTAATATTATATATGGTTAGATACATATACACACACCATGCATTAAGTATATATTCAACTCTTGAGAATTGAAGAAAACATTTCAAATCCATTAATGGTTGAGAGTTGACTCCAAGTTAATCAATATTGAGAATAACTATCATATTTCACATTAAACACAAAAAACACAATTGTAATAATAAAAGGAATTGAATTTGGAAGCAAAAGCATTCAATTCTTTATTCAATATATATATGATAAGTAACAGTTGAAAAAAAAAGATTAAAATACTCTTTCTTTTTAAAAAAAGTAAAATAAAAATTACAATCAAGTAATAAAACTGATTTTCTTTAGAGTTACAGTTTTCTAACATATATGTCATCAGCTTTTATTTTAATATTATGTTTTTATATCGACTTAAAAATTTTATCTATTATAAAATTACATTGCATTGATGATTAATTGTACCAATTTTAAGTAAAAATATTCTTTTTGACTTTGGTTATAAAAAATAAATAATTACTTTACATAAATAATAAAAAATAAAAAATGATTAGGATTATTAAATTCGTCATGAGCAAAATTTTTTTTAAAAACACCTTAATTTAATACCTAAAATTTATATCTATAGAGTAAAATAATATTTCTCATTTGTAAAATTTACATTTTACTCAATAGGAAATTTTTTGAAAAAAACTTAAATATATAAAAAATTTTTTATTTATTTCTTACATTAAGAAACAAAATAGTCTCTATATTTAACGGACATATCGATGACATAATTTGCAGAGAAAGCCAAGTCAAAGGGGAAGAATAAACGCTGGAAAGATAAAGTAATGGCTTCCCCATTTATTTAAAATTGGCTTTGAAGAATTTTCTGAGAAAAGACATGGTAGTTTCGAAATCAGCTACGATGCACTAATTCAAATTCAAGACCCTCCTGACCCACACCTACAATTCTCTGAATCATCGCTGTCATGTCGATCTCATCACGTGATTGATGAAAGCAAAGTCCCCCCACCACAAACTGAAATGGCCCCACATGTACAACTCTGGTAGTGATCAATTATTAAAATGTGTAGGAAGGGACCCTTAAAATTTGAGTCCTGTGTGAATTACAAAATTTTTTTCTTATTTGAGATATATATATATATATATATCACACGGGATTCTTCGTGGAGAGTATAGTTTAGAGTGGAATTAGAGTTAAAAATTAGTACAGTAGATTAATTATAAAAAATTTTAATTAATAAAAAATGCTAAAATTTAAAATATTAAATAGTAAAATCAAAAAATAAATAGTAATAAATTCTATTTTATAATAAATTTAATATTTTAATCTGTAATTATAATTCCCCAGGCTTTTTATAAATACTAATCCACGTTATTATTTTTGCCATGCTATTGCTATGAGCTTTACGACTAACGAGCTCTGAATGTTACGTAAAGAGATGGACAGAAAAGAAAATAAGGACATATTTGACTTTATTGTTTAGAGAATAGTTTTATAAAACTGTTTTTAAGAATATGGGCCTGTTTGATTCTGTTTCTGAAAATAATATAAAAAATATAGAAAATTTGTTTGGTAAACCTATTTTTTAGAAACTGTTCTGGAAAATAGAAAAATAAAAAAATAGAAAACTCAGAATACCTTTAAGGTATTTTATAGTTTTTATTCTGAAAAATACAAGAAAATGTGAGAAATATCTACCTCATTAATGGTAAAGTTATAAATTTTGAATAACTCATCTATCATTCACTAGTTATAATTTTGAGAATAATTACTCAATAATATTTTTTTATTTTCTTGTTTTCATAACTTATTCTCGAAAATAGTTTTACAAAACTGTTCTCTGAACAATAAAATAGAAAACGCTGTCAAACAGACCCTAAGTTTTTAAAATAAGAAAACAAAAAAATCTGTTTGAATGATTATTCTCAAAATCATAACTAGTGAATGATAGATGAGTTATTCAAAATTTATGATTTCACCATTAATGAGGTGAGTGTTTTTCACATTTTCTTTTGTTTTTCAAAATAAAAACTACAAAACAACTTAAAAATATTCTGAGTTTTTTGTTCTTTTATTTTTCTATTTCTTAAAATAATTTATAAAAAATAAATTTACCAAACAAGGTTTTTTAATTTTTCTCTTTTTAAAAACAAAAAACTATTTTTAAAAACTGCACCAAAGAGGCTCTAAATACTAAGAAGCTCTAAATAATTACTTTGTCTGCCACTGCCTTTCCCTCCTTTGGCTCCAACAAACGTACATACATATATACTGCCTCTCCCTCCTGTGTTTGTCATATATATATATATACACACACATAAAAGAAATAAATAACAAATTCATACAAATTAAGAAAAACATTTAACTCTCTTAGATGCATTCCAAATTAAAAATTCTTTCAAGAATATCCCAACTTAATACTGTCATAAATTTAATGGCAGACTTAAATTTACTATTAATAATAATGAATGAAGAGTAATTTGGAAAATGAATAATTAAAGTTCAAATTCCAATATTAGTTCCTTTGTATATGAAATTAGAGAGAGTGAGAGTGGGTGTGTGTGTGTATGTGTGTGTATATATCATCCTATAAAAGGAGTGAAATGAAGATCTCGAGTAGTGAAGGCCACATGTGGGAGATTTACTTGAAGGTAGGGAACGTGGGCTTGTGACGGTCAATTATATAATAATAATAATCCCAAATCTCAGTTTGAGTATTTAACACAAATATTTTCAATAAAACACAATGACACGTGTATATGATTAACAAGTTTCTATGTTGTTTTGACAAAATACAAGGGTCTTTGGTTCGCAGTTTTGTAAAATAAAGTTAAGATAAATGAAGTTTATAAAAATGAAGTTTTGATAAAAATAAGTTTATAAAAATGAAGTATATTTGGATATTCTTTTTGAAAAAGTATGTTTGGTAAATTGATTTATGTTTGGATGATAAAAATTAAAAGCATTTTTATATGTATAATTACCAAAAAGGACATAAGTTTTATAATACAATACTCCCTCTGATACTTAATATAAGACTCTTTTAACTGAATCACGCTGATTAATAATTAGAATTAAAACTAATTAACTACCTTAATTTCTCCAAAAATTTTAATATTTTTTCAAAACTACCCTTATTTAATATCTCTCTCTTTCTCTTTGGATATATTAAATAGAGGCATTTTTTTAAAAATGTATAATAAAAATTACCTCTTACATTATAAAGGGTCTTATATTTAGGATCAGGACAAAATGTCCTATATATAGGACCAAAGGGAGTATTATATAACTAATTAAATTATGTATGGTTTATAATAATAATAATAATAATAATATAGTTAATTTCAATTACCAGAAATAAATATAAGTGACAAAATCTAATTTCCCAAATAACTAAAGGTTGTAATATAATAAATATACTACCTTAATTATAAATTATTAACACTAATATTCATAATTTAGTCAAACATATTTTAACAGTTGGCATGACTAGTTTTTTTGTAAGTACTATACTATTTGACTTCTGAGTGAATCACGAATGTTATCCATCGTTGTTGAAGAGGCTATGGCTGAAAGTGTGCTTGGACCCTCACCATCATGATTGTGATCATCATTGTCAACACTTATGTTGCAATCTTCATAAAGCAAGAAATCAGAATCAGTAATAGATTTCTTTCTAATGAAGTTATGTATAGCCATTGTTGCACAGACAATTTGGACTTATGTATCAAAATGGTAGTCTGGCATTTTACCTAAATCCACGAATCGATTCTTCCAAACCCCGAAGGTCCTTTCTATTGTGCACCTTAAACTTGAATGATGATAATTGAAGACTTCATTAGGGTTTATAAAACGAGATAAACGTCGAAAATCTAGAAGGTGATAATATTCACGTCTATATGGACCAAGATATCCAGTTGGCGTTAGATAGTCAGAATCTACCAAATAATATTTACCTAATGAACAATAAAAACATTGTCATATATTTGTGATGTTAATGAAGAAGAAGAAATAAGACTAAAATATACAGGGGTACAAAAAACCAACCTGGAGGTGGATGTGTGAAATTTAGGCTGGGAGTTGTTAGAGCATGAGTGAATATACAGGCATCATGTGCAGTACCCTCCCATTCGGCCAAGACAAAAATAAAACACATGTCTCAATCACATACTGCCATCACATTTTGTGTTGTAATTCATTTTCTTCCAATAAATTTGATTTGGTCACGGGAAGGCACCACACACAGAATATGAGTACCATCAATAGCTCCTATAGTATCAATGAAAAATGGGTAATGATTTTGAATTTTTCTATGCACCTCACAAAACCTGGGATCTTGTGGCTTTATGTATTCTAGTGACAAGCGAATGCACGCTTTCAACACTTTATGAAAATTCCTACTCACTGTTTACCCCTAATGTTGAAACCTTTCTTGAATAACCCTATTTCCTACTCCATGTCCAACAGTATATAAGAACATGACAACCATTTCTTTAATGCTCATACATGTGGTCTCTCTCAACCCATAATTTCCCAATTCAAAGCAAAATTGATGAAATACTTGATTTTCCATTCTAAACATCTCATAACATCGACCTGGATGACCATGCAAAACGTTTTGGACCCACGAATGCCCTGTTTGTTCATTAGTTCTACACGGCTCTTTACACAAATACATTACTGTATCCTAGCCAGTTAATGCAGCGACTTGTTCATCCTCCGTTAAATCATCATGTAAAATAGCTCGTTGGCATGCATCGTCCATGCTACAAACCTAGAAGTTTAAATATAATCATCATATTACTGATATCCTTCCATAGAAAAGAGTCATATGTAATTATAATAGTTAGTAAATAGCAGTCATAACACAAAGTTCATTATATAAACTTTATGGTAGCTACAAAACTACAACAAGCAGTACATGATAGTATAATACAATAGTCCCAACACAAAAGTTATCCATAGAAACCTCGAAGCTACATAACTACAACAACCAGTACATGAATCATCTACAACAGTCACAACACAAAAGCAACCATACAAACATCCAAGCTACATAACTACAACAAGCACTATATGATAGTCATCCACTACAGTGACTACATAATAGCCTATGTCTCATAAACTTTATATCTTAGCCAACAAAGCAATGCTTCCTCATCATCTTTCATTGCAACATAGGTTTCTCTGGCTCTATCAGATGATGACATCAGCTCAACACATCAAGGAAGCCAATTTTTATCATTTCTAATAGCTGGGATTCTTTTAATTTTAGCAACTACTTCTGCAATTGATGTGCCGGGAGGTGCAAGAATATTTGTACACTTCTCAAAGGCACTTGCAATCCTACTAACTACAGAAGCTATCTCCTGTGTGGGTGCACCTTTCTTCTTCTGTTGACCACGATAACATCCATCCCTCTTTCTCTTGCCTATGCTTTGATCAGTGTTGTGAGAACTAGTTAAATTGATGTTTTGCATGTCTGAACTAAGTCCCCTACTTTCTCCGGTGCCCCCTCCACCAAGGATTTTATCACTATCACCTGATCCTTCCTCAAGATCAATACCATCCACGGTTGGACGGTAGACATCATCCTCTTCTTCCATGGCAGTTGGTAAAATACCTAAATTAGGTGACCATACATGTATGCCAGATGCCGCAGAATCCTTGAACAATACTGTCAACTCCTTGGAAAAAGGAAGCCCACTATACCTGTATCTCTTATATAGTGAATTTTCCTGTATGTATGTAAACAATGAAGTTAAATTAATATCCATCAGAAATATATATAAATATAGAAAATGTCATTACACTATTATTTCATACCATTTCTTTCTTCACCCACCAATCATCTGGAGCAGTAAAAGTATTATACTTTGGACTCCATCTTAAACCTGTTTCATTAGCAGATAACTTGTACCATGCAGATCATTCTTTTTAAGGTTATCCCATTTGTTTCTAAATTGCATCTTGATCAAATTTCTTCCTATTTTTTCATTGAAAGCGGCCATAACTGCTTTCCAGCCATTCTTTGATAGGTTACCTCCAATGCGTTCATTCTTACCAAATTGTTCTAAGCATAATTTGATGAATAGCTCAGTTGAATTGTGATCCCATGTAATCTTTTTCTTTTTTTTGTTGCTCATCATTATAAATATCACCTTATCATCAAAATAATGCATGCACTAAGTCCACATGTGGGGTTATTCTCTCTAACAATAACCAGAATTTTTTTCTGGACCTATAAAATCCCATTGCATAACTTACTTCAATATAAACAAATTCAAAGGCCTATAGGGAAGTTGAAGCATATAATAAGATTGGTAATCAATATATTGGAAAACTAAAATGAATAGAGAAAAAAACAGAAGATATGCCAACCTTTCTTGATTATAGTGGTTAGTTGATGCATTAAAAACTATAAACACAAAAAAACATATCTACCAGTGTGCAAAATGTCTTTCAGGACCTCTTCTAAACTAAAGTATAGCATGGGTAATAGCAATGAAGTATAAATATGATACAATACTTCAAACTACATTCAAACACTATATATCATGTCATACTTTGAAATTGACACTTCTTAGATCAGAATTAAAAAATGAAGATAACCAATTTGCATAGTTTCATTTAGGAGCAATGAACCAAGTCACAAAAAACAGAGAAAATAAATGATAAGAAGATCAGATTCATGTAAATGCAGTAGCACCATCTCCTGTGATGACCTCAATTTCAGAGTCTAACAAGGTCTCAATACATGCCTACTTACCTTCATCTTCATGATGTTTTTGAATTCTACACTAACACGGCAAAACAGAAAAACATGTAGAACATAAAAACAGAGAAAATGAAGAAACTACAAGAAAAATAAGGAAAAACTTTGAGAGCTTAGGGCTCTTCGCACACAAACCCAAACTCTTCCTTCACTCCTCTCACGCCCGCAACACCAGGAAAAAAACTCTCCAACCACAAGCTCTTCCTCTCTCTTCTCCAACCACAAAAAATGTAGCCTTCACTAGCCCCTGTGTGCCTTTGTATTTTGTCTCCATTGTCTGTCCAGCCCAAAAGGTATGGGTACATTACTCTTTAATAATCATTCATCTCTTCAAAAGGACCTAGTATTCAACCAACGAAAAATGGGGCCACCCAAAAATGATGGGTTGCATTATAATGTAGATTTCCATGAGAAAAAAATGAGCATTGATGAGTAACTTTGTATAAAATTATGGGTTCCAAAACACACGGTAGCTTCCACAACAAATTGATCGGTTTTGAAGCTTTGCAAGTGAAACATGCTAGCTGACCAGGGAAGGATTGTTATTGGGACTAGGCAAGAGAGACTTACAGTGGGTTCGCTGGCGGCACATAGTCTTCGTGGGTTTTAGCTTTCACACTGCGACGTTGGGAAATCCACGAGCACCGGTCAAGCAAAGTCCTTTAAGCTCAGATCTAAAAATACATAGATGCAGAACATCGATGACGCTGGCCTCACGGATCAAGCTACACAATGACAGATCTAAACACATCAGCCTCAAAAACTACAGTTCGAAACTATGGTTCAGTTAATTAAACAATGAACCAAACACGCACGTAATCAATCATCTTTCCCAGTTAAGGCCCTCCTTTTTCTTTTAAAGACAATTAATATATGAGGACCTTCATAAGCAGTATAAGCAAAATGAATATATATGCCTCATGACAGTATTACTTACGCTCCAATCCAATCAGGTCTGTATTTTATTTTAGGAAGTAACTATAGTTATGCATAGATGTAATTAGAAAGAAATTGTCGTTCTAATTGCTTTTTTCTTTTCAAAGTGCATGGAATTTTTTAGCGGAAAGAATTCTTTTTCTTTTTTCTTTTTGGCCGGAGTGGAAAGAATTGATTCTACTTATAGAAATTGTTGATGGCTTAAGATTACTATGATCTTGAATAAAAAATTTTTTAATTTAAATTTATTAAAGCTTTAGCTGAGAATATATAAATGAACATATTAATTATTGTCTCCTAACATTAAAAAGTGATTAATTTTTTTTAAATTTTAATAGCCAATCATACTATTTAAAAGGTAAAAATGATTTAAAACACAAAATAAATCGTGATTGAAATTCAAATAATTCTGTTAATGTAATAGAAAATAATTTAAAGAATAAAATAATTGTGCCTAAAAAAAGTTTCATTGGGCACTCGTTGTATAAAGAAAAAAAGCAAAAGAAAAAGAATTGAGTGGAAGAAAGTGAGGTCCCTGAAATCGTAGATATATAAAAAGGAAAATTACATTTTGAGATTATGATAATAAATTAATTATAAAATAAGACTTGTTACCATTTATTCTTTCAATTTTACTATTTAGTATTCTAGATTTTAACACTTTTATTTAGTTAAAATTATTTCTTATAATTAATTTATTCTACTGGTCCTCATACGTAATTCCCCCTATATAAAATAGAAGGTGGGTTAACAGATGCTCAAAATACAAAAGATAAAGTTGCAATATATATTAAGATAGTCAAAATGAATAATACAATACCATTGAGGTTAAAAATTAAATCGCTAAAGTAAACGTCCTAAAAGTTCTTGTCTTACAAGAAATATCAGATTTTATTTTGTTAGGTATTATTCAGCCTAAAATCATAGCATGCTTGGCCAATAATTATTAATTAAAGGCAACCTCATGATTGGACTTGAGTATGATAAGTTAAGCTAATTTATATTGGTTGGCTTTACATATGAGAAAATTGTGATAAAAAATCTAATAATCCAGACGGTGTCTATTAAGAAGACATTATTTATTTGCATTTATTATTATTGAGATACAATGTATCAGTTCAATTTTATAGGATATCCTAGAAGAGACTATTCTTATTGAGATACAATCTCCATGAAGCCCACAATTAATGTGATCAAGGCACATGAAAAAATATAGGCAAAAAAACATATAACTCTCCTTAACTTTGCATCATGTTTGAAGTAGTCCCCTCAACTTTAAAAAGTGATATTAAACTCCCTTAAATTATCAATTTTAAGTAGAAAACCTCCTTTAAGTAATTAACAGAAAATTACTTGTCATGCTATATTAAATGACATGCCATCTGACATGGATGTATAAAATCCATATCACTGTTGTCTAGATTACATTACACGGCACACACTTTTTTTTTTTATTAATAGGCATATATGCTATTCAAAATATCTTTTATTTTAATAAATACTAAATTCTTTCTATTTTTCATGTGAGTCACCTCTCTCGTTCTTATTTCCCAAATCTCGCATTCTGCATGTTCTTCTATAATGAAGATAGCTTCCCATGGAGTAATTGAAATAAGAAAATAATATGAAGAATAATTAAGTCCATCCATCCATACCTCTTGATTGAAGTTATTAATAATTCATTTTGGTTATTCTTATTTAATCTAAATTCTAAACGACATTTTAATATATTTCAAATTTCTTATTTTTTGTGTAAATTGAAGATTTTCAATAAACAATTACAATCTAATAGCTCTATATAATATTTATAGTTTAATTTTTTTTTTGTCCATTGAATTGAACCTCCTTCATTTAATCCTTTGTTTTTCCATAACATTTGTTCCATTTAATTTTGGACGAAAAGAAATTTGTTTTGATACTCACTCACACAAATTTCAAACATATTTTCCTTGTTACCTAAATTCTTTGTTATTGGATATAATTTAGCTGTCAAAATTTGCTTCTTTAAAATCCCCAGATTTTTGGCTAACAATAGAGATGATGCAAGAATTTCTCATTTCCGTTTCCTACTATTCTTCTCCCAAGTTTTTTTGACCAAAAACAGAGCATTGCAACATAGAACAAAAAAGGCTAACGTCCCTTTTATTTCAGAACCAGTGAGGTCGACTTGCATCGCTGTTTGGCTGCTGCAAATACCATCGTGAAAAGATAGGAAGAATTTAGATTTTATGGTTTATTCATATTAAAGAATATTTTAGTTGCCAAACAGATTGATCAATGATGATGTAGATTTCATTAATTCATGTCAGCTGCCATGCATGTGTGTTTAATAGAGCATGAGAAATCATATTTCTGTTAGTAAATTAACGGGATCACTAACAAAAGGGTTTCTTTGCTTAAAATTAAAAGCTAAAGGGGGTCTATAATAACTTCTTGAAATTCAGGGGAGTTCATTTTATGTAATGTAAAGGTCAAAGAAGTTATTTGTATTTTAGCCAAATGTAACACCTTAACTTACTAGGCTTTTAATCATATTTCATATATCTAGCAGAAATAATTAAAAACCTAGAACAATTAAACTTTTAAACTTTTCAAAATTTGGTTGCTCAAAAGACAATAACTTAACTAAAAGTTTACTTTAATTAATAAAAATTAAGCCAATTATACTGTAATTATCTGACTGTTGTTCCAGAACATATCAGCATAATTCAATACATTTATTCTAATATAAAATAATATCTTCCAGTCTGCTTCTTCTTACTTAATCACCTCCTTGCCTTTACCTTTGCTTGTGCTTGGCCCTAACATTGTTAGTCATTTGGTGTGAGATTTGGAGAAATCTCAGTAGTATATATATTCATTCATACAAATCATGCTCATAATCAGGTAGTTATGCAAACAACCAAATAACTCATACTTCATGCATATATAAAAATCTTCAATAGAGTTTCCTCTTAATACTAGACATCCATAGCATTTCAAAACATTTATATTGAAACAACTCATCCAATAATATCACATAACAACCAGAATTAATTCACAGAAAATGCATGAAGTAAATAATATACTACCTCTACCGAAAATTATTCTGACCTAAGCAGCTTGCCTTCCTTCTCGAATTTTTTTAAGTACCTTACTTGAAGCTAACCTTCCTTTCTTTTCCTTCTCTTTCACTCACACTCTCTTTCTTTTCCTCGGCTTTCTCTTTCTCTCACTTACTCCCAACTCTCACTCTCAACTAGTGATGTTTTGAAATGAAGAAATAGGAGGGGTATTTATAGTGTTGATGTCTTGACCAACAAGTAACATCAATTCATCATAATTCAATGTAACTCATTAAAACCACTATTCATTGTATATCTTCATTCAATGTATACTCATAAGAATTCAATGTAACTCATTGAAACCACTATTTATTGTATACATTCATTCAGTGTATACTCATAAGAATTCAATGTAACTCATTGAAACCACTATTTATTATATACATTCATTCAGTGTATACTCATTAGAATTCAATGTGACTCATTGAAACCACTATTTATTGTATACCTTCATTCAGTGTATACTCATCAAAATTCAATGTAACTCATTGAAACTACTATTTATTATATACCTCTATTCATTGTATGCTCATCAGAATTCAATGTAACTCATTGAAACCACTATTCATTATATATCTTCATTCAGCGTATACTCATTAGAATTCAATGTAATTTATTGAAATCATAATTCATTGTATATCTTTATTCAGTGTATATCTTTATTCCTCATATTCTAAACATAAACCGTATTAAAAATCATATATGGAAATTTATGGATGTTACATTTCTATCCCCCTTAAACAAAATTTCGTCCTCGAAATTTAAAACATACCTTAGTACCTCTTGTGTTCCAAATTTTCCATACCATTTTTTTTTACCAGAGAAATACTTTTAGTTCTTACTTGTTTGACTTATTAGTCAATATTTTACTCTGGTATCTTACTTATTTATGGCATTTGAAAGGTCTGGTTCATACTTTTTGAACTGGAAATTATGAAGACATCATATAAACTATCTTTACTTTAGGGGTATAGGAAATTTCTATTCATAGCATCCTCATTCTTACTTCCATAACTTTATCTTATCTTGTTTATACTATACTCTCTTCATTGGCACCAGACATCATTCATTTCTCTTCTTTCATAACTTTAGGCTATCTACATGAATAATCTTTCTACTAAGGTATAAGCTCATCTCATCAGCTTTGTCTAGATGACACTTGCATCTTTCTTTTTATTCTACTTTCTGTACCTCAAGTTTAACTTTTCTTTTATCTCATAATTACTTGAGGATATTGTGATCTCAAACACTTCTATGGTAATACCATAGATAACTTATGCTAGCTATGACAACTTTTAGTCACTCTACTTCTTGAAAGCATTACTTACCGCTGCTATAAGTGGAAACAGGCTTTTCATAAAAATTATCATATAAAACTTTGGCTATTACCTACCACTCAACCCTGTTGCATTACTCGTACCATGATCCAACACTTACTTTCATCATATAGACCCTTAGGGTCATTATTGAATCATGATTAATTATCTCAGGGAAGGAGGTTTAACTTCTTTAGCTCATAAAAACTCATTTCATAATCCATTTCCCACAAAAGCTTTCTCTTCTAACTAAGCGGCAAGACAATTTGAGAGAAATTTTTTTTTTCAGAACTTCTTGCTAAACTCAGAGACCTTTCGTCTCTATTAGTGTTCGGTCTCTCCCATTTTATAACTTTACTTGCTTTACTAGGATCTATTGCGATTCATATGGGAGATTCTGTAACCTACTAACCTTACTTCTTGGAGCCCAGCTCCCATCTATTAAGTTTAGCAAGTTTTTTCTTTAATTATATTTCAAAAATTCTCAGTTGTCTTTCATGCTCCTCTAAATATTTAGAGTACTTTTAACACATCATCTCAGAGAATCACAATAAATTGCTCATACTTTTATCCATGTAGCCTAACAGGTACCTTAGTATGACTAATTGGTATTATCCTGATTCATAGTGACCAATTTTTAACTATCAGCACATCTTTCTTACTTTTTAATACTTTCCAATAGGTTACTCATCATACAATTTCCCTCACTACGCTTAACTGTAAAGTGTTGAGGGGTACTGCTGCACTCTTGCCATTCTTGGACTTAGAGAATGCGGCATTAGACTTCCTTTTAAGCCATAACTCATCTGTGTGACATCTAGGTAATTTACTGCTTTTAACTCTAGGACATTCAATCCCAATACTCATACTACTTCTTTTTACTTTAGTCTGTGCTAGCTTGGAGATTCATCTTACCACTATGCCTTTACATATAAACATACCCCTGAACCTTGTACTCTACTCCTCCTATCATAGATTTTAAAATCGTTTGGTTCTTTGTGAGTCGAGGTCTAAATAATATTAAGGCAATAGTTATTCACTCTTTGCTCTTCAACATTACTACTCTGTCTGTTCTCATACATAACTTTTCTTAGCTATTCAGCCAAGGTCAATCAGTAGTTTAGCAGGTTAAGGAAAACTTTTCTACCTTTCGAAAGTCTCTTACTAGCCTAGTTAGGATCTAGTCTCGACCTCTCACCATTACTCATTCTTACTCAATTGGGCATCACCCCAAGAGCCACTTTCCATTACTTTGCCTTAGTAACTCATCTGATGGAGGATTTCATCTCTTTATTCAATTGGGCTTCTCCCCAAGAGCTACCTCTCATTTGCCTTGCCTCGGCTGCTTTTATCATATGGAGGATTTCATCTCTTTGCTCAATTAGGCTTCTTCCCAAGAGCTACCTCCCTTTTTCATCTCCTTGGCAACTAATAGAAGATTTCATTCATTGTGAGATCTTTTGGCCAAGAACTTTCTTTTTGCTAGATTTCAAACTAAGCTCAGCAATCCACTATCTCAAGGTTTCATAGTTCTCTAAGTGCTTGCTACTATTTTCACCTTAGGCTAATACTTTATACCTTAGATTTATACCTCATGTCTTAAACATCACAAATCCATTACTAACTTTTGGTTATAGAGGCATTGAATCCTTATCAAACTTTCATGTCTGTTCTTTACATCCTCTTTCAAGCATTTCTCAGCTTGAGCTGTCCAAAATAACATTTAACTTAATCTCAACACATGAAACATTTTCAAGGGGTAGGCAACATCATCATCTTATTCTTACAATCTGGAAGGAGATTATCTATAAAAGCTAATTCATGATAATGCTCACATTACTACTAGAAAAAAAAACATACAATTTTTTTTTATTGCTACGGTACTTATTTAGACAGATAATGGAGATTATAGCCTTATTTCTCATCAAGACATGCCCATATAACTTATATAACAGTAGCTTCCAGACCTAACTTCTTAGCATAGCTACAGGATTTGGCTTGCACCTAAATCATACCTTTACTAAGATCAAGTGACTTATAGGCCTTATACTGAGATTAGCACAAAGACTTTATCCTGTATGTATGGTCTGGAGTTGGCCACCTCCATAGTACTGTCACAGGTATAATATCCTAACTCTTTACACTTGAAGCACACATTTTTCATTGCTAAGCATAGCCTTTTGCAATGAGCCTTTCCGCATTCTTAAAAACAAGAGCTGGCTTACTCAATTGTCTCCTCTATGCTTATTGCCTTACTTCTTGAATCCCATGCTATTCCATGGCTTCTTATCATATTGATCGGATGTGTTGGAGTACATACTTGTGACTCAGACTATTTTTTAGTAATTCGATTCACTTCAATTACTGAACTAAAAGTCTGAAGCTGCATTAAGATAACTCTTCTTTTATGGCTAGCTTTAAGCCCCTTTCCAGCTTCTCTATCCTCCGTCACTTATCAACATATTGTTGAAGGAAGATTGGGTATCAAGCCAATTGATTGTACCTTGCTATATATTTAATGACTAACTCATTCACATCTTAGATCCTTATAATTCCGCTTTCTCTTACAGACTAGGGAAAATACTTTTTGTAAAACTATTCTTATAATACTTCCCAAGTCAATAAAGTTCCCTTTACCTGATTAGCTTATTTCATATTTTGTCACCATTGGTCAGCCTCCTTTACCATTAAGCTTCCATTTTCGATGTGCAGTCCATTATTTTGAAAATCTTTTTTAGGGCTCACAATCTATTTTTTGGCAACTTGCACATCAAATTTACTATCAAAGGATGAAAGCTAACACTTGCACAATAGCATATTGGTGGCTGGTACTCTCAACCAATTACCTTACAACTTGTCCTGAAGGAACTTACTGACTTGATTAAAGCTGTCGCGGTATAGCGGAACCTGAAGGGCTCTAACTTTCTCCCAGTTGTCTCTGAGCATTAACTACCTGTTATAGCTACTCAATGGTTTACTACTACGGATCCCTGACAATTAAGAATCACTTGTAAGGGATCTAGACCGGGAGTACATTCATTTACTGCTACTATAGTCATTTGAGAGGTTTATACTTGTACCTTCAACCTTTGTTGAACACCTCTTCATATCTTAATAACTCTTACCTTGCAATTAATAATTGCAATTGATAACAACTTGAACTTCACAATTACATTTACTACTACTTTCATTATATCCTTACTGGTCATGATACATCATCATGCCTCAACCCATAGTCTCTTTCCTTTACTATTCTTCAGTCAGCATCTTACTATATGCTAATTGTCATGACACTGGCTTATAGGGATCAAGTACTATTGTCAGATCTAGCATTGCCATTTGTTATCTCTATTAGATCTTCCTCTAGATCCTTATCAGAGACTTCTACTATCTAGATGCTCATCAGAGACTTCTACTACCTCAACCTTTTTTTTTCATGATAGCATTCTACTTGGAGTGTTTAGGCAATGACACAATCTTTCAGAGTGTGAAACACTCAACCTTGAGGGAAACTTCTTGATACGGTTCTAGAACTCTTGACCCGATATGGCATCAAGTACTAGCTCAACCCATTCACTTGCAGGGAGCTTATAATCCTAATGGCCTTCTAAGAATCTCTTTGACTTCTAGTACCATACCAAGGAAATCTAGAATTGAACATATCTTCCCAAATCCATCATGATATTTATTGTGCATAGCTTTAATAATCTTTTGGATTTGGAGTCCTTGGTTTAGTTGGAAAAAGCTACCTGTTTAATCCAAATAATACAGTTAGCCCAAACTTGCTTATTATAACTCATGAGCTAACCCACCTCTTCCCTAGAGGTGTGCTTTCTTACTTTTAGTAGGACTATACATGAAGGGACCAGTACTATGGGTCGCTTCCTGGATTCAGGCAATACTTTCATTTAGTGACTATTATATGGTTGCAATTACTAAAAATCTTGTTGGATCCTATGTCTTCCCTTATAGGATCTTGATTAGGCTTAGGTCAAATTCTTGCACTTGGGTAATACTCATCTTTTTTTTTTTCTAACTTTCTTTTATACATTAGTTGCCTCCATTGATTCTTTTCATAACTATCATTTATTCCTTATTGGCCTTTTACATTCATTACTAAAAATATCTTGCCACTGATCTCATTTTCTAGGTAGGATACTTGCTTTTATACTCATTAGCAACCTACCATCACGTCTTTGAGCTATATTCTAGCCAGTGGCTTGGCATTAGAGAAAAGCCTTAGGTAAACATTCATACTAGCTGCGGATTAATGAGGTTTTATATGTTTCTAAAATTATCCTAGGCCATCCTTTTTCAGAGAACTATTAGAACTGTAGGGCTTATCAATCTTTCTCATCATCTCATATTCTTTAGAGGTCTATTATAACCTCACAATTGGTCTACTGCGACCATGAAATCTGCTGTAATCTCTGAGCCCTACTAGGATCCTCTGTGATCCTACATCATCTCTTTACTAATAGGATCTAATTATAATCAAACTCTGAAAAGATTCAAAACATAAGGATAATGCACTTTGTAAAATATCCTCAACTAATCCAGCAACTATCATAAGCTATCCTTAAGACTAATCTCATATGCCACTGAAACAATCTTAGGCCAAATTTCTTAAAGGAAATATATCTTATATTCAAGGAAAAACTCTAACTAAGAGGATTATTATCCTCTCTCATTGCAAAGATTTGCCCAGATCTTTGCTCTGATACCAAAAATGTAACACCTTAACTTACTAGGCTTTTAATCATATTTCATATATCTAGCAGAAATAATTAAAAACCTAGAACAATTAAACTTTTAAACTTTTCAAAATTTGGTTGCTCAAAAGACAATAACTTAACTAAAAGTTTACTTTAATTAATAAAAATTAAGCCAATTATACTGTAATTATCTGACTGTTGTTCCAGAACATATCAGCATAATTCAATACATTTATTCTAATATAAAATAATATCTTCCAGTCTGCTTCTTCTTACTTAATCACCTCCTTGCCTTTACCTTTGCTTGTGCTTGGCCCTAACATTGTTAGTCATTTGGTGTGAGATTTGGAGAAATCTCAGTAGTATATATATTCATTCATACAAATCATGCTCATAATCAGGTAGTTATGCAAACAACCAAATAACTCATACTTCATGCATATATAAAAATCTTCAATAGAGTTTCCTCTTAATACTAGACATCCATAGCATTTCAAAACATTTATATTGAAACAACTCATCCAATAATATCACATAACAACCAGAATTAATTCACAGAAAATGCATGAAGTAAATAATATACTACCTCTACCGAAAATTATTCTGACCTAAGCAGCTTGCCTTCCTTCTCGAATTTTTTTAAGTACCTTACTTGAAGCTAACCTTCCTTTCTTTTCCTTCTCTTTCACTCACACTCTCTTTCTTTTCCTCGGCTTTCTCTTTCTCTCACTTACTCCCAACTCTCACTCTCAACTAGTGATGTTTTGAAATGAAGAAATAGGAGGGGTATTTATAGTGTTGATGTCTTGACCAACAAGTGACATCAATTCATCATAATTCAATGTAACTCATTAAAACCACTATTCATTGTATATCTTCATTCAATGTATACTCATAAGAATTCAATGTAACTCATTGAAACCACTATTTATTGTATACATTCATTCAGTGTATACTCATAAGAATTCAATGTAACTCATTGAAACCACTATTTATTATATACATTCATTCAGTGTATACTCATTAGAATTCAATGTGACTCATTGAAACCACTATTTATTGTATACCTTCATTCAGTGTATACTCATCAAAATTCAATGTAACTCATTGAAACTACTATTTATTATATACCTCTATTCATTGTATGCTCATCAGAATTCAATGTAACTCATTAAAACCACTATTCATTATATATCTTCATTCAGCGTATACTCATTAGAATTCAATGTAATTTATTGAAATCATAATTCATTGTATATCTTTATTCAGTGTATATCTTTATTCCTCATATTCTAAACATAAACCGTATTAAAAATCATATATGGAAATTTATGGATGTTACACCAAATATGTATGTCATGGTGAATTCTCTGGGAAATCATTTGGTTTTAAATTGTAAAATCATCATATATAGCAGCAACAGATCCTACAATAGTGCCATGTGTAACATCCAAATTTCTATAATATTGTTTGAATTCTGATTTAGAGAATTACTGCATAATTAAAATTAAATATCTTATGTAGATCAAACTAGGGACTAAATTGTAAAGGATAATTAGGGACCAAATTGCAAATAAAGTTAGATGTCATAATTGAAAATATTAATTATTAGCAAAAAGACAAAAATTGGGACATAAATGTCATTTCCTCAAACAAATTATCTGTCCAGTATTTGCTAAGACTGATTATAGGAGATGATTCAGGAAAATTATCGTAAGAAATTATACTCTAATATGCAAAACCAGAAAATAGATATATTGGGCAGAAAGTTGATCCGAAGTTTCATTATCGGTAAATTAATAAGAATTAGAAAATAAGTCTGGATCAGGAAACTCAGATATGTTAGGGCAAAAAAAGAGATACTGAATTTTTCTATAAGGTTTAAATAATCATAGAATCGGGCTAATGGATATTGGGCCAAAATTAGAGTACGGGCCCAGTAAGGCTGCACTGGTTTTTTAATGGGCTAAGAGTACTATTCCTGGAGGTCCAATAAAGGTGTAGAAAATCCTAATAGGCCAAGGATGATTTTTGGGAAGCTCAGAAGTATTATTGACAGGAATAGTTTAAACTAGGTCAAGAAAAGATAAAGGGTCCAATAAACCCAATTTACATGATTTTCAGACTAATTAAATTATAGATGACCTAGTAGACTATAAAATAATCAAGAATAAGTCCCAAATAATATTAGAAGGTTTATAATAATCCTCTATGCAAAGAGGCTACAGGAAACACTAACCAGGACTAATTTTATCGGTATTTTCGGTTGGAGCCCAATAAAGTAAAGTATCTTCTAAAATAAATTATATGGGCATAGAAATGATTAATTAAGGTCATAATGAGTTTGAAATTTATAATTTAAATATATTTATGCATGAAAAATTTTACCAGACAAAATTTACATAATCAGAGCCCTAAAACCCGATATATGTTGAAATTGGGCCTAGAATTAAATGGTTTAAGCCCAAATAATTAAAGGCATCATATTGGGCTAAATATGGACTCAAAATTTCATGCAAATAAGAAGAAAAATGGGTGGAGAAGAGTTAACCACCATGTATGATACTATTTCAAAGATTAGGTGTCAAAATTGAAAGTTTGGATGAAGTAAGCTTATGTAAGCATAATGATGCAATATTTACCTTATTTGGAGATAAAAGTGGCTTCCAAATTAATGACAAGAGAGGAAAAATTAATTAGATAATAATTATGTGAAGATATTAGGTGTATGGTGGAGAAAAGAGATGATGTAGTGCAATTTTGGCCCTTGGATCAAAAGTTAATCCAATGGATGGAATTGCTTCTTGTTGTCTATAAATAGGCTCTTCCTCCCCTCCATTATTCACAAAAAAAAAAAAAAATACATCATATATTAGTGAGAGAGTGAGTTATAGAGAGAAGGAGGAGAAGAGGAAAGGAAAATTTGCAAGTTTAAAGTAACATCTTTTCCCTTTCTTACATTTTATTTCTAAATGGTTGTTTAGATCTTGTATTTCTATGATTGGTAGGTAGAAAACATGTTTATGTTATGAATATGATGATGATGTTGGATTAAAATGGTGAAAGAATGATGAATATGCTATGAATTTTGCATGAACAAGCATGAACATATGAAGAACATGATGAACATGCTAAAAGATGCCTTTTGATCCTAAATGTTACCATGCCAAAATGAAATCATGTTTATTGCAATTATTTTTAAATATTATGATAAGAATGGGATTATGATGTTATTGGGATTTTCTTAAATCTCACCCCACCAAATATCTAACTATGATTAGGTTCAAATCATGTGAAAGGCAAGGAGATAAAGGAGGATCCATGAAGAAATGTTTAGAAATAGGAAGGATATTTTGGATGCTTATGTAATATAAAGTATAATGACATTTTATGTAACAATTGTGTAAATTACGTGTGACTCCTAGATGATGCATAAAAGTATGTTTTGGATCAATTTTATATGTGTTATGTGACTACCATTGAAAGTATGGTATTATGGAATTTTAGGGAATGAAATTTGGAAAAAAATAGGGTAAAATTGCAAGTAAATTCATGAAATTTACTGTAGTAATCTGCCCAATAAAAAGTCCAAATTAATATTTTCCCTTATAGAGTATTTTAAGAGATGAATTTAGCAATTTGAACAACCTTTAAACGATTTTTCTAGAATTAGTTATGATTTTTCAAAGTTCAGCTAAATTTTTATATTTACCAAATAAATAGTGACTTTTGGTAAATTTTTGAAATTTTCGAATTTGGCACACATTTGCTTCCAAATGCATCTAATTGGAACCTAAACTACTAATAATGAATAGTAAATGGTTCCTAAGGTTAAGGTGTGACACCATGAACACTTGGTTAATTGTAATATTTTTTCCTCTATATAATTCTCCATAAAACCACCAAACTAATCCCACCTTGATCTGATTTAAGGCTAAAAAAAATCGTATTATAATATTCACTTTCTAACAAGACATTAAAGAGATGGCCAAAGGAAAAATCTTATAAGCCCATAAAATTTCAAGCTCTGTTATAGAGACGGCTGAACAATAACACTGCTATTCATTTACTTAAATTTACTTTCATTCATATGACTAAAAGAAGACATGAGAAGATATTAATTACATCAGTACACCAAAAAGATATGACAAATACTTTTCCAAAACATCGATGGACTATGTTCACTTTTCTTTTTCCTTTTCTATTTAGCCTGAAATGTGTGCAAGTACTTCAACTTTCAATTTAATTCACTATCGGAAGGTCTTACAGTCTCCTGAATCGATCAGGCCATGTTACCTCCGGACCCACACGTACAGTTACTTTTGCCATGCCATGAACTTTCCGAGAAACGAGCGCTGTGAAAGTTACATAAAGAAATGGGGAGCAAAAACAATGAACACTTTGTTTGCCACTGCCTTTCCGTCCTTACCTCCAACTCGTCTCATTTCTGTGTCTGTCTATATATATATATATATATATACAAAGAAGACACAAATAACTAATTCATGCAAACTAAAAAATAATTAATTCTTTTAAATGTATCCTAAATAGAAATTTTTTTTCTAAAATACCCTCAACTTAATACTCTCATGAGATTAATGACACATAATTAAATTTACTATTAATTATATGCAATTCAAAGCTTGAGGGGTTACTAGCGTGAAAAAGGCAGGGGGGGGGGTTTGTTTTAAGGGAGTATTTGGTATTATATTAATGTCTTATTTCAAAGGAAGACACGTATGCGCAGAGGTAAAGGGGAACTTGGAAAGCAAATGCCAATGGGTTCACTCAAGAGGAATGAAGAATTGCAAAGGAAAGGGTAGCCGTCTCTCAGTCGATAATGGCCATAGTAAAACTTGCCCTTCCATACGTACAATGTGATCTAATTGTGTGGAGAAGCCCCCGACTACTAATAGATGAACAATCTACAGCGGAGAAAATGCATCTCGAAAGTGGGATATTCCGTGTGTACGTAGTATCAGATCCACCACTTTCCAAATAGAATGTGAGGAATCCCGCTGCCAAGGCCAGAGAAGTTGTATACTTTCATCATGCACAAACTTAAAAATTTCTGGAATTTTTTCTTATAAGCTTTAAAAATTAGGGAGTTTATTGACACAAGTTGAGCAGAGATTTGAATAATTTAATTTTTATGTAAGTTCCAGAAAAAATATGTTCATTTTTTTAAATACAAATTGGATATAAAGTTGACTTATGAGCCCCACTGAATAACTATATAAATTTACATATAAACTTAATGGTTATGTATATTTAAAATCAACAATGTTAATTGAAAAATAAGTAATATTTATTTCTATATGAATGTGAATATTTTCTAGTTAGTATAATATTGATACGTATACGTAATGTAATAAAAGAAAGATATAGAAATTGAGAGATACTCAGCCAGTCATGCACCCCTTGAAAGAAAATTGCACTAATATTTTTAATTTTTATGTGTAGTGTATTCAATTGGCGACAAGATAGACTAGTATTAGGATCAAATTAATCAGGGGAGATGTAATTAATTAGGTCAAAGGTTAAAATGACGAAGATAGTACAACTAGGTGAATTATAGGAAGATTAAAGAGTAGCAACAGGGATGGATTATTAGAGAGAGAGAGAGAGAGAGAGAGAGAGAGAGAGAGAGGGAGGGAGGAAAGAAGGGGGCAATCGTGGTGCGACTGCGTCGTTAGCGGACATCATTATTTGGAATCACGTGTCTTGTTGCCTTTACATTTAATTCTCCCAAACAAACAGAGAAATATTGTGTTTGTGTGTGTGTGTGTATATATATATATAAAACAACTTTCGGAAGATCTTGCAGTCTCCTGAATCGATCAGGCCATGTTACCTCCTGACCTACACGTACAATGGCTTTTGCCATGCCATGAACTTTTCGAGAAACGAGCTGAGAAAGTTACATAAAGACATAGGCAGCAAAGAAAATGAACATTTGCTTTGTCTGCCACTGCCTTTACAACCTTGCCTCCAACTCGTCTCATTTGTGTGTGTATATATATAAATAAATAAATAAAATATAAATAACTAATTTATATAAATTAAAAAATAATTAATTTTTTAAATGTATCCTAAATAGAATTTTTTTTTAAGAATACCCTCAACCTAATACTATCACAAAATTAATGACACATAATTGAATTTACTATTAATAATGATGGATGAAGGATAATTTAGAAAATGAATAATTAATGCTCTAAGTTTCAATATTAGCTCCCTATATAATATATTTGAGATCAAGATTACTTTAAAAGAATTTCCTTATATACAAATATATATGAGGGATATATATATATGTATGTATATACATATGTTGTCATATAAAAGCAGTGAAATGAAGATGTCTTTAGTAGTGAGGGCCACATGTGGTAGATTTACTTGAAGGGTGAGGAGCATGGGTTGGTGACAATTAATTACTCCCTCCATTTTTTTTTAATAAGTCATTTAAGATTTTAGTTTATGAAATTACTCTTTCTTTTTAAAGGAAAAAACTACTCTTTCTTTCGTAAAATTCAAATAAAATGTTACAATCAAGTAATGAAATTATTTTTTTCTTCAAAATTACACTTTTCTAATTCATAATTTTAAGTTAATTTTTCAAATAAGGTATTGTGTGTATCTATATATATAATATGTTAATTATATAAGTTTTTTGAATTTAATTTTTAATAATTCTATTTTCAGATAAACCATTAAGTATATATTCGGCTCTTGAATTGAAGGAAGCATCTCAAATCCATTGATGTTTGAGAGTGGACTCCAAGTTAATCAATATTGAGAATAACTATCATATTTCACATTTAAAAAAAAAACACAATTGTAAGAATAAAAAGAATTGAATTTGGAAGCAAGTGCATTCAATTCATTATTCAATATGATAAATAACAGTTGAAAAAAAAAAAGAGTAAAATACTCTTACTTTTTTTTAAAAAGTAAAATAAAAATTACAGTCAAGTAATAAAATTGATTTTGTTCTGAATTATTGTTTTCTAAAATATATGTCATCAACTTTTATTTTAATATTATGTTTTTATATTGACAGAAAAAAATAATCTATTCTAAAATTATGTTACACTGATAATTGTTCCTATGTTAAGTAAAAATATATTTAAAGAAGTTCTCAATGGTTTTTGCTTTGTGTATCCCATGCTTTTGCCCCGAGAACAATCCCTTGCGTGTCATATGCTTTTGACATAGTAACATACTAATATACTACTCTTGTTCTGCAAAAAAACAAAAAAAAAAATTCTCAAAGACTTATAATTTGCAGAGAATGCCAAGTCAATGGGAAAACATAAATGCGGGAAAAATGAAGTAGTGATTTCACTCATTCACTTGAAATTAGCTTTCAAGAAATTTTCGAGAAAAGACAAGGTAGTTTTGAAATCAGTTGCCAAGTTCAAGAATCAAGACCCTCCTAGCCCATACGTAATCAATTATTAATATGAAAATATGTGTAAGTGGACCTCTTAAAATTCGACTCCTATAAGAAATACCGAACTTTTACCTTATTTGACAGATATATATATATATATCATGCAGGATTCTTCGTGGAAGGTGTGGTTCTAAAACCTTTTATATGTAATGGTAATCCACACTGCTACTTTATTTGCTCTACTGTTGAGAGATTGAGTACTGTCTCTTGTCTTTGTTTTGCTTTCATTTTCAATTACTTGCAAAAGATTTGTAAACATTTGAAGATGATTAGTGAATCGGTCGACGAAACACAACGTTACATCACTCAACCATCAAATAAATCCAAAAATATATGAGCTTAATTGCTTGCAGAAGATCGCCATATAACTCCTTTTTACTCCTAATGAGGGGTTCTTCTTTTTCAGCTTATGTGGAAAAAACAGAATTAATGTCTAACAATCATAATGGTTACTTTAAAAAATCTGTAAGTGGTACAATTTTTCTTTTAAACAATAATTGGAAGATCATGGGAGATATATAAAATTAAAATATTTGAAGACAAAACATAAATTTCATCCAAGAGCGTTTTCCAAAGCCGCTTATTGTCTTCACTGTTATTGAGTCTTCGTAGTAAAATTGATTTCACTTCAGTGGCGGACGGATGTTACTGTTAAGGGGGCCTAGCCCCTCTCAGTTTTTTTTTTCCTAGTTATGAATGAAAAACCAAAACATAAACATATTTTAGTAATAACTTGGCCCCTTCCAAGAATCAAACTCAGAACCAAGGAAACAATTTAAGAGTGTTGAGATGACTCATATTAAACTTTCAACTTACTTTATTATTGCATATATATATATATATATATTATATAAAATTTATTAATCCCATTTAAAATGGGGCCACAATAATACTTTGAAAATTATATGAAGTATATATGGATTAATTATATGATACATTATAAGTATTGGTTATATCCATACAAGTATCACATAAAGTTTTTGTACTAATATTTATTATTGATATGAATAATTTTTTAGTACATAAAAAGTTATAATTATTAATGAAATTTTAAAAATAAAAATAATATATAAAATAATAAAAATATATTAATTTTTTTAAATTGGCCCACCCACCCCTGTTTCGCTCATAAAGGCCATGAGGCTCAGAGAGCCATTACATTCAATATATAGCGATCTGGATACAAAAGATATCCATCCTAACAGAGGATAATTGTAGAAGCTCGATCACGTGAGTGGCAAATGCGGCAGTCTCTAACAAACTGAACACACATACACAATACTAATAGTGCTGAGTTGTAACCAAGGCTGACGTGTACATCTGACTAGGCTGTAACAGTCCCCTGTGAGTCAACAAGTGTGGAACGACAGAAAGACTCGAACAAAGCTGAGCAAAATGAGGACCAGAGATAAACGTTTGGTAAGAATGGCAAAATGTGAAGTCTTAGCTGCAACACAATCAAGTACAAAATGATAATCCAAGGCAACACGTTTTTTTGCGAGAATGCAACAATGGGTTGGCTGCAAGGTATGTAGCATCCTGATAATTTCAGAGCTAGCTATGGCAAGTGATTTATACCCAGCCTCATATAAGAGCGAGCAGCAATAGCTTGCTTCTTCTCCATGAAATAAGACTAGGCTCCTATAGAAGTTGAAGGTTGAATCAACAGTCCAAAATTAATAGCATGTTTAAGATATTGAACTAATTAATTTATTAAACAAATGAATATATAATTGAGTGATTAAATAATTATGCAATTCAATAAATCAAGAAATAATCAAACAAATCAATAATTAAATAAATAAAGTACATAATATATTTAGATAATTCTACAATTTGAATGAAAATAAAATTAAATGGTTCATATGTCTTACCGCTGTCTTCACATTGCATGAACGATATCAATACCATCTCCACACTTCATAAAACACAATTGAAAGTTTTGGAAGTCAAGGATTTGCTTCTCCAAGAACACAGAATGTATAATTTTTTTTTTAAAAAAATAGTTTGCCACCCAACACAATTATGGAATGAAAAAGAAAATTGCCATTGATCTGTTACTTATACATTTACTAGTAGGAATCAATCATAGAGGTCCCCTTTTGTTATCGCTGCTTAGGATTTATTCCATTACAGATATTTCATCCTTTGAAGCTTGTCGACATAAAAGGTTTGTGTACGCACAACACAAACCTTTCACACACCACCTCTGACCCATCGCACACAGTAGCACTACCCCAGTCCTCTTTGTCCGTCGCACAATGCAGTAGCACTTGACTCTTCTTTGACCGTTGCAAACAATTGCAACAATGTCGTACTCTAAATTTTGGGAATGTCAACCTAGTCAGCCTCCAAATCACGTCCAGCTAAGCATAGTAATCCTGGGGATCATGCCACATAATTAGATGTCGTTTCACAAGCATTTCAGATTTAACAATGTTTAGGGACTTAGTCTCCTTTTTCAAAAATGCAGGGAGTAACAACTCTAACTAGAACAAGCATAGGGAGTGATTTTTCAAAAATTGAACTTTTGGGAACTATTTCAAAATGAGGTGAAAGTGTAAGTACCAAACACTTAATTTTCCTTAATTAATTTAGTAAAAATGAATAATAAATAGTTATTACCTGAATATCGATTGGTTAGATAAATGAATAATTCAATAAATCAATATATAATAAAAAATCAATAAATAAATATATTACATCATATATTTTGATAATTCTACAATTCAAATGAAAATCAAATTAAATATGCCTTATCAGTGCAATAATCAAGGATTTGCTTCCCCTAAATTGCAAAATGTATAACTTTTTTAAAACCAGAGTGGGGCATATGGAATGAAAAGAATATTGCTACTTTGTTATTTATACATTCACTAGTTGGCATCACCAGTAGAGATCTGTTTTTGTAATTACGGCTTAGGATTGATTCACTAATCAGAGTCTCATCAATATCACTGTATGAGGTATGTTAAGAACACTAAGTGAGTCAATTTCATATCACAATATATCTAAATCCAAAACAAAGATTGAAGATGAAAAATTTTAGAAAACTATGGTAAAAGAAAAAAGAAGAATGAAGTTATTTATTGAAAGAGAGATGGCAATATACAAATTTGAAGCATAATAATACATGCACGAAAAGTTAATAGTAATACTGCTCGACGCCCAGCTAGAGAGAGAAGGGTGGGACCAATGAGGAGCAAAGGGTTTGATGTATTTGTTATGATATAAATTTTTGGTTAAAAACACTAATCTAAACCTAGCTAAAATTGTATATTAAATAAACTCCTCAAGTATACTATATATACAAGATAAGGTAATTAAAATTAATTGATGCTAGTTTGACAAGGGAGGAAACGAAGAACTAAACATTCCCCTTTTTTTTTTCAAAGAATTCCAGTCTATCAAAGCTAATAATTAATGGGTTGGCAATGTACCTTCTGTACCAATCATTTCACTAGCATCGGCAGATTAAATTTCAGTTGTCCTTGCATCTTTTTCATCCTGATTTATTGAGCAATTATTTCTTCCCTTTTTTGTGCATCTAAAGGCATTGGAACTCTGAAAGTAAAATGTCAAAAATTGAAGCGTGGTTAACAAGAAAGGACAATTCTATATGAAGTGACCAACAAATCCAAAAATAAATGGGCTTACTGATGCAAAATTGACACCCTCATCCACCAGTGTTCTTTTCCTATGAAGCATACGTTCTTTCTCCTGCAAACTTGTTCCAAATTGTGTTGTTCCTTCCTCTTCTGTGGAAGGACCCAAGGGACGTGACAAATATTAGCATATGACACTCGATCATCAGGTAATGATAAGTTCAGTTTGAGAAATTAAAATTTAGTTCTTTAATATGAAATATGCTCTTTTCTATAATTTATAGTTATACATACTTCTATTTCAATGACTTTACAGCGAATACAATTGAAACGAAATATACAAAAAGACTGCAACATGAATAAAAGGAAAACGTTTTTCTTTTCTGAAGCTTTTGCTCAAACACAGAAAAAAAAGAGGTAAGAAAGATAATCAATTGCCATAGCACAGCCAATGTATAACATTTAACTTCAGAAATTGTAAAGATCTAAATTTCATTGAAGAAGACGGAAAAGAGCATTACCTTGGTTACCACTCATGGAATATAACCTTGGATAATAAGAAGGGTTGAAACGGATACCTTCCATGTCACAAATTTGTTTGATTATATAGATTCCACTCTCTTTTGTAACGAGGGCATTAGAAAATGTAATCTTCACGTGATTCCACTTCCTTGCATGAAATAGTCGTGTCATTGTCATACCATACACAACTATATGATCAACATTTTGTTTGCCCATATTCCAAAAGTTACGCTTACACACTTCTCCATCATTGATGGACACCTGAATATTTATATCATCAGAGAGATACTGTGACTCAAGAACACGGCTCCTTGGTTTAAATAGAGCAAAAAGATAAAGAGTTGGGAAGTGGTCACGAAACCAAAACGAAATAGATGCTCCTTTGCCATAGTGGTCCACCCATTCTGGGATGCTTCCTCCCGGCACACAAAAATATGTTTCTATATTGGAAAGTTTTTTATTGATCACTACAGCCTCAAGTACTTCCTGCAAATATAAAAAAAAAATGTTGAGAAACATGCATATCAGTAGAGCCACGTACATATTCAATGGTTGTGAATATGATAAAAAACTAAAGTAAGGCAGAAATTGACCTCACTCAATAACAAGTTTCTCGACGCTGAATTTAGTGATACGCAATTTGTTGCATCCAAATATTTTACTTTTGGAGGAATGTCTTCCACTTTTCTCAGATGCTTGCACTCCTTCAACACAAGTTTCAACAAAAAGCGACATTCTCTTATGCATGCGGGTAATGTTATGAAATTATTACCTGACAAGTCCAAATATTTCACATACTTAAGCCAAGGAAGATAATTTCGAAGGACCACATCTGAAATATTACAATTTTTTAGGTGAACGTCAAGGCCTTTTTCGGGGACAAGATACTTGAGTTTCTCCTGGTGGTCAAGTGCTTCCTTCATTTTATCCGATACCAACTTTCCACAGCCTTCAGCAAGAATTACTTCTAGATCTGGCAGCAGAAAAATGCTCCGTGGGAGCTCAATTACCCCTCCATGTTGTGGAATGGTTAACTCGTATAGCTGCATAAGGTTGCAAATTGACCAGGGCAATTTTTCTATACCAGTTCCAAGCAAACTCAGACTTCTTATGTTATTTTTACACTGTATTTCTGGAAAGTACTTCAAACTTGAGCACTTGTAAAGAACAAGTGTTTCAAGAGAAGGTGAATTGATGCAACGTGGAAAAGTCCTAAGCTGCGTACAGTATCCAGCATTCAACACTTCAAGTTTTGCCAAATGTCCAACAGAATCATCAACATCAATCAAATTGTTGCAATAATTAAAGCGTAATTCCTTTAAATTTGGGACACCAGATAGATCAGGTATCTTTGTAATATATTGACAGCTCCTAACACTCAAAACACTCAAATTCTTCAAATTCTGCAGTAATGAAAACCAAATAAAAAGTCTAAGAAAAGAAATTATCAAATGCAAGCTAGCTAACCGAACAAAATACACATACGAAGGGTACTTGCCTTAATTGTTTCGAGTGAAGTTAAGCAACTATAAGCCAAATTGAATGCAACAAGATTCTTTGGGCAAAAATGGAGTGGCAACCATGAAGAAGGATATCCCGGCCATTGCAGCACTTTTAAACTATTATGAAGATATTTGGGACCTTCAGAAAACCTTGTCCAGTTAAACATAAGAATTTTGAGATTTTTCATATTCTTGAAGGCTTCTCCATCCCAATTTACCTCTATGTATTCTGATTGATTGTCCTGAATTATGATGTTAACTTCTTTCGTGCCCTTAAGCCAAAAATAAAAACAATACACAAAATTTAATTAGGAGTATGATAATAAATGGAAAATTATATGGCACGTACTCAAAGTCAATAAGAGTTAATTAAATACATAGTTTTGCATATCTTTAAGCAAAGGGTAAAAAAATGTGGTCCTAATTGGATGAAATTGACACGATGCGACAGAAGAGCTACAAGAATTCTTTCAATCTACAGTCCTGCATTATAATCTGTATATCATTTCAGTTTTTTTTTTCCTTGATCTGTTTTTTGGCAAGACCATTTCGTTGTATTACAACAACATATATTTTAGGAAGCCTTCTTGAATTATAATTTCAATTTAACGTATTTATTTTTAAGCCAACAAAACTCATATTGTACAATATATAATAACAATTCTATATATCATTTGACTAATAAGGGAAAAAATTTTTCCTAATAAAAATCAAAACCACATTATCACAAGTCACAACAGAGCAAACATACTTCCATTAATCGATCAGGTCCCCCATTTGTTTAAAAAAAATTTTTGTCAACATCAATCACACATTATTAACTCAATTTTTTTTATTAATCTTCTTGTGAAAAATTCCATCCGGCTCAGTAATTGATTTGAATTCTAAGCATTCACTCTTTAAGCCAAAAGCATAAGTTGACAATTTTACATAACATAACCTCATCAATAATGATGCCACTATTAAATCGTGAAAGAACAATAAAATCATAAGGCAAAAAAGAAAATTGAATCATTCAAATTAGTGTTACTTACTGTGTTTTCCTCCAAAACATGAACGATATCTTCATTGAACCATAATCTGCTGCGTTTTCCTGGCTCATTTGGTGATTCTTGGCGAACAATTTCCCTCCCCATGTTTTGTATCAAATTGTGCATGATAATGTGATTACCCCAAATCTCTATGAGGCATTTGTCTATCAATACTCTGATGCCATAACATGGATCAAAATTATGAACATTTTCTACCATATCTTTGACGTGTTTCAATTCACATCCCTGGAAGAAACAAGCAACATCAAGAAAAATTTCCTTTTCAACTTCTTTTAAGCCATCATAGCTTACTTTCAGTATTTGTTGAATATCTTCATTAGGAATTCTTTTATATACATTTAACGCAGATTCCCACTCATTTATATTCATACCAAATAAGTGAGAGCCTATGACTTCCAGAGCAAGCGGAAGGCCTTGGACATAACGGAGTACGCAATTCAAAACATTTTCATAGCATGGATCAACTTTCTTGCTTCTGAAGGCATTCCAAGTTAACAGTTCAAGAGAGTCTTCATCATTGAATTTGTCCATTTCATATATTTCTTCAACCCCATGTCTTAAAAGCAACTTTCTATCCCTTGTAGTTATAATAATTCTACTCCCATAACCAAACCAGTCACACTCATTAGCTAGTTTTTCTAATTGCTCTTGCTTGACAACATCATCAAGAATCAATAAAACTTTCTTTTGTCCAAGTCTCCTCTTTATTATTGGAACACCTTCATTAACATCATATATCTTGATGTTCACTCCAACACTTGAAAGTATTCTCTCTTGCACATGTTCTAGGCCAAATTTCCTTGAGTTTCCTTCAATATCATGGAGAAAGCACAACCCTTCAAAATTATCAGCTATTGAATTATATATAGCACGTGCTAGTGTTGTTTTACCTATTCCCCCAAGTCCACAAATTCCTACCATTTTGACCTCTTCATTTGATCCACATTGCAATAGAGAGATTATATCTTCCACACGAGAGTCCAATCCAACTGGATATTTAGCAACATGTAAAGGAATCCTTTCAATTTTGCAAGAGATCTCTTCAACAATCCTTTCAATGAACTTATATTCATATTGATAATGCCTGACCAATTACAAAAAGTTATGAAATGTCAAACTCAGTTCATCTCATTCTAATTTCATATGGAAGACAATTCTATTAATATTCTTATAATCTAATGAAAAGCAAAATGTTGGAAAAAATAGATAAAAACAGAGGTAAAAGTTATGAATTACCTAGGGCTGAGATGTGAACCGGATAAATTAGCTGCTTCATGTAGTGCAAACTTCCAACTTTGAATCATTTCCTCACCGGCCTTGAAGTTATTTTTATGCATAGCCAATGCTTCTTCATATTTTCCTTTTTGATGTCGAACATCCGAAGGTTCTACATTATAAAAAATTGGCCAAACTAGCTGACCCTTTCCCCTAATACATTGAAGGATCTTGACAAGTTCATGGAGGCAAAATGTTGAGGATGCATAATTCTCAGAGAACACAATAATGGCCATCCTAGATTCTTTGATTGCTTTGAGAAGTGTTGGCGTAATTTCATCTCCTTTACTTAGTTCCTCATCATCCATGAAAGTGCGAATACTCTTTTGAGTCAGAGCATTATAAAGGTGTCCTGTGAAACAGTGGCGAGTATCTTCACCTCTAAAATTGATAAAGACATCATAAGTCCACTGATTATTGAAGGAAGAATAGGTTGATGCTCGCCGCGTCATGATGGCTAATAGCGGAAGAAAGAAAGGAAGATGCCAAAGTTAATTTATAATGAAAAATGATGATGATTGATTTTGCCTTCTAGAAGAGGGGAATGATAAAATCTGAATGATTCTACTTACCCAGTAAACCGATGAAGCTGATAAATTAGGTACACCAAGTGTATGGAGCTGTGAAGCACACTAAAGCCATGGGATCTAACAAGAAGAAAGATGAAGGCTGCAATTGCTATTCTCCAACTCCCGTCAACGTGAAAAGATAACACGGAGAACAAATTAAGCAGTTCAATTCTAAAGTTTGTTTTTTTTAGTTTGTCCACATATTCATTTGAAATCGTAAATAGTGCAAGTTTTATTTTATTTTTTTTTAATGGTGCAAGTTGTATTTAAAATAAAAAATTAGTCTCTGTCCAACAAAAGAAAGTTAGTCGATCGGTTCGTCGCTTTTTATTCTGTTTAAAATATAAAAAATAAAATCAAAATAAAAAAAAGGTATTCACCTTTGTTCACATTTTGTTTGGGCCAAGCAAACTTTGTCTGATTCTTCTCATATTAATGATCGACAAATGTTATTTTTTTTAAATTCTCAAATTATGATAAGAAGGAAGTAATAAATGACAAATTAGCAGCAAACGATATGAAAGTACAACTAAAAGCACGAAAAAAAGAATAAATAAATAAACGATTCCAAAAAAAAAAAACTGAGATAATTTGAAAATTTTTGGGTTAAATCTAACTTACTCCCAAGATCTTTAATTTTCTTTCAGCCCTTTCTTTGAATCCCTAACAAATTGCATTGGTAGGTTTAATAATTAATAATAAACTTTTGCAAAAATAAGATTTAATAAGTTCCTGAATATGTTTGATGTATGGTATATAAACTAAAATGCATATTCATCTTGAGATGAGGGTGCACATGGGGGCTGGGGCACATGCACGAGATGCAATTTCTCATCACTTCTCAGACAAAACCATAGAACCTCACCATTTCTTAGTCCTTTCTATCCTTTAATCTAATTGTTGCAATTAATATATTCTAAAAAATTAAATTTTTTAACTACTTTATTTATTATTATTTTATTATTTATTATTTCAGTGTTCACATGCTTTCCTTTAATTGTTTTTATTCTTTACATACTACTTTCAGATGCAGAAGGGGTCAAACAAGGACAGACAGCCAACTTCAGTTACAATTTATTTTAATAAACTCCTATTCTGCATATTCACTCCCGTTTGTTGAATACTGTGATGGCCTTAACTTGGAATTTTGGAATTATTGTGAAATGTTTTGTGAGCGAAAAAGATTGAGATCCGTGTTTATTGGTTCATTCAGTAAAAGAAAGGATTAATACATCTTTTTATGCTCAATAAATGAATAGCTTGATGCGTCCCTCAATCTCAATAAACAATAGGGGGCATAAAGAAACTCTCTCATTAAGTATTCATTGGTTTATACATTTTATAATTTTTTACATTAATCAAGAAAGTTATTAAATAATCTAAAATATTATAAAATTTAGTAATATTTTATCAAAATATCCTTGATTTAAATGTTTAAATTAATGATCCATTTAATATTAATTAAAGAAAAATAATAAAATAAATAATTAATACTTTATTAAAATTTTATGATGACAAATGTTGTAAAAATCTCAAAAACCCTGAAGTGATAAGTTTTAGAAGCGAAGGGAGTATAAATAGATCATAATGTGTTTTTATGAAGTAATGCTAAAATACATCGCAGACATCAGAAAGTTTTTTCATATTACTTATTAGTAATAATTTTAAAAAGAAGTTATAAAGATTTTATTATATTTTAAAAGGATATCATCCCCATAAATCATTTAATAATTATGTAAATAATACTCCCTCCATTTCAAAATAAAAAGCAGATTTAGTAAGAAATAAGATTTTAAAATATAAGTTATTTTGTGAATGTCAGTGATCATTTAATACTTTCTTTTCAATTTTACCCCTATTTATATTATTTCTCCCGATCCATATTATAAGGGTTCTTTTAAAAAACTTATTTAGTCTAAAATATAAAAGGTTATATAATTTTTAGTAGGAATTTATTTTTTTTACTATTATTGATTTTTATCTCGTAAGTTGAAAAAAAAAAGAGATGATGAATTTTCAAAATAATTAACTTTTATTAGTAATTAATAAGAGTAAAATTGGAATGTTGATCTTTTTTAGAATTTTAAGATGCACAACCAACTTTTTTTAATAAACGTAAAATAGTTGAAAACCCCATATAATATGGACTAAGGAGAGTAGTATTCAATTATGAGATAGAAAAATAAAAAAAGTCATGGGAGAGGGAAAATAATTTATTTTTACCCTTATTTAATGAGAGCAATTTTAGAAAGTTATAAAATAAAAATTTAAAAGAATTAATATTACCTAGGTGGGTGTGAAATAGATAGAGATGATTCATATTTTGATACGGAGGAAATATCCTTTTAAAACAATATAATCGAGTTTTATAATACTTTTTTCAATCTACATTATAAGGTATTTTATATTAATTACAAACATAGTAAGAAAATTATTTTTTTACATGAAATGAATGTAAAAAGTTTTAATAGTTTCTATTTTATCCTTATTAAATATCTTATTTTATTATTATTGTAAGATTATAAATAAAAAATAGTGAAAATAATTAAAAGTAAAAATAAAATGTAAAATAAAATATTTAATATTTTATATTTTAAATAAAAAATTTATTATATAAAATATCTTATTATAATATGAATTGGTGAATATACTAGTCACGTGTTGGATCACTTGCTCGAATTTTTTCAGACAAGAAATAACAAAGCAGCACTAATGAAACCAGCTGTAAAGTACTGCGAAGGTTAGGTGAAAAGTTTGGTATTGACTCGGATCCGAAAAACAAAGGCAGTAATTCGAAATCAGCTATGATGCACTAATTCAAGATCAAGACCGTCTTGACCCACACGTACAATTCTGCCATCGATATCAGTTATTAAAATATGTGTAAGAAGTGGACCTCTTAAAGTTCGAATCCTCTGAGAAATTTCAAACTCTTACCTTATGACAGATATATATATATATATATATATATATCATGCGGGATTCTTCGTGGAGGGTGTGGTTCAAATAGCTTTTATAATGGTAATCCACATTACTATTTTTACCATGCTATTCCCATAAACCTTCCGAGAAACGAGCTGTGAATGTTACATAAAGAAATGGGCAGAAAAGAAAATGAATATTGCTTTGTCTGCCATTGCCTTCCTGTCCTTGCCTCCAACATACACACACATATTGCATATAACTCTATTTTTATATATATAAATATATATTTATTTTTATATATTTTTTAATTAAGGGAATTAAATTTTTAATAAATTTATATATTTAGAAAAACAAGTGTTTATATGAAATTAATATCAATAATAATATATGTCATATGATAAATGAATTATTTAAAATTAGAGTAAAATATTATAATTCACTACATTTTGCCCAAAGTACAAAGAACTCTTCTTTATTATGAAGACCTATACAAACTGCTCATTTATTTCTGAAAGAATTAAAATTCACACGGCAGTTATTCCAATGGAAACATGTTAAAGTCCAATAAAAGTAAACATATTGCACACAAATGGATAGATGACTACGGACTTTTTTGTTAATGAAAAAAACAAGTATTATTAGACAAAGGGCGAGCTACGTGCCTGCTGTTTCCAAAATTCAAGTTAACCAAACTCCCTCATACTAATCTTGAAGATGACTTAAGATAGATCCCTCCGAAACTTGGGTGGGTGAAAATCAACACAGATGGCTCAGTTTGCAAAACAACAAGGCGAGGCAGTCTGTTCTAGGGTGGTAGGGGACCATTGTGGTAAATGGATAGGTGGGTTTGCTGAGCTTCTGGGTATATATATGCTCTGTTGTGGAAGTTGAGATAGGGGACTTTTAGAGGGTCTTAATCTGTGATGGATGATGGGCTTTAAACAGACTGAGGTGGGGGCGGATGTGCTCAACTTGATACACACAATTAACTCTGGTTCTGGTCCAGCCTTGGAGAGCTCAATTTCGACAACTTTGCTGGAAATTCTGAGCTGGAAAATGAAAAAATGGACTATCTGTTGTTCCATGCATCTGTGTGGTCTTTTGAAGCTCTCTTCCATCCAAGTTGGAGGCTGTCATCATCCTCAGTTATGTAATCCTTCCATTAGGAGGTTGCTCTGCTGATTGTCGGCTAGCATCTCTGAGACCTCTGATCATGTGGTTCTATGTAATCGTTCTCACTCACTGCTGGCTAACCCTTCGTTGGCTTCTCTGCATCAGGATGAATGCATTTAACTTCATAATGCTCATACAATGACTAAGGGCCTGATCAGTTTTCAGTTAGATAAAAATAAGTTTTGGTAGAATTGGTTTTGTAATGTAGTGTTAATAAAAATTAGTTTTGGACTAACATGTTTATGTTTAGATAATTTATTTAAAAATTGATTTTGACAAAACTCATAATTTTCCTCTAAATTGAGCTTAAACTCTATCCCATGATTAATTTAATTTATTTGGACTAAAATTTAATCTGTATTTATTTAATTGAGAACATAATATATTTAATATAATATTTTCTTACGGATCATGATCTATAAAAATTAAAATTTTGAAGGGATATTTTGGTTAATAGATAGGAGAAATTTTAGGAAAATTTTATTTTTTTAATTTTTTTATTTTTTCTAATTTATATTGGTTTATTTTTATTTGACTTTAAAATAAATACAAACAAAAATGAAGAAGCAGAATGGAAAAGCATCAATCTAACTGCTTTTCCCTCAACTCTGTTTTGAGCAAAAATCATGGTGGCAACGTGTACCCATTTTGAAACCCAATCATCAATAAAAAATGGAAACTTGCTTTTGAGCTGGAAGGGGTTTTTGAAAGTAGAAATAAAGAGACTCTAATTAGTAAGAATCTAATTTGTTACATTCTCTTTTTCTGAAATTCTTCAATCACCAAGCTATTAATATGTGGCCCTTTTGAATTGTTTTGAATAATATCAAGAAATTGCATTTACGTCCCGTACCTTGGTGACCGGTTGGCCTAGCATCCATGGGTGTTTCCCAACAGGGAAGTAAGGACAGCCAATTATTATCTTCACCATTGCAACCTGTAAGTTATAACATTATTCTTGTTTAAGTTTAGAAAGAGATTCACATGCACTTGAAGGAAATTGGTTCATTAATACTGCATTATATATATATATATATATATCTGTGTGTGTGTGCACTAACCTTGGTTACTGAAGATGTCATCACCAGCATGCTCTGTCCATGGTAACATTGGTAATAAAGCCTTATTCACATCATTATTATCATCCACGGTTGCCTCCCAAAGAGGACGCAATGAGAGCCACTGGTTACAATTATCAATAGTGTTTCCTGTTACGCATCAATTTCATTTTGCTTAGTGTTTAGGCAGAGCTTTGAAGCTTCTTTGGATTATTAATTAGGTTGATTATGATTAATGGTGTCATCATTAAACCCTCCAAGTGAAGTGAAACGGAACAATAATGACGCCCGTAACTTAATGGTCGTAACTCCTTTTTCCATTTCTCTGAAACCCTTGTAACTCCCTCTTCAATTCTCTGTAACCCCTACCCCTCCATAACTCCTTTCATAAACACCATTAAAATTATGTCCGTTAAATGCCTCTGAAAAGTAGTATAAAAAGGGGCTCTCTGCTTTGTCCAAGGACATTCAGAAATAAACGAAGTTTTATATCATTTGAGTTTATTTAAGTTTCTGTGCCATTTTTGGTATTAGAGCAGGTTAGAGAGAGTCCAGAAGCCGAGAAGAGTGAGAGAGCCGTCGGAAAGCAACATGAAAGTGAGCAGCCGCCACTGCCAGAATCTATTTCCAGTCATTTTTCAGGCAAATGGACATCACCATCAAGCTCGAAAGGCCAGAAAATCTCGAATTGGAGAGTTTTGTCGCCTTTGGACTTTCCATGCGCCACTGCCTCGAACCCACACGCCGTCGCTGTCGATACACACTCCGTAGGCGCCTGCTGGAGGTTGAAGATGATGACGTCATCTGCCACGTCATCCTGACCTGTCCAGTCAGTGACAGATTAGTCATCCAGTGCTTGCCACGTGTCGCATTTGCCACGTCACCCTGCCCAGTTAGCCAAACTTCTTATATTTACAATTTGACCCCTAAACTTTTACATATTTATATTTTTGGACCTATATTTTTCAAATTTACATTTTGGCCCCTAATCTTTCTGAAATTACATTTTGACCCATTTACTTCCTAAAATTGCAATTATATCCCTAAACTTTTTGAAATTACAATTTGCCTCCATATTTTTCCAGAATCCCAATTCTGCCTCAAATTTTCTTAAAATGCCTTTTTCACCCCTACACCCCATGAAATTACCTTTTCATCCCTATACTTTTAATTATTTTTGCCTAAGTCCTAACCTTCCAAAAAGGTGGGAAAAAAAAATGCCTCCAAGACGCAGGAACGTACAGGACGTTGCGATGGACAAGATGAGACTTCGAATACAAGAATTGGAAGCTACCGTACAATTGCAGAGAGCTTTGCTAGAAACTCGTAGAGAAAACCCAGAAGGCGATTTGGGTAGCAGTAGTTCATCATCCACTGACAACCACCGCCAACCTCAACAACAACCATTCCGTTCCAGTGACATCAAAGTAGACATTCCTGAATTTGAGGGGAGACTCCAGCCAGACGAGTTTGTAGATTGGCTTCAAACAGTTGAGTGAGTATTTGAATACAAGGAAATTCCAGACAGACAGAAAGTCAAGATAGTCGCTCTTAAACTCAAGAAGCATGCTTTCATATGGTGGGAGAATATCAAATGGAAGCGAGTACAAGAAGGAAAGCTCAAGATTGAGACTTGGGAGAAAATGAGACGACAGCTCACCAGGAAGTTCCTACCGGAGCATTACCACCAGGATAATTTTATCCAATTGCAGAATCTTCGACAGAGGTCCTTATCTGTAGAAGAATACACCAGAGAGTTTGAAAAACTTATGATGAAGTGTGACATACAGGAGAAGGAGAAGCAAACGATACCTCATTATCTTGCAGGGTTAAACGCTAACATCAGTCGTCCAGTCCAGCTTCAGCAGTATTGGACTTTGGATGATGTGATTCGCCTAGCCATCCGTATTGAGAAACAAACGCCCAAGAGGTCTTCTTATCAACCTTCTTCCTCTAGGGGTTATTTTGATGGTCATAAGGTAGAATTTCAGCAGCCCACTTCATCAGGCAAACCGCAGCCTAGCACTATGCGCAAGTCTCCAACAAGTACTGTTAAGGAATCTGGTTCTAAAGCACCCCGATGCTTTAAATGCCAAGAATTTGGTCATATCGCCTCAGACTGCCCTACTCGAAGGGTTATCACCATTAGGAAAGGGCAAGTTTATGAAGCACCTGAGGAAGATGAAGAGGAGACTACATTTTATGAAGCCGAACCAGTATATGACGAGGAGATTACGCCTACAGATCAGGGAGAGGCTTTGGTTATCAGACGAAGTCTGCATATAGCTGTAGTTAAAGAAGAACCCTGGCTACGATGCAACATTTTTCACACCCGTTGCATTGCCTAGGGCAAAGTTTGTAATGTCATTATTGATAGTGGGAGCTGTGAAAATGTAGTGTCTGACTACATGGTGCAGAAATTGAAGCTTCCAATGCACGACCATCCGCATCATTACAAACTTCATTAGCTTAATACTGGAAGTGAGGTAAAAGTTTCTAAGCAATGCCTTGTTACTTTCTTTATTGGGAACAGATATTATGATGATGTTATGTGTGATGTTGTTCCCATGGATGCATGCCACCTTCTTTTGGGGAGACCATGGCAATATGATAGATATGCTTTGCATGATGGAAGTACAAACACCTACTCTTTCATTAAAGACAGAGTCAAGATCAAACTAGCGCCCTTACTACCTAGTGAGTTTAACAAAGCCTCGACAGAAGCTAAACCATTGGTAACTTTGATGACCAAGAAAGAGTTCAAGGTGATGAAATCTGAAGTCCAAATGATGAGTTTCATACTGGTGCTCAAGGCAAACAGTGAGTCCACCATCTCGCCAGGAGTTATGCCCTTATTATCCGAGTTTCCAGATGTGATAGCTGATGAGATGCCACCTGGGTTGCCACCCATGCGAGACATACAGCACGCCATTGATTTTGTTTCAGGAGCAGTCATTCCTAACAAGCCTGCTTATAAAATGAGTCCTCAGGAACATACCGAAGTCCAGCGACAAGTTGAAGAGCTGCTGAAGAAAGGGCTGGTTCGGGAAAGTGTTAGCCCTTGTGCTATACCTGTTCTGCTAGTACCCAAGAAAGATGGGAGTTGGAGAATATGCATCGATTGCCGAGCTGTTAACAAAATTACTATCAAGTATCGATTTTCGATACCCCGGCTTGATGACATGTTAGACCAGCTGCATGGTGCCACTATTTTTTCATAGATTGACCTTCGTAGTGGGTATCACCAAATTCGGATTCATCCAGCAGATGAATGGAAGACCGCTTTCAAGACAAGATATGGCTTGTATGAGTGGAATATAATGCCTTTTGGACTAACCAATGCCCCTAGCACATTCATGCGCCTGATGAATCAGGTATTGAGACCCTTCACTAGCAAATTTATTGTTGTTTACTTTGACGACATTCTTATTTACAGCAAGAGTCAGGAAGAACACTTCGGTCACTTACGTCAAGTCTTGCAAGCCCTGCGAGACCAAAAGCTTTTTGCCAATCTAAAGAAGTGCACCTTTATCGCCAATGAAGTTATTTTCTTAGGGTACATCATCACCGCAGAAGGTGTTCGAGTTGATCCGAGTAAAATTGAAGCCATTGATAGCTAGTCAGTTCCAAAATCTCTCCATTAAGTTCGAAGCTTCCATGGATTAGCTTCTTTTTACAGGAGGTTCATTCGCAATTTTAGCTCTATTGCTGCATCCCTCACAGATTGCACCAAGGGAGACAAATTTCAGTGGACGGAGCAAGCTCAGAGGAGTTTTGATGAGCTAAAGAAGCGGTTGATTGAAGCTCCAGTCCTAGCACTTTCGAATTTTGACCAGGTGTTCGAGGTTAGCTGTGATGCCTCCAATATTGGAATTAGTGCTTTCTTAAGCCAGGAAGGCCATCCCATTGCCTTTTTCAGTGAGAAACTCAATGATGCGAAGCTCAGGTATTCTACTTATGATAAAGAGTTCTATGCCATTGTCCGAGCTCTGCAACATTGGAGTCACTATCTCTTGAGCAAAGAGTTTATACTTTTTTCGGATCATGAAGCCCTAAAGTATTTGAACTCTCAACAAAAGATCAGCCGTAAACATGCCCGTTGGAGTGAAATATTGCAGTCTTATCCCTTCCTCATTAAGCATAAGGTTGGATTTTTAAACTCTGTAGCTGATGCTCTTAGCCGTCGACATGTTTTGCTAACAACAATGCAGGCCAAAGTTATTGGTTTTGATCTTGTCAAGGAGCTGTACCAGGATGACCCTGATTTCTGTGGAGTGTGGAAAGCTACTGCCGATCAATCGTTCCACCAGTATTACCAACATGATAGATTTCTATTTCGAGGAAAAACCCTATTCATTCCTCAGGGTTCTTTGAGGGAGGCAATAATTTGGGAAGCTCACGATGGAGGATTAGCTGGTCATTTTGGCAGAGACAAGACAGTTGATCTGGTCAAAGAAAATTTCTATTGGCCAAGACTTGAACGAGATGTCAACCGGCATATACAGTGATGCTGAATATGTCATTTGGCTAAGACAAAAGGGCAAATACAGGATTATACATGCTACTGCCGGTTCCAGAAGTACCATGGGAAGATGTGAGCATGGATTTTGTTCTTGGTTTACCCCGAACACAGAGGCAAAAAGATTCCATCATGGTTGTTGTGGATCAATTTTTGAAGATGGCCCATTTCATTCCATGCCAAAAGACCAATGATGCGGTGCAAGTTACAGATTTGTACGTTAAAGAGATTGTTCGTCTCCATGGAATTCCAAAAACTATTACCTCTGATTGTGATGTTAAGTTTCTTAGCCACTTTTGGAGGTCGCTATGGAAGAAGATGGGAACTAAGCTTCAATTTAGCAGTGCTAGCCATCCACAGACGGACGGTCAAAGTGAAGCTATTAACAGAGTTTTGGGAAATCTTCTTTGAAGTTTCGTGGGGAAGAATTTGAAGCAGTAGGACGTTGTTCTTGCTCAAGTTGAATTTGCCTACAACAATTCTGTTAATCAAGCAACTGGGAAGTGTCCGTTTGAAGTTGTTTACGGCACTCGACCCCTTAGTCCACTAGACTTGTCCCCATCACTTGATAAGCAACAGTATAGTTCTGATGCAGACCAAAGGGCTAAAGAAATCAAGAAGTTGCATGAACAAGTTCGTGAGAGAATTCAGAAGCAGAATTTCAAAATCAAGACACAACAAGACAAGCATCGAAAACAACAGATCTTTAACGTGGGAGACTTGGTTTGGATACATCTTAGAAAAGAACGTTTTCCTTAACAACCCAATGCCAAGTTGTCGCCTAGAGCTGACGGTCCATTCAAGATTGTGCAAAAGATCAACAACAACGCTTACAAAGTGGAATTGCTTGGTGCCTATGGCGTTTTAGCTACCTTTAATGTTGTTGATCTATCTCCGTATTTTGATGAGGATGCAGAGATTGACTCGAGGGCGAGTTCTGTCCAACCCGGGAAGGATGAAACGGAACGACAATGATGCCCGTAACTCAATGGCCGTAACTCCCTTTTCCATTTCTCTTAAACCCCTGTAACTCCCTCTTCAATTCTCTGTAACCCTTACCCCTCCATAACTCCTTTCATAAACACCATTAAAATTCTATCTGTTAAATGCCTCTGAAAAGTAGTATAAAAAGGGGCTCTCTGCTTTGTTCAGGGGCATTCAGAAATAAATGAAGTTTTATATCATTTAAGTTTGTTAAGTTTCTGTGCCATGAAGCCTTATTCCTATCATCCATGTCCAAGAACAAGAAGGATAAAAGAAAGTCATTGACTTTTTTATATCCTTCTGCATAAGATGCAAAATGAACTAACTACTAATGTAGAAACAGGTAAACAAAAAGTTGACAAAATATAAACAGAATACCTAACTTGTTTTAGAGTCATCTGTCAAATAATTTTTTATATAAATGATCTCCAATGAGGTCTAGTTGATGCAGAGACGAACTTAAAGTGATAAGTGAAGGAAGGGAGAAACTATATATAACACATTAAAATTAAAATATGTAATATTCGTTTATGTAGAGACAAACTTAAAGTAATAAGTGACGGAAGCAGTCAATTAAAATTATATATCATTTAAATAACACTGTTAAAATTAAAATATGTAATATATCAGTTCTGTTCATCTACAACAATTGCAGTCAATTACCAATGGTTTCGTTAGCATCAGCAGAATCGATTTTAGTTGTGTTTGCATCAGCAGAATTTCTTCCCCTTTTTGGGCAACTGAAGGCCATTGAACTCTGAAAGTGAAACGTCCAGAATTGAAATGTGGTTGACAAGGAATGCAAATACCAAGTAAACAACAAATTAATATATATATTCATATATATATATATATGTAGGATCTTACAGAGGCAAAATTGTAATCCTCCATCAATAGTCTTTTTCTGTTAAGTATTGGTTCTTTCTCCTGCATACTTGGACCAAAGTGTTCTGCTCCCTCCTCTTCTGTGGAAGCACCCATTATTGTTTTGTTCGAAATGACACATATTTTATGTAAGAGAAAGGAAAATTAGAATGGAAATAAAATAATCCTAAGAATCTTAAATGTTGCCATTATGTAGTTTTAATTTCGACATGCACATGATATGCTTTGCGAAGCAATATATATAGTAGTGCATATTTGAATTCATTTTGCAACTTATCTTTTTTATTTTATTTTTTTTTTGCCATCAATTTATTTGCAACTTATCAAAAGTAGGTGCTTTGATTAAATGTCTGAATATTGCTTTACAGTAATCAAATTTAAAAATAAAAATACAACTAAGTTTATAGAATATCCTTAAATAAATAAAATCATGTAGCAAAAACGTGTAAACGTACAATTTCACGCTATTGAACTTACATTAGAATCCTAAAGAGTGTTGTTAGTATTATTTATTCTCTATAAGATTATTTGTAAATCACATGAAATATTTAAAATTATTCTGTCATAATTAATGATATAAATAAACAAAGATGCATGAAAGGTAAACACACGTGAACAAATTAATACGCATGCGGCCCATGTGTACACGCACACACTGATATGTGTGTGCAGTAGTACTGAATTTACACACACACACACACAAAACAAAATAAAATTCAGTCAACTACAGATAAAGTTGTTAACTGAGACATGCTGTAAAATTATGAAATTTACAATACAATTGAATTTATTAGGTTTTATTTTTTGTTCCTATAGAATTTTATATTAAAAAATACTTTAATATTGTATACAATTTTTTTTATGTCGAAGTAATTAACTTCATAAAAAAGAAAAACAGGATGATTGTTGATAAAATTCATATGGTATAGTTATTTCAATGGAACTGATTTGAAATCCAATAAAAAGTAGACATGATGCACACAATAAATGACTTAAATAATAACAGAGTTACGTTGTTTTTCTTATTAATGAATAAAACAGAATTGATTCTCACCCCTTTTGCTTGCTTAAGCTTCTCTATTCCAAGACTTTTTTTTTCTTGGTCGTAAAAATGGATCCTTGTCCATTTAAAGGTACGACAATGCAGTTTTATATAAATTGAAACTCAAGTGACTAGGAAAAGGTAAATATATAGATATATAATAAAATAAACTAATAAATGAAATAATCGAGGGAATGGAAATAGATAAAAGAAAATATGACATCTAACTGAGGCTCTATAAAATTATCTTTACAAGGGATATATATGAAAGATGTAAAAGCATATATATGCCATTTAGGTCTTGAGTTTTTTTTTTTAACCGAATTTAGGTCATGAGTTCAGTTTAAGGAATTATTAGTTGTTTAAGATGAAAAATGATATTTTCTACAATGTTGATCATCTTCATCCTTACCAATATATATTTCAAAGACTTTGTAGCTGATCCAATTATTAACAAGTGGCCGGTATAAAAGACAACAGCATGTATAAATCAAAGAAAATCTCCCATGCATACAATATATATATAACATTAATTATTAGAGAGAAGCCTTTAAAAGAAAGAGATATATATGATCATCCCGTTGAATTTTTCAGAAGTTAGGCGCATCTAATTAAATTAAATTTTAAAAGAATATGGACAAGAGTATTACCTTGGTCATCACTCATTGAATCCAATCTTTCAAAAGGATCGGTGAAACGGATATCTTCCATATTGTAATGTTGTCTGATTACATAGATTCCGCTCTGTAGAACCCAATCATGAGGATAAATTTTAACCTTTGCATGATTCCACTCACCATTTTGAAATACTCGTTTCCTTGCATAATCCAAAAAGTTCTCCTGTTTGATATCAAACATAGCTATATGTTCACCATCACTAATAGCCATGTGTGGCCGCAGCATAATCGATATCCATGCTACTTTGTCTTTATTTATGAAAACTGAAGCGGACAAGTTGTCATTGAATAGATTAAAAAGAGCACAAGCACAAAGAGTTGGGAAGGAGTTGCGAAACCAAAAAGAAATGGATCCTCCTTCGCTATTGCACTGGTCCAACCATTCCGGGATGCTTGATCCCGGCACACAGAAAAATGTTCGCGTGTTGAACTCAATATCGCGTGAGTCATTGATCACCACAGATGCAAGTAATTCCTGTGAATCAAAAGAAATGTTGAGCGACATATATATGTTATACTCACATATACTCAATGGATGCAAATATCAAAAAATCATAGAGTGATAATTGACCTCACTCAGCAATAAGTTTCTCGACTCCGTACTCAGCGATGTGCAATTTACTGCTTCCAATTGTTTTATATTTGAAGGAATTCCCTTAACTTCTCTCAAATGCTTCCAATCATTCAATATAAGTTTCCACAAAAAGCGGTATTCTTTTATGCATGCTGGCAAAGTTGTGAATTCATTACCCGTCAAGTCCAGAGATTTCACATTGATAAACCAGGTAAGATAAATCGGAAGGACCTCATCTGATATATTACATTGTCGAAGGTTAATGGTATCTATGTATGGACATAGCACGGACCTGTTCACTTCTTCTAGGGATTCCTTCGGTTCATATGATAGCAACTTTCCACAGCTGTAAGCATTAATCTCTTCGAGTACTGGCAGCAGAAAAATGCTGCTTGGAAGCTCAATGACCCCTCCATGTTGTTGAATCGATAACTCTCTAAGTCGAGTAAGATTACAAATTGACAAAGGCAATTTTTCTATCCTAGTTCCAATGAATTCAAGATATCTTATTTTCACCTTGTCTAGTATTTCTGGAAAATACTTTAGACTGTAGCAATTATTAAGTAGAAGAACTCTGAGAGAGGGTAACTTAATGCCATGAGGAAAAGTCTTAAGCTGGGCACAATAATTTGCGTTCAAGACTTCAAGTTTTGCTAAATATCCAACTGAATCATCAATTTCGATTAAATTCTCACAAGATTGAAGGCTTAATTCCTTTAAATCGGGGAGACTAGATAGATCAGGTATATGCGTAATAGAATGACAACCTCCAAGATACAAGACACTCAAACACTTCATCTTCTGCATTAATCAAACCATTCAAAAAGTATATATTATTAAAGAAATTATCAAATACAAGCTAACCTAGGCAAACAAATACACATAGGATAGAGAGCTTACCTTAATTGTTTCTAATTCCTTCGAATTCAAATAACTGTGTCCCAACTCGAACACAACAAGCTTATTTGGATAAAAATCATGTGGCAAAAATGATGAAGGATATCCCCGACACTTCACTACTTTTAAACTATTTGGAAGAAAATTGGGACCTTTCAAAAACTTCACATTCTCAAAAATTAGAATTTTGAGATTTCTCATATTTTTTAAACGCCTCTCCATCCCAGTTTACTTCTATATCTTCTGACAAATTGTCTTGAATTATGATACTAACTTCATTTGTACCCTTTAACACAACAATGAAAGCAAATCACAACACATTAGGAGTTTGATATATTTATAATTAATAGTAAATAGAAAATTTTAGGTCACATAGTGAGTCAGCGTACGAAATGTTAAAAGTTGCAATGCTATAGTCGAAAACAAAAAAAAAATTATTAAACTTAAAAAGAAAATAAAATGTAGTACTAATAGAGATCGACGCAACATATATTACGGAAAGAGCAAAAAACTCTATAAATCAATATATATATATTCAGTCTTCTTTTGAGTTTTTTTTTTTTCCTGATATTGTAGTTCATTAATTTAGTCTCATATTTTGACTACATATTTTAGGAAACATTCTTCAATTATAATTTCAATTTCATGCATTTACTATAAACCAATAAACCTTAGATATTGAAATAAACACCGACACTACATATCATGAAACAAACAAATAAATAACAAATATTTCCTAAATCAAAATCGAAACTACACATTACAAAGAAGAAAACAAAATTATATAAATCCATCAAAATCATTCCCTCTGGCATTGATTTGAAATATTTGCATTCACTTTCTAAACCCAAACAGAAATAAGCGTAAATTTCATCGGCCAAAAAGGAATTTTGCAAAGAAAATCAAAATCATCAGCCAAAAAGAAGTAAGATAATCCAAATTAGTGTTACTTGCTGTATTTTCTTCCAAAACATGGATGATATTAGGGCTGCACAGGGTAACCCGATGCTCGATTGGCTCGGCCCGGCCTGGCCACTTCGGGCCAATCGGGCCGGGCCGGGGGTTAAGGTCAAGCACTCTAATCCCGGCCCGACCTATATATATATATATGTATTTTTTAATTTTATTTTTATAGTTTTTTATATATCTTAATTGATTTTTGTAGAATTTTTTTTCTTTATGTATCTAATATAATACATTTTCTATGTAAATATTATAAATTTTTTTTTAATATTTTAATGTTTCAAACTTTTTTAAATTTTGAATTAATTTTTTAAATTAATATTTATGTAAAAATAATGTATAATAGTTAAATATTCATAAATTTTGAATAATTTTATTTTTTTCTAAGATTATTTTTTAAGAAAATAAATTTTTAAGTATAAGTAAATATATTTTTATTATTTTTTTTATTTTTTAATTTAAAAAAAAAAGATATGTAGTATCGGGCCAGCCCGGTACTTGGCCCGGTGCTGGCCTGATACTAGCCCAAAACATTTCGGGCCGGGCATCGGGCAGGGGTCAAACCCGGCTCGACCCGGCCCTTGATCACCCCTAGATGATATCTTGGTGAAACCACAACCTACTACATTTTCTAGGCTCTTTTGGTGATTCTCGATGAACAATTTCTCTTCTCATCTCTTGTATCAAATCATGCATTTCAATATGATTATTCTCAAACTTTACTAGACACACTACGCCAAAAAAGAGTTTTGTAGGCGGTTAGTTTTAACTATTGTTGGCAGTTATGAACTGCTTACTATGCGAGCGCTAACATAAGGGGACCTTTTTTGTAGGCGGTTATAACCGCCTACTAAAGTCCACTTTTGTAGGCGATTGTCTAAATAACCGCCTATAAAAGTTCACCTTTGTAGGCGGTTATTTGAATGACCGCCTACATAAGTTTACTTTTGTTGACGGTTATTTTAATAACTGCCTACAAAGGGTATCCAATTTAAAAAAAAATATATTTGGATACTGATTTAATCCAGTATCAAAATATATGCAACATACTAAATCCATAAAAAAATTATATTAAAAAACATTTACAAATCAATATCAATTTAATTAATAAAACAAAGAAATTACACACACTAATCCACAAAAATAGAAAAAACAAAGCCTAAGATACAGCCTAAACAATTAAGAAAAATACCTAACATACAACCTAACAAAGAAGAAAATTCTAATTTTTCTCACCAAAACAAATTTAAAATCTTTTCCATGAAATAAGAGCCAAGTTAGGGGATGATCTATGACAGCTAAGCATGTTTGTGTGTCAAATAAAACAATCTGACGCCACCAAATCGCACCCTTTTAAGAATCAAAATTATCACCTAGACGGTGATCCATTCTTTGTCTCCCTTACGCAATGGCCCCACCTCCACTCATCATGTCTCAACACTCCGGCATTGACTCTTATTTTGTACTCCCTTTTGTTTCATCCTTTTCTCTATGCTTTCTTTCTTTATGAGCTCTGTCATTGATACAACACCACCATATGTTACAAAATGTGATTGAAAATAAATTAAAACCATAATTAATGTATCTAAACAGGATGATTGAGAAACAAGAAAAGAACCACAAACAATAGCAAAAGTTCAATATTTTTCTTGAAGGCCTAATTAAAAGTGAATATTAAAAAAAAATAACAATCAGAATAACAATAAAATGACTGCAGTTTAAGATAATGCACCTTAGTTTACATGTGAAATACAGAAAAAACAAATGGTTGTATATATCTATTTCCAATACCATAAAATACTCTTTAACCTGCATTAACAAAGGCATAATGAGGACTACATATCAAACTATACTTACAAGGACATAATGATATGAAGTTGACTAAGTTGTTATATATGCTTGAAGACCTTAGTAATCTCTCCGACTTTACCTTTTTCACGTCCAGATATTACTTTCACTGTATCACCTACTTTAACATGCATTTTGTGCAAGACTAGAAGGCTATTTGGCTTACATTCCTTTCGCTCCCATTGTTTAAGCTATCAGGAGGAATAGAAAATATTACACTATATATAAGGATATTAGCAAAATTCCTATATGCACATTGGAATGTTTTGAGCGCCTCCAACAAATAACAAACAGATAATGATTGCAGCAGTGCCCTTCTAGATCTCATCTCACTATTCCTTAAGGTTTTGTCCACTTTATTTTTCAACTTAAGAGAATTAGAAAAAGGTAAAGGATCTCATATGGTAAATTCTGATCATCCTTATAATCATGGTAGTCATAACTTGCTAATAATTCACTAATCCATTCCATGTCTTTCTACTGCTCACAGATAATATTCATTCAACTACTTATTTTTGGGGATTGACAAGCATTCACTAATTTTTGAAGTCTAAAAGTAAATAGATCTTATAATTAGGGACCAAATTATTAGCTTACGCAAACTAATGTTAAGCCTTCATATGGTGCCTAAGCTACAATGTGTGAAGCTTTAATGTTAAGCACCAGTTTTATTTAGTTCGAGAGATTAAACACACAACTTTGTAATCCTAATACATGGCTTTAGGATTACTCTAACATGCAAGCTGTAGTCTTTTCATTATAAACTTACAAGATGAATCTATAACCAAAGAAAGCTAGCATACCAAAGGACAAAACAAGCTAAGAACAGAACTGTTATTATAATACTTAAAGAAGTATACATAATGAAAAAAGACAGATTCTATATCCTTATGACTGCTCTTTTTTTGGGAGAAAATTTAGATTAAAAAGTCTAAGTCACTTCTCAAATGGTCATACTTTGGCTTTATCTTAAGTCATGCTGTTATAGGTGCTAAATTAGATTTGAGAGCCTACTATCACCTGTCTATCCATATACAAAGCAAATAGCCTTAACATGTGTTTGCACACAGTTTTAGCTAATTTCTCAGCAAATTTAAGAGCAGCTCTGTCATAAAAATCAGCTCTATTATTAAACTTAATTCAACTAAGACAAGAAACCCAAACTTAATTAAGACTCAAGTAAACATAACTGTGATAAATAATCCAACTAAGAATAAGAGAACCCAAGACTCAAACAACAGAATTCTAAGATCCTAACTACATATAAATTCCCAATTACAAGTACACCATAAATAAATACAATAATCATGAATATCTCTCCATGGTGCCTTTGGTAAAATCTTAGCTAAGTGCAAAATAGTTTGAAAGAAATAAAAAAGAAATTTTCCTCACAGCAATGAAATTAAGGTTTTTAAACAGAAGAAACAAGAGCTAATGATATATGACTACTAAACACGCTAGAAATTAAAGGAATATGTGCGTCCAAAAAATTAATCTTTAGAGAAAAGAGCTATGAGTATGTGGTCAACTCTAAAGCCACAAAACAAAACCCATGATTTGTGACAGCAAGAACCATTTTTTCATACTAAAATAAAGCCAAAAGTATATATATGATTTGAATCTTCAGCCAGTACCTATACCCTTTTAGCTCGGATATATTATATGAAACCTTCCAAGCTACAGTTGGTACTCACCTGCAATTACTGATGCAATTAGAAGGATGTATATGGTAACAAATCACATCAAGTCTGTATTATTTCCACAACCTAAAAGAAACCAAGTACAAAACAAAATATAGAAAGTGGATAAGTAGGCATCTTAATTATTTCAATAATTGTCATGATCAATGGAGAAAAATACATGAGATGATAGAAGTCTCAAAAGCATTTCATAGATTTATCAATAAAATGACCCATAGATTGGTGCTACAACCTTAAGTTTGGTAGTATATAATTACAATCAATATTCAAGAAAACCATTCTTCCTCAGAAACATTTACATCCTTTTAATTTGAACATACTAGAAAATATCTACCTTATCATTTCCTTTGCAAATTTTGCAACCACTAAATAGTAATTTGTCATTTACATACTAAATAAAATTTCATTACCTCCACTATGGCAACATGAAATCCTTCAGATCTATTGGAGATTGTTGACAAGGATTCATTCTCATTACAGAATGTAGAAACTGTAAAGATATACTGACTATAATTGAAAAGGCGACATGTATAGAAATAGGCTAAATTTAGTAACTTAAGAATTAAGATACCTGACAATTGTTTTATCTTTGCTATCTTCAAAATTTGGACCACATAAAGTTTTTGAAACACTTGTTAGCATTTAGTTTAAATGCAAATGATAGTTAGTAGTGTCATGAGCAATATGAGAAATGCCATACATAGTATTTTAGTAACATTGAGCAAGGGAAGCAAAATTGAATAATTAATTCCATTATAAGCTAACTCAAACTCCCTCATCGTTGACCACAAACCTTCCACGACTAACAATTGGATAGATAGGAAAATGAAATCAGCATTCATATCACCAATCCGAAGCTAAATTGAATAATTAATTATAGAAAATTTTAGCTTTAATAGTTTTCTACTCTTTGGCGTCGAGAGGGAAATGATTATGCAAGGAATGACACCGTCATGGCAATAGAGAAAGAGGGGGACAGCTTCTTGAGGATTGGTTTAGGGCGAGCTTTCATGATGTCAGAGGCCTTGATGGAGCTTATGGTACTCAGATCAGCTTCTAGGAAAATGTAGAGATCTAGAGCCAGCTATGCAACATTCTCTTGTAGGGCAACACAGTCGAAATACCCTTGCTAGATCATGAAAATCAAAATTAGTAGTGATTTACAAACAAGAACTCAGATTTAGTAATGCAAAGAGAAATTAGTGGGAGAGAAGGAGGGCAAAGGTTGGGAGATACCTAGAAGTAAGGGAGAAAGAGGGAAGGTGGGTGATACAAAGAAGAAATGGAAATAAGGTCAAGATCTTTGCTTCATCGGTGGGTATCGTCGCCAACCACCTCTGCTTTATAGGGGACGATGGAGCCCAAGGATGATGCAAGTGGAGGGAGATGTCGAGGACGGGAGGAAATAGCTTGATGGAGGCAGTGCTTTACCTTGCACTTGAGAGAGAGGAAGAGTTCGATCAGGCAGAAAAATAATTATGAATGAAAACGTAGTGAAACCTCAGCCCTAAAAATTACAATTATAGTATGCTGTTCCAAATGAAACTGCCTATTTAGTTAAACTAAAGGACTTTGGTAGGCGGTTCCAGCTAAAATCGCCTACTAAAGTCTTTGGAAAATTAATTAAATAATATTTCTGTAGGCGGATATTTTAATAACCGCCAACAAATATTTACCGCCTCATTTTTGTATGCATTTTTTCAAACAACTGCCAACTTTTGAACATCTACTAAATGTAAATCTGGCGTAGTGACATTTGTTTTCCAACACTCTAATACCATAACTAGGATCAAAACCATGAACATGTTTTGCCATATCTTTGACGCATTCTAATCTCTCTCTTTTGAAGAAACAAGCAATATCTAGGAAAATATCTTGTTCAACTTGATTTAGGCCATCATAACTTACTTTCAATATTTGATAAATGTCTTCATTTGGAATTCTTTCATATACATCTAATGCAGATTCACACTCACTAACACTCATACAACACAAATGAGAGCCTATTACTTCAACCGCTAGGGGAAGGCCTTGGGTATAACACATTAAATGATTCAAAACTTCCTTGTAACTTGAATCAACTTGGTTATTTCTAAACACATTCCACCTTAACAATTCAAGAGATTATTGATCATTGAATTCCTCCATGTCATATCTTTCTTTGATCCCATGTCTTGCAAGTAAATGTTTATCCCTTGTTGTTATAATGATCCTACTCCTATAACCAAACCAATCACAATCCCAACTAACTTTTCTAATTGCTCATGTTTGTCAACATTATCAAGAATCAAAAGAATTTTCTTTTGTTTGATACTCTTCTTTGTTGTTGCAACTTCTTCGTGAGTGTCCTCTATTTTGATGTCCACTGCTAGAATGTTTGAAAACATTTTCTCTTGTATTTGTTCTAGCCCAGATTTCCTTGATTTTTCTTTGATATCATGGAGAAAGTACAAACCTTCAAAATTATCAGCAATTGAATTATAAGCAACACGTGCTATTGTTGTTTTACCCATTCCCCCATTTCCATAAATTCCTACCATAATTACCTCTTCAATCAACTCAAGGTGTAACATAGAGTTTGATTTTAGCAATCGAGAATATACTCCAACTGAATATTTAGCAACATATAATGGAATTCTATTGACTTTGCTTAAGATTTCTTTGACAATTCTTTCAATGAACTGATATTCATAACTATGCCTGAAAAATTACAAACATTTATGTCAAGTCTGCTTAAATTATCCAATTCATGTTTCAAACACACAAACACATGCAAAAAATCCTATTTCTTTTCTTATAATCTAATATGAAGATAAGTGACAAAAATTAAATGAAATAAGGGATAAAAGTTGTGAATTACCAAGGATTGACATGAAAGCCATAAATATTAGCTATTTCACATAACGCAAACTTCCAACTTTGCATCTCCTCATCATCAGCTCTTAAGTTATTTTTATGCATAGCTAATGCTTGAGCATAATTCCCTTTTTGATGTCACACTTTTGAAGGATCCACAGCATAAAATATTGGCCAAACTGGCCAATTGTAACAACTCTCATGACATTGTTTTGGCATTGTGTGTAAAACTAGAGGAAACATGACAGAGGAAGGTTCAAGTAGTACAGAAAAAAGCTCACAGACATGGCGAGAAGTAGAGCTGTGCGGCGAGATCCATTTCCAATGGTTTCTTTTTTGACTGAATGTGGTGGCGCCGTGACGAGCTATCCTGGAGCCGCAATGAGAGTTAGGATTTTTGTTTAAATTTAACTGATTTCGGTCGATCGGAAGGAGAGAAATGGAGGAGAAATTGAGGGAGCTTTGCTAGGGTTAGAGATTTTCGATATTTGGGAGCAATTTTCAGACCTTAGAAGCTTGGATTCATGTTGGTAAATGATTCCTACTCCTCCTTCTCCATTTTCTTCGGTTTAAACTTGGGATTTTTCGGTTATATGTTAGGATTTCTGGTTTGGGCCGAAATCCACTGTTGAAATGGATGAATTAGTTAAGGAAGTGTGTTTTGGTATTCTTGTTGCTTGAGTGTGAGTTTTGAAGGGATTATACATGATTTGAACTTAACCCTAGGTTGTTTTCAGTTAGGGCTCTTAGGAAGTCGAGATATATGTAATTCAATAGTGTTTCAATAGTCCCTAGGAGCTTAATGATGCATGAATGTGGGGTTGGAACCTTGGGTCAAGCCTAATTGGTTAAATTGTGGAAATTGGATATTTGGATTGTATGTTAATCGAAGTATTATGGTGTTGTTAAGGTTGTTGGCTAATTGAAGAAGGCTAGTCGTGAGATTGGCATTCAAGAAAGCTTGTGGAACTCGTGCACGTATGATAACAACAATTGAGGTAACCGGGTGTTAGTATTGTATTATATGTATTGTATGATATTACAAATATTTGTGCATATATGCATGTTTCTTTCATACCATGATATAGATGTGTTTGTGTGTACTATTTTCTATATATCGTGGTATGCACACAGCTAGATAATGATTATGATGATAATGATGATGATTAGAGATGATGATAATGATATAACATGACATGATGCATACATGACATTGTGACATGAGGATGATGATTATATAATGATACATGAGCAATCACTACATGGCATCATGAGATTATGACATGGTGGATTGGGTGGTAATGACGATATGATATATGATATGATGATATGATATATGATTGAGGAGGATAAGGATGAGATCCCTGCAGCTAAATCGCCTCCCATGGCCAGGAGGGAAAGGCGCGTAGTAGACTGCACCTTCTCTAAATCGCTGCCAATTTGTGATGAAAAAGGGAAAGGAGAGCTACAGTTTGAGCTCTAGTGTAACCTTTAGCCGGGTTGCATTAGAGTAAGGTGAGCTTAGTGATGTCCCAGAATCAGTTTTCACCGACTGTTGGAAAGGAATTACCTATATGAAATGTCCTGTTATGATGATAACTTGTGGTTCTAGCTGTGTACGAGGGAGACAAGCATTCATTTCATATTACATTCATGAGATTGTATGAGATATATATATATATATGTGTGTGTGTGTGTGTGTGTGTGCAGTTGTTCCCGGTTACTGAGACTTTGTCTCACACCCTTCTCCCACAAACTAATATTTCAGGTGATGATTTTGGCACTAGTTCAAAGAAGATGTAGGAGTACTAAGTCTATATAGTGTGTGTGTGCTTATATAGTGTGTGTGTGTTTTGAACATGTATCTTGTGCCAAATAGGATAGTATGATTGTAATAGATATAAGGATTTTGATGGTTGTAATCTTATGAATGTTGTTGGTATGTTATATAAGTGGAATTATGTTGTATGTGATGTGTATGATGGATGGTAGTGTATGTGTGTGGTTTAGGGTGCTATCGATTCAGTATGGTGGCATTTGTGAGCCCAATGATGGAATTGGGTCTTATCGGTGTGTTTTAGGGCTTGCAGTCTATTTTGTCAATTTGGGATTCAAGGGGGTTAAATCTCAGAGGAATAGTTCCTTTGAGGTGAAACCTCTTTGGACAAGTTGTTTGAGTAGTTTAGAACCTGCGTGAATGATCAAAAATGGTCCAGTTGCCTTAGGTGGCAAATGGGAGTTGAGAGTTGTGAGTTTTGGTTGAAAAGTGGCTAAAATGATGTCAGATGTCCACAATCTCCTTATAGAGTTAGATTGAAGTGGGAGTAGTGTCTATGGATAGATTAAGACTAGATTGACTTGTAGGAGTTAGAATTAATCGAAAGTCAGAGCATAAAGTTATGCGTGTCAGAAGTTTGCTCTGGAATATGAAATTTGCTGGTATAAAAAACTAGCATGTGGCGTCACAACCCCAAGAGCCCCAGAAGCGTGGGAAAAAATAGGGGAGGTCTGGAGCCACAGTAGTATTGTAGCGGCCATGGCCCCAGCCAAGTTTCTGGTATTGATTGGTTTGTTTCCATTGCACTGAGGTTTTGGGAAGTTTTTGTGAGATATTTGGGTTGTGTTTAGTTGGATTTTGAAGTTTTTGATCAAGTCTAGAGGTGTTTGGGAGTAGGTTGTTACATTTTGGTATCAGAGCAATGGTTTTGGGCCATTGTTTTTGCTTGGATTAATACTTGGCACAATTTTTAATACATAGACTATATTCTCATTGCAATGCTAGTCCAAAACCATATAACTGAATGTGTTGTTACTTGTGTGTCGGAAGAATGTCTCATAAAGAAAGATCGAGTAACAGTGGCCTTATGAGACAAATACATGAGATGTTGGCTGGCCTCAGTAATCAAGTAAATACTCAGGGAGAGACATTGATCAAGTTGCAAGAGCAAATGAATAGGCAAGAACAGGGTAATATGAATAAAGAGACTAGTATGTTTGTGGACTCGAACGCAGGAGAGAATGAAAATGAGAATGTGGTGGAGCCTAAGAGATTCCTAAGAGTAGAAAGAAGGGGTGTCTCTTCACAACTAAAGGACTTTCGGAAGTTCAATCCCCTGGCTTTTAAAGGTACCATGGATGTTGCATAAGTTGAGGATTAGATTGCATCTCAGAGCAAAGGGTGCAACTAGTAGTGTTCAAGCTTGAGAAAAAGGCCAAGAGATGGTAGATAATTGTTCTCCCAAGTGTTGAAGCGATGAATCCTCTAATGACCTAGGAATAGTTTAAGGAATGATTCTTCCCACACTATGTCCCTCTAGCCATAATGATGCAAACAGAGGCTGAGTTCCTGGCTTTTCAACAAGCGAATCTGTCAGCGGATGACTACATTGATCAATTCCTGGACTTGGGTAAGTATTCTACTTATTTGAATAATTATCCCGATAATAGGTGGATGGCTCAGAGAGCGTTTGAGGGAGCCCATCCAGATATTAAGGAGCGATTGTTTATGGTGGAGTTTGTGTCCTTTGAGGACTTATGTGCGAAGATACGTGTCCTATCCAGGAGAATGAAGGAAGCTAAGAGGATAGAAGGAATTCTATGATTCGGGCCTTTTCTTACCTATGACCTACAGGAGGAATCAATAAATGAAGTGGATTAGGTAGTGGTAGTAGTGATGATAGCATAGGTTCTAGTGGAGAAAGAGGTCTCCATAATAGAGGCTGCCATGGAAAAGGAAAAGACAGGTTGGGTTGAGATCAGTCCAATAGAGGTTAGTGTAGCAGAGGACCCTTTATTAAGGAAGCTTTAATCAGGGGAGTTCTAGTCAGAGTGAGTATGCAGGAAGCGATTCCATTCCATCTCAGTTCAATTCAGGTAGTGCATCAAATCCGTGCGCACAGTATGGTATAAGCCATGGTGACCATCCGTGCTTGATTTGCTATAATTGTGGGAGACCGGGTCATATGTTGCGAAGTGTCATGAGCCCAGGCATGAAGATGTGATGAGGAGGCCTATGATGCTCAGACGAGTTTTTGCCATCACTCGGCAGGAAACCAATGTAGCGCCTAACTTGATTTTAGGTAAACTTAAACTTAATAGTTACTCTATTCTTGCTTTGTTTGATTCAGGTGCATCACATTCCTTCATTTCTTTTAATTGTGCTCAGAGATTGGGTATTGTTGCAATGGAGTTGCCTTTTGATTTGTCGATATCCACACCCATAGGAGTTTCATTAAGAACTGCTCAAGCTTGTCTGAATTGCATGGTTCATTTTGAACATTGAAGCACTACTCTAGATCTAATCTGTTTGCTGTTGCAAGAGATTAATGTGATAATTGGGATGGATTAGTTGGAGGCGAATAATACGATTCTTGACTATGCTCGAAAGTCTGTATCTTTGCCCATGAATATCCCTAATGTTGAAGGGGATGAGAATGTCTGTTTGTCCTTTGCCCAAGCTGACAAGTATTAGAGGAAAGGATATTAAGGGTTTCTAATTTTCTTCTCTATAAATGTGGATATGGAAGGAGGTATAGAAAGATACCCGATTGTGAATAAATATCTTGATGTGTTTCCAATGGAGATTACTAGTTTGCCACCACCACGAGAGCTGGAGTTTTCGATTGATTTGGTGCTGGGATAAGTTCTATTTCAAAGGCTCCATATCGAATGGCATCGTCTGAATTGAAGGAACTCAAGAAGCAAATTGAGAATTTATTGAAAAGAGGTTTCATCAGACCTAGTATCTTGCCTTGGGGAGCTCCAGTGTTGTTTGTCAAGAAGAAGGATGGTAGCCTTAGATTGTGTATTGATTATAGGCAACTGAACCGAGTGATGATTAAAAATAAATATCCTTTGTCCACGATTGAAGATTTGATTGATCAGTTGGTAGGTGCCTCCATTTTCTCTAAAATTGATTTAAGGTCAGGATACCATCAACTGTGAGTATGTGCTAAAGATGTTCCTAAAACGGCTTTTCAAACTCAATATGGTCATTATGAGTTTCTAGTGATGCCATTCGACTTGACCAATGCCTCGATAATCTTTATGGATTATATGAATAAGGTGTTTCGGCCGTATTTGGATAAATTCGTGGTGGTATTTATTGATAACATTCTAATTTACTCCAAGACTAAGGAAGAACATACACTCCATCTTTGAATTGTGTTGCAAGTATTGCAGGATCACCGACTGTATGCTAAGCTCAGTAAATGCGAGTTTTGGCTACGGGAGGTGAAATTTCTGGGTCATGTGATTCTGCAGAAGGAGTAGCAGTAGACCCTAGTAAAGTTGAAACGGTGTCAAATTGGGAGATATTGCAATCAGTGACTGAAATTTGCAGCTTTCTAGGATTGGCTGGATACTACCAAAGGTTCATTAAGGGATTCTCTCAGCTTATTATGTCATTGACGAGACTCACTTATAAGGATTGATCTTTTATTTGAGATAACAAGTGTGAGAGAGCATTATGAGAGCTGAAGGTTTGTCTGATGTCCACCCTAGTGCTGATTATAACTAACCCAACAGAGCCGTTCATAGTTTACATGGACGCCTCTAAGAAAGGTCTAGGTTGTGTATTGATGCAGCAAGGCAGAGTTGTGGCATATGCTCTAAGGCAATTAAGGCCTCATAAGGAGAACTATCCTACTCATGACCTTAAACTAGCGACTGTAGTGTTTGTTTTGAAATTTTGGAGACATTATCTCTATGGCGCTCAGTTTGTGGTGTTCAGTGATCACAAGAGTTTGAAGTATTTGTTTGATCAGAAAGAGTTGAATATGAGGCAGAGGCATTGGGTTGAGTTCTTGGTAGACTATAAATTCACCTTGAAGTATTATCCTGGGAAGGCCAACATTGTGGCGAATGCGCTGAGTAGAAAGTCGATCCACATAGTCACAATGATGATAAGGGAACAACAATTGTTGGAAAGCTTGAGAGATATGAAGTTATCTATTAACGTCCTTCTTGGAGTATTAGTATTGGGATCTATCAATGTATTAAGTAATTTATTTAGGAACCTTTACTATGCTCAGTTGGAGGATAACTATCTTTTAGGCATATGAGAATGAATTGAAATGGCGAAGACCTAAGACATTGATATTCTGGAGGATGGTATCAACAGGTACCGTGGTTGGATTTATGTGCCAAATGTTGTCGAGTTGCGAGAAATTATTTTGGAGGAGACTCATAAGAGCAAATATACTATTCACCCAGGTACCATTAAGATGTACCAAGATTTGAAGCAAGGGTACTAGTAGCCAGGCATGAAAAAGGACATCGTAAAGTATATGGTAAGATGTCTGATCTATCAGAAGGTAAAGATTGAGCATCAATTACCTGCTAGTATGTTGCAGCCTTTGGAGATCCTGTAGTGGAAATGGGATAGCACTTCTATGGATTTCGTGATGGGATTACTGAGGACCTCTTCAGGATTTAATGCAATATAGGTCATTGTGTATAGATTGAAAAAATCTGCCTATTTTCTTCCAATTCGGGAGACCATTTCGATGGAGAAGTTGGCCCAATTGTATGTGAATGAGATTGTTAGGCTGAATGGAGTCTTGATGAATATTGTGTCAGACAGAAATTTACATCCAGGTTTTGAAAATCTCTTTAGAAGGCCATGGGGACAAAGTTGAGTTTCAGTATTACTTATCACCCTCAATCTGATGGGCAGACTGAAAGGATGATTCAAACTCTGGAGGACATGCTGCGGGCGTGTGTTCTGGAGAACAAAGGCAATTGGGATCAATATCTGCCATTGGTTGAATTTGCCTACAACAATAGTTTCCACTCAAGTTTGCAAATGGCTCCATATGAAGCGTTGTATGGCAGGAAGTGCAGATCACCATTGTGTTAGGTTGAACTCAGTGAAAGGATTCTTTTGGGCCCAGATATTATGGATTAAACCTCTCAGCAAACAAAGAGTATTCGTCAGAAGCTTTTTACTGCTTAGAGTTGGTAGAAGAGTTATGAGGACAGGAGAAGGAGACCATTAGAGTTTGATGCTGGAGATCATGTGTTTTTAAAGGTCATTCCTTTTACTGGTGTTGGGAGATCAATTCGAGCGAAGAAGCTCACTCCGTGGCATATAGGTTCATACCAAATTCTAGAGCAAATTGGGCCAGTAGCGTATCGAGTAGCGCTACTGCCTAATCTTGCTGGATTGCTTGATGTTTTCCATGTGTTTCAATTCAAGAAGTATCATCCAGATCCATCTCATATAATTGATGATGAGGCAGTTCAAGTGCGAGAGGATCTAACTTTTGAAATCACGCTGTTGCAAATTCTTGATGTGAAGGAGAAACAATTGAGAAATAAGACCATTAAGTTGACAAAGGTTCTATGGAGCAGCTTGACGTCCAATGATGTCATGTGGGAGATAGAAGAATCCATACGAAGGAGGTATCCAGAGATTTTTGCTTGAGGTAAGAGTTGAAATTTCGAAGACAAAATTTTTATGGAAGGGGAGAGTATAACAACTCTCATGACATTGTTTTTGCATTGTGTGTAGAATCAGAAAATAGGATGGAGGAAGGTTCAAGTGGTATAGAAAAGAGCTCCACGCCACGGCGAGAAGTAGGGCCATCGTGGCAAGAAGCAGGGCCATCGCAGTGAGATCCAATTCCACTGGCTTTTCTTTTCAGCTGAATGTGGTGGCGCCGGGGCGGGCTATCTTGGAACCGTTGCAAGAGTCAGGATTTTTATTTAAATCTGACTCATTTCAGTCGATCAGAAGGAAAGAAACAAAGGAGAAACCAAAGGAGCTCTGTTAGGGTTTGAGATTTATGGTATTTAGGAGCGATTTTCGGACCTTGGAAGCTTGGATTCACGTTGGTAAGTGATCCCTACTCCTTTCTCTCCATTTTCTTCAGTTTAAACTTGGGATTTCTTGATTATATGTTGGGATTTCTGGTTTAGGCCAAAATCCACTGATTGAAATGGATGAGATGGGGTTAAGAAAGTGTGTTTAAGTGTTCTTGTTGCTCAAGTATGAGTTTTGAAGGAATTATGCATAATTTAAGATTAACCCTAGGTTGTTTCAGTTAAAGCTCTTGGGAATCTGAGGTACTTGTGGTTGAGTAGTGTTTCAATGGTCCCTAGGAGTTTAATGATACATGAATGTGGGGTTGGAACCTTGGGTTAGATTTAATAGGTTAAATTGTGGAAATTGAATATTTGGACTGTATATTAATCAAAGTATTATGGTGTTATTAAGGTTGTTGGCTAATTGAAGAAGGCTAGTCATGGGATTGACGTTCAAGAAAGCTTGTAGAACTCATGTACATGTGATAACGACAATTGAGGTAACCTGTTGTTTGTATTATATTATATGTATTATATGATATTATGAATATTTGTGTATATATGCATGTTTCTTTCATACCACGATATAGATGTGTTTGTGTGTACTATTTTCTATATATCGTGGTATGCACATAGCTAGATAATGACTATGATGATTATGAATATGATGATGATGATTAGAGATAATATTGATATGATATGGCATGATGCATACATGACATTGTGACATGAGGATGATGATTATATGATGATACATGAGCATCTCCACATGGCATTATAAGATTATGACATGGTGGATTGGGTGTTGATGACGATATGATATATGATATGATGATATGATATATGATTAGGGAGGATAAGGATAGGATCCATGCAACTAAATCGCCTCCTATGGCCAGGAGGGAAAGGCGCGCAGTGGACTGCACCTTCTCTAAATCGCTGCAGATTCACGGTGGGAAAGGGAAAGGAGAGCTACAGTCTGAGCTCTAGTGTAATCTTTGGCCGAGTTGCATTAGAGTAAGGTGAGCTTGGTGATATCCCGGAATCAGTTTTCACCGACTGTTGGAAGGGAATTACCTATACGAAATGTCCTATTATGACGATAGCTCATGGTTCTAGGTGTGTGCGAGGGAGACATGCATTCATTTCATATTGCATTCATGAGATTGTATGAGTAATATATGTATATATGTGTGTGTGTAGTTGTTCTAGGTTATTGAGACTTTGTCTCATACCCCTCTCCCATGAACTGATATTTCATGGTGACGGTTTTGCCACTAGTTCAGAGAAGATATGGGAGTAGATTGGACATGGGGAATACTAGGTCTATGTAGTGTGTGTATTTTGGACATGTATCTTGTATCAAGTAGAATAGTGTGATTGTAATAGATATAAGGATTCTGATGGTTGTAATCTTATGAATGTTGTTGGTATGTTATGTAAGTGGAATTATGTTGTATGTGATGTGTATGATGGGCGGTGGTGTATGTGTGGTTTGGGGTGCTGTCGAGTCAGTATGGTGGCGTTTGTGAGCCCAAAGATGGAATTGGGTCTTGTCGGTGTGTTTTAGGGCCTGCAGACCATTTTGTCAATTTGGGATTCAAGGGGATCAAATCTCAAAGGAATAGTTTCTTTGAGGTGAAACCTCTTTGGACAAGTTATTTAAGCAGTTTAGGAACTGCATGAATGATCCAAAATAGCTCGGTTGCCTTAGGTGGCAAATGGGAGTTGAGAGTTGTGAGTTTTGGTCGAAAAGTGGTCAAAATAATGTCAGATGTCCAGAATCTCCTTATGGAGTTAAATCAAAGTGGAAGTGGTATTTATGGATAGATTGAGACTAGATTGAATTATAAAGGTTGGAATCAGGTTAATCGGAGGTCGGAGCATAAAGTTATGTGCGCCGGAAGTTTGCCCTGGAATATGGAATTTGCTAGTATAGAAAACCAACATGTGGGGTCAGAAGTGTGGGAAAAAATAAGGGAGGTCTAGAGCCACGATGATACTATAGTAGTCGCGGCTCCAACCCAGTTTCTGGTGTTGATTGGTTTGTTTTCATTGCAGTGAGATTTTGGGAAGTTTTTGTGAGATGTTTGGGTTGTGTTTAGTTGGATTTTGAAGTTTTGGTCAAATCTGGAGGTATTTGGGAGTAGGTTGTTACAGCGATTCTTTTGCCTATGGCATAGATGGATTTGGTCAAGTTCATTGAGGCAAAATGTTGAAAAAACATAGTTCTTAGTGAATAAAGAGATGAACATCCTAGACTTTTGGATTGCTTTGAGAAGTGTTGGTGAAATTTTATCCCCCTTTCTTAGTTCATTATCATCTAGGAAGGTATTAACTCCCTTTTGAGTAAGAGCACGATACAGATTTCCCGTGAAACCATGGCGAGTGTCTTCACCTCTAAAATTGAGAAAAATATCGCAAGTGAAATGATAGTCAAAGGAAGAAGAGGTTGACACTCGCCTGTCATGATGTCCTGTACCGGAAGGTAGAAAGGAAGATAACAAAGTTAATATACAGTGCAAAATTGTGAAGAGTGATACCCTCTGGATGAGGGAAATGAATCAAATGAAAAAGATCTGAATTAGATTACTTACTGTGAAAAGTGAAGTAGCTGAAACGAAGCAGCTGCTAATGGATGTTGCATCTGGTTTTCTCCATCAAAGTCATCGGGAAAAGACGAACGCGGAGAATGAAGCAATGGGTCGACTCATAAATTTGAAATATACGTACAAATGCGAACACAGTGATAAATATTATATATGTCTCTAGATATAAAAAAAATAATAATAAAAGATTTGAAATTAAATAATAATTATAGAAATGTAATAGATATTTAACACTTTGATTTTTGAGTAGTAGTAGGAAAAAAAATCCTTTTTTATTTTTGCATGTTGTAACCGGGGCCAGTATTTATTACAAGTTGTTTTCCTTTTTAATTCAAGTTTTTTTAAAAAAAAAAATAGGTTACTGTCTTGTGCATTGTATGTATTGGTAGGTAAAGTGTAGGGACACTTCATCGGAAAAGATATTCAATACTTTCTCTGGTTCTATATATAGGGTCTTTTATTCTAGTCTTAAATATAAGATCTTTTACAATATATGAGACAATATTTATTATAAATTTTCATAAAAATGTCCCTATTTAATGTATCCAAGAGAAAAAGAGAGAGATTAAATAAGAGTAGTTTTGAAAAAATATTGAAATTTTTCGAGTAATCGAGATAGTTAATTAGTTTTAATTTCAATTCTTAATCTGTGTGATTCGATTAAAGAGGTCTTATATTAAAGATTAGAGGAAGTAGATATATATCAACTAATTCCTTTATAATTAATGTATTAATATTAATCATAAAAGAAAGTAAAATCAAAAGTAAATCACGTGAGCACTTCAATAATAAATAATAAATAATAAAATAATGTCTGTGTGAACGTTTTGCTGGCTAAACAAGATTGAGGTCCATGTTTATTATTAGTTCATTCTCTAAAAATGAAAGGATGAATACATCTTTTTATGCCCAATATAAAAAGTTATATGCGTCCCTCATTGTCAATCAGCAATAGGGGCATAAAGTTGAAAACTTCTTATTAAGTATAAATAGACCATAATGTGTTTTTATGAAATAATGCTAAAATATATTTTACAAACTTCAGAAATTTTTGTATAGTACTTGTTAAAAAAAATATAAAGACTACTTAATTTTAAAAGAATATCATCCTCATAAATCATTTAATAATTATGAAAATGAATATATAGAGTATCTCTTTAAAACGACTTAATAATGTCTTATACATTTGGTCATATATATTTATATATATTAATCAAGTATTAGATCACTTGCAGAAATTTTCCGAGAAATAACAAAGCATGCACCAATGGATAACCCGCTGCAACGCATAAATTCTGGGAGGGTTAGGATGAAAAGTTTGGCATTGACTTCCAGAATCCAAAAGTCAACGTAAACTAAGGAAACACAGAAATTAATTGCAATGATTTGATTGGTGGATAGAAATTAAGCAAAACGAAAGCGAGAGAGATTGCGTAATCATCCTTCTTCCTGTCTAATACTCATGTTACTAGTTACTTTTGCAAAGTTTTTGGTAATTTTTAAAAATTACCAAAAAATTTGTATTATTGTCCTCATTAAATACAACCTATTATAATTATATATTATCTCCAATTTTGAATATAAGATACAAATATCTATCTCCTCACCAATATCAAAAAAAGTAATTAAAAGTAGTAAGTCTTCTTGAAATTGTCACAAATTGAAATTATTTTCCATAAATACCCCCAATTAAATGTGTAAACTTTCACCCTTAATTTAATTATACTTAATTACCACTCATATCTTAACTAATTTTTGCTTGCAAAATTTAAAGAAATAGGTTGTTTAATGAAGGGTATAAATAAAATAAATTATTTAATGCACCAAGTATAGGTTATTTATCCTTATAATTTGGATCAAAACAATTCTATAAAAAATCCATTATGTTCAAGACCAGAGAGAGTATCTCTTAATCTATTTCTCTCCATCGGAAATATTATGGGTAAAATTGGAAAGCAAAATTTAATGCTCCTTAAAAACTATAAAGTAACTTATATTTTGAATGATAAAAAAACTTTTAGAATGTGTCCTTAAAATTATCTCAATAGAAGTAGTATTAAATTAAAGGTATCTCAAGAAATTTAAAAAGAATTATGATATTTTAATTATATATTTTTTAATTTATATACTAAAACCTTAAAAACTTAAATAAATAAATGAAGAGAGTATTTAGTCAAACATGAAAATGTGGGAAAGAAAATGAATTTTGAAACAACTAATTAGTAAAATGAAATGTAAGAATTATGGAAGATCGTATTGGCGAGTGAGAACATGAAGAAGAATAGAGCAAAGCAACAAAAGGGAAGAAATTAGAACTTACTAAAAACTTTATACTTCGTTTGGAAGATTCTGTGGTGGTCCTAAAATATACAATAAAGTTTATGAAATATATGTCATCAACTTTTATTTTAATATTACATTTTTATATCGACAAAAAAAATTAATCTACTATAAAATTACATATATATTGAATGAAGATCTGGATAACTTAATTGGCAGAAAAAGCTAAGTCAATGGGAAAAGATGAAAGCAAGATAGATAAAGAAGTGGCTTCACTCATTCACTTGAAATTAGCTTTGAAGAAATTTCCGAGAAAGGACAAAGGCAGTTTCCAAATCAGCTCTGATACACTAATTCAAATTCAAGACCCTCCTGACCTACATGTGTCATTCTGGCATCGATATCAATTATTAAAATATGTGTAAGAAGTGGACCTCTTTAATTTAGAGTCCTATGAGAAATTCCAAACTCTTACGTTATTTGACAAATATATATATATATATATATATATATATATATCACGCAGGATTCTTTGTGAAGGGTGTGGTTCTAATAGCTTTTATAATGGTAATCCACATTACTACTTTTGCCATGCCATGAACTTTCCGAGGTACGAGCTGTGAAAGTTGCACAAAGAAATGGCCAGAAAAGAAAATTAATAGTTGCTTTGTCCCCCACTTCCTTCCGTCCTTGCCTCTGACATATACACCCATGTCCATCTTGAGTCTCTCATATATATATATATATAAAAGGAACAAATAATTAATTTATATAAATTAAGAAAAATAATAAACTCCCTTAAATGTATCCTAAATTAAAAGTTTTTTTTCAAGAATATCTCTAATTTAATACTATCATGAAATTAATGGCACAATATTAAATTTACTATCAATAATGATGGATGAAGGATAATTTGAAAAATAAATAATTTATACTCTAATTCTCCAAATTTCAATATTAGTCCCCCTCTTATATTTGGAACCAAAATCACTCCCTAAAAATTCCTTTATATGAGAGAAGGGAGTATATATACATATATGTGTGTGTGGTTCTGTAAAGGGGTGAGATGAAGATCTCGCCTGTGAAATGAGGATCTCGCATGTAGTGAGGACCACATGCGGGAGATTTACCTGTAGGTAGGAAGCGTGGGTTGGTTACAGTTAATTACATATAATAATAATCCCAAAATCTCAGTATGAGTTTTTAACACAAATATTTTCAATAAAACACAGTGACACGTGTATATGATTAACAAGTTTCAAAGTTGTTTCTAAACAACACGTAATCATCTTTCTCAGTTAAGGCCCTCATTTTTCTTCCTTTCTTTCTTTCTTTTCTGTTTTTTTTAAAGACAATATATGAGGACCTCCATGATCATTGTATGTAAAATGAATATATGCCTCATGACAGTACCGATTACGCTACAATCCAATCAGGTCTCTAATGTCTTTTAGGAAGTAACTGCAGTGATGCAGTTAGAAAGAAATCGTCGTGCTAATTTTCTTTTTCAGGGTGAATGGAAATTTTTAGTGGAAATAATTTATTCTATTTATATAAATTTTTGATGGTTTAAGGTTGTACTGTGATCTGGAATAATAAAATTTTTAAGTTTACTTGATTAAATCTTTAGCTAAGAATATATAAATGAACGTATTAATTATTGTCTCATCACATTAAAAAGCGATTAAATTTATTTTAATAGGCAATCAGAACTATTTAAGATGAAAAAATAATTCAAGACATAAAATAAGTGGTGATCGATGTTCAAATCAAATTAATCACTGCACCAAAAAAAAAAAGCTTTTCTTGACAATTATATCTGGTGTTTCTTTACGGTTGTTAAAAGCAAAGGATTTAAGTGCCGAAAAAATTTCGCTTGTGGTTGATAACCGCAAACCAAAGTATAGTTTTCTTTTGCAATTGTTACAAAGGCAAGTCATTCCCTTTAGAAAAAAAACAGGAAAGGAAAAACAACAAAGAAGATGGGTTCGTTTGTTGTGCAATCGCACCTCCACATACAGGGTTCTCTCCTGGACCCCCTCCTGCCACGGTCTTGCCATGGTAGAATTTTTTTTTGGTCTTATTTTTAAAAAATGTTATAAATAAAAACTAGATTTTTTTAGAAATCATGTAGATATATATTTTGTGTAGTTTTGAATTCTTTATTTATCAAAATAATACTATACAGTAAAAACTGGATATCTACCATTTGCAGTTTTATGTAATTTTTTAGTAATTAAGAAAAAAATATTTAAAAAATTTAAAATTGCATAAAATATATATCTTGAAAAATCTATTTTTATCTATAATTTTTAATTAAAAAAAAAAACTACCATGGTAGGACTGTAGTAGTTGAGATCTCCACAAGAGAAACCCGGACCCCAACCCCCACCACCACCACCACAACCATTCCTTCCACCGCCACCACCAACATCAACAACACATGATATAAAAGGATAAAAAAAACCATAACAGCACACTAATATTTGAAATTTGAAATTTTGATAAAATTGATAATGAAGAGAATTAACGTCTATCAATTGATGACCATAATAACATTGATAATGAAGCTGTATTGAAGCAGGGAATCAACAAGTAAAGCAAGATACCCAGAAAGTGATGCCTTATTCGCATCATCCAACGGCAAGAGGGTCAAGGAGATCCACTTACTATCATTTTTGTATCTTGCTATATATCTGCATCAAATTTAAGTGAAACTGCAACTACCGAAAAAGAAAATATTAGACCAGGAACTTAAAAACTGCTTTATAAAACCCAGCATTCTCTGACACAAATAGAAAAAGGCTATTTCTTATGCCCGAACACAAAGGAAAATAAAGGGAAAATCAATTGGCTGGAACAGCATAACTAAATTAACGTTCAAGAGAAACCTTGAATGAAAGAGATGGGATCTTTGGATGAACTTGAGAAATTGAAAGCGTCTAAAATTCAAAACAAGAAATATGAATATTGCCTCGGCCACAACTTCTAGAGTCCCCCTATCATCCAGTCTTTCATAAGGATTAGTGAATCAGATATCCTCCACGCTACATTGTTCTTTGATAGCATAAAGTCCACTCTTATTTATAGTCTTGACATAGTGATAGTCTATAGCGGGTATAAGCCTCCACATGATTCAACTCACTTTCTCTGGATACTTGTTTCATTTGATCATCTAGGCCAGAATCCCATTTTAGATCGTACACAATTATATGATAACCATTTTAGATCGTTCTCTTTTGTTTCTTATTTTGATAGGTTTAACAGAAGACTTTGTGGGACACGATCTAGTGAGATTTATATTGCAAGTCAGAGCTGAGAGTTTCGTCATAACCACGACATAGCAAAGCCATTTCTTAGCTCAATTACCCCCTCGTGCTGTCAATGATTAACTCTCTAAGTCGACGAAGATTGCATAATTAAAAGGCACTTTTTCTATGCCACACTATGCTAAAATGGGATAAGATAGCATTTCTGCACTATTATGATAACGTGCAAGCAGTAGCTTTTCCTTTCCTATTAAAGGGGAAAATAAAGAAAACGCTTTTGAAATGCTATTTTTGGTCAAGGCCAAAGATAGTGTTTTTTAAGTCACCTAAGACTAGCAAAGATAATAAAGGTGAAATGAAATAAGATGTGTGTGGAGGTTTTACATGTATATATTCAGCTCCCACAAATAGCAATTCTAACGTAACACAATTTCAGTATAATTATTAATTATATATTATATCAGTCCACGAAAATGATGGCAAATACTCTTCCTCACAACTAGCAGAAACATATACGTTTTTTTCATTTCTATTCTTAAATGCATGTGCCCATCCTTGAGCATTCAATTTAAATCACATTGAGTAGCTCCTGCGGTTTCAAGAATTATTGGGCCATGTTACCTGCGATCCAAGAAAAATTTTCTTATACACATTACAAATAATTTACTAATGGCTCTTGTGGATCATATTTCATTCATTAAACGTGAAAATGCGTAGGAAAGAAAATGTATTTTGATATTACCAATAAATAAATTAATAAAGTGCGTCATAGGATGGGAGTCTATTCCTATGAATTACCTATTTAGAAGATTGAAAGTATGCATACTGTGGAGAAGACGATTAAGAAGAACAGAGTGAGGCAACAAAAGTGAAGAGATTAACACACAAAAGCCTCAGCCACGGATCTCTTCTTTGGCGAGGTGGATCCATATGGTGACATGTCATTTGGTATTCACATTCCATTGGGTCCCACGTCAAATTATTACCATTCGAGTCAAATATGTAGTTCTGGCATTTCACCTGATAATGCAAAAGGAAAAAAAAATAACTATAAACATTTCAACCTCTGATATTTATTTATTCTGAATGTTTTCACCTAATCTATATCTCAAACATACACACCAAAGAGCGGCAAATCTCTAAGAACACTAGCAAATCAAGATTGCATATACAATTAATGAAGAAAATAATGACTTATGGAATCTTATTAATCATTGACTAATACATTGTCACAAACAGTATATTTCTCATATAATTAAAATGCTATGATTATTTGCCTATCCAAGAAAAAGAAAAAAAGAACTACTTTACTTTTTAATGTAAGTGTATCTGTCTCACCCGATATGCTCTAATTTGTAATGAACAATATATTTAACTTGGGAGTTTTCTGAATGATAACATGAGTTACAATACCTCTGTGATATCGTCACTTTTTATGACATTTTCTAAGCTCTCTGAGATTTGGTTGCTGATTAAAGCTTCATCTTCTTGCTCCTTTATATATTGTGTCTGACAAACTTCCCTATCCTCCTTGTTTTCTTCTTTCCTATTTACATGAACTAATTCTTCATTTGCTCTACTGTTGAGAGATTGAGCGTCTCTTGTCTTCATTTTGCTTTCATATTCAGTTACCTGTGGAAGATTTGTAAGAATTTCAAGATGATTAGTTAATCGGTCTAGGAAAACACAATGCTACATAGCTCAACCATCAAATAAATCCAAATATAAATGAGCTTAATTACCCGCAGAAAATTGCCATATGGCTCCTTTCTACTCCTAATGAAGCGTTCTTCTTTTTCAGCTTCTGTGGAAAAACAGAATTAATGTCTAACAATCATGATGGTCACTTAAAAAAAACTCTGCAAGTGATAATTAAATACATTTACAATTTTTTTTAAACAACAATTGGAAGATCCATTGGAGATATATAAAATTAAAATATTTGAAGTATAAACATAAATTTCATCCAAGGGTGTTTTCCAAAGCTATTGTTGAGTCCTGCAATAAAACTGATTGCATTCATAAAGGATTTGAGGCTCGGAGTATCCTAACAGAAGATAATTCTAGAAGCTCAATCATGTGAGTAGCAAATGCAACAAACTCTAACAAACTCAGTATACAGACACAATACTAATAATGCTAGGTTGTAATCAAGGCTGACATGTACATTTGACTAGGCTCTAACAGTCCCCTGCAAGTCAAACTAGTGGTGAACAACAACAAGACTTGAACAAAGCTGAGTAAAACGAGGACCAGAAATAAACGTTTGGTAAGAATATCAGCCACTTAATCTTTGGAAGCAACGATGGCAAACGTAAAGTCTTAGTTGCAACACACTCAAGTACAAAATGATAATCCATGGCGACACGTTTTGTGCCAGAATGTAACCATAGATTGGCTGCAAGGTACATAGCATCCAGATTATCACAATAAAAAACGGGTGACTCAGGTAAAAACATATATAATTCCTGCAAAACTTATTTAATCTAGATAATTTCAGAACTAGCTATGGCAAGTGATTTATACTCAGCCTCATCAACAGTAGCTTGCTTCTTCTCCATGAAATAAGATTAGGCTCCAAGCAGGGGCGGAACCAAAGAAACTAAGTTGGGGCACAAACTATTAGACGCTGCATTACTATATATAAAATGTAGAAGATGAAGGTTGAATCAACAATCCAAAATTAATAGTATGTTTAAGATATTGCAGATTTGTTTAACAGCCTGCCAGTGAGAATCCTTAGGATTATGCATATATTGGTAAACTTCATTAACTGAAAAAGCAAGATCAAGGCAAGTAAAAGCATGATATTCCAAGATACCATCAATGCTATGATATAATTGAGGATAAAAAAGGAGAGTTCATCAGCTAGAGGCAGTGAGTTCAAGAGAAAGGGTCATAAGAGTAACCACAGGTTTACAATTAGTCATGTGGCACTTAGCAAGTAAATCAGAAATATACTTCTTCTAACTGAGAAATAAACAGCTTGAAAAAGATATTAGACCTCAATACCCAGAAAATAATTGATAGAACCCAAACGTTTAACAGAAAAACTAGAGCCAAGAGCAGTAATCAGATCATCAATGGCAGCAGGAGAAGATCCAGTTATGAGAATATCATCAACATATACCAAACATACATGGTAACAGAATCAGTGTGAAGAATAAACAAGAGTCACAAGTCACACCTGGAAATAGAAAAATGCAGTCTATTAAAACAGAATATCATCAACATGTACCTTGATTATTAATGGTTTCACTGGCATTAGTAGAATTTATTTCAGTTGTGTTTGCATTGTTTTCATCCTGATTTAAAATTAAGCAATTTCTTCTCCTTTTTGTGCATCTGAAGGGAATCAAACTCCGAAACTAAAATGTTCAGAATTGAAATGCGGTTAACAAGGAAGGCAAATGGTATATGAAGTGAAAAACAAATTAATATATATATATATAAGACCTTACTGAGGCAACATCGTCATCCTCCGTCAATGGTATTTTTTGATTAAGCATTGATTCTTTCTTTTGCGTACTTGGACCAAAGTGTTTTCTTACTTCCTCTTTCGTGAAAGGACCCATAATTATTTTGTTCGAAATGACACATATACATATAAGTAAAAGGAAAATGAGGATGGAAATAAAATTAGCCTAACAATATTAAGATGCCTCTTATGTTGTTTTAACTATACAAAAGTTGTATTCATTTTTTTTCTTAGTGAGCACTAAGGGTATCCCCCAATTGACAGCAAAAAATTAATCCCTTCAAGAAAGCCTTTTCCATACATAGGCCAGAATCAAACCTAGGACAATATGCTTAAGGGACCTAACTATTTACCAACTATACTAGCACCTTATTAGTAGAAGCTATATCATTTATTTGTGATTCATTAAATAAAGATACAAAGAATAAATCTGAAATTAAACTCAAGAAAAATTCACCTCTCACATAAAGATGAGTTCCCACTTTTTAATAGTACTAAACGAGCCCTTTTAGAGTTACATAAAATAATTAGTAGCATGTATGTGAGTGCACACAAAAAGAAAAACGTTTGAGGAAAATAATTAGTTGCTTTAGCTCAAACATAAAACATTAAAGAAACATTGTAAGGAAAAGATACACACAAACACGAAACAACTCAGTTGAATTTTTCAGAAATTGCATGCATCTTAATTAAATTCAAAAGAATGAGGACAAGAACATTACCTTGGCCACCAGACATGGAATCTATTTTTTGATAAGGATCTGTGAATCGGATATCTTCCATACTACAATTTTGTTTGCAAACATAGATTCCACTCTCTTTTACAATGTCTTGAAAAAAGTCCGAATATGTATGAACCTCCGCTTGATTCCACTCACCTTCTAGAAATGCTCGTTTCCTTTTATCACCAAGGAAGTAATCCCATTTTTGACCATACACAACCATATAATCAACATTTTCATCACATGCAGCCCAAAATTCAGTTTCACATACTTGTTCGTGATCAATGTACAGTGCAGCAGCCAAGTATAATCTACCAGCGCCCAGTGGTTTATTTCTTTGTAATAGATGGTCTGTCCACTTTAAAAGAGCACAAACAAAAAGAGTTGGGAAGGAGTTACGAAACCAAAAAGAAATAGATGCTCCTTTGTTACTGTGGTTGAACCATTCTGGGATGCTTGATCCCGGCACATACAAACATGCTCTTTGGCTCTCAAGTAAATCCCGCAGCAGGCTCTTTTGTTCTAAATTAAATTTAGATAGAAGGGGGACAAGAGCATTACCTTGGTCATCACTCACAAAATCTAATCTTTCAAAAGGATCGGTGAAGCGGATATCTGGCATGCTAGAAAGTTGTTTGATTACATAGATTCCACTCTCCATTATAGCCCCCGGAATAGGACATGAATATATAAAAACCTCTACATGATTCCACTCACCTTCTTGAAATCCTCGTTTCATGTCATCATCATCAAAGTAATCCCCTTTTAGATCAAACACAGCTATATGATCATCATCACTTCCTAAACCCACATCCAAGTGGACAACACTCAAACATGCTGGTTTTTTATTAATGAACACCGTAGGGGACAAATAAGGGTTGCCGAATGGTATAAGAAGAGCACAAACACAAAGAGTTGGGAAGGAGTTACGAAACCAAAAAGATATATATCCTCCTTTGCTACTGTGGTCGAACCATGCTGGGATGGTTAATCCAGGCACACAGAAACATGCTCTGTAGAATACAGTGAAGCAGAAGTCATTGATCACTACAGCTGCAACTAATTCCTGTCAATAAAAAAAAATATTAAGCAAAATATATAGTACGTAGACTCATATATATATATATACACACACACACATATACACACTCAATGGACATCAATATCACAAAAACAAAGATAGAAATTGACCTCACTCAACAAGAACTTTCTTGACTCTGAACTCAACGATCTGCAATCTCTTGCATTCAACTCTTTTATGTTTGGTGGAATCCCTTCAACTTCTCTCAGATACTTGCACCCTGATAAATTAAGATTCCACAAAAAGCAACATTCTTTTATGCATGTGGGCAAAATTGTGAAATCATTGGCACTCAAGTCCAAATGTGTCACATTGATGAATGAAGTAAGACAAATTCGAAGGTTCTCATTAGATATATTACATTTGCGGAGGGAAAGGCTATTTTTACATAGACATTGCATGGAACTCACTTCCATCACCAACTTTCCAGGACCTTTAATCTCACATGGTTGTGGCAACAGAAAAATGCTACTTATTGGTAGCTCAATTAACCTTCCGCTGGCTGGTTCAATGTGTATCACCCTAAGATGAGTAAGATCAGAAATTGATGAAGGCAATTTTTCTATTCCAGTTTCCACCAATTCCAGATGTGTTATTTTCATTTTTCCTAATATTTCTGGAAAGTGCTTTAGATTCAAGCACTTAATAAGGTGGACTTCCTTAAGAGAGGGTAACTTGATAGCAAGTGGAAAGGTCTTAAGCTGGGTACAGTTATATACATATAAGATTTCAAGTTTTGCTAATCCTCCAACTGAATCATCAATTTCAATTAAATTCTTGCATGATTGAACCAGTAATTCCTTTAAACCTGAGAGGCCAGATAAATTAGGTATCTGGGTAATATATTTGCAACTTGCAAGATTCAAAATACTCAGATTCTGCATCTTCTGCAATAACCGAAACCATACAAAAAATCTAATTTAAAAAAATGAACAAATATACCTAAGCAAACAAATACACATATATAAGATTTCTTTTTTTTGCAGGGTTGGGGGGTGCTTGCCTTTATTGTTTCTACCGAGTTGAAACAACTTTGTGCCAGTTGGAATACAACAAGCTTCTTTGGACAAAAACCATGTGGCAAACATGATGAAGGATATTCCTTCCAATTTAGCACTTTCAAACTGTTAGGCAGGTATTTGGGGCCTTCTGAAAATTTCAAATTCTCAAAAATTAGAATTTTGAGACTTCTCATATTGTTAAAGGCTTCTCCATCCCAATTCACTTCTATGCATTTGGACAAATTGTCTGAAATTATGATACTAACTTCATTTGTGCCCTTTTAAACCAAAAATAAAAGAAAATAACAAAACATTAGCAGTTTGACATAGATATATATATATATAAATAATAATAAATTGAAAACTTTTGTGTAGCACATTTGAAGTCAATGACATGTTAGAAGTTTCAATGTAGTAAAATACACAAAATTTTACATATCACCAAACAAAGACAAAAAAAATAGTATCAACCAGAATTGGTGCAATTTACAAGACGTGCAAACAAATTCTATAATAAAAAGCCATCTACTATTAGCTATATGTCTTTTAAACCCTTTTGTTTTTATTTTCCATGTTCTTAAATTATGATCTTTTGAAAGACCGATTGTCATATTCTAACTCTATATTTTAAGAAGCATTCTTCATTATAATTTCAATTTTATGCGTTTATTTTTAAGCCAATTAAAATCAAATTGTAAAATAAATACTGACAATATTAAAAGTCATAAAACAAATAGAAGAAATTATATTTTCCTAATCAAAATTATTTCCTTGCGATTACAAACACAATAAACAAAATCCTATAAATCGATCAAGTCAAGCATTATTAACATATGCCTTTTTTCTTTGGTTAATCTTCTAGAAGACCATTTCATCCGGCCCGGTCTTGATTTGAATTCTAAGTATTCACTTTCTAATTCAAATGCATAAGTTAACAACTTTATATAACATAAGGAAACAAATGTAAACCTCATCAATAGTGATACCACCAAGAAATTGTGAAATTAACAATAAAATCATAGGCCAAAAAGAAAAAGTAGATAATCCAAACAAGTGTTACTTACAGTATTTTCTTCTAAAACGTGAATAATATCTTGATTGAACCATAATCTACTATGCATTCCTGGCTCTTTTGGTGATTCTTGACGAACAATTTCTCTTCCCATGTCTTGTATTAAATCATGCATTTCAATACAATCATGCCTACTAATCCAATGTTTCTCAATTTTTATTAGGCATTTGTCTACCAAGACTCTAATACTGTAATATGGATCAAAACCATGAACATGTTCCACCATATCTATGACATATTCTAACTCACTTCCTTTGAAGAAACAAGCAATATCAAGGAAAATTTCTTTTTCAACTTGATTTAAGCCATCATAACTTACTTTCAATCTTTGCTGAATGTCCTTATCAGGAATTCTTTTATATGTATCTAATGCAGATTCCCACTCACTTATTCTCTTACCATTCAAGTGAGAACCTATTACTTCAATGGCTAAGGGAAGGCCTTTGGTGTAACATAATGTATGATTCAAAACCTCCTTGTAACTTGGATCAACCTGATTATTTCTAAAGGCATTCCAACTTAACAATTCAAGAGATTCTTCATAATTAAATGCCTTCACATCATATATTCTTTCAACACCATGTCTTAGTAGTAATTGTGTATCCCTTGTTGTTATAATGATCCTACTCCCAAAACCAAACCAATCACAATGGCCAGCAATTTTTTGTAATTGCTCTTGTTCATCAACATTATCAAGAATCAACAAAATTTTCTTTTGTTCAAGTCTCTCTTTTATGATTGCAACTCCTTCATTAACGTCCTCAACTTTTATGTCCACCCCTAAAATCTTTGAAAGCATTCTTTCTTGCATTCGTTCAAGGCCAAATTTCTTTGAGTTTTCCTTGATATCATAAAGAAAGCAAAATCCTTCAAAATTATCAGCAATTGAGTTAAACACAGCGCATGCTATTGTTGATTTACCCATTCCTCCAATTCCAGAAATTCCTACCATAATGACCTCGTCCTTTGACCCAAGTTGCAATAGAGAGTTTATTTTTTGCCGTCGAGAGTCTAATCCAACAGGATATTCAGCAACATATAAAGGAACCCTATTGATTTTGCTAGAGATCTCTTTCACAATCCTTTCAATTAACTGATATTCATATTGACCATGCCTAACAAATTACAAAAAAATATGTCAAGTATAAATGACTTCATTCAATTCACGTTTCATGTGCAGGCTATATGTAATAATTTTCTCAAAAATTCATTATATAATATGAAGCTAGGTAAAGGAAATTAAACGAAAAATAAGGTATAAGAACTGTGAATTACCTAGGATTGAGATGTATGCCAGAAATATTAGCTACTTCATGCAATGCAAGCTTCCAACGTTGCATCTTCTCTTCATCAGCCCTTGAGTTATCTCTATGTATAGCCAATGCTTGTTCATAATTCCCTTTTTGATGACGTACTTCTGAAGGCTCCACATCATAAAAAATTGGCCAAACTGGACGATCCTTTTTCTTAATAGACCAACAGATTTGGACAAGTTCGTCAAGGCAAAATGTTGAGGAAGCATAATTTTTAGAGAATACAATAATGGCCATCCTGGATTCTTGGATTGCTTTGAGAAGTAATGGTGTGATTTCATCCCCTTTTCTTATTTCCGCATCATCAAAGAAGGTGCGAACTCCCTTTTGTGTCAGAGCTTGATACAGATATCCTGTGAAACCATGGCGAGTATCTTCGCCTCTAAAATTGATAAAGACATCATAAGTCCAACGATGGTGGAAGGAAGAAGAGGCTGATGCCCGCCCTATCATGATGGCTTGTACTGGAAGATAGAAACCAAGATATCAAATTTAATTTACAACGTAAAATTGGGAAGAATGACCATACCCTTTGGAAGAGGGAAATGATAAAGATCTGAGTAAGTTTACTTACTGTCAAAACTGAAGTAGCTGAAAACGAAGCACCCGTGAGGCACAATAAAGCAATGGAAACTAACAAGAAGAAAGATGGAAGCTGCAATAGCTTTTCTCCGTCCAAATCATATGGAAAAGATGAACGCAGTGGGTCGATCGCCTCATATATTAGAAACCTGGAACACTGGAGGAGCCGTTCTAGTAATTATTAAAAAGTAGTGAAAAAATTTATTTTTATATGATATATTGGTTTAATCGGGCTTCACATCACTTCCAAGAATTTTCCGAGAGAAGACAAAGCACCAAGGAAAGTAGGAAACCAACATGACGCACAAATGCGGTGCGGGGACGCTCTGGTGAAAAGTTTTGCATTGACTATATAATTGCTCAGCTGGCATCACTTATTTAAATAGGCGGCTAAAATTTATCAATTTATATCTATTTAAATTAATATATTAAAGTTTGATTTCAATCAATTGTTTAATAAGGAATAATAAGTGAGTGAGATTTATAAAAGTAAGAAAGTTAACTCCTTATTTATTATATGTTCTTAAAATGTATAGGTCATTAGTTAAATATATTTGAATTATTTAGATTATGTATTTAGTGATTAAAAATTTAAAATTTAAAACTCTTTTTTAATTAAAGTTATTTTTTAATTTTATTTTTTAATAAATTTTTAATAGGTTTCAGATCAGACTAACCTTTTAAAGACTCATACTTAAGCTTAAAAAGGAATCCTAAGTCTACAATCAGGCTCAGATTTTAGAATTATAATGTAGAGATGACTTACTTACCAAAAAATTTAGTCTAATCTCATTTATTTTCACTCATAGTCTAGATTAATCAAAACGACAAACAAAAACAAAATATCAAACATTGAACTTAATTGCAACAATATTATTGGAGAATAGAAAGTGAGGTTCCACAATGGGGGCATGATCTCTCCTGCCAAGAGGCATGTTGCCTTCCTCATGCCTCCTTCATTTTTTTTCTTTTTTTTTATATTAAAATTTAAAAATAAAAAATATTTTTTTTATAATTATATAACTATAAAATTGTACCCCTTTTTTTTTAATTTAAATATTACTATTTTTTATCATTATACAGTTATACAATATAAGAAAAGAAATAGACACAACAAGATAAAATTGCGCACGAACACACACATGTATATGATTATATGATCCTATGAAACATATTTTATTATCTATAATTTTTAAATTAAAAAAATAAAGGAAAAATTAATTTTTCCTGCATCCTTCCACTCCATGGTTTTTTCTTGGAAGTGGTGAAACACTTTCACGAGACTCAGGCACTGGCAAGCGGTATTATGCATTTTTCTAAAGCATTTTTTTTCCTGTAAAAAAGTTTGACACTGTGCAGAATGGGTTCCTTATCCAATAACATAAATTAGTGCGAGCGAATGGCAACCCAGGACGAAGCAGCTACACTTGTCACCTGTGACTCGAGTCCTCGTCAATATTTACGGTCTTTTTTTTTTTATTTTACCTGAAATCGATATTTACCATTTGTTTACCACATGTTGCCAGATAGATCACTGCACTACCGCAGGATAGCACAATCTGTTATTGAAAAATCTATTTAAAAATTATTTATCACATTTGTAAATACATTTGAAAAAAATTTAACGCGCTGCCTACAAAAGAAGTGAGAGGAAGATATGTTCACAAGTGAGGGCCACACATGTGGCTCTCTGCAATACTTCAAGCAGACTCGATGAAAAGGACCATCTGCTGTTAACGACAGCAGATCACTGCAGGAAATCACAATCTGTTATCTGTTATTGAAAATTATGTAACAGGTCATAATTGAAATGAAATAATGTAATCTTACTATTGGGAAATACTATGTTGTTCTTTTTTTTTTTGGCCCTCTTTGAAATAGATGTTAGTCAAATTAATCACTTTCTTTCTTAAAAACAATATAAATTAATCAATAAATCAATGTATTAAAAACTCTAGAAAGTTTCAGAAGGCATGAAAAGAACCCTTTTCACTTTCAAAAAAAAAAGTGACACTTCAGAGTTTTGGTTGCTTTTCAAAACATGTCACTTTAAAATTTTGTACAATTTTACTTTTTATTAAGACTGTAAATTCCTCTTAATTTTAATGAGTACAATTTCAATGAGTATTACATACCGTTTACTTGGAAGAATTTAGAAGAAAGATTAGAGTTACTTAAAAAAAGTGGTAAGTGAATGGAATTGATTCGAATGGATAGTAACAACATATTGATCATTATAAATCTGTTTGGGATCTTATTATTAAGGTTAGAATCAAAATTATTTTTATCATTATTTAAATACAAATAAAATATGAAAAGACAAAAATGCCATTTGCAAAAAAGAAAAAAACCCTCCCCTCCTCCTTGTCTCTTCCTCCCACTATCCATCCGCCGGCGACGGTGGATCAGACAGATGAACTTACCTTGATTTAGAAAAATCAATTTAATCAACAGATCCAGTATTTCAGAAAAATCGCACAAGTGAATATCAATCGTTGAGCCCAAATTTCATTGTGGGTGGATCATCAAAAAAATCAACACAGCATTCGGCGTCAACGTTTCAGAAAAAGCACAGCGACATTTCAAATAATCAAAAAAAAAAAACCGATGAACTCAGCGAAGAGGAAGAGCGATCAATGTGCGTGGTTTCCTTCTGAGTGGGTCAATACATGGAACAAACTCATAAAAAATCGACGAGCTTAGAGGAAGTTCTGGGTTTGCAGACGATGGAGGGGTAGAGGAAGAAGACGAGGACGATAGTGGGCGCAGAGCAAGAAGTCATGGCGGCAGATCTCCACGACGGTCGTTTCTACCGGCAACATTGCCGTTGGTGTCGGTGGGTACTGGTGTCAAACGAAGTGGTATGGATGTGGAGAGATGAACCGATGGGTGAGTATGGCGGAGAAGAAGCGGTGTGCGGTCAATGGGTCAGTATGGCTTTAGTCCCCGGAAGGTTGAACCAAACGACAACTAATTACTGGATCCAACCAAAATTTAATTCCTGTTTGATGGAAGTGTATATAAATTAAGGAAGTGACTTACACTTCCTAAATTTATTAAAAATTTATATTACTTTTAATAAATATAATTTTTAAAATAATTTTTTATAAGTTAATTAATATAAGAATAAATTAAAAAAATTATTAATATTTTTAACTCCACCTAAAAAAACCTATATTTTGATGAAAAAACATTTAAGAAAAAGATATATATTTTGAACTATAAAAAATTTTTTTTTCATCCATACTTTTTTCTGTAACTAATAACTAATAGTAATTTAGGAATAAATATTGTAAAAAATATAAAAGATAATAATATAATTAATAAAGATAAATTATAAAAATATTAAACTTTTTTATAAATTTAATAATTTAACTCTTTTTCTTTTTTTTTGTTGGCGTGAAGTAGAAAAATAGAATCTTGATATGATTATTGAAACTAAAAAATTGCAGCTGTTGAAGCGATTTGGTTGACTATGTACCTTGAATACTGATGTTGGCGTCTTTTTCTTCCATGTTTGATTATTTAGCAATTTCTTCCATATTTAATTTTTTTATCACTCCTTTTAATTTTATTTCATTTCAGATTTCATCCCAGTAATGTTAACAAATTCCAAGCAATAAAATATGTAGCTCAGGATAAAAAAAAAATAGTGAAATTTTGTCTCTGTCTCCAAAAGAATTCTACATTAATCAACAATCCAGAAGGATCACACGAGAAAATCTAGAATTAGTGCATCCTAATCAGATCACTTATGCCTAGGACACCGGTAGAAAACCCCATTATTATAATTATTTAACCATGTCTTAGATCAGTCCACCAGAAAGATCACAAATAGTTTTCCAGACATCCAGAAGACAGAATTTTTGTTTTCGTTCCATTCCTACGTGCATCGACACGTACTAGAGCTTTCAATTCTATATTCCCATTCAGTACCGCTCGCGATCTCCTGAAACAGGGCGTGTTTGAAATGCAATCCAAGAATAATTTTTCACACACTTTACTGATAAATGCACTAATGCTCTTTCATTAAACATGAAAATATGGCAAAGAAAATGAATTTTGATGCAACCAAAGCAATTAATGAATCAATAAAGTGAAACACAAGATGGAACATATATTACAGGTATGAAGGCATCGTAGAGACGACGATTAAGAACAAAGGAAGGTAACAAAAGACGAGATTAAAACACAATAGCTTTAGCCACGGATCTCTCTTCTTTGGTCTACTGGATACCTATGACATGTCAATTCATATTCATATAGCATTGGATGCCAAGTCACGCTTTTACTAATAACACACACACACACAACAATAAAAAGAAATAAAAGAAATGTATGTATGAATGGAGTTATTGGTGAAATTGATGGGGATGTTATGCATAGGATACAAGCTGGGTGGTTAAAGTGGAGAAAAGCTACAGGACTTATTTGTGACCGCAAGGTGCCTACTAAGCTTAAAGGTAAATTTTACAGAACAGCTATAAGACCAGCAATGCTATATGGTAGTGAATGTTGGGCTTTGAAAGGACAACAAGAGCATAAGATGTGAGTAGCAGAGATGAGAATGTTGAGATGGATGTGTGGTCATACAAAATTGGATAAGATACGAAATGACTGTATACGAAGAAAAGTTGGGGTAGCACCTATTGAGGAGAAGATGGTGGAACATCGTTTAAGGTGGTTTGGGCATGTACAAAGAAGAGGGCAAGAGGAGCCAGTGAAGAGAGTTGATCAAATGGCCTGGAGCCCGATCAAAAGGCGTAGAGGAAGACCAAAAAGGACTTTAAGGGAAGTTATAAGGAATGACCTTTTGAGATATGATCTATCTGAAGAGATGGCGTTTGATAGAGCTCATTGGCGTCATTTGATCCATGTAGCCGACCCCACTTAGTGGGATAAGGCTATTGTTGTTGTTGTTGTATGTATGAATGGAGTTTGGAAGACTGAAGGTCTACTGGCTTTCATTTTCAATTACCTGCAGAATATTTATTAAGAAGTCAACATTTGTAAAATGGCCAACGAAAAGACAAATGCTACCCACAAGGATCAAATAAATCCAAGATTGTATCAGCAAAATTACCTCCAGATGATTGGTGAATCAGTATCCTTTTTTACTTTCTTCTTCTTTCATCATATGAATCTCCAGTTTTATTCCAACAAAACAGAGAGAGAACAGAGGGGCCTTCTTGTGAAACCAGAATGAAATGGGTGCTCCACTCGTAGAGGGTGAAACCATGCCGAAGTGTTGTTCTTGGCACCACAAATTGTCTGAGTCCAGCCTCATGTAAATTCTGTCAATCATAAAAATTTAAGCACTGATATGAATAGGTATAACATGTGACATGATATATGTGTGATACGATGATTTTTTAAATTTTACCTTTGATTCAAGAATATTTTTTCATAAATATTACAAATAATGTACCAATGGCTCTTAACAATCATATTTCATAAAACATGAGAATGTGGGAAAGAAAATGAACCTTGCCGCAACCAATTAATAAAATGAAACATGAGAGATTTTTAGTGTGAACTACCTATTTAGAGGATAGAAAGCATGCATATCTCAAGGCATCGTTGAGAAGATGATTAAGAAGAACATAAGGAGGCAACAAAAGTAAAAGGATTAAAACACAAAAGCCTTAGCCACGGATCTCTTCTGTGGTCAGGTGGATCCTGATGACCTGACACTTGATATTCACATTCCATTGGATCCCAAGTCAAGCTTTTGCCATTTGAATTAAACATGTAGCTCTGGCATGTCACCTGACAATGTAAGAGGAAAAATTTTATCTATGAGACTTGAAAATCTACCATTTATAGATTCTGAATTATTTCACCCAATATAATATTGCATATTATATAGATAGATAGAGAGAGAGCAATAAAAACAAAATAAACAAATGCATGTTAGAATGGAGTTTAGTAGATTCAGTGTCTTCGTTTTGCTCTCATATTCAATTACCTGCAGAAGATTTGTGTAAAGATCAATATCTGTCAAATGTTCAACGAAAAGACAAATGTGACAAATAAATCCAAAAATATATAAGCTTAATCACCTTCGCATGATTGGTGAATCGGATATCCTCTATTCTGCTTTCTTGTTTCTTTATATGAATCCCCATCTCTTTCACATAGTTCAACTTATCCATACAAATCTCAACATGATTCCATTCATTATGAAAGAGCTTGCCCATCTCGTCAGGGAGTTTAACATCCCAACTCATAAATATATGATCGGATAACTTTGAATTCTTCCTCAACCTAAAATATCTCTCAAAAGTCATCTTGCCATTGATGATCACATTGGAGAACAACAAAGGAAACCCCACATCAAACAAACTAAGCATGCGAGGATCATAAATCTCCAGTTTTATTCCAACAAAACCAAGAGAGAACACAGGGGGCTTGTTGCGAAACCAGAAGGAAATGGATGGTCCCATCGTACGATGGTGAAACCATTCAGGAAGTGTTGTTCCTGGCACCACAAATTGTTTGTGTCCAGCTTCATGTAAATCCTGTCAATCATAAATATTAAAGAAGCACCAATATGAGTGTGCACAAAAGATGTGACAAGAGATATGTATATGTGTGATATGATAATTTTAAAAATAAACAATATAAAACATATGGAGTTTTAAACAAGTATTTCACATGTGAAATAAGGATATTCAAAAGAAGCTACTAATAAAGATAAAATAAATTAAAACCAAAATTTTCAATTTAAACTAAATATTAGTCTTCTGGAAAAAAAAATAAATATTAATCTTTATCTCTATTCAAATAACTAAGATAAGATTCACTGTAAGATCTTGAATCATTTCGGAGCATTTCCAAAAACAAGAAAAAGCGGTACAGATGCTGTAATATGATATGCATAAAGTGAAGTACAACACATATATCATAACAAATACAGATCCAATATAAGTACGTCTCCTTTTATAGTGTTAGTGCGGTTTAGAAAAAATGTTGGAGGGTATGAGTCACAAGATGAAATATTACAACGTGACACTTGAAAAGGGAATTTACGAGCATGATAAGGAGAATACGCAGCCTAAGCAGCTCTCACAAATTGGGAAGAATGGATGTAGAGGTGACATAGACATCCCGCCACATTAAAGCACCACTTTGGCATTTTTTAGCATTTTGATTATGGTTTTACTATTGTTATTTATATGCTGTTATTAATAGAGGATGTAGGTATAGGATGAGTAGCTTAGACTTGTGTTTTTTATTTGAATTTTGGAGATCCTGCTTGGCTTTTACATTTGGAAGAGAGAGATTCTTGCTCAACCCTTTCTAGTAGGTTGTTATTTTCACTAGTTCTATATAAGTTATTAAAGATTTTAGATAACGCCAAAACTTTCTTCAATAGAATTGTCCTTTATTTCACCTCTAGAAATCAGATTCTATCACAAAATCAAAGGATGCAGTATCAAAATATCAAACACAGCCCAACCTGACTCAGTAACATGCTTCTTGACTCTGAACTTAGTGATATGCAACCACTTGCCCAGACTTCTTTTATATTTGGCGGAATGACTCTTATTTCTCTGAGATGTTTGCAATGCTCGAGATAAAGCAATTCTAAGAAGCGACACTCTTTGATGCATTCAGGCAGAATCGTCAAATTACTTCCAGATAGGGATAACCATTTTAAATTGGCAAACCCGTTAAGAAATATTGTAAGGACTTCATTTGATATATTGCACTTAGCGAGTCTAACAGCCTCCACATTTGAACACAACATTTCTTGGCCTCGACCAAATCCTTCAACAGATATCACTTCCATTTCTGAAAACATATCAATGCTACTTGGTAGAAAAGTCACTCTTCTGCATTCTCTTATATCCAATCTCTGAAGCCCGGTGATATTACAAATTGAATATGGCAATTTTAGTTTTGTAGAACTCAAATCAAGCTCTTCCAAATAGTCCATCTTTTCCAACACTTCAGGAAATTTCTCAAGACTTGAACAGCCACTGAGTCCGAGATATTCAAGAGAGGGCAACTTGATAGCACCTGGAAAAGTCCTGAGGTTCTTACATCGTTCAACATCCAGGATTTCAAGTTTTTTCAAGTATCCAACTGAATCAGGAACTTCAATCAAATTGTCACAATCGCTGCACCTCAATTCAATTAAATTTGGGATGCCAGATACATCTGGGATCTCTGTTAATTTAGATTGACTAAGATCCAAAACACTTATATTCTCCCATTTCTGTACAAACAAAAATCATAAAATGGTCAGAAGTAAATTTTAATTAATGCATAACCTAAACATCTAACTAAGATTGAAATTTAGTATACTTACAATCATTGGATCCAGCCATGGGTAGCAGCCACCTTGCAAATCAAGCAAAGCAAGTTTTGTTGTACTAAAATCTACAGGTAAATGAGATCCAGGATAGTCTTGCCACTGTAGAACCTTTAAACTATTTGGGAGATATTTGGGACCTTCAGAAAAGAAAGCATTCTTGAATATAAGAATTTTTAGATTTTGCATCCTTTCAAAAGCCTTTCCATCCCAATCCACTTTTAATTTTTTATCCTCAAACCCACTCTCCTGGACTATGCCACATATTTTACTTGTACCCTATATATTAATGAAAATTTTCATGTCAGCCACAATATAGCAGTTCTATATACTCTACAAAGAAATAAAAGTAGTTCTAATGAAAATGTGAATAGAACAGTATAACTTCATCATATCAAAGCACTAAAACAAAAATTAAATCACCCATATTAGAATTACTCACAGTATTGTTCTCTAAAACATGAACAATATCTTCATTGGACCATAATCTACTTCGTTCTCCTGGCTCTCTTAATGATTGCTTACGAACAATTTCTCTTCCCATACCTTGTATCAAATCATGCATTCTAATACAATTATTTTCAATCTTTATGAGGCACTTGTCTATCAATGCACCAATACCGTAATTTGGGTCAAAACCATGCGCATACTCCACCATAAATTTAACATATTCCAATTTTTCACTTTCATAAAAACAAGCAATATCTAGGAAAATTTCCTGCTCAAGTTCTGCTAAATCATCATAACTTGCTTTCAATTTTTGTTGAATTTCATTAATTGGAATTTTTTCATATATATCCAATGCAGACTTCCACTCTTCAATGCTCTTATGAAACAAGTTAGAGCCAATCACTTCCAGGGCTAGTGGAAGACCGTGGGCATACTTTGCTGCCTGACTCAAAACTTCCTTATAAATCGGATCAACTCCAATACTCCTGAAGGAATTCCATCTTAGCAACTCAAGAGATTCTTCATAATTCAATTCCTTCATGTTATAAATTCTTTCAACTCTGTGGCTAGTGAGTAATTGTTTATCTCTTGTTGTGATAATAATCCTACTACCTAAACCAAACCAATCACGATCACCAGCTAACTTTTCTAATTGCTCTTGTTTATCAACATCATCAAGAATCAAAAGAACTTTCTTTTGTGTGAGCCTCCTCTTAATCATTGGAAATCCTTCATTAACATCATCCAGCTTGATATCTTCAGCCAAAATATTTGAGAGCATTGTCTCTTGCATTTGTGCCAAGCCAAGTTTACTTGAACTTCGTTTGATGTCATGAAGAAAACATATAGATTCAAAGTGATCAGCAATTGAGTTATATACAGCACGTGCAATTGTCGTTTTCCCTATTCCCCCGATTCCACAAATTCCCACCGCGTTGACATTAATGTTTGACCCAACTTGTAAAAGCGAGTTAATTTCAAACACTGGAGACTCCAATCCAACTGGATAGTCAGCAATACTCAAAGGGACTCTACTGATCTTAATATAGATCTCTTTCGCAATCCTTTCAATGATCTGATACTCATATTCATGCCTGATAAATTGCAAAAGCTTTTTTTTGTCAAGTCAGGCCTAATTCATACATAAGACAATAAATTTTGGGGGGGAAAAATAAATTTTATTTAATTTCTTACAGATTCGAAATGAAGCATCCAGACATGCAAAAACATGGAAAATACGAGAAAAAAGTTGTGAATTACCTAGGATTGAAATGTAAGCCAGATAGATTTGTGGCTTGATGTAGTGCGAGCTTCCAAATTTGTATCTTCTCCTCATCCGCCTTGAAGTTCTGTCTAAGCCCAGTCAATGCTTGATCGTAAATCCCCTTTTGAAGTTGCACATCTGAAGGCTCCACATCATAAAAAATTGGCCAAACCAGCCGACCCTTTCCCTGAATACACTGAACGATCTGGACAAGTTCGTTGAGGCAAAACGCTGAGGATGCATAGTTCTGGGAGAATACAATAATGGCCATCCTAGATTCTTCGATTGCCTTGAGAAGTGTCGGCGTCACTTCATCCCCTCTTCGCAGTTCGTCATCATCGATGAAGGTGCGAATCCCCTTACTAGTTAGAGCACAATAAAGATTTCCAACAAAACGATAACGAGTATCTTCACCCCTAAAATTGATAAAGACATCGTAAGTCCAGTTGAAAGTTGAAGTGAATGATGCTGGCCGATTCATAAGAAGAGAGAAATGAAGATCTCAAGCTTGATAGTGAAAAACGAAGTCGCTGACTGATCAGGCACAAGGATTGGAAGAAGATAGGAGGAAGCTGCGATTAAAAGGGGCAAGATCGGCGCATCAAATAAAGGGAGGAATTTCCAAAGAAATTACGAACAAGTCAGACCCAAATAAAAAAATAGAAATGACGAAGGACGGCGGCAATGGTATGAGGGACGGCTTTTTTATTCATATACAATAAATGGAAAAAGAAAATACCAATTTGCTACATAATCAATAATATTTATAACTACAAATCTGACTCTTTCTTAAAGCAAGTCAAATCGGTATCACACCTTGTAAATTTTTTTTTAAATGTTTTCTGAAGTCAGACTGACTTCAGTAAAAGACTGACGCTGCGTTAGTGGGCAATGGGAGAAAAGGATGAAAATCAGTGAGAAAATGGAGGTGTGCCGTCAGAAATGGAAGTGGACGGTGGTGAGAGAAAAATGACGAGAGGAGGTGAAAATGGGTGGAGGGGTGACTGTGAGCTGCCGAAAAATGAAAGGGAAAGGTCAGATCTGGTGTGGGTAGTGTTGGAAGAAACCGAATTGGAGTGGAGATGGAGAAAAGAGATGAAAGAAAATGTGAGAGTGAGAGATTTTGAGGGAAGGGCGACGGCTGGTTCGAAAATAAAGTAAACAAACTATTGATTCCCGTTGGATTTTTGTAAAAGTAAAATTAAGATATGATAAATAAAATTTAAATAAGATAAATTTATTGTAAATTATTATGTTTGCATATTTTGTTAAAAGTAAGTTTGGTAAAAAAATTTATTCAGATGATAAGGATTAAAAGTATTTTTAAATATATAATATAGAGTAAATTTATTTTTCTTTTTTCAAAATTCACGTTTTGTTAAAGAAAAAATAACTTTTTTTTTCTAAAATTATGGTATAATTCATTTTTTATTTTTAAAAAAATAATTTATATTTGATCAAACACATCTTTTTAAAAAATTATTGTTAAAAACCATAATTTCATTTTTATAATGATGAACAAAACAAGCACTAAGCTTTTGGTTGAGTGAAAATAGAGCTATGGACCACTTAAAATAAAATCATATATAAATAGATAAATAATAACGAAGAAAAATGAAAAAAGCTGAAAAAAAATTCTCTAAAATTCCTTCTTTCTAATAACTATGATATCCATTCAAAATTTCAATTTACATGTATCATAAGTCACAAGAAAATGTTAATAGATAGATTATATTTTTAATAAAATAAAATGTAATGTTTAATCAAATTAAATTTGATCAAAGAAATAATTATGAAGTAAAATGATAAAAATAAGAGAAATAAAAACCTAAAAAATAAGAGCATGTTTGATAACTGTTTTCAAAATAATTTTTTTATTTTAAAAAATAGAAAAACAAAATGGGAAGAATTTTTAAATAAATGGGAAGAATTTCTAAAGCTCTCACAATTTTACCTCTCAAAATGATCAATTCTTAATTATTTCTTTAATCACAATTAAATCACAAATAATACAAATTATTAAATAAAATAAAATAAAATGGAAAGAATTAAATTTTTGGAATAATTTAGAAAATAAAAATAATCAAAATTAAAGCTTAATTATTAAAAATTATCCCAAGATTTTTCATTTATTCCAAATTAAAATTAATTACATAAATATTATCTAAATCACATAAAATTAGTCAAAATTTAATGCTAAAAATTCTTAAATAAAAAGAATAAAAATGGTAAAAATTTAAAGTTATCAACAACAGTGTTAAGTAACTTATTCTGATAAAATTTTGTTGATTATAAGATGATACCATGATTAATGTAATACTTCATTAATTTATATTATTCAGAAAATTTTATTTTCATATACTATATAATAATATTTCCAATAATGAAACTATAATAAACACATAAAATGAAATAATTGAATATTATTTTTTAAATTAATTATTTATTAATAAGATAGTAAGATAATAAAGTTTTCATGAACATACACTTATTTTTAGAATAAATGTTTTAGTTAAATTTTATTTTCAATTTCAAGACCATTTATCATTGACAATCAAGAAATATTAATAAAGGGTCATACGTTTATTACAAAATATCATAATGGTGTTAAAAGAACAATACTACAATATGATTTCTTAGTCTACTTCCCTTGCAATTAAGCCACCATGTTCGATGATTGTTTAGGGTAGACCATGCAAGTGATATGATGATTATTTTTCAACTTAAACATTGGTTGGTGCTGAATAAGGGAAGAAACAAAATCAAGATACAGTGAAAGATATAAAGTAACAAAATCAAGGAGTTGCTTCTTATTCAAATATTTTTACTCAATATCGTTACATACTATTATTATTTTTATCCCTTGCCCAATTTAGATTAATTCAAGTCATTCTTCTCTTTATTGAAAAATTCACTTTTTGAGTACGTTTTTGTACATTGCGATTTCCATTATTTTCTTAAAAAAATCAGCATAATGTAAAATGGAGGGTTACAATTTACTTCATTTGTTTTTTATTATAAAACAATATTTTGGGTTTTACGGAAAATAAGAAATAAAAATAGTACAATTAAATTCTTCACAAAAATCTAATCATCTATATTTTATCCTTATTAAATATTCCTTTTTTTATTATTCTAACATAATTGACAATATTATACATTATATTCATGAGAGATAAAATTAACAAATAAAACTATATTATCTTATATGAGATAAAAAGAAACTCACTTACTGCATTATAATAATATATGATGAAGGAGTACATCATTGTTAAATAATTATAAAATGGATCAATTATCTATTGAAATCATTATTTAATAATTATATCTATTACTCAATTATTAATTATTACCTAATAATTATTATATTATACGAGTAATTGTTCTTTTCTTCGATTTTATATTATTTTATTAAAAAAAGGTCAGAAAGCGTTGTGGTGGAGTACACGATTTTCATTATTTTATTTTTTGAAAAAAAATGCTACAAGTGGTGGAGCTCACGACTTGTTTCATGTATCATTTTTAATACAAAGTCGTGGTTGGATTTTATGATTTCTGCTATTTTATTAAAAAGAAATTTAAAACATATCCTGACATCGTGATTTCAAATATTTTGATAAAATTTTTTAAAATTGTAGTATTTGAGTATTATATTTTCTGCTATTTTATTAAAAAGAAATACTACATTTCAAATGTAGTATTTAAAACATGTTCGTGTGGCTCAATTTTTCATGAGATTGGGAAGATGGTGAGGGAAGGGATTTCAACAAAGGATGGGACGGATTTATATTTTTGCTTTTCCTTTTTACAAGAACATCAATTCCTCTTTGCCTGAGAATTGCTGTCTGACTAGCCTGAAGCTTCTGCACTGCATTCGCTTATAATTTTAAATTCAAGATTTCTTGTAACTTTTTCTCTTGAGTTTTCTTTTTTTCTGTTTTTTTTTAAGTTTTCAAACTTGACACTTAGGTTAAAGGAAAAAGAGGGACCTAACAAATGATATTTTCTAAGAAACACCTCACTTAAAAATTTTCAAATGATATGAACTGAATTTCCAACTTATATTAATTAAATTTCTAAATATTGATTCTGTTTTATAAATATTTTTTCTTGGTACTTACTTCTCATTTTGTTTTGGGTTAATATCCAAGCATCAAAATTTTGGAATATCCTTATTTTTCCAATATTCGGTTTCATTCTAGAAGGTAGCGTTGTTAAATTAAAGATTCTCTAAGAAACATAATGACATTATGATAAGAGACCCACTTGGAACCCGTACAAGGAACCTTCTACAATTTGGAAGTCACCCGAGATCAACTAGAATCAAGTACAAAGCCATTACTAGCAAGAAGATTGAAGAACAAGAACTAGAAATTCTAGAATGCATGACTTTATTAAATTTGATGTATCTCACAAATGAAAACTTAGATTTAAGTGCTTCTAAAATGAGATGAAAGCTGAAATTCTAAGCTATAAGATTAACTCATAAATCATCCAAAAACTTGCGCAAAAAGGGGTTGAAATTAATATTGAAATTCAAGCACATTCAGACACTAACAATGAAAGAAAATAGATAAGTGTTGGTTAACGGGATAAGACCTTAAGGGAACCTGTTTCTTAGAATCTTAGCTCCGAGACACCACAAAAGGGGAACCACTTCCTTTCATAAGTCAAAGAGTTTCTTAAGCATATAAGAGAACAAAAGAAACCTCACAAAAGAAGAACATAATTTCTGTAAAATTCATTATCATTTATCATGCTGAAAAACGTTCACAACATATGGTCTTAAATAGGGAATGGAAAAACTAATCTAATAAGCCTAGAAAGCCTAATTATTTTGGGCTAAGTAATCTTAATGAGATTAGGAGTTTTTGAGCTTAAGTAATACTCTTAATGGACCTGAGAAACTAAAAAAATAAAATTCTAAAAATAAATAACAAAAATTCAAAGAAAATAATAAAAATAATATATAAGTCCTTATAAACATACCAACACATTAATGAAATCACATGTTTAACATATGACATGTTTATTTACAAGTTGGGCCACTAAAAACACTACTAATTAACTAATTGGCATTTATTAATCACTTAAGTTTTAACCCATAATTAATAAAATGAAATTAAAATAAATTAAGTTTATTAATGCCTAAGTCATATGCTCTTTTAGTGAAACACATAATCTTTTAAATAATCTTCTCCAATAGACTCTTCTTGGACTTATATCTGAAACTTATATTTTAGAGTTGATGGTTACATTTACAAGCTCCTTTTGGGCTGCAACTTTAATTAAGTGAATGGGTTCTAATCCATAGAGCTCTTAGATCACTTCAATGCTTCGGTTCTTTACAATGGATCTTTATCTCTCCAAGCTTGGGCTTTATGTTCAGTACCTTGATCAAGTCTTTTTAGCTTTCCATACTTCTTTCCAAACTCTTGCAAGTCATACAACCCTTCCTCTATCATTAAAGAATATCAAAATACAAAAATCCCAATTAAGATTGGAAAATGACATTAAGAATTTTTTTTTAGCCACAACACTAAGGATCATGGAAGACCTCATCCTTAGTGTGCTTAAGGTGTATATTTTTGCAAATTAGTTATAAATTGTGAAAGATAAGTTATAAACATTTACAGGTTATCCACCAATAAAATTCTCATATCAATAATAGAATTTAAATCCATATTCTTATAGAGTATAAGTCAAAGATAAAATCTAGGTCCATTTCCTTATAATCCTTAGGTCCAATTATCCAATTACTTCATACCACATGGTATCAATGTAGTCAATGACACTTTCCCAAGTACATCCTATTAACTAATGGGGTGAAAAAAAGTAATCCATGTGTGTGGCATAAAATAATTGAATGATTGGACCTAATGGTTATAAAGAAATACATCTATAGTTTTGCCCATGAGTCACATTCCTTACCAACTAAATCAACTTACATTGACGACTAATGTTGTGCTTTATTTAAAATTGATTGTTAGCAATTTACAATTGATCTTCAATAATTTATAATTGATTTTCATAAAATTTACAACTTGATCTCATCAAAGATCCTAAATAGAATGTTTATTTTTATTTCCAACTTTTTTTTTGCCTATTCTTATTTACAACTAATCTTTAACAATTTATAATTGATTTTCAAGAATTTACAATTCAACATGCAAAGGACCAAGTTTTCTTCATTATACTTTTTCAAATTTTAGAGTTTTCAATGTGTTTATATTTCTTCTGAGATCCTTTAATGTTATTATCCTAAAAATTAATTTAATGGACAAAAATGTCATTTTATTCTAGAAACAATAATTTTTGTTATTAAATGACTAAATTGCCCCTTAGTCAACTTAAATAGGATTACTGAGTCTAAAATTAGTATGTGAGTTGGAGTCCCTTACATAATAATCCAAATTAAATATTTCAATTTATTATAATTTATTTAATTATATTACCTAATTTATTTTGATAACGTGCTGAGCAAACTTTCATAATATTAATTATTTTAATATAGTAATTAATTTAACTAATGATTAATACTAATCCACACATAATAACAAAATTATATTGACACTCCTTTCATTTGATAAAAATCTAGTTGAAAAGTTGAGATCTAGAAAAGATTGAAGAAGTTCAAACCTTGGTAACTGCTCTATTGCGGAAGTGTAGTCTTCCCATGATCAACATAGGAGGTTTTTCTTTGTCCAATTAAATGAAGTTGATTGGTTACCTAGTTAATTTGCTTTTATTTTAATTTTACGATTTAAAATATAAATCTTTTTTTAAAATTTATTTTTGATTTAAAATATAAGTCTTATTTGATAATTTTTAGGGCATTAAATGTTATTTTTTCTGTTTTGCCTTTATTTATAATTAAATATAAGAGAAGTAGTAAATTTTAAATATAATATATTAAATAGAAGTATTATAAAAAATAATATATTTTTTTGAAAAATATAATAAGTAAAACTATCTTTCTTGGTTTATGTGCAGATAATTAAATATGACTTATATTTTGGATTTGAAAGAATATTTTTTTTTTTCAAATGTAATCCCTCCATCCCATATTAATAAGGTAACATATAGGATTTTTCTTGTCCCATAATAGATAAAGTAATATATAGTGATTTGTCATTTTTGACCCTTATTTATTGTATTATTAGTATTGTAATTTATATTATATTTGATGAAAGGAACGGAATTAATATGGGCAAAATTAGAAATTTTGGTGTGTTTTTTGGAAATTTAAAGATGTAATAAATATTTCTTAATATACATAAAATCATCCAATTGTTTTATAATATGGAACGAATGGAGTAACAAAAATACAATGATTTGATTTGTATGATAATTAGAACAAATGATTTTTATAATGATTAGAAAAAATAATAGTTTATAATAAAAATTATAATTACTTTATTATTAAAAAATAATTATTAGTAAATAAATTCTAACAAATATCAAATAATATGTTTTTATTTTTTTTAAAAAAATAAAGTAGAAAATTTCCCATACACTTTATTAGTATTTTTTTTTACTAATAGAATCAAGTACACTGCCTCTAAAATAATGGAGAAACCATTTGACTTCTTAAAATTTTGTCATTGCAAGCATGCATTGTCTAATTTGGTCAGGATTCCAATTTGACAAAATTCTTGAATATTTTTTTCAATAATTTATAATATTTGATTTTCTTAATTTTTTTTATTTTTAGAAAAAACAAGTGGTAAATCTTCTCTAGTTGAGATTCTCATTTCCCATACTCATACTTTATAGGCGTGCCACTATAAAAAAAGTCAATCAAAAGAGGCGAATCAATATCTAAAAATATAAAAAGAAAAATAATCAAAAGCAAGAACCAATCAACTTGCTTTTCATTTAAAAATAAGGAGCTGATATAAAAAAAAATCAAAGTCAATATGTGAAAAAAAGTCATTTATTTTAAAAAAAGCAAATTGTTTTTGACTTATATAAAACATATACTTATGAGCAAGTCCATTGGTTACCCAATCGACTTGCTCTCTTTATTTAAAAAAAATGATTAAGTCACATATTGCTGAATCGCATTTTTCACAATGCTACCATCGATTTTTGAATAATTGTTTGAATATTTTGTTTTTAACATGATATGTATTGATAAATAATTTATTTATTTATTATATTTTTCTCAAAAGAATGACTTTATTTCTCCCATCAAAATTTTTTCTATATACACAGCAAGAATTGAAAAATTTTATTTTGTTTTATTTTTTTTAGGATGAAAAGCTGTTGAGATTCTTATTACTCTCGCTATTTAATTTCTAGCCGTTGGAGATTTTATATCCGTTGTAAATTATTGATTTTATGGAGTAGAATAGGATTTGTTGATTATTTTCATTTATTATTCTTTTTGTATAAATAGTGGGTTGTACAGTGATTTGATATAAGGAAAAAACCTTTTTCCACAAATTCTCTCTCTCTCTCTCATTATTTCTGAACAACAATATGGTATCAGAGCACAATTAAAATATTTGGCTCTGAACTTAGCAATCAATGGAATCATCAAAATCGACTCCAACATCATCAACCCTTGGTCTTGCCGAAGCCCACAATCTCAATGAATCTAGCTTGGACACTACCTCCTATCAACTTATCGTGGAGAAGCTTGATGGGAGAAATTATAGAGAATAGGCAAGGGCCATCAAACTCGTAGTGGAAGGAAGGGGTGAAATTGGCTATCTCACTAGAGCCACTAAAGCACCTTCAGAAGATAATGTTGCTGGTCTTATGAAATGGCAATCAGACAACTCTTTGGTAACGTCCTGGTTAACCAATGCAATGGTCCCAACTTTTTGCCGAACATTTATGTTCTTGGGGTTGGAAAAGGAAGTTTGGGATGCCATGAGGTAGACATACTCCGACAGTGAGAAATCTACACAGGTGTTCTAAATAAAAACTCGACTCTGGCAATTAAAACAAGGGGCTCGGGATGTGAATGACTATTGGGTAGAAATCATGTCTCTCCGTCAGGAGTTAGACTCATATTATGATGAAGAGTGGAAGTGCACTGATGATTGTGTACGATTAAGAAAGAGCATCGAGAAAGAACGGGTGTTTGAATTTCTAGTAGGACTAAACAAAAATATAGACGATGTGCGAAGCAGAATTCTTGCTAGAACCCCTCTACCATCACCACGTAAGGCCTTTGCTGAAGTAAGGCGAGAGGAAGCAAGACACAAAGTGATGCTGAAAGAAGAAGCAATGATTGTTCCTAAAGCATCAGCTCTACTATCAAGGAATACTACTGAAAACATAGGGAAGCAATAAAAAAATTGCCTCTGGTGTGAGCATTGTAAAAAAAATAGGGCACTCAAAAGATACATGTTGGGAAATTCATGGCAAACCAGCTGACTGGAAACCACGTAAAGGTTCAATAAATCGTGGACATCAGGCGTATACTTGCTCAGCAATTGAAAAATTGGATTGTGGAAATAAAACCAGGATTCCTAGTGTTCCCAACGAACAATTAGAAAAGATTATGGAAATACTTTCAACACTGCAAAATTCAAGTCAAACACAAAAACAAGTTGCCATAGCATCTATAGCCCACGAAGGTAACTTTATTAAAGCTTTAAAATGCTCATGCAAAGATAATATTTGGGTTGTTGACTCAAGTGCTTTTGATCATATAACTGATTCTCATGATTTATTTGAAACCTATATACCTTATACTAAAAAACAGTATGTTAAAATTGCTGATAGTACTTTTGCTCCTTTTGCTGATATAGGGAACATACGCATATCTAAGTCTATAGTTTTAGAAAATGTGCTGCATGTTCCTTATTTGGATTGCAATTTACTATCTATTAGTAAAATAACTACACAATCTAACTGCTTTGTTAAGTTTCTTTTATCACGCTGCATATTTTAGGACCTATTATCAGGGAAAATAATTGGCAATGCTAAGGAGCTTGATGGATTATATTATTTTAATGATGCATAAGTGAGTACACTAATATCTAGAAGCTCCTACAATTCTAGCTCCACTATTTAGAATTTTGATCTCATGTTATGGCACTTAAGACTTGGCCACCCTAATTTTAAGTATTTATGTCACTTGTATCCAAAACTTTGTTTGAATAAAAAAGATATTGATATTAAGTGTGAAGTTTGTGAGCTTGCTAAATATCAAAGAACTTCATTTCCTTCATCAAAATATGTGCCAACTAAGCCTTTTATTATTATTCATGGTGACATTTGAGGACCATCCTGTATATCTAACCGCACTCAATCTAAGTGGTTTATCTCTTTTATAGATGATCATACTCGTTTATGTTGGATATACTTGTTCAAAGAAAAAACTGATGTCCCATATATTTTTATTAACTTTTGCTCTATGATTCAAACACAATTTAATGAAAAAATTCAAATTTTGTGTACTGATAATGGTACTGAATTTTTTTAACAAAACTCTAGGCTCATTCCTGGAAAAACAAGGCATTATACATCAACAAAATGGAGTTACCAAAAGAAAAAATAGACATCTTCTTGAAGTTGTAAGAGCCTTGATGTTTACCTCAAATATGCCTGCTTTTTATTCAGGTGATGCCATTCTTATTGCTACCTATCTTATAAACCGTATGCCAAGTAAAATATTATCTTTTGGCACACCTCTTCAAAAATTTCAAGAAAATTTTCCAAATTCTCGTCTTACATATAACTTGCCCTTAAAAATTTTTGGTTGTACCTCCTTTGTTCATAATCACTCTATACAAAAATATAAATTTGATCCTCATGCTATTAAATGTATTTTTGTTGGTTACTCACCATCACAAAGGGGTATAAATGCTATGATCCCTCCTCTAAATGAACATTTGTCACTATGGATGTTACATTCTTTGAAGACACACCCATATATTTCAAGTCCTCGATTCCGGGGGAGCATAACAATGAATCTCAAACTTGGCACATTGAACAGCAGAAAGAAATCAATATTCTTGACTCTTCTAATCATGTTCCTATTACTATCATTCCTACATCTCCTATACTTGAAACCTCTCCCATACTTGAAAATGTAGAAAACTCCAATCTAGGGGGAGAAGAAGTAGGCAAGGAACTTCAAGTGCACTCACGAAGGCCAAAGTTAAATAGTAACCATCCAAACTTCAAAACATCACCTAAGTTTGAACCTATGATGGGTCTCAAAGAACCCCAACAAGTGAGGTCAAAGGTTCCTAAACAAAGGGTCAAATACTGGTGAGTCTTTAGACTTAGATCTCTCTATTGTTCTCAGGAAACCTAGTCGTTCTTGTACTTTCTATCCTAATAGAAAATATGTGTCCAATAATACTTTATCTGCAGAATTTCGTGCTTTTACTATTAACCTTGATAGGATGAAAACTCCAAGAAATATCCAAGAGGCTCTGAATTCACCTGAATGGAGAATGGCAATGTTGCACCCAATTTTTAATTTTCTAAAAATGAAAAATTAAACTAAAATAGAGTCACCACCAAAATTTTTAAAAGAGAAATTTTGGAAAACCTTTTAAAAAAAATGGTCTACGAAACATAAAGGGTTCGGGAGTCAATTGCGTTATGGGGAAGATGTTAGGCACCCCATAAAACTCGTTCATAAAAATGGTTACCTTAAGTTAATTATATAAAATCAATCTAACCTTAAAATTATTTTAATTACCTTTATAAAACATGTATCGGGAAACAAGAAAAATAAAATTAATTAATTAATAAAATGAATTTATTTACAAAGACAAATTTGATATAGAATAAGAGTTTAGGGCCTATGTACCCTAATATAGGGATCAAAGTCCACATAGTTCGAAGGTAGAAACTCATGACAATGGGTTTGTGTTTTTTAGGAAAAATTATATATATTTTATTTTAAAAAATTGAATTATACATAGAATATATATATAAATAATTTAGTTATTTATTTACTACTTGTGAATAAATTCACGAAAATTCCCAAAATCTCATGTGCTCTCTAATTAGTTTATATACCTATAGAAGTTTTGAAAAACCTCACATAAAATAATTTGAAAATATATTATAAAATTATATTTAAAGAAATATTTTTATTCAAAATTTTATTTTAGAAAATCTCTAAAAAAATAGTTTCCATAAAAAAAACGTAGAATTTGATTAGTATATCAGCTGAGGCACATCATGATACGCGGTAAATTTATTAATCCAAACATCCACGGAAGTTCTAAAAACCCTACCACGCAAAATTTGAAAATATATATATTTTATGAGAAAATATCATATTATCATTATAATCACACGAGGAAATAAAAATAATGTAGTCAATCATTAAACTATCATTATTGTAAAGCACATAAAAGTTAGGGAAAATGACAGTTGGGGACCAAAATTTTGAATTAAATACAGTAAAGAATCTTGCAATTTTTCCAGTAGTAAATACAGAACAAGGCAGTAGTAAATTCGTAATGTTCAGTAGTAAAAAAAACTGCAAGGTTCTTTACTGTATTTAATTCAAAGTTTTGGTCCTCAATTGTCATCCCCCCTAAAAGTTACCTATTTTAAAGTTATATGTGCCTTCTACTACAATTTTGAAGGATAGGTATTTTAACTAAATTTCATGGTCCTGAAAGAGAAGATATAATTATCTAATATCATAACTTGACCTTTATCCAAAAAAAAAAAACTAACACTGACTCTCAACTTTTTTTACTTTCAAGCTACCCTCACGTTCCCTTTCTCTTTCACTCAATTTCTTCTTTTTCTTTTTTTTTTCCTCCCTCTATCTCTTCTCACATTGCTTCTATTTATAGTGCCAAAAAGCAAATTATTCAATTAATACTCTAAAATCATAAATATCTCTTTTATTATTTTTCTTTGATATTCACATTGAGATTGATTGATTTGCTTTATTTTTTTCTTATTAATTTGATATCAAATCTCAATTCTTGATTTTTCTTTTTCTTTTTTATATTTTTATTACTTTTTTTTTAGTTTTATGAAAATCTCAAAAAGGAGAAAATCATAACTTCTCAAAATATGACAATCTTTTGGAGATATTATTATTTTTTTACTATTTTATTTTATGTAAATTTTTTATTTTCATATTTATTAAAAAAAAATTTTTTAAAGGGATCCGGATAAAATACAGTATTCACAGTTGCCCCTCTTTACTTGTTTCTTAGGTGAGAAAGAGAAAATGTGTGGGTTTTAAAGTTCTCGCATAAAGAACAAGTAAAGATATGAACACGTATTTTGTCCCTTCATGTAATGCAAAGATGACACTAGACTCCACTTGACTTAGCCTTGGTTTGAATTTAAAGCTACCATGCATGCAATACAATAAGGTGACTGGATTGCCCCTGACTTGACTAATGATCAACCTATATGCCCGCTAGTTTGCTCCATTTAATTCAAAAAAATTTTTTTTTTAAGAAAAAGAGTCATTTGAGGCCTCACTTTGTTCCTTTTTCACCATATGGGAATTTACCACTATCCCTATATTTGGTAGGAGGGATAGGAAGGGAAGAGAGGAGAGGGATTTTAATGGAGGGAAGGGGAGGGGAGGGGAGGAGAGATGAGATATAGAGGGAAGGGGAGGGAAAGGAAGGGAAGGGGATAAATTTTAATAATTTGTTATTTGGTTCAGGGGAGGGGAGGGAAATTAATAATAATTTGATCATTTTATCCTTGAAATTAAGGAAGTTTTCTATCATTTTTATGAATATAAAAAATTTCAGTATTGAGTGTAAAATTATACTTTAATATTTTATACTCAATACTAAAATTTTTTATACTCACTTTTTGAGATATGGGACTTAAGTGTAATATATTTTATATTGGGACATCTAAGTAAATATTTTTATATTTTTAGAATTTTTTATCAATTTTTTATATTTTTAAAAATATTTTTTATTGAAAAAAAAGGGGGACATCTCTTTGACAGCTCAAAAAGAGCTGTCCCCCCGCCGTGTGCCCCCAATTTCCTCGGGCCGCCGGGGGGGGGGGAGGGGGAATCCTCCCCTCCTCTCAAAAAACCATCCCCTTGTTTGGAATGAACTTGTTTTATAAGGGGGAGGGGAGCAAATTACCTTCCCTTCCCCTCCCTCCCCCTGTACCAAATAGGGGGTAAAGCGAAAAGTTGTAGGATTATTCAAGATTTGACATCTAGCTATTTTGTCATAAATTATGGCACGTGTGAGTACCCAGTGTTAGGTTTAATGTAATATAAGTTTTGATGATAACAAATATAGAGTAATAAGGAACAAATATATCATATGTATCTAACATATATAATGTTCCTTAAAGAAGTAAAATAAGTATTAGCATTTATTTAATTATGTTTATAATGCATATATCATGCTATGTGCAAGTATATTCACTGTGCTCTTACAATAAATAATATATTTCGGATATACAAATTAAACTAACTACTTGGTTTGTAAGTGAAATATATTAAATGTAGGATGATCTAAGTGGGAAAAGTGAGCATTGGAATAAAGAAATGAAAATTAACATCATTACTCACTCAAGAAAGAAGAAGAGAAAGGATGCTTGAAGAATGGAAGATTAGAAGGGAGCATGTCAAGAAGGAAATGACCAAGTGAATGTAGAACTCAACACTTGAAGACCCAGTCATTAGGTATATTTTGTTTTCACTTAGGTCTTGAGGTGTGATTAATCTTTGAAAATTTACTTAATCTTGTTACCATATATTTTAAATGAGTTAGATTAAGTAAATATGATCTTATCATATGTTAGAATTGAGAAATAATGGCTAACAAATAAATTTGGTGTTTGGCTCATGATTTCAAAATGGTTTTCTTAAAAAGAGCAATCCTATGAGGATGAAGTCTCAGCTTCAAAGATGTTTTTAAGCGCTCACTTTATTTTTCATGAAAATGTTTTTACCTATGATGATAAAGTTTCAATTTCAAAGTTGTTTCTAAGTGCTCTCATCTTGTTTTCATGAAAAGGATTACCTTATGCGCATAACTAGTGAAGGTTATAAGGATACAAGACTCAATCTCAGTTTTTCTAAATGTCCCTTCTTTGATTTCATGAAAAGGGATTGATGTTATCCGCATAACATAGATGTGCACTATGTTCTCGGCTTTATCTAGGTCGTTATCCTGATAAAGTGCCTATCTTATTCTCATAAGGAAGTGAATAGTAAAGGCCACTTGCACTGTGCAGCTCATTATTAACATAACCTAGGGAGGTTATCCCCACAATATGTATGTTATCCGCATAACCTAGGAAGGTTATTAGTATAACCTATGGTACAGAGCACTTGGACTTCCTTAAGCTAAATTCATTATCAGCATAACCTTAGGAGGTTATCCTGATAATCTATATTTTATGGAAACTTAGTTTATGCTGATTAAACGTTATCCGAACAAGGAATAACATCCTAAGAGGTTATTCTAATAATTCTCAAAGGTATCTAAGTTTGTGAGATTATTATCTGAACAACTAAGTAGGTTTTCATGAAAATATTTTTGAGCTAAAACTAAGTCATTTTAGAATGAACATTATTCACATAATCTAACTAGGTTATCCGCATAACGAAAGTCTACCATTGAAACTAAGAGTCAACGATCACTTGGTATTCACATAACTTGAGGACGTTATCCGCATAACCTCTGTCAAAAGCATTTAAAGCGGTAGTTGAACGGCTCTTTTTGTAGAGTAACGGCTAGAACTTATCTCTAACGGATAGATCTTGTGTCTAATGTCTAGTTACACTATAAATCTATAAATAAAATATCATTTAAACATATGGGTAACAATCAAAAGTGAGTTTATGCGAAAATGTTGTTTATATATATAAAATCTTTATATATCAGCATCATCTGAAAAAAGCCACCTCAATAGAGTGAGCTTTCAATGTATCATTTACTCTAAGGAAGAGTTTTCATTCTATATTCATTCTTTTCTACTATTTTCAGGGTAGATACTTAGTGTGGGGTATCACTAAGGGAGATTACACATCTTATAAGGGTATAGGGAGAGTGACTTCACAAGTGCCTACTGAAACTCTTGGGATGTACTAAGGCTTCACAGATGCCCGGATCAAACCTGTCGGATATAGTGGAAAATCCTAAGAGTTGGCTTGGAGACTAGACGTAGGCCAAGTGGTTGGGCGGAACCAGTGTAAATTGATATGTATTACTCTTCATCTTCTCTATTCAATTACTGCACTTAACTCTCTCTATTCATCCCTGTTTTGTTACACATTTGGTGATTTTGGGTTGTGATCCAAAAAGGGTAAAAATCTTGCATCACCTAATTCACCCTCTTCTTAAGTGACCAGCCAACCTAACACCCAGTACATGGTGAACAAAAATAGCTAGTCAAGCGAATTGAAAATTTTAATATTAAAAGGCATTCTCATTGGTCATGCATGAGCCATTTGTGGTCATCAAAAGTCTTCTCTTTCTCTCTCTTTATTTAAGATTAGCCCTCTTGGTTATCAAATTGGACCAGAATCCAGAATTTTCCATCACCTTACTAAGCCCGTGGGTCCTTAACATTACCAAATATTTTCTAATATCTCCAATGTGCCCAAATAAATTAGGAACTCAACTTCTTATTTATATGTCTTTAATTATTTTAGAATTAGATAGTAAGAATAGAACAATGCATACCCACCCAAAGCAACAAGTAAATTTCACCTTATCTGGACCCATGCTCTAGTGCAATGAAATCATTAGGGATTCTCTTTTTTCCCCATACATTTTGTACTTCACTTTTATTAGAGATATTTTTCTTTCTTGGGTCGCTATGCACTCTTTTGACATGAAAATCAAACATTGGTGATACAGACCCCCGGTTACTCAAGCTTACATAACCTGCTGCACTAAGATGCTATTACCACACTTATAGCTCATACTACACTGTTTAACGTGAAGGACAACACTTTTTGGTGAAATCCCCCAGTTACTAAGCACTTCTCGAGTTAGCGGAGTGGATATATATATATATATATATTGCATTTATTTTCCTTTAAGGTTTTTCCAACCTGATTCATTTTCCATAAGGTGGGTTTTTTTGAGTCCATACAGGGAATTCTATTATATCTCTAACATGGGTATATAAAATTCCATTCTCTTTTCTCTAACTCTTATAGGTTTTCTGAGGCGTTGAGATCACCAAATTGGGCTTTGCCTCTTCGGACAAGGTCTTTTCCATACACACGGTCAGGAATCCAATTCTGGATAACATGCTTAAGGAACCCAACTATCTGCCAACTATGTTGAACCTTGTTGGTTAACTACTATGGATTTGATTATGCTCAATTATGTTTAAGAGTTCTTGACTTAATTTGGCATACTAAAATCAACTAGAATTTTCAACCATATTAAGGATCTCTACTTTATTTGACTAGTAGTGACGGTATATTCTCTAAGTCATTTCTTAGTTGTTATTTTCTTTATATTTCATTCCTGACTCACATCTCATTGTGTCCATACAATAACCAATGGAGTTTTCTTTAGAAATACTATTTTGTTCGCTTAATCAACTATTCCCATTTCCCACAAACTGGGTTGTGGAGTTCAAAAAAAGTTTTACACATGACTTCTGACTTACTTCATTGTCCCAATATTAAAGAGATAACCAGGATTTTGGCAGTAGTGAAGTGCCTACTTTTATAGGACTTTGGTGGAGGCCTACCATTATAGGGCTTTGGGTGCCAACCGAAACTGGACTTTGGCGATAGTGAAGTGCCTATTTTTATAGGACTTTGGTAGATGCCTACCGTTATAGGGCTTTGGGTGCTAGCTGAAACTAGACTTTGCAGTAGTAAAGTACCTATTTTTATAGGACTTTAGTGGAGGCCTACCGTTATAGAGCTTTGGGTGCCAACCGAAACTAGACTTTGGTAGTAGTGAAGTACCTATTTTTATAGAACTTGGTGGAGGCTTACCGTTACAGGGCTTTAGGTGCCAGCGGAAATTGGACTTTGGTGGTAATGAAGTGCTTATTTTTTTAGGACTTTGGTGGATGCCTGCCATTATAGGGCTTTAGGTGCCAGCCAAAACTAGACTTTGGCGGTAGTGAAGTACCTATTTTTATAGGACGTTGGTGGATGCCTACCGTTATAAGGCTTTGGGTGCCAGCCAAAACTGTACTTTTACGATAGTGAAATGCTTATTTTTATAGGACTTTGGTGGAGGCCTACCGTTATAGGGCTTTGGGTGCCATTCGAAACTGGACTTTGGCGGTAGTGAAGTGCCTATTTTTATAGGACATTCGCAGAGGCCTGCCGTTACAGGCTTTGGGTGCCAGCCGAAACTGGACTTTGGTGGTAGTGAAGTGCTTATTTTTTTAGGACTTTGGTGGATGCCTGCCATTATAGGGCTTTAGGTGCCAGCCAAAACTAGACTTTGGCGGTAGTGAAGTACCTATTTTTATAGGACTTTAGTGGATACTTGTCGTTATAGGGCTTTGGGTGCCAGCCAAAACTATACTTTTACGATAGTGAAATGCTTATTTTTATAGGACTTTGGTGGAGGCCTACCGTTATAGGGTTTTGGGTGCCAGTCGAAACTAGACTTTGGCGGTAGTGAAATGCCTACTTTTATAGGACATTCACAGAGGCCTGCCGTTACAGGGCTTTGGGTGCCAGCCGAAATTGGGCTTTAGTGAATGCCTGCCATTGCATGGCTTTAGAAAAGAGGGGCCTACCGTTATAGGGCTTTGAAAAAGAGGAACCAGCTGGAACTGGGCTTTGAGGGTGCCTGCCATTACAGGGCTTTGAAAAGATGGGCCAGTCAGAATTGGGCTTTGAGGGGGCCTGCTGTTACAGGACTTTGAAAAAAAAATAGGGGCAAGCTGGAACTGGGCTTTAAAGGGCCTGCCATTTTGCGGCTTTGAATAAGAGGGACTAACATTATCAATATTATTATGCAATGCATGTGAATTAAATGTAAGGTGTATGTAGAATGATATTGGAGTTTCAAAGCTAGATACTCTTGCGCTATTTTCTCTAAATATAAAAGATGAGTGAAGGATGTAAAATTTCTCTTTTGATTTAGAAACATGTTAGACATGCCTCATGGGGATGAATCCAACACATGCTATGAATGATGAATGAAAGGGGGAAGAGTTTGACATTTCATTTTGTCCCAATCTTGTGCCATGCATGTATATATATAATGCACATTATATGGATTTTGTTCTTTTGCCCCAATTTAGGTGTAAGCTTACATATAAGGCAACATTTTCTTTTACTTTTATTTGTCCTGGTCCAAATAAAGACTCGTTGGATAAAGAATGAAAAAAAAAATATGATTTTCCCCAATCTAAAAAAAGAGACTCATTGAATGATTATTAAAAGATGCAAGATTTATCTTTTGATTTTTGCTTTCCCCAATTGGGATAAAAACTTATTTTGATGCAATGTCTGCAATTAATGATAAATGCATGATGCAAGATTTATTTTTATTTTCTCCAATCTATATGGAGGCTCATTGAATGATTAGTAGAAGATGCAAGATTTATTTTTTGTTTTTTTTGTTTGCCCCAATCTAGATGAAGGCTTATTTTAATGCAGTGGAGGATGCATGAGTTGTGCAAATTTGATTCCTTATCCATCCCAATATGGATGAGAGTTTATTTTGATGCAAACATTCTACTTTTAATTAAAATAAAACCTTCATCATTTTGTGCAAAGTACGCACACATGAGTCACTCGATGCATATAGAGGGGAGAAGGAAAATGTGTCTACTTATGCATGTCATGTTTGATGCAATTGATGTACAAGAATATAATATTCTTGTTCACATGAAAATAGGAAAGTCAATACTTACCCTAATGAGGAAATTCATCCAAATGAATGACTATTGAAGATACTTTGGGTAAATGGATATTACCAACATGAGAAGGTTATAGTTTTAATTTTCATAATCGAGATGAACTCATTTAATCAAATTTTTTCAAGACAATTTCCTTACCCCAATTTCATACCTTGTGCTTGATATGACCATCCTTGTTGGTCAATTTTTATCTTTAATTCTTGAGAAGTTAATGACTAAGACCTACTCTTACTTTATTAAACAATGTCAATATAGTCATGCATGAAGTTGAATTTAATGGAATGTTAAGAATGATGAAACATATGACCATTTGCATGAAAGAGATTTTGGATGAATAGATATAGAGTAATAGAACTAGAAAATGCCCAAATTCTACTATGAAAATTTCTTTTAAAAAAAATGAATGGAAAATGAAGTGATAGAATTGGAAAATATTCATATTCTATGCTTATGTCCACTTTTCTGAAACTGGACAAGTGATATGCAAAGAAATGCAACTGAAAAGATGCCCTAATCCTATATTAGGAGCATTTTATTTGAATGACGGAAATGTGAAATAGAGATAAAGTGATGGAAATGGGAATATGCCCTAAATTCTATAATCAAATTGTTTTTTTTTAATAATGGGAAAATGGGGAGAAGCACATTTCTTGGCTAGAATATTCCCTTTTAGAATACTACAATTGATGTGAGTAAAATATTTTTACTCTGAGCTTTGCCTTTTGCACCAGTTTAAGTTACCTTAGACTTGGAACCCTCTTTGATAAGAAAAACTATCCCAATTATTTTTAAACAAGTTAAATCTTAATGATGACTTTTGGGGTTGGTAACTTGGTCAAGGTGAATGTGTTTTTGAAAATAAAAGAGATATTAGGTTCAACACCACCCCACCCTTATCAATCCTTCCACTAATCACCTTCACATACTTCTCTAACAAGATTTTATGATGAAACCCATTTACCAAGAGAGGATATTTTAGGTTTTTAATATGAATACGAAGAAGAGAGTTGCAGGTTAAAAACATAAGGATTTCAAAGGCTTAAATATTAAGATGGGATTACAATGAGTAGGATATTTCTTATTACAAGGAGAAGGGTTACAAAGACTCGAATGTTCATGTGGGACTAAAATTAAGGTGGCAGTACAATGAAAATGGTTACAAAGGCTTGAGTATTCTTGTGGGACTATGATGAGAAATTTACTTTGGAAAACCTGCAATCTTGCAAAACTTGATACCTCCTTAAAACCTCAGTTGGGAGAACTTTTCTTCAGGAAAAATATTTTATTCTATTTTCACTTCTCATTCAATGAGAGTCACTTGCTTGAGGATTTTTCTTTTTTCTTTTTCATAATAGCTTCTGTTTTTTCTTTGGGAAATTTTACTTTGCTATTCTCTCTCCCTTACTTACTTTTCCAATATCTTTTGCCTGGCTTTTGTTATTGGTTTTGCCCATTGTAACATCAAGATTGCTATTTTGTAATTAATCTTTTTTTTATCAATATTAAGGGATAGAAAGAGGTTTTCAAAAGCAAAAAGTGGCTAAAAATGGTTAGGTAATGTTTAGGGTAGGCAAAAAAGAAAAAATTAATCCTCTCTTGACATTTGAATTTTTTAGCATAAAAATATGTTAGATACTTTTCAATAACCACTATTATTGGTTCAATTGGAATGCCTCATGTCCTCGATTCAACTTGTTTGTGGGATTTTTTTTTCATCTTTTTCTTTCTCTTTTTTTGGAAAAAATGGAGAAAAACTGGGCAACATATTTTGCTTCAGATTTTATCTATTTCTCACATCAATTGAAGTGTTTTTATTTGGACTATTGAACAAACTATGACAATGGATGAATGCTTTCTGAGAAATTGAAAAGATAAACAGACTAGTGAGAGGGAAGATGGAAATACATGACCATAACATCAATAAAGTTGGTCTTATTACTAGATCTTCACATTGTTTAATGAAAATGTGACACATTAGAGACTCACTTTTTTTGAATAATGGTCTTATTGGTAAAGGGTATGATTTGAATTATTTTGGAGTAATATTTTGTGAGTGTCTTAAAAGAGCAAGTCCCCCAACCTTCAAAGAAATTAGTTCTTCCCATACTTATATGAGTGATAAATAATTTTCTTACGGTTGTGGAGAAGCTTAGATACAACCTTTTGACCCAAAGGCTCATGTTGACTTCCCATCTTAAGGAACCAATAATCCTATGTTTTGCAAATTTCACAATCTTTATCATGATATACAAAATGATTATGCATGTGAATGCATGCTCATTATGTTATACAACTGATGAATTAACTAGTGTATTGATTCTAGTCCATTATCATAAAGGAATTATGAGAATCTTTACCTTTGTTTAGGTGTGTTTCAAGATTGGACTTTTGAATGATAGGTGGCAAGGTAGTATATTTACTAGATCGGTCTAGGAATACATGAACTTTTGTTTTCATCAGAACTCCTGTTGCTTCTTATGACAATAGACAATTAGATATGAGGCTTTGGTTGTTTTAGTCACAAGCTTGATTAGTTAAAATATTGGTAGGATAGTTTTGGATCGTTATTACACATGATTAATTCATGTAAGACCAAATCTCTCCAGATTCAAGTCATAACTTTTGTAAACCTGCTAAAATGTTAGCCAATCAAAATTTGGTTTTTTGTTTTGTTTTGCTTTGTTTTTTTCTATTTATTTATTAATTTTGACACCAGGTTTAGGTGGTAGATCACTTCTTCTTGGTATTTATTATTCTTAAGAAGGGGAAGTATAATTTTGTTTTATTCATACCTTTTGAAAATTAAGTGCCTAATATCATTAATGATGTTCATGCCATATATGTTTAAGAGTATATCCTTTTAGCATATTATCAAGCTAATTTATTTCTTTGTGAAAAGAGTGAAAACTCACTTTCTTCTAGATTATGGTGGGGAAGCAAATAGTTAGTGAAGGATCAAAATTCCTTCACAATTTTCAATATGATTGTATCTTTTAACATGTATATTTACTTGCTAGTCAAGACTTCCTTTGAAAAAAAATTTGGAAGGGAATTTCTCACTTCAACTATGTATTTATTGCATCATAAGAAAATAAAAATAACACTTACCAAAGATTAATATCCAATCGTGATAATGCATTAAGATCTTATCCCTAAAATTTCATAGAAAATTGTTAATGGTGATTTAGTTTACTTTTATTTATTATTTTTTAATGATAATTAATTAACAAAGGATCAACATCCAAATGTAATTAATACCTTAAGATCTTATCCCTAAAATTTGATGGAAGGTTATCAATGGTGATTTAGTTTTTTTTAGTTATTATTTATTGATGACAATTATCCAGCGAAGGATCAATATCCAAACGTGATTAATGCCTTAAAATCTTTATTCTTGATAGAATATTGCCAAAGTAATTTAGTTTGCTTTTAAGTTATTATTTATTAATGACACTTAACTAACGGAGGATCAATATCCAAATGTGATTAATGCCTTAAGATCTTATTACTAAAAATTTGATGGAAAATTACCAAGGTGATTTAATACACTTTTTTACTTATTATTTATTAATGATAATTAACTGATTAAAAATCAACATCCAAATGGAATTAATGTCTTAAGATATTTATTCCTAAAATTTGATAGAAAATTGCAAAGGTAATTTAACTTTTTTTTGTTATTGTATATTAATGATAATTAAGCAATGGAGAATTAATATCTAAATATGATTAATATCTTAAGATCTTTATCCACAAGATTTGATGGAAGTTGTCAAGGTGATTTAGTTTACTTTTTTAGTTATTATTTATGGATGACAATTAATCAACGAAAGATCAATATCCAAACGTGATTAATGCCTTCGAATTTTTATCCCTAAAACTTGATAGAATATTGCCAAGGTAATTTAGTTTGCTTTTAGTTATTATTATTTTTCTTTTTATAGCTGACAAATAAAACTAATTTATCGATTAGGTAGCAATTCCCGCCTTGATGAGCAGAAGGGAAACTATTAGCTTGCAAAAAGTTAACACTACTAAATTTTTGAAGTTATTAATTATATCTCTTATATCAAAATGAATCACTTAGGCTTATAGGCACACTAAAAATAATCCTAATAAAGTTATCTCTTAACATGAAGAATGTAAGGTGCTTATAATCTATTAAGGTTGAGGACCCATAGACAAATGTTAGGTTGCTAATGCATACACCATCATTGCATTGTATCATGTTATGCAAAGATTTTGATACACACTCTGGTGACAAGGCAACAGTGTGTCACATTTTCTTATGTTTGTTTTTTTTAAATAATGATATGCTATGACAAAAAAAAACTCCCTTTTTGTCCTATTGTAGGATAAGTCTTAAAGTATAGAGATATCTAGCCCAAACAAAGTTGAGTGTTAGCTAACTGGTTGGTTACTAGGGTTTATCTATTAATGTACCAGTTTTTAGGATTGGTCTATTATCCTAATAAGATCTCCAAGCTGCCACCACCATAAAGGTGAAGACCCCATTAGTAAACTTGATCCATTAAAAACTCAAAAGTTTCACGGGGACCAACTTTATAAAATGGGTAACTGCATGGACGAAGTCTTCATAGTAACCTCCTAGGGCTCCAAACACCCTACGGGGAAACCATTACAAACTTCACTAACCTAGAGTACTCATGAACCCGGGTATATGGCCCAAAACATGTGTGAGGAGAATGTATAAGTGCTCAGTGTGAGAAGACAACATACATACTTGAGACCTCATCTACTAAGCAGATAACAATAAGAGAAATATATAAAACAATATACAATAAGCACATTATTTCATATAGTAAAATAAAATTATATATCCTAATCATATGAGACAAACAATATTGAAAATAAATAAAAGGAAAGGTAATTAAAATAAAATTAAGGCCACAAAATTTTGTAGAATTAACTTATATAGGCTTGACTCTCAAACAGTCCCCAGTGGAGTTGCCAAACTGTTGCACCCAATTTTTAATTTTTCAAAAATAAAAAATTAAAATAAAGTAGAGTCGCCACCAAAATTTTTAAAAGAGGAATTTTGGAAAACCTTTTAAAAAAAATAAAAATGGTCTACAAAATATAAAGGGTTCAGGAGTTAATTGCGTCATGGGGAAGGTGTTAAATACTCCATAGCACCTATTTATAAGAATGGTTACCTTAAGTTGATTATATAAAATTAATGTGGTCTTAAAATTATTTTAATTACCTTTATAAAATATGTATTGAGAAACAAGAAAAATAAATAAATAAATAAATAAAATGGATTTATTTACAAATACGGACTTGACCTAGAATACAAGTCTAGGGCCTGCATCCCATAATATAGGGATCAAAGTCCACATAGTTTGAAGGTAAAAACTCATGACAATAGGTTTGTATTTTTTAGGAAGAATTATATATATATATATTTTTTATTTTCAAAATTAAATTATACATATTATATATATAAAAATAATTTAGTTATATATTTTCAACTTGTGAATAAATTCATGGAGATTCCCAAAATCCCACATGCTCACTAATTGGTTTATATATCTATGGAAACTTTGAAAAACCTTACATAAAATAACTTGAAATTATATTATGAAATTATATTTAAAGAAATATTTTTATTCAAAATTTTATCAAATTTAAGAAAATCTCTAAAAAATTAGTTTCCATAAAAAACACATAATTTGATTAGTATACCAGCGGAGGCACATCGTGATACGCGGTAAATTTATTAATCCAAACATCTATGGAGGTTTCAAAAACCCCACCACACAAAATTTAAATATATATATATATATTTCATGAGAAAATATCATATTATCATTATAATTGCACGAGGGAATAAGAATAATATAATCAATAATCAAACTACTATTATTGTAAAGCACATAAAAGTTACCTCCTTTAAAGTTATATGTGCCTTCTACCACAACTTTGAAGGATAGGTATTTCAACTAAATTTCATGATTTTGAAAGAGAAGATGTAATTATCTAATATCATAACTTAACATTTATCAAAAAAAAAAAAAAACCAACACCCACTCTCAACTTTTTTTACTCTCAAGCCACCCTCACGTGCCCTCTCTCTTTCACTCAATTTCTTCTTTTTCTTTTTTTTCCTCCCTCTATCTCTTCTCACCTTGCCTCTATTTATAGTGTCAAAAAGCAAATCATTCAATTAATACTCTAAAATCACAAAAATCTCTTTTATTATTTTTCTTTGATATTCACATTGAGATTGATTGATTTGCTTTATTTTTTCCTTATTAATTTGATATCAAATCTTAATCCTTGATTTTTATTTTTCTTTTTTCTTTTTTATATTTTTATTACTTTTTTTTAGTTTTATGAAAATCTTAAAAAGGAGAAAATCATAACTCTTCAAAATATAGCAATTTTTGGGAGATATTATTATTTTTTTACTATTTTATTTTATGTAAATGTTTTTTTTTATATTTATTAAAAAATTATTTTTTTTTAAATGGACCTGGACAAAATATGGTGTTCACAGGCAATCATGGAGGAGATGAGAGCGTTGGAAAAAAAACAAAACTTGGGAAATTATGGAACTACCTCCAGGAAAACAACCTGTGGGATGTAAGTGGGTGTTCACGGTGAAAGTCAAGACTGATGGCACAATAGAAAGATATAAAGCTTGTCTTGTCGCCAAAGGGTTCGCTCAAACCTACGTCATAGACTACACAGAAACATTTGCTCCAGTAGCCAAACTTAACACAATCAGAGTGCTTCTCTCTCTTGCCGCCAATTTAGATTGGCCTCTTCAACAATTTGATATAAAAAATGCCTTCCTAAATGGGGATCTGGCCGAAGAAGTTTACATGACTCTTCCTCCTAGTTTATTTGAAGAAAAACAAAAAACAAAAGTTTGCAAACTGAAAAAGTCCTTGTATGGTTTAAAGCAGTCTCCTAGAGCTTGATTTGATAGATTTACAAAGGTTCTTAAAGGAAAAGGCTATCAACAAGGACAAATTGATCATACCCTATTTATTAGGCACAAGGAAGGGAAGAAAACTATATTAATCATTTATGTGGATAATATTATTCTCACTGGAGATGACAATGAAGAGATGGAAAGACTGAAAAATGTCCTTGCAATTGAATTTGAAGTCAAAGATCTTGGACAAATAAGGTATTTCTTGGGCATGGAGATAGCTTGATCTAGAAAGGGAATTAGTGTATCACCACGAAAATATACTTTAGATCTTCTTGAGGAAACTGAGATGCTTGGCTACAAGCCAAGTGATACACCTACAGAATCTAGGAAAAGGATTGAAAAAGCTGGATTACCAGTTGACAAAGAGAGATACCAAAGATTAGTTGGGAAACTCATCTACTTATCACACACATGACCTGACATTGCATTCATAGTAAGTGCAGTTGGTCAATACATGCATTCTCATACTAAAACCCATCTTAAAGCTATCTATAAGATTCTTAGATACTTAAAGGGTTCACCCGGACAAGGATTGTTCTTCAAAAAGGGGGGACAAGCTGAGGTTGAGGTATTTTTTTATGCTAATTGGGTAGGACCAACTAATGATAGAAGGTCTACTTCTGATTATTGCACCATTGTATGGGGTAATCTAGTAACATAGAGAAGTAAGAAATAGAATGTTGTAGTTAGAAGTATTGTTGAAGCTGAATTCAGAGTTGTTGCACAAGGAATATGTGGAGGGTTATGGATTGATAGGCTACTTAAGGAACTAAAAGTTGAAGTCAATCTCCCTATGAAACTTTACTGTGATAATAAGGCTGCGATTAATATTTCTTTAAATCCTATATAACATGATAGAACTAAACGTGTGGAAGTTGATAGACATTTTATCAAAGAGAAGGTAGAAGAAGGGATTATTTGTATCACTTACATCCCTATGAAAGAACAAATAGCAGATATCCTCACCAAAGGACTTCCATACCATACTTTCAAAGCATTAATTGGCAAGTTGGACATGATTGACATTTATAGTCCAACTTGAGAGGGAGTGTTGGGATTCTTATTAATCTTGCTATACAATTTCTAGCCGTTGGGGATTTTATATCCATTGTAAATTACTGATTTTATGGAGTAGAATAGGATTTGTTGATTATTTTCATTTATTATTCTTTTTGTATAAATAGTGGGTTGCACAGTGATCTGATATAAGAAAAAAAACTTTTTCCACAAATTCTCTTTCTCTCGTTATTTCTGAACAGCAATAAAAGCGATGCATTCATAACAAAATATGTACAAGAGATATCATAACAATTATATTATCCTTTCATCATCAACCACCTCTTTACAACAAAGTGGGGGATGATCAAAGGTACAAAAATAGACTTGATTCTCAAGAGCAAAATTAATTAAAGAGGTGGCACCTAAGTTAGCAGAACTACACATAAATGTGAACGTAACTGTCCAAATCCTGGAGACTAACAGCTTGGCTTCATTTATCTTGTCTTGGTAGGGGTGGTCATTTATATCCTATCTTGTCAGCAAGTTAATAATTTCACCATTCTCTATAAAAACATGAACCTTTCTTAAACCTCTATCCCAACACTGTAGTAAACCTTTTGATGGGAGACACGTTAGGAACCCATCCTAAGAGCCTTCTTTGATATAAAGATCGTGCAACTCAAGGAAAGATGAATTGAATGCAAGAACAACAAAGAACAACAATGAACAAAAACTAAAGAAAATAGACACAATGAAATAAGAAGACTGAACAAAATGTTGGTTGAAGGAAGTAGACTCCAAGAGAACCCGTCTCTTGAATCCTAACTCTGGGACGCCACAAGGATCACCACTCCTTGATAAGTCCTCATTCTTTCTGGCACTCAAGGATAAGCAAGAAAGAACTCACAGAACAACAATAAAGTTGCTGAAAAGAAATTCATTCATTCATCTTGTTGTGTTTTGCAAGAGTACAAGGGTTGCCTATTTATAGGCAAGTATTAACCCACAAACTAACTCTAGTTCACCCCACAAACCTAACCTTATTAATGCTAATTAATACAAAAAGGAAATCCTAAGTCAAAAGGAGCATTTAATTCTAATTTTGAATTTGAAAAGGTTGGCTCCTCTTAAATGCATAAAGCAAAGCAAATCAGATCTTTATTTGCCTTTTATTGAAAAGGAAATAAATTGACTAAAATAATCCTAATAAAACTTATTAAAAACGTCACTTTTAGTGAGCACATGAGAAGCACATGGATTTTAAGTAAATCCTCCTTGTTGGGCTTTCTCCAAGTTGGGCTCTTTGACTATAATTTGGCTCCAGATTTTCAGCTTGCCTCTTTCTTTGTTTTGGGCCTCAAAATCATTGAAATGCAATAGTTCCATGTTAATAATGTCTTGAATCACCCCATTCATGGCTTTTGTTCTAGCTCTAGTCATTGGTCCTCCAATGCCTTGAAGTGGGCCTTGAATTTGTCCATGGTCCATTGTTGCTCTTAGCTTGCCCTCCTCATTATATGCTTCATGCCTCGATTGTACTCTATCATTTCCTCCCTCTTTGAAAAGATTCGTCCTCGAATCTCCATAACCTATATGGAAAGAAAGGGAACGATTAAAAACATCAAATAAAAAATAAGGAGTATACTTACTTTTCAAGCCTGATTGATGCATCTTCTTTTCAACCCTTGTTTGAATGCGTGGTGTAATAATGACTCTTGGTTGCAAATTCATCCCTTTTAAAGTTTCATCTTTACATTCTTGCATTCCAAACCAATCTCCAGGATAAAAAATCTTGTAATGACCATTGGTTTGAATTGCATAGGATTTGTGGTCATGCATTAGTACATAAGAACTTGATTTCCCTTCCATAACATCCATACTAATAACCTGCAACAAAGAACTAGAGAAAGAAGGAACATATGGAAAATATGAAGGAAGGAGTTGAAAAGAAACTATCTTAAACTCTCCTTTACTCAAACAACTCACAATTGCTTTTACTTCATTATTCTCGTCTTTTCTCAAACTCTCTTTTTCTTTTCTCTTTTCCCTCTTTTTCTTTCTCTTTTTCATTCTTCTCTCAAGTTTCTTTTCACTCAGTTGTTTTCCTCTTTTTTCATTTTTTTGCACTCTTTCTTTTCTCACTTGTTTTTCACTCTTGTTTTTACTACTCATATTCTTCTCACTTTTATTTTTCCTTTCAAGCTCACTTTTGATTTTCTTGTGATTTTCATAGAATTGAATACAATGCATTTCATGGGCTTTCTTTACTTCAAAAGAACAACTATCATCAAATAACCATGGATGCCCAAACACCATATCAACATGCTCCACTTCATCACACACATTAGAACTAATTTCTAATGGCTTAACAATGTCAGTACCACTGGAAACAAGCACACCAATATCAGTAATATTCTCTATCTCCTTACCAGTAGTAACATCTAGAACAGTTGTCTCCATTAATGGTGGTAAATGATCATGATCAATCCCATCAAGAATATCATCAACATTTTCCTCCTTAAGATTCTCAAGAACATCATACTTTAATTTATAAGAAACATTATCAACACAAGGATTTTGAGAATTAGAGGTACCTTCAAGAGTAGTTGATTCTCTTGGTTCAACAACCATTATAGATGTTGAGGAAGATATCTCCTCCATTGGATCTTTTTGCTCCAAATGAGAAACACTAGAACTTGGAAATGAAATTTGCACCTTAGAAGTTTGCTCCTTTCTACGAGTTGGAAGATACTCATAGAAGTAGTGGTATGGTGCATACTTTTGCTTCAAAATGAGTTTCATGCTATTCCAAGTATCACACTGTTTCTCTTCACGAAGGCGCTTTTTTTCAAATCGTTCCCACCAGACTTTGGCTTTTCCTTCTAAGTGAAGAGTAGCTAATTTCATTTTCTCAGACTCGGAGTACTGGCAGTCTTCAAACCATTGTTCAATTCTTCCTTCCCACTCCAAATACATATCAGGATCATTCTTTCCATAGAATTTTGGGATGTCCAATTTAACATCCTTTTTGCATGAAGAAACTTGCATGTTATCCAATTTCACATTCAACTTTTGGATTTGTTCATTAAAAGCTCTCATCAAAACTTTAAGTTCAAGTTCTTCACCAGCCATGCTTAGAATCTCAAATATATTAGTGAATAGAAGACAAAGAAAGGACCTTGCACACTCTCTCACGTGTTTTACTCAACAATGATGCAAATTCACTCATGTTTTGCACACTTTAAAGGCTTTTTCCAGAAATGATATAATTGCACTCTTGCCTTTTACCACTCACTCTTACTTCCTATGAGAGTGCAAAATTGAATCTAAACTTAAATCAAGAAGCAATATTTTAAGTGGCAATCTCAAAGTCAAAGATCCAAAAATTCAAATTCTCAAAAGAGTTTAAAATGTTGGTGACCAACAAAGAAAGATGGGCTTTCTATTTTTTTTAGCAAAGAAACGAATTTTCCCGCCAAGAAAAGAGAAAAGGAAATGTTGAAAATTAAGACAAGAGGAAAGATGTGGTGTGTATACCAAAGGAAGGAACTTTTAGATGACTATTAAATATGAAACAAGAAAGGAACAAGTTAGGGAATTAAATTATGAAGGAAATAGAATTAAAATAGAAGAGTAAAATTCTGAGTAGAAAATAAAAGACAAGAATGGAATCTTACCACAAATGAGAAATTATGAATGGGTATTCAAAAGTTGATTCTTCTTTAATGAGATCAGAAAAGGGAGATATTAAATAACATTAATGCCCAATCACAAAAGGAAATTTGTAATTCAAAGTATCACCTTGATTGAAAGATCTCAAAATGGGAAAGAAAACAAGATCTCCTTAATTTTTTTTTTGAATTTGCCTAGGCAGCCATATTTCTTTTTCTTTCTTTCCTTTTTTTTTTTATTTTTTTTACATATGAATTTTTTTTTCAAGGCTGCAATCAATTCTTTTTTTTTTATTTTTTTTTAAGTCAATTTCGATTTTTTTTTGGCAAATTCAGAACAAGAAATCTGGGCAGCAACTAAATTCTTTGGGCAGATAACAACGAACTCCACAATCTCAATGGAAACAAGAATCAAATATGGTAAGATCCTTTAGCAAAGAAAATGGACAATGAAATTAGAATAGATCATGCCACAATAAGAACAAAACGAAAGATTATGAAGTCTGGAAAATAGATCAAGAACATAGAACAAAATAGCAAGGTAAAAATGAATGAACAGCATCAGATAGTACAATGAACAGTGACGAAGGAACAGTATGGAAGAACAGTACGAATATTTTCTGGACAAAAAGCATGAACAGTACGGATGAACAGTGCTACGATTTTCTGGATAGCAAGGAAAAATGGAACGAAACAACAGAAACACACGTTGATTTGCAAGCCAAAGCTCTGATACCAAATGATGGGATACACGTTAGGAACCCGTCCTAAGAGCCTTCTTTGATATAAAGATCGTGCAACTCAAGGAAAGATGAATTGAACGCAAGAACAACAAAGAACAACAATGAACAAAAACTAAAGAAAATAGACACAATGAAATAAGAAGACTGAACAAAATGTTGGTCGAAGGAAGTAGACTCCAAGAGAACCTGTCTCTTGAATCCTAACTCCGGGACGCCACAAGGATCACCACTCCTTGATAAGTCCTCATTCTTTCTGGCACTCAAGGATAAGCAAGAAAGAACTCACAGAACAATAATAAAGTTGCTAAAAAGAAATTCATTCATTCATCTTGTTGTGTTTTGCAAGAGTACAAGGGGTGCCTATTTATAGGTAAGTATTAACCCACAAACTAACTCTAGTTCACCCCACAAACCTAACCTTATTAATGCTAATTAATACAAAAAGGAAATCCTAAGTCAAAAGGAGCATTTAATTCTAATTTTGAATTTGAAAAGGTTGGCTCCTCTTAAATGCATAAAGCAAAGCAAATCAGATCTTTATTTGCCTTTTATTGAAAAGGAAATAAATTGACTAAAATAATCCTAATAAAACTTATTAAAAACGTCACTTTTAGTGAGCACATGAGAAGCACATGGATTTTAAGTAAATCCTCCTTGTTGGGCTTTCTCCAAGTTGGGCTCTTTGACTATAATTTGGCTCCAGATTTTCAGCTTGTCTCTTTCTTTGTTTTGGGCCTCAAAATCATTGAAATGCAATGGTTCCATGTTAATAATGTCTTGAATCACCCCATTCATGGCTTTTGCTCTAGCTCTAGTCATTGGTCCTCCAATGCCTTGAAGTGGGCCTTGAATTTGTCCATGGTCCATTGTTGCTCTTAGCTTGCCCTCCTCATTATATGCTTCATGCCTCGATCGTACTCTATCATTCCTTTGGTAATAGCATTGATCTTTGATATAACTTGGGGGTACTCATCACTTAGAGTAGTAAAACCCAAAATCCATTCAGCTTTATGATCTCTAATGACACCTGTGGTTCCAATTCTATTTCCCACTCCACTAATACTCTTAATATCCATTCTATATGATCCTTTAGCAGGGGCAAACCACTTGCTTGGAGCTTTCATAGCAGTTGAGTTAAGTGTATATGAAGAGCTATATAAGCTTAAATCATTAATAGCTCTTTAAAGGCTGCTTGAGGCACTAAACAATCTAGCATTTTCATCATTATCAAATAAAAGGTTGCATCTGGAAATCCAAATATCCCAACACACATAAGCAAACAAAGTATTCCATGGTACTTTTTTGGTGAAATCCTGTCCAGCTTCTTTCCTGAAGTTCCATTTTATCCAGTCAATAGCATTGAGACTTTTAAACTATTTCCATTGATCTTCTTTGACAAGCTCCCTCCATTTCTGGTCAGCATGTTGATAATCACGTAGTAGATGTAGCATATCTTCTACTTCATTGCATCTAAGGGGGCAAGCATCTGTTTGTAGCAATCCTCTTCGGGCTCTTAACATTGTAGTGTGAGTTCTGTCATGGTCAACTAACCATAGAAAAGTTTTGATTTTTTCTGGTGCTGGCCATTGCCAGATGCATCTCCAAATAGTTCTAGTACTAGTACCTTTACCTGTAGCATGAAAGTTAAAAGCAGATTTAACAGAAAAGTACCACCAGTGGATGATAGCCGATGACAGTATCCTCTCCTCCCCTCTCATTTGGAGGTTGCGTGTGAGTGATTAGGTTAACAATAGGATCAGGCAAACAAGATATCAACTTCACAACATTCCATCCCCCCAAGCTTAACCCAAAGGTAGCTACTTTTTCATTTATAACAATATTCTGATTTTGACCGTTTACCAGGCTCCTTCATGCCATTCCATTTGTCTAGCCAGAAGTAAGTGTCATCACCCCTTCCCACACTTTTTCCTGAGCCTTCCTTAAACCTATCCCAAACATTAGCAATGCTCTTCCATGTAAGGGATGAGTTGGCTTTCCTTGAAACCTCCAGAATCATGCTTACACCACACTAGTATTTAGCCTTTAAGACTCTAACCCATAGGCTGATACTATTTGTTATGAGCTTCCAGTAAAGCTTTATCACGAAATCTTCATTTTGACGTTTTAAATCCTTAAGCCCCAGGCCGCCTTCCTTCTTACTTTTAGTGACCTCCTTCCAATGCAATAAGTGGATCTTTCTGTCCTCCTCATTTGACCCCCATAAGAAACTCTTACTTGCCCTCTCCATTTCAATCAAAAGTTTTTTTACGGAGCAACATTGTTTGCATAAAATAGTTAGGTAATGCTGAAATCACTGATTTGATCAAAGTAGAGCACCCTGCTAGACTTAAGAATTTACATTTCCAAATTGAGAGTTTCTTCTTGGTCTTTTCCAACACTGGGGCAAAGAGGGAGTAGGATGCCCTCTTGTGGATCAAGGGAATTCCAAGATACTTACCAAGATCTCCAGTGAGTCCCACCATTAGTCTTTGATTTATATCGATAGCTCTTGAGAAGTGAACATTATTAGAGCAGCACATCTTTGTTTTTGTTCCATTCATCTTTTGGCCTGTACATGTACATAATTCATTCAATATCTCATTAAGCACCTCCACTTGGTTAGTAGATGTTTCTGTGAAAAGAATGAGGTCATCCACAAAATACAGATGGGTAATTGCAGGAGCCCTTTTTCCTACTTCTATTGGCTTCCATTTTTTGTCTTCAACTTTATCTTTGATTAGATGGCTTAGCCTCTCCATGCAGAGAGTGAAAATATAAGGGGAGATGGGATTCCCTTGGCGAATTCCTCTAGATGGTTTAAAACTTTCTGATGACTCTCCATTCCACAACACCTTCATTTCTGAAGTGCAAATACATGCCATCATAAGTTCTCTGAGCTTACCAGTAATTCCAATACAACTTAAAGTTTCATAGATAAAGTCCCACTCCAATCTATCATAAGCCTTTTCAAGGTCAATTTTCACTACCATCATTCCTTTCATTCTCTTTTTTCTTCATAGAATGAATTACTTCTTGAGCCACAATAATGTTATCACTACTTTGCCTGCCAGGTATAAAGCTACATTGGTGGTCTCTCTAATTTGGACATTACTTTTCTCACCTTATTGGCTATGATTTTTGACACAATCTTGTAACTAACATTACATAGTGAGATTGGTCGAAAGTCTCTCATTGTTTAAGGATTTTCCAGTTTTGGGATGAGTGCAAGATGTGTTTGATTAATCTCCTTTATTTTCATTAGGTTGGTAAAAATGTCATTTACCATCCGACAAAGTACATCTACAATTAGTCTCCAATGATCATGGTAAAAGAAGGCTTGAAAACCATTAGGCCCTGGAGCTTAGAAAGGGCTAATTTCCTCACTGGCCATCTTGATTTCTTCATTTGTCACCTCAGCATGTAACTCTGTTAACTCATTCACAGATAGCTCTGGAAAGCAGTTTCTAGTGGAGAAGCTCTGTCTTTGTTGTAACTCCGATTTGAACAAATTCTTGTAGTACTTGGTAGCTAGAGTCTGAAACTGATTTTGATCTATAACCCACTCCCCAGCTATGTCTCGTAAAGCTTCAATCCTCTGTCTTTTCCTCTTCACAATAGTGAAAGCATCGAAAAATCTGCTATTTTTGTTGCCAAATTTAAGCCAGTTGCATCTAGCCTTCTGGTACCAGATCAATTCTTCTTGAGCAAGGGCTTTATTATACTGTTTCCATAACTCCTTCTCAAGCTACTGGAGATATTGATTGTCTTTGCTTGCCCTAGCTTTATCTACTCGCTCCAATCTTTAAATGATGTTTTTCTTTCTGTGCACAATGTTCCCCACTCTATTTTTATTCCATTTTGTGGCATCTTTTTTGAATCTTTTAACACCCTCACACCAGTCAACTCCACTCCAGGCCTTCTTTATCACCTCTGGAAAATCAGGTTCAAGGGACCAAGCTGCTTGGCACCTGAAGTTTTGTTTCTATCTAAAAGGATTGTTTTCACTACAACTCTTAGCCAACAGAGGTCTATGGTTAGAGCCAAATTTGAACATATGATGAACCTTTGCAGTAGGAAAAGCAAGACTCCACTGGATATTGCTAAAGGCCCAATCAATTCGTTCCTTTGTTTGGTTCTTCTCCCATGTAAATCTATCCCCTATAACATCTAGTTCTAGGAGTTGAGCCTTTTCAACACACTACTTGAAATTTTTCATGGATTGAACATTTGGATTAGCTCCTTCTACTTTATCACAAGGTTCAAGGTAAGCATTAAAATCAACTACAACTATCCATGGGTCAGACATCATCTCACTGATCAAGATTAAATCTCCCCATAACCTTTTTCTTAGTGTAGCATTAGGTTCCCCATAAACACATGTTAACCAAAAGCTCTGCCCACTTGAACTAATATTGACTTTACAGTGTAAGAGCTGTGTTGTAGATATGTTATATTCAATAGAGATGTAAGGTTCATTCCATAGCAACCAAATCCCCCCAACATACCTTGTAGCTTCTACCAAACACAATTAGTGAAACTAAGCTTTCAAATCACCCTATTTGCTTTATCTCTACCAACTCTAGTCTTCAACAGTACAAGAACATCCATTCTACCACCACTTAGTAGATCTTTGATTCTATTAGGGAACATGTTGGCGGCCGCCCCCATACAATTCCATGAGACTAAATTCATGGGGAAAGATTTATACTTGTTAGTCTGGAGGTGTTTACATGGCCATAGCCTCATTCTCTTGACAATCTCCAAAGCATTTGTTGTCTGCAAGGTCTGACTGACATTGCCATATGTATGGAATATTTAGAACTGACATTAGTCATCACTATCTCTGGCTCTCTGTCATTCTGAACTTTGTCCGGTGGCTTGATAGGATGGCGGACATACTCCATCGGCGTCAAAGGGTGATTTGCTTGCGCCATTGACCACTTCTCTAGTGGTGGCAGCGTTAGTCACATGGACTTGCTCTAAGCTCAAATCCTTGGAGATCATGTCATTGATTGCTGATTCTTGGTTTGTTCTAAATGAGCTCTCATTTTCTGTTTGGTCCAGTTTTAGAGAGCCTTGTCTTGAGGTTGAGCCCATCACAACTACATGTGTTCAAGTTGCCTGTTTTTTCTTGTGAATTGGGAACAACATTTTGGGCCTAGAAGACTGACTTCTCTTTACGCCACTTTCTAGTGCTTTTCCTCTATTTTTGTTTATTTTCTCCTTACTTGGTCTTGGGCCCACATCTTGATCCCTGAGAGTACTTTTGATCTTGGTTGTGAACTTGAAAGCATTACCGCCATCAGTAGTTGTACACTCTGTCTCCTTCGACTTCTTTCCCTATTGCTGAAGTTCCTCTGTCAACTTTTTTCTTCCATTCAGAGGTCTGTGCCTTGGGTGTAGACTTTTCTTGCTGTACATCTAGGTTAGCTAAAGCAGAAAATCTCAATGCGCTTGGATTTGAAGTCCCATCTCTCTTAGTTTTTTCATGTACTTTTTTTTATTTGCCTGCACACTATCCTCACCCATCTTGATATTTGGAACCTTTTCACCACCATCCACGACCTAAAAGCTTCTTCTAACGGTGTTGTACACTTCTTCTCTAGTGCCATTTTGTTCTTTCTTTCTTGTTGCTGTGTGCTGCTACTTTTCGTGGGAACAGAGCTCTAGGAACTGTGTAAAGAACAATCCTCCATTTTGTGGCCATACTTAGCACATTTAAAACAAATAACGTTCAAACCTTCAAATTCAACATTAAACACATATCCTCTAATGACCACCCGGGGATTGAGCTGTTTACCGAGAACAATTTCAACACTCACTCTTGGAAAGCTTCCTCTCCCCACTTTTGGGTATGCTTTTTGACTCTGTACCAGAGTGTTTATATCTACTTTTAGAATTGTGCCTATGCAATTTCCCAATTCTATGAGGAACTCTTCATCGTAACAGTGTAGTGGAAGGTTTGGAACCCTTACCCAGATGGCCACCTTCCTCACTGTGTTACATCTAGCATTAAAATTCGAGCTCCATCTTTGAACAGCCAAGTAGTGCCCCTGTATCACCCAAGGATCTCCATTAAGAATCTTTGAGCTCATAAGCTTATCATTGAAGCGGACTAGATAATAATTATTTTCAAAATCTATAAGCTCAAAATCAGATATTCCTCAAATCTGAGTCAGCCTATCTTTCATCACTCTTCTAGTTAATCGTCTCCCTAATAAGGTTATCACCAGAGCATCAACCCATGGGAGGCATAGCTTCATCAGTCGGTCATCTGGCATATTCACAGTGGGTAACGAATTGATGATTTTTTTTCTGTTCCTCTGTATATTTTGGGGCTAACTGTTGTTCCTCTGCTAGCCATTCTTTCATTAAGTCCCTAATATCCCTTTCCGTCTCCGTTAGCTTATTCCCCAACAATGAAGCTTTGTAAGACGGAGGTGGGGTCGACATACCTGCTCCTTTTTTGTTGCCGTTATCTCCTTCAGGTGGGGGATCACCTGCATTTCGATCTTGTAATTCTTCATCAATGGCCATTTCAGTGTCCCCATCAAGTTTCTTGATGCTTCCCCCAGTCACGTCCTCTTCCTCCTTCAAAAGCCCAGTGGTATCTCATTGCCGCCATTGAAACCTGAGACACTCGCACACACCCTCTTGCTTATCTTGCTTTTTAAAATCCGAATTTTTCAAATAGACCTCATTGACCCATTTCACCCGCAAAATGTCTTATTGAAAATTTTATTGACTTATGGAAGATCATTAAAAAAATTCATTGTTGTTTATCACTATTCATCATCATAGATTTTTGTTTATTTTACTTTTCAATTATTATTGGATCATCTAATATGTATCACTTTGACTTTCACTATTTACTATTAAGGCCCGTTTGGACCACTGTACATTTTTCTTTCACTTTTTTGTCTTCAATTACCATTGAATTTTTCAGAATTTGTTACTATTTTTCACATTCATTTTTCTTTTTTATAGTTTTGCTCTTCAATTACTGTTGGACCATCTAAAATTTACCACCTTTTTGCTAACGTTAGTTGCCATTAGAACTTCCACTATTTATCATTCAAAATCCAATATACATATATATCATAGATAAATTTTTATTAGTTTTCCTCTTGAATGAATTGCCATGCCACTTTAGCTTTCGCTATTTACTACAAGAGCTTATACTATTTATCAGGTAGAAAGCTCTATCATGTAAAAAGTGAACGTTCTTGTCTAAAAATTTCATATTTTAGACGTAAATCTTAGAAGTCCAATGCAAAAATAATAAATTAATGTAAGTGAATTTAGTTAAGAACCTTTTAAAAAAAGTAGTAGTTTCGGTTATAACATTTTCATGCTTTAGTTGTAAAATATTCAAATTCCAATGCGAAAAAGAGTTGACTCTAAATATGTGTATTTGTCGAATGACTTGTAAAAAGTGAGAGTTCAGTCGCAAAAAAAATCATATTTTGGTTGTAAATATTGAGACTCTAATGCAAAAAGAATTAATCCTAAATATTAGTTCTTTTACAATTTAATCAACAGTAACACACTGCATTTCTAAAAGTCTACCCACCATTGATTATAATACCATTTCAAATGTTCCAAAACTACCAATTTAATCAACAATAGACAAACAATGTGTAACAAAATAATAATCCTATTAAAATTCACAATGTTAATATCATAACAAGCATTCCATTTTAATACCAATTTTAGAAGTACTACCATATATATCACAATAGTAGCAAGTTTTGTAGCAAAATTTTAATCCAAAACACAGCACCATTTCTTGCCACTTTCATGGGCTAAATTTCATCATATCAAATCAGAAATCGATCCAACAATTTTCCCATGACAGTGTATCAATACATATATGTGTGTGTGTATGAGAAATACTTTTCCATATGAAAAATTTGTGCACTAATGAGGATAGAAACCGCGACCCAATAGTTAGTACATAGGAATAATCCATTATCTACTTATTAAAATAAAATACCCATTATCTACTACCTATACAAAAGCATCGGACAGAATCGATATATTATCTCCCAACTTAAAAAAAAAAAAGAAAAACACTTTCGTCTTGATTTTGCCACAAACTACCCAAAAAAAAAAAATCTAATCTTCATCCATACCTTCAGAATTAATTATTTACAAAGCATCTCCCACTTGTTGCTTTCAAAATAAAACTTTGATATTACTCTCCTGATTCCTCACATTCTATACACACTGAGTTGAAGAATCAGAAAAGGCCGCCATAAGAACCCAAAATGGAACCACAGATGACTAGAAACAAAATCAAAGCTAATCATTAGTATACCAAAAGAAAAAAAAAATCAAAGCCAATTATCTCAATAGTAAATATTTGGATTATGTCAAAGGCAATTGGCTAAAAGTAAAATGTAAGAGAACACAAGAACAAATAAAAGTAAGAAATGAGAGAGAAGAAATCACACACAAAACATTCATCCTAATTAAATTTTACCAGGTACGTCCAGTTCCTTTGAGAAATATGGGGGTACAAGAAGATTACTTAATTCATCCCAAGCTAGAGTTTTCTAAATTCTCCCTTAAGTCACTAGGTTTTCATAAGTTTACTTAAGGTTTTGTAATGCTCGCCTTAAACTTTCCCCACCCACAACTTCCCACACAATAGAATTTTTCCAGAAAATGATATACAAAAAAAAGCACAAGAGTATCTCTCTTTAGCTAGAGATATAAAACTAAAGCTCCCAAGTTAACAACAATACTTGGCGACAAGCAAAATATTTATCATGAAACCTTAGGCTAACCATATACGTATATACTGATTTTGAGGGCCAAATACTTAGACAATTGCTATCTTATCAACAAGTACCTCAAAGTAAAATAAAGAAAAATTACACATTTGACTTCTGCATTGGGTGATTTCATGTACCTAGTAGTCCACTTGAAAGCAAATAGATATGATTTCATCCTCTGTTTACTCTGCTTTCATTTGAAGATTGCAAGAAAATGATACTTTTCTTGATTGGAGGAATTCAATCTCAAAATTCTTAATCAAGCAATAATCCCATATCTTAACACATAATGCAAGTTGAAAGATATAAACTTGGCAAAATCTCACAGCCAACGGGAAGATAATAGGCAAAGAGAAGGAAAAAGAAATTCGTTTCAGGAAACTTGATCGCAAAAGAAGGTGGCGGAGAACTTCTCTTACCAGTATTGGCACCAAAAGTGAAGTTTCTCAATCTGGGTTTTGTTCCGCAGTTTTGTAGCACTCAAATACATGGTATGCATATTGGGGGAAAAATACAGGGCAGGCATACCCCAGAAGCAGAATCATGATTATAATTTTATAACATTTAAAGATCACACAATGACTCAAAGATAAGAAGCATCATCAATGGAACAGCCTCTTCGATTAGCAGAATGAAACAGCCCCTTTAACAGAGCAGAATAGGGCTCACGTATCTATCTATCTCGGCCTTCTTCATCAGCATTACTCCATCTTCCTCATTCATTTTGGTGCTCCTAATTCTATCTCAAAAACAGAACATGAACGAATGTCCTTCTCTTCGTATTGGTTTAAGACAGAGATGGGTTGTGACAAGACTGGGTTCCTAGGATTGGACTGAAGGACCCTTACTTAAACCAAAGAGAAGGACTCTTCACTTATACCCCAACTTAGATTTCCTTACCAGGACTTGTCTTTGAATAAGCGTCTGAGTGTCTCTATTGGAGATAACTATTGAAAAGGTTATCCCTACGGGAAGTAATTTCACGATTTTGGATGCAAGTGAAGGAATGGATTTATGGTGGTGAGGGGCTGGGTTTCACTCCTTGTGGCTCATGCAAAAAAAAAAAAGAACATGATATCAGAACAAAAAAACTTCTAACCGCCACAAGATTCGGGACCCTTTGAAAAAGTTGCGAGACCTGATGTCTTTCTTTGAAGTGCAAGTGAAGAAAACAAAATGAAGGCTGTGATATGAGACTAATGAGACTTAAGAGACACAAGTCTGGACAAATACAATTGGACTAGAGACTTGAAGACCAGAACCATTAAAAAAACTAATGGGCTGGTCAATGAGAGTTCCATATCCTAAAAACGATTGGACAATAAAGAAAGACTCAGCAAAAAAGAGTAAGTCCAATTGTATTTGACTGGAATTGTTCAAGATAAGTCTTGAAAGAAGTCTCACATTTTGGGTTGAACAATAAAGAAAGGCTAATGATAATTGGACTTAGGAAAAGAGTGAGCCTAAGTCTAATTACATTTAAGGAAAAGTGGTGGGGATAAGTTTAGAAAGCATCACATCTTGGATTAGATAATAAAGGCAAATCATAATTGGACTTAGAACAAAACAAAAATGATCCAAGTCCAATTATATTTGACGGGAAGTATTGGAGATAAGCCTTGAAAGAAGTTCATTCTCTTAAAATCCATGGGTCAAGCAGATGTACCTGCGAGAAAATTCCCAAACAAAGATCTTGTAAGCAATCACCATTAAATCTGAGGAATTGAGTATGAATTGAATGAATGCTTTTCACAAACTTTGCCCATTAAGGTCTGTTTGGTTGGGGGAGGGAAAGACTATATTTTGGTTGAACTAAACAAGGAGAGGGGAGGAGCTTTCTTCCCCTTGTTTGATTTTACAAAATTTAACACTTCAATTCCAAAAGTGGCGGATTTTTGGAGGGAAGACAACTCTCTTTCCCTTTCAAAATCCTTCTTCTTTCCTGTCTCCATTAAATCTCTCCCATCCTTTCAACCAAATAACTCTTAGCTACTGTGAGGGTTCTATATAGAAGAAATTGGGGGATAGGGGAATCTTAGATTAATATAAAATTTATAAAAAATTTGTACTATTTTAGATTCCATTCAAAACATGGGACTTATAGTCTTGTTTCATATATCATTGAAAACAAAATAGTCTTATTAGCCGATTAGGTCATGAGCCGTATTTAAAATAGTTCTTTGAACAATTATTTAAGTTTGAAGTCAATTTGAAAAATCATTTACGGAAAGTGATCTCAGCAATGCACCAATCAATAAAATGAAACATGAGATGGAAGATTAGGGGTAAAAATTACCTATTTAAGATAAAGAAAGCATGTATATGTGAAGGAATCGTGGAGGACAATCAAGAAGAAGGACATAAGGAGGCAACAAAAGTGAAGAAATTGAAACACAGCCTTAGCCATGAATCTCTTTGGTCAGGTGAATCCTTATGACATGTCACATCATATTCACATTCCATTGGATCCCACTTCAAGCTCTCGTCATTTGAGGCAAATATCTCGTTCTGGCATTTCACCTGATCATGCAGAAGGAAAGCAAGTTAACCATATAATAGTTCAAATGCTCCCCTCACACTTCATAATTATCACATACGTGTGTGTAATATGAAGTACTTCAAATTTATTTGGCACTCTAGTGTATCTCCTCCCTACCCATACGGGCCAAAGAAGGCCAAATGTCTACGAATACTGGCAAATCAACATATAGTATAGACGATGGAGAAAGTAATGACTAAATGAATTTCCTTAGTCATTGACTAAATGCTTTGGACACGTTCTTCCATTGTTAAAAACAGTATTTTCCATATAACAAAAGTGGTATGCTTATTTTTCAAGCAAAAAAATATTTTACCTTTTAATATAAATATATTTTTTTCACTTGATTAATATTGACTGATTCAAATTTAAGTATTATCAGGTCTACATAAAGAATAACTTTTTAGCGTGGTTTTCCATGTACAAAGTTCAAACCCTTAACCTTATTTCAAGGGATGTGAGTCATTTCCACTCATCTAGTTGTTATTGGAGATTAGCTCTAATTTGTAATTAACAAAATAACTAGATTCGCGTGAGGGGATGCAAGGGATGTTTTATTTAGTTCTAAAATATGTTGAATTAAAAAAGAATCTCATTACTAATTCCCTTTATCCCAAAAAAATTGATATCAAATAATATTAATTAAAATTAATATAAATTAAAAAAATAAAATGAAAGCTAATTAATTGGTGAAAAATGATAAAAAAAATTTAAAATTAAAAAAGATTGAATTTGGTTTAAAAAAAAGGAAAGAACTCAGGCTTCACCTAAAAAAGGGAAATAGATGGACCTTATCTGTAAAAGAAAAAATTAATGAATGAGAAAAAAATACAAGCCTCTCAAATAAAAAAGAAAAAAAACAAAAAAAGAAAGGTACAGAACCTAAGAGTAAAGTTACACTATTTTGCTAATACAGATTGCAACTCCACCTTAATTATATATTGATTGCAAAGAAATTTCGTCACAACTCATATTTTTGTCAATGATAACACAGTACTGTCAATCTGTCGTATTGTCTCCCCCTCTCTATGTTTTTATCCCCAATTGAGGCATAGACTATTATATCTTTTCGTTTGCCTTTTATAACATATTTCAAAGCTCCCTAACGTTTGGTCATCCATTAAAGCTTCGGTTGCCTGCAGAAAGTTTTTTTCCTTCCCCTTATTTTAAGGAGAAAACAGGGATTAAGCAAAGGGTCAGATGGCTTTAGTTGCACAAACTCTTAAAGTAGAACTCGAATTCCCTGCAGTGTACAAATGCATGCAGGACTCAAATACAGTTATGAAATTTAAAATATCTACGTTACTACTATATTTTTATTTTATTTATGATAAATTTTTCCTTTCCTATATACTGCATTTGAGTAGTTGACAGAATTTGACATTACAGAAAATCCATATTCCTCAAAGTAGCATGACCGCTTGCAGATTAAAAAAGTGTAAACCGACCCATATTGGGACAAGTCGGGCGTCCGATTTGCAAAATGTATTCGATAAAAAAGGCAAGATATTGAGTTAACATAATCAATGGTGTGGAGTCTGGAGACTCCCCCCAAAAAAGGGAAAACAAAAAAAAAGACTACAAACCTTATCGGAGATCTCTTTCACAATCTTTTGAATGATTTTGTACTCATATTCAATCCGGACAAGTTACAAAATTTTTGTCAAGTCAAACTTAATTAATTCATGAGAAAATAAATTTTGATTAATTTCTTACAAGCAAAAACATGTAGAATAAGATGTAAATAAAAGTTATGAATTACCCAGGATTGATATATAAGCCTTTTAGATTAGCGGTTTTGTGTAGTGCAATCTTCCAACTTTGTATAGCCTCATGAAGCTTGAAGTTATTTTGATGCATAGTCATTGCTTTTGCATAACTCCCTCTTTGATTTCGCACGTCCGAAGCCTCCACATCATAAAATATTGGCCAAACCGGCCGACCCTTTCCCTTAATACACTGAAGGATCTCAACAAGCTCATTGAGGCAAAACGTTGAGGATGCATAGTTTTCAGAGAACACAACAATGGCCATCCTGGATTCTTCGATTGCTCTGTGAATTGCTTGAGTAATATCTTCCCCTTTCTGAATTTCCTGATCATCGATGAAGGTGCGAATTCCCTCTTGTGTTAGAGCATGATGGAGATTTCCAACGAAACCATATCGAGTATCTTCACCTCTAAAACTAATGAAAACGTCGTGAGACCAGTTGAGAGTTGAAGTGAAAGGTGCCGGCCGGTTCATGGTGGCTAATGGAAGAGAGAAATGAAGATTATCTCAAGCTTTGACAGTGAAGACTGAAGTGGTTGACTGATGAAGGAGACGGTAGAGCAATCGGAAGAAGAAAAGAAGGAAGCAGCGATCGCTTTTGCGGTGAATAGATTCAGAGTTAATTAACTGGGGATAGATTAGCATGAAGACTAAATCAAACGTTGGGATTATTTAAAAAAAAAAAACCAGAGGTCAAGTGAAGATTGGAAAGATATTAAAAGTTTATTACATTGAAAAATGAAGGTTGATGATACCTGCGGGAAAAAGGGAAACGACGAGGATGTAACGCATATCTGGTTGCATGAAGTGGGGACATTTGATTCAGGTCAAAAAGGAATAAAAAAGAAGGTTGCATTTAGGAACGAAATGAAATGCCTGCTAAATTAAATGAAATGTAATTATATATTTGGGCCACTTCATGTATTCCATCATCTTGATATATACAAAAAACGTAAAAATTTCACAACTAGGTTGCACCTAGATGAGTACACATATTTCAAGTACAAGTCATCAAAAAGACAAATGACAGCAAGTAGCAAATTTTCTAATGTTCAAATTCTGACCTGACGTGGCAAATATTTAGCTGATGTGGTGCCACGTTGGAATGCACATGTGAAATGAGATGTCCAAACTTAAAGCACCCGTCTTCATCCCCTTTGAACATGACTCATCGGAAAAAAAAAAAATAGGAAAAACGAAGCTACTGGGGATTGTTGGTGAAGGAAGAACGAATAAACGCAGAGGAGACAGCATTGCCTCATATCTAGTTGTTGCATCCCCCCACAGCAGGTACAGGAGAGAGCACGGCTTTAAAGGAGACGCATAAAAGATAAAATGCAAATCTGGGTTTAATGTTTTCGTATCCAGGTTCGACAAATGAAGGCCCACTTGTGTTGAATAATTATACAGTTGTGTGGTGGCTTACAAATATGTTGAAAGGAAATAGTTTTTTGCTTTATATGAATATTGTTTTTAATATTTTAATCTAGCCTTTATCTATTCTCTTTAAGGTATAAATTGTAATGCATTATTGGGGGTCCGTAGCTTTGACTCATACTGTAAATAGTATAATGCAACTTGAAGGAATATTTGCTTCCTCCAATACAAACTCAAACCATTATCATTCAGTTGCTTGCTTCGCAAGGAAAGTGCCATTCAATTCACAAGGAAAAGTACTCCCTGCATCACATACTCAAACTAGACAACCAGTAATATTTCAAACACCAAGCCGTTACACAATTTCAACCCGAATACGTTAAAATTCAACATCAAAGCCACTTCTTCCTTCTGTTATAGTGATCAAGATCCTTCTCCTTTCGCTTGACTTTGTCTAATGCGCGTTTCGGAATTGGTCCATTAACCTAATCAAATCACCCGCAACACCAAGTCTCCCATCATCAAAACAGAGCAAACGAGATTGCCAAAAAGAAAAAAACAGAGTAAACGAAATTGGCCATTAATGCAAATGATGATGAAAATCACAAGAGAAAGCAACTATTAGGAAGCATTAAACACTTAGCACAGCCAATTCATCTCATGAAAACCCTAGTCCCTTGATCAACAGAACCTCCCACCATCGTCCAAACAATATCCGATCGTCTTTATTAACCGAAATTAGTGTGCAAAGGAAGGAAATCGGCCAAAAACCCAACCTAATTGACGGCAAAGACATCTAGTGATGGACCTGCAAATAAGAGATAAGAAAAAAAGATAAAAGAGAGAAGACGAAGAAGAAGAAGATTGAGAGAAATCGGAAATGCTCAACAAACCCTCATAACACGAACCGAATGCCATAACGAATATAGGCGAGACTGACGGTCAACAACCGGTAGTTACAAGGAAACCAAAATCCACAAAAATAATGATATTTTATATTAAAAAATGATACCATTTTGAAGAAAATTTTAAAAAATTAAAAAATAAGTTGGAGTGGTCCAATCCCATTTTTTCAGTTTTTATGGATTTTTGGTTTCCTGACACGACACAGCTGAAACCGGGATCAGTGTCTTTTTCTTGACGTTTTTAACGCACGCCCCCACCCCTTCTTCACCCATTCCACCCACCGTTGGACGCCCCTCCCCCAAACACACGCCCCGTCCCTTTTCTTTCAAACACACATAAATTATGAATATTATATATTTAATAAAATATTTTGTATACATATATTTAAATATATTTTAATTAATTTAAGTATATTATAAATTGTTTATATTTATGAATTAAATATATTTTCCATCTATTTGTATAATTTATTTATTATATATAATTAAAATTTCAATTTAGTCATCATTTTAATATTTCCATTTAGTTTTAATTTGGATTTTAATTTTAATTTATTCAATTGAATTCTGATTTATATTACATTCCTCTTTAAATTATATTTTAATAAATTGTCTATATTGGTTTAACTAGTAAGGATCTATGATGCATAGATACAGATATGGGTATCAAGTACGATACGATATAATATATTAGATTTGCTAAAGTTTAAAATTTTAAGATATGGGCATGAGTAAATACATAAAAATTATGTATAAATTTAACAAATTAATGCATCACACAGAAAAAAGATATAGAAATTTTGACTTTTAAATAAATATTTTAAAAGTAATATAAAGATATTTAAAATAAAAAACCTAAAATTTAGTTTTTTCTATAAATTTTTAAGTTGTTTTAGAACTTTTTTAAAAGAAAAACTAATGATGGGTGTCATGAAATAGGTTAGTGTATCATATTTAATATCTATTATATATGAATATGTTTTCATTTTTGATGTATCAGAGGATGCAATTCATATTGCATAGATTCAAAATCAGTTGTTAATATAATAACTTCATTGGTGAGTTGCCATAGTTTTGAAAATCTCTAAAATCTAACTCACATAAACTTTTAGTCATAAAAAAACTTATTTTAATGATTTTGATGAATTCAAGGAAATAATATGACCTAGATAAAGATGACACTACAAGAAAACAATATTTTTTTCAGGGGAAATTTCTCATGGAAAAAAAATTTCTTAGGAAACTTTCTCACATAAAGATGAATCGCGAGAAATTTCATAAGAAAATCCATGAAAAAAAATACTTGTTCTGTGGTGGGAAGTAGCGCCAAAGTTTTTCACAAATTTTTCCATGAGAAATTTTAACATTTCTCATGAACTTATCCATAAGAAACGACAGCTTTTATGGCCATGAAGGGTGGGAAAGAGATGTTAATATTTCTCATGGATTATCCCGTGAGAAAGTTTGAGAAAATTTACAACTTCTCAAAGAAAGTTCCATGAGGAGTGTTGGGAAAAATAATAAAAAAGTTTCTCATGGCATTCTTCATGAGAAACATAGCCAATTTCTCAGGGAAATATGGATGAAAAAATTTTCTTAGGAATTCTTTTATGAGAATAAATATAGTTTCTCATGAATTGTATTCCTGAGAAATATTGCACATATTTATAAAATTAAAATTAAAATTTTAAATCTACTTAATATGTGATGTTTTAAAAGTATGTATTGTTTTAAAATTGGTATTTTATTTATATAAGTTACTCAATAAAATTAGTATTTTATTTTTTATAATTTTATTAAAGATTATCTCTTATCACTTAGATATAATTAAGTAATTTAGATATTGTGTTTATAAGATTTATGATATATTAGCTTAATTATTTTTAAGGAAACTGAAATAGTTTTTAATGAAAGTATCAAATATAGGTATAAAAGTTCAACTATTACAAGTGATGTTAATATAACTTGTAGAAATGATGATAAGTTTAGTAAGTGATAGAAAAAATTATAGTATAATGTTTGCGATATAGTGTATATTAGCAAAATATATATTATTAATATATGAAAAAGAATTATATATAATGTAAGTGAGATATATATTGCAATAATATTAAATTAAATGTCTATATATAATATGTATATTATTAATGTAAGATAAAAGTATATATATATTTATTTGCATTACTTAGTAAACTTGAGGCATTAGCCTAACTGGTGTACAAATTACAAGTTACGTGTTCGAATCTTCTTTGGTCAAGATTCAAGCTTGTATCATTCTTTTTCTATTATGCAAAAATTTCTCAAGGAATAAATTTCTCAATAATTTTTCCATGAAAAACAATTTCTTGCGAAATATTCCTTGAGAAATAATTTCTCAGAGAATGATTCAATGAAAAATTTGATTTTCTCGCGAGTATTATTCTCTTGCTAGTTTTTTCCTGAGGAAAGTTTCTCAGGGATTTTGTCTATGAGAAAATTCCTATTTTGTTGTAGTGTGAAAAATTTACAATTAAAATTAATTAATATTAGTTATGTACACATTGAATAGTATGAATTATTAATTGTTTGGTATTATGATATAATATATAATGACAATATAAATTATAACAAAGTAAATAACTTTAAATATTTAATGAAAAATAATGATAATATATATGTCACATCTCGAACATAAAAAAGAATTGATTAATAAGTCATATTATTGAGTTTATAGGATTTATTTATCAATTTCAATATTAAATTTTATCTTTAAGTTTGTTCATTACTTTTTAACAAATATTAAATGATTAAATTGATTTAAGCTAAATTTAATTCTATATTAAAACAAATCAAATGATTAAAATGATGGCTAATAAACTGAGAATATGAAATCATATATATATGTGTTACAAATATGAGTCAAACAAAAATATTAAACTGAGTATAATTATTTTAAAAAAATCTTCTTAAGTATAGTTTGGAGTCTTACATATGTATATATTATATGTATGCTTTTTTATAATATTATATATAACATTATAACATATATCATATATAATGTATATAGCATATTAATATTATTTTAATATATATTACTATATGGGAAAGGGGGAGGGCGCTGGAAATGGGAGAGGGACAGGAGGCCGGGAGGAACAGAGAGTGGTAGGTAAATGCTAAGGCTAGGCCTCCCACTCTATTTGATTTTTTTTTTAAAAAAATAGGGTATGCAAAACTCTATTATTCACACTAATATGGGCCTATTTGGTTTGCATTTTTCTAAACCAAATCATAGTTTCTAATCATCATTTTCTTCTTTTTCATGTAAACAGATTTTCAGTAAACTTCTTTATTTTTATCCCAACTTCATTTTTGTAAACTGTGGTTATTCTAAAAGTACTTTTACAAAAAGGTAAATCAAACAGGCACTATATGTGCTAGAAACAGTTGAGAAAATTGGTTTTATTCACACAGAGAAAAAGATTATTTTCTATGTTATGTTGTGGTTAATTTTCAGTTTTTCCACCACCATCAAAACTGCCATTAAATAGACTGCCATAAAATACAAAAACTAAGAAATTTGAGTAATATGGTGTAGAAAAGAAAAAAAAAATTTACCAATATGCTACAGCCTATAAATTATTTACCAAGATCCAATAACCGAATCCTCAAAACACACCACAAAGAAATTGAAACAACTTCATAATGACAGAAATAGAGGGCGGCACCATGGCTGCTACAGTACCATTGTGGCGCGAGGGCACACTAGACAAAAACTAAATTGAAAAACAGAATGGTGTGGCGCTGCGGCCTCACTCTAGCACTGCGGTGCCTATGATAGATACCATATTAGCAAAATATTGATATTTCTAGTGAACTTCTAACATGCACAATTTCGTACTCTGACCTTTGATTAATTTGATTTCAACTCCTATAGGTCACTCAACTCCCAATCTAATTATAGACACCAACCTTGCTTTAAACCATCTCTGTTTGGAGATTTTGGACATCCGATACTCTTTTAGTCATTTTTTAACCAAAACCACAAACCTAAACACTCTAATTTTCACCAGTGACCAATCGGTAGCTAGAAACCATATGCACAGGTCACATATGACATAACCAATTTGTCCAAACACGTTTAACCCCGAAGAAACTACTCCTCTGAGTTTTGATCCCCTTAAACCCCAAATCCACACAATTGGCTATATGCCCCAAAACACATACACAAGGCCCAAGACCGCGTTGGGCTCACCAACAGGACATTCCAAGCCTATTGTGGATGTTCATGTATACCAACATAGATTGATCCATACCGAGGTCCCAAATTATATCACAACTCTTAATCATAACATATATTGGCATTTAGCCATTCTATTAGCATTCATCATCATTCTTCCAATTACACATCATCTCATACAACACAATACTCCCAGGATATAAGCTACGAGCAAAACACACAATACTATACTACTTAGCACAATCTATTATATAAACTAAATAACATACAATTACCAGTTACATTTGGATATTCTCAAGTGAAGGAGAGCTAAGACTCCTTAGTCCTTTCCAAACTAATGCTAGAATCTTCTCTTGAAATGTTAACCATAGGGAGTATGAGATAGAGTCTTAGTAACCGGGAATAACACACATAACATAAGACAATACATACATACAATAGGATATTCTCAATGAATGCATACGATACAATGCAATGCAAATGTCATAGTATGCATGTTCTCCTTCAAACATGGCTAGTACTATCACACGACATACCTGATAGGTGATTTTCTTCCAACAACCAGTGAAGATTGATTCTGGGACGTCATCAAAATTTTTGTACACTAGTATGATCAACCAAAGGCCATATTAATGATTGGACCATGGTTCTCCTTTCTTTGGACTATTTGAATTGGTGGTGATTTAGGGAAGGTGTATTCCCAAATCCACTACCATCTGGTTCTCCTGGCCATCAGAGAGGATTTAGAGGCAGTAATGTATAATCATCATCCTTACCACTTGGCTACTAGTGGTTCGGTACACCACATGGTATCTCATATCTCATATCATCATTATTACTCACTCAATCATGTATCATATGCACAATGTGGTGATGATGCTCGATGTCATGCTAACATGTATACACCAATATGCAATAATCATCATCATAATCATCATCAATGTCATGTTAGCATACTATCATGTGGGGATGCTATAGAATCATACATATAACAACATATTTATCATCATCACATAAAATTATCAAAGATCAAGATTCACATACCTTTGCTAGCCATGCACATATTACAATATGGAAAAGGACCAAACTCAAGCATAAACAATATCGAGGTATGAAAAAGAACACACACACACACATACATACACAATAGTGCATACATATATATGCAATAAACACCCGGTTACCTCAAATTGCCAATACACTACACACAGGGGGAATTAACAAGCCTCTGAAACACCAATCATGAACCAATGACTTCCAATTAGCCAAATAATCACGACAACACCATAACATCTTCCATTAACACTAATCATATATCAAACCATAACTCATAATTCAACCATTCAATCTTAACCCAAAGTTTGAGTAGCATAATCACATACTAATGAACCTTAAACAACCATTCGACTGATAAACATCTATCTACAATTTGGATTCCTAACTTCCATATTTGAATCCAAGCTAGAGTTTAGCATATACATTTCCAAACCAATGCAAAACCTATACTCATGCCATAGGAACACAATTAGTGGGAAACAATCAAACATCAATCACCAAACCTATACACAAATTTCTTCCTCATTTCATGGAGAAAAGAGAGAAGAGAAGAGAGGAGATCACTTACCAATTGAAATACAAGCTTCCAAGGTTCTAAATTTGATCCCCAAGTTCAAGCTTCTTAAGCCCTAGCATAACTCTTCTTAGTTCCCTCCGTTTTCTTCTCTTTCGTCTGACTAAATCTTACCTTGATTTATCAGAGTTCTGGTTCTTGTGCTGTGACGAATAATATGTTTGTTGCGGCGTGAGACCTTTCTACCTCAAAAATATTGAGAATAATTTGTTCTTTCGCTGCAGTGACCCTGCTTCTTGTCACGATTTGGTGGCTCCTGTATCCATTTGCTCTCAACTTCTCTTATTTCATCCTTCCTTTGGTTCTGGTTCCTCTGACACTGCACAATACAAAGGCCACACTTCTTATTAGCTTAAGACTAAGTCTATAGCACTATGTCGAAGGTCATTACAGTCTCAACCTAACCAGATAAGACACAACACTGTAGTGTTGCCTCTTGTCACACTTTTTTTTTAAATATATATATAACTAAATCTTGGTTTGGCAGAAACCGAGATTCAGTTATACTATACATATGATTATTTTGACTTTTGAAAAAAGATAACTGAAGATTATTTTTAACAAAAAAATAATTGAAGATCTTGGTTTAAAAAAAACCGACATCTTCAAAATTTTTTTTTTTATTTTAAACTTCACAAGATGCACCATTACATCATGGTAGTGTTGCGTCTTGTCACTAGTCTCTCCTATGGCTTTTGGGTACATTCTTAGTCAACATCCATAATCTTTGGGTATGAGACTCAGTACTCCCTCCCTTTGTTTCTTTCCCTTTCTCATTAATTTTGTACATTTAACAAAAAAAATTAATTAAAGATCTCAATTTTAGAGAAACTAAGATCTTTCAATTTTTTCCACTTTACAAGATGCAACACTATCATGGCAGCTTTGCATCTTATCATTTTTTTTTTCAAAAAATAAAGTTTAAAAGTGTGAGTTGAAAATTTTTTTTGAGCATGGTAGATTTCTTGAAGCAAGACACATAGCTAGCTATATATTCCTGCAAGTTCTAAACAATAGATGTTTTTTGGAAGCACTATTTGGTTCTAAATATAATATACCTTTTAGTGTTGTTTAGTGTGTTAATTGTTTTTTTATGACTTTGGTCTATAATTAATAGATAAGAGATAAATGATATTGAAAGTATAAAAGATAATATAATTAAGGGAAAAATAATCTTTTGGTCCTCATACTTTACATCAATTTTTAACTTAGTCCTTATACTTTGACTTTTTGTAAATCAATCCCTATAATTATTTGCTGTTACAACATTGATCCTTATTGTTTAATTTCATTACCAAATGCTTCCTTCATTCTCCATGCGGCATAAATGGCATTATCATAGTGAATAGGTGGTAGATAGATGCTTATATATGGAGATCAGGTGGCAAAGATTGAGACGGCCTTAGATCTAAACTGCTCACTGTCTTTGTCTGGTTTAATGGTCACAAAGCCTATTGAAATGGAAGAGCAGGTGGAACAAAGTGCTATTCATTGGCACATATTTGGGGTCTCCAATGGATTTTTTGACAAAGTGAGAGAAGGTTAGCTTTAAAATGAGTTTCCTTTAATATAACAATTGAAGAGTGCGAGAAATATGAGAGGGACTTCAAGTTCAAAAGCTAAGATGGCTTTTGTATGAGAGACATATTTTTAGCATTAGAATGAGTTTCCTTTCATATAACAACGGAAAATAATCTTGTGGGATGACCTAGCCATCATAACATGAATGTTCCAAAGAAGCTAGGGCAATATAATCATATGATCCATGTAGCATGTTTTCTCGATCCACTATTGCAAGCAAGGGAAAATATTAATCATCCATTGCAGCTAAAGCAGCTAAATAAACTCTCCCTCCCTTCCTCCTTTTCTCTCTTTATCTCTCTCATGTATAATCATTTAAACCAGATATACTTCTCTTAAACAAACACAAACACAAAATAATGCCCATCCTCCTCTTAATTTCAACATTGACTTCCATTTTCCTAGTCATCTCTCTATTCCTAATAACTAAATATAACTAAATGTTGCACACTTTCTTACTAGCTATTGGTAAAGCATATAGTAGGATCGTTAATAATTTTTAATAAATTGTGTCTAGCTATAGCTAGTTATGGTTTTAGTTTTTTTTCGAAGTGTTAAATTTTTTACCATATTAAAAAAATCATAATGTGGTTTGGGCATGTATACGAGAAAAAGTTGAAGTAGCACTTATCAAGGAGAAAATGGTGAAAAATTGTTTAAGGTGGTTTGAGCATGTACAAAGAAGAGGATAAAAGGAGTTAGTAAGAAAAGTGAATTAAATGGCTTGGAGCCCTATTAAAAGACTTAGAGGACCAAGAAGGACACTAAGAGAAGTTATAAGGCATGACTTCTTAATAAATGACTCATCTGAAGAGATGATGTTTGATAGAGTGTATTAACATTGTATGAACCATGTAGTCGATTCCACTTAGTGAGATAAAATTAATATTATTGTTGTTGTTGTATTAAAAAAACTCATAATGGTGCATCCTTACATTCCCTCACATTGATAAATGTTTAAAAATTTCATGGGAAGGAGGGGAGAGAAGCACGTGCATGCATCAGGAGGTGTTGAACTTCATACGAGCCCTTTTTTATGAATTAACTCATGGGAATCTATGGGCTAGATGAGCATGATATTAACTTTTGCCATCAAAATCCTGGCTTTATTTGACTTCTCAACTTTAAGTTAGTTTACCACTTTACTATTGTGGCATTAGACTATTAGAGTTCTAAAATTTTGAGCCATTGAATTTGCAAATTTCAAACCCATTCCAGTTGCAAGATTGTGGTTTATTTTGTGACCAAACAAACCAGAAAGCCATTTTCCCTAACTCCAAAACCTTGGGACTTTAAATCTTTCTCATGACCAAGTTGTTGATGATAGGTGTGAGAGAATGCATACCTTATTACTTTCAGACATGATGATAGGTCTTATGGGATCGTTTGACAATGGAGCTAGTGCTATCTGATTGTGAAGGCATTGCTTGAAGTTTCTATTCCCTAAGTGATTCGTTTAGTGTTACATTCTAGTTGTGTTGTGTTGTCTTCTTAGAGATGGTGTTGTTTTGCATATTGTTGTGGCTTAGGTTCTTTATGTAGTTTGGTGTTTGAATTCCCACTTGTTGTCAGTTGTTCTACACCAGTTTATTAAGAAAAGTATATTTCTTTTATGGAGGGTTGCCTCACAATCTTTGCCACCTCATCTCCATATTTATTTGCCACCTATTCACTGTGATAACACCGTTAAGGCCACATGGAGAAGGAAGGATGCATTTGTTAATGAAAGTAACAAGTAGGACATTTTGGAGACATGGTCATTGAACATTTAAGCATAAAGGAGGTCATGAGTTTGAAACGTGATAGGACCAAGATATAATGTGATAATGGATTATTTTGTGTAATGGTCATAAACTAGCAACATTTAAAAAACTGTTGCTTTAGCTAGTTACGGTAGGAAAACTATTGCTATTAAAATTATAAGCAATAGTTAAAAACTATTGACAAAGGTGCTAACAACTGAAAACTGTTACCAAATTAAACACACAAAACCATTACCTATTGTCAAATAATAGGCAACAGTTTTGTCATCTGTGGCTATAAAGTCTAAAAAACCATTACCTTAGATAATAGGTAACGCTGACTAACTTTACGCCCAAAAACTGTTGCCCATAGTTATTGGCAATAGTTTTTTGTTCTATGGCTACATTTTTTTATTTTTGCCATATGCAAAAAATGTTGTAGTGATAGGGATCAATGGTGTAACAGTAAATAAGTATAGGGATTGATTTACAAAAAATTAAAGTATAAGGACTAAGTTAAAAATTGATGAAAAGTATGAGGACTAAAAGATTGATTTTCCCTATAATTAATAATGGAAAAATATTGAAATTTTTTAACAAATTTAATGATCAAACTCTTTTTTTAAGATGTGTAAAATAGTTAAAAGTGCCTTATATTTAGAATCAGAGGGAGTATATGTTGCTTTAAAAAAGCTTTGTGCTTCAAAAGTCAGAAGTAAACCTCAAAGCGTGTGGCGTTTTCCATTTGTTCCTTGAAACAAAGCATAATCTCCCATTTTTTTAATTTTTTTTCTAAAATAGGATCTTGGTTTTTAGTGAACCGAGATCCTTATTTTTTTAAAAAAAAATAAATAAGATCTCAGTTTGTATCAAACTGAAATGCATATTTCATATTATAAAACTTGAATCTCGGTTTAGGAGGAACCAAGATGTTTATGAATGCATGCTATCTCGATTTTTGTTAGACCAAGATCTTATAATTTGTAGCATACCGGTAAATGGTTTCCAACTTATAGCATCTTGGGAAATTATTTTTTTCATTAATGTATTTGGGTAAAAAAGCCTAGAAAAACAGCACAATTCAGTTTGTATGCTTTTGCTGCTTTGTAGGGATTGCCCTAGGAATTGAGTTGGTAAGATCTTGGAAATTGTGCTCGTATTACTAAGTTTCCTCTATCAAAGGTTATGCATGAGTCTACACTTCTATGTGAGCTTTGAAAATACAGAAAGTCAATGCCTTTTATGGGTAAAAATTGTGAAAAAAAAATTCTCTCTCACTCTCTCTCTCTCTCACTAGAAGTACGATATCATATGTGGAATGAAGTTTTCTCTTATTTTGTTTGTGTATTTCTAAATTGAAATTGTCCCTCCACAAAAGTTTGTGGTTAATTAGAGAGGGAATTTTAATTCAGATCCTCTCAATTTATATCAATTTTAATTTTTGACTATTAGATATTTACTAAATGAAATTGAAATCCATCGCTAAAAAATTTGCAATTTAAGACTTACAATTTCATTTAATATATATGATTGATTTAGACTGTTAGGTAATAGCCAAAAAATTAAAATTGAATTAAATTGAAAGGAATAAGAATTAAAAGAATCCTAAAAGGTTCATTGCACTGAAGAAGTTGTAGCTTTTCTCCCTGTACTTCTTTGGGGAGGGGAATAACATGAAGCCATTACTCATAAACATCCCAATTACTACAAATTCGCTGTTGTTGCTCAAAGAATGGTTGAAGAAGAGCCCCACAATGAGATGAAGGGTAGTGTTTTCCATACTAGTCATTCAATAGCACGATGTTGGATAAACCATGACTTGACTAACGACAAATCCATTCCATGTTTGCATTTGAGTCAGGACTAGCATGGTAAAAAATAAACAGAAAAAAGGCAGTTAAGAGTTGTGGAAGAGAGAAAATGACAATTAAGGACTTCAAAGTTTTGAAATCTTTCAAAAGGAAGGATTGAGATCTTTGGAGGGAAAGAAAAATTTGGCTGGGCAAAAATGCCCCTCCCTCCAATTAAAACAACATGTAATTCACCTAGTCCCATTTGGTTTTCAAAAAGAATAATGATGGAATGGAATGAAGTGATAATTATCATAAGTTTGTTTGGTAGGATAGTGAGAATGTTGGAAAAAATAATTTTGGTACTTTATAAAACAAAAACAAAATGACTGAATTACATTCTTAATCTTTTTCTTCCTCCCTTGTTTCCTTCTTTCTCCTTCTTGTTCCAAGTTCCTCCCAATAGATCTAGTGTAAGCCCAAAAAAAAAATAGATCTAGCAAAATAGAAAAGAAATAAAGAAATAAAGATATATGGTGGCAACAAAAAGCAAAGATTAGAAAATTAAATGATCACATCTGAAAATAGTCAGCAGAATGCTAATATCGAAAAATCAGAAATAGAATGTGATGGCTGAGAGGTTGAGATATGAGAAAATTGAAAGATGAAATCTTCAAACATGAAGCGGGGCTCAATAAAGGAAAACGATGGTAGTTGGCTCATTGGTGGAGAAGACAAAGTTGTGGAAAACAACAACAACTTTTACAATGATAGTGGTTAGATTGTTGGCACAAGGAGGATCTATTTTGTTGACATGCTAGTGAGGAAGAACAATGAGGAGAATGATGGGTTGAACTTTGGGGGGGGGGGGAACAACATTGATGATGGGTGTTTGTGAGATGGGGGTGTAACACCTTACTCTTATATATCATTTCCCATGCATAATAATATCCAAATAAACTATTTTAAGAGCTTAAATCATTATAGGGACCAAAGCAGAAAAAAAAGTTTTTTTTCAAAGTTATTGTTCATTTGATCACCCATTTTTCTAGCTGAACTTTTGAAAAATTATAACTAAATCTAAAAAAAATTGTATGGAGGTGTGATAACTCTTAAATTTTCACTATTTTTATTTCTCATACTTAATGGTTTTAATAATTAATTTTGGCTAATTTTGGATTTTTGGATGATATTTATAATTTTAGTCGATTTTTGGATTTATGAGAAGTTTGGGATAATTTTTGGAAATTGAGCTTTAATTTAATATTTTTATCTTCCAAATTATTCCAACAAATTTACACTTTCTATTTTATGCTATTTAATAATTCTCAAGGTGATTATGATTCATTAGTGCTTTAATTGTAATTAATGAAATAATTAAGAATTGACTCATGTTGGGGTAAAATTGTCAAAGAGCTTTAGAAATTTTTTTAGTATTTTATTTCTTTTATATTTATTATTTTGAAACATAACTTTCTTTCAATTGAACTTAAACTTTATCCCATAATTAATTTAATTTTCTTGAACTAAAATTTAATTTGCATTTATTTAACTGAGCACATAATCTATCTGATGTAACATTTTCTTACAAGTCATGGTCTGTGGAGATTAAAATTTTGAAGGAACATTTTAGTCATCTAATAGGGAGATTTTATGGAAAATTTATTTTCCCAACTTTCTTATTTTTCCTCATTTTTAGTTGGTTATTTGTATCTAGCTTTATTTTTAATTGACTAACCTCACATTTCTTACTTCATTTGCATGAGCCAAATGTGGCCATTGCTAAAAATCCTTCCCTTCTAGTAAGTGAGAGATGCAGCCTCCTTCATTCATTCTTTCTTGAGCTGACACTCCCTCCTCCATTTTTTTTTCTTTCGGTCAACATCATCCCTTCCAGTCCTCTTTCGTTTTCTCCTGACTCTTGCCAACTTTCCTCCATATTTCACCATTTTCTTCTCTAACCACTGTCATCTCTTCCATTTTTCACCATTTTCCAATTCCTTCCTACTATTGGGCATGAGTTCTCTTCCATTTTTCTTCAAGAAGAGTTGAATCCATGGCTGAACATTCACCTCCTCTATCAAATTTGATTTTTCCCATCATTTCTCCCATTCCGTTCATCCCTTTCAGCAAAAAACGTCCAGCTGAATCTTCACTCAAATTCTTGCCCATGGGTTGATTTTGTAACACCCTACACTCAAACACCTTCAAACTTGGCCAAAAGCCTTTAAGAACCAATCAAACATAACCCTAAACATCTCAAAGGAACTTTCCAAAGCTTCAGAGTAGCAGAAAAACACCAGAAAAGTACCTGAACAGGATAAGGTTGTGGCCTGCTACAGTGGCGCCGCGGCTCCAACCCTTCATAGACTCACTGACGCCCACTGTCTCGCTGGCGCTGCGGCTTGGATTCTGGAGCCGCGGCCCCAGCATCAGAACTTGTTTCAGCAAATTGCTTATTTGTCGGGCCAACTTCCGAAGTGCATAACTTCATGCTCCGATCTTCGATTGACCTGATTCCAACTCATACAGGTCTTTCTCATCATTATCTAACCATGGATACTAATTTCAACAGAATCCAACTCCATTTGCAGATTTTAGATACCTAACACCATTTTGACCACTTTCTGACCAAAACTCATAACCTGTTACCTCCAAATGCCACCAAAGGCAATTAGACACCCCGAGACCCTTCACACAAGTCATACTTGGCTAGACTAACATGACCAAGAGGGATTTACCCTGCAGAAATCTTTTCTTCGAGAATTGACCCCTTGAACCCCAAAACCTCATAATGGGCTATATGCCCACAACTCACATACATGGCTTAAAACCACACTTGGGCTCGTATTCAACCATTCTAGCATACAAATACCTGCTCAAACATTAAAGATCCATACCAGGGTCTATTGTCAACATCACACATCATTACATCACATGCATCTCTATACTCCTCTTACATAACATCCATCAATATCACTATCATCCCATAACATATAGATAACACTCCCAGGACTCTCATCCAGGCAACCAACTACAACAACCTACTTGGCACAGAATTACTTAAACTAAATTATAACCACTGATATACTTGGAATTTCCAAAGACGGAAAAACCACTAACTCCTTGATCCTTTCCGAATGAGCACCAGAATCCTTACCTGAAAGGTTAGTTCATGGGAGAAGGGGTGTGAGACAATGTCTCAGTAACCAGGGATAACAACACACATAAATATAATATCATCAATACCACACACATATGCAAATGATGCAGTGCAATGCCAATGTCATGAGATGCAAGCCTCAATGCATGTCTCGGTGTATGTCTCCCTCAACACGGCTAGAACCACGAGTTGATGTCCTCATATGACATTTTAATAGGTAATTCCCTTCCAACAGTCGGTGAAGACTGATTCTGGGACATCACCAAGCACACCTCACACTAGTGTACCCGACCAAAGGTCACACTAATGATTGGACCGTGGCTCTCCTTCCCCTGGACCACCTCGAATTGGTGGTGATTTAGGGAAGGTGCAGTCCACTGTCGCCTGGCTCTTCTATGGCCATAAGAGAGGATTTAGCGACAGGGATCCCATCCTATCACCAAATCATATCATTATCATATCATAGTCCACTGCCACCTGGCTCTCCCAAGGAAAGGATTTAGTGGCAGGGATCTTTTCACATCATCATATCGTATATCATCATATCTCATCTCCTCACCACCTCCCAATACACCACATCTCTCTATGCTCATGGGGTGGTGATGTATGTGCCATGCTAACATGCCTCGAATCACGCACATATATATATTATCATCACAGTCATCATCATGGTCATGCTAGCATGCAATGGTATGAGAATGCCACAGTCACATATACAAAATCATGCTCATCATCATCATAGATTCATATCATGTCACATCCATATATGTACATCATCATCAAATACTATATTGTCTAACCGTGTGCATACCACGATATATAGGAAAAGCCATACACATACATATAATGATATTGTGGTATTAACGGAGATATGCATATATATATCAGCCTTTAACACAAATACAAACACCCGGTTATCTCAGGTTGTCAACACCTTGCATGTAGGGGCTTTAGCAAGCCTCCAGAGCACCCCAATCAGGAACTATGTGTCTCAAATTCACTAATCTATCATTATAACAATAAAAATACCTCAATTAACACAACATACCACTTGATCAAAACCACAATTCAACCATTTAGGCCTAACCCAAGGTTCCAACCCCATATTCATACATCATTAAGCTCCGAGGAACCATCCAAACATCAATCAATCCCATGCAATTCGGATTCCCAAGAGCTCTAACCAAAAATAACCTAGGGTTAAGCTCAAATCATGCATAATCCCTTCAAAACTCATACCCAAGCAACATATATACCAAATCACACTCCTTCAACCCCAATTCATTCATTTCAATTGGTGGGATTTGACCAAAATCACGGATCCCAACTTATACCTGAACAATCCCAAGTTTAAACCGAAGAAAATGGAAAGAGAGGAGTAGGGATCATTTACCAACCAAGATTCAAGCTCTTGGACGCTTGAAAACACTCTCAGTTGCTCTCTCCGTTTCTATCTTTTCTTTTCGTCCAAAATAATTCTGATTTAAACCAGTTTCTCGACTCTCGCCGCGGCTCTAGATAAGTCCGCCATGGCTCCACCAGTTTCAACCAGAAAATGCCACTGGATTGGCTCTCGCCGCGGCGGCCCTGCTTCTCATCGCAGCGTGGAGCTCATTTCTTCTCCACTTGAACTTTCCTCCATCATGTTTCCTTCGATCTTATACTCAATGCCAAAGACAAGCATTATGAGGGATGTTACACTCTCCCCTTCTTAAAAGAAATTTTGTCCTCAAAATTTAAGAATGCTAACCTCAACCAGGTACAACCATACTCCTTCTACCATAATCCCTTAGCTTTTGGGCAAGTTTCTCGATTTCTATCTTCAGTTGTGCCCCTCGAGAACAAACCACTCTCATATTTCACTTCTATCTTCACTAATTTATGCAATTTATATTAAAATTCAATCTTAGTGTCGAATCTTCCTTATGTTCTCAGACATAAGAAAGGCTGGACCACTCCTTGACCTGAGTTCTTTCTCCCCAAAATAAACTTTTCATGCAATTGCTCCACCAAAACTTCTAGGATATACCATCATTTTCCTTAACTTTTGATTTTCTCCCATACTTATCCACACCATTACTTATTTTCTCAAATGGTTAATCACTTTTAACTGCTTCTCTTAAAATTCGAATCATATCTATCATCTCATTTAAACTGACAATGCTCCATTAATTAGACACCATCGATTTCCACAATTTATTTTTCTCCTGTTATAATATCTAACATTCACCCCTTATTATCATATTAAGAGGAAAACCTCGTTTCCTTAAAGCTCCTTTACAACACTGACTGTCTGTCCAAATCTCACCGTAAGATATACTCACTCCATATGCAACTCCTTATACATCGACCTTCTGTGGTGATCCTTGTCAATCAAACTTCTTCCTTGCTTTATCCACATAATCCTTTTCAGTTGACAACCTTCTCCTGTCACCCCTTTTACCTTGAGATTCCTTAAGCTGTAGCTATCTTGTGCAATGATCCAACTATTTAAACTTCTCACGACCACTTCTTCTATGACACGGATTATTGCTTCCTTCACACATTCTTTCTTCAACTAATAGTCCTCTCTCTCTTTCATTACCATTATAGATGATATTTGTCAAGTAAAATGATCCACTGCTTGACAATTCAACCCATCAGACTCAATGTTGACATTTATCTTACTACACAATTTACTGTCCAAAATTCTACAATATTACTTCTTGATCTCCATATCACTATCTCTCTTGGCATCAATTTGCAAACCAATATTGCGTCTTCCTTAACTTAGTAGTATACACCAGATTAACCACACTTTATCATATCTCGTGGAATCGATTAGCTACACCTTTGGTATAAACCAATTTAAAACCATCACCGGACATTCCGAGAGTTATTCTTATTATACTGTTCAAGCGCATATCATATAAAAAGAAACTCTCTTTCTTACACTTCTCAACCAAATGGCACTACCAAAGGCATAGATAAAACCATCACACCTTTTTAAGTCCATTAAAATTCCTTTGGTCTCATTAACATCAAAACAACTTCCCCAGTGACCAAATTATATTTCCTATAGTAAGGCCACTTCCAAAATGATTCCGTAACCTCATAAAATCCCCATACCAACAACCAATCATTAACTTCTTCTACTCTTTAGAAAGGTCCTTCCAATTTTCTTTTCACCTCTGTTGCCATATGCTTATTCCCCTCTTACTCATCCTTGTGTCCTTAACATACTATATACTTGTTTCCATTTATTTGTATCCTTTTAATTCCATGTCGTTTCTTTTCCACACGCTTCTTTTTACACCGCATCTCTCCGACAATCTTGCCTATGGATAAACCTCTCCAACCGTTGGGCTTATAACCTTTCTAGTATCCTATCCGCGTACTCCTTACGTTTGCTTTTGCTGCGTACTCTTTTTTCTTTGCTTTTACATATAGGGTTGTAGAATGCACTCGCATCCCCCATGTACACCTCCATTCTACTGTTCAAGTTTCGTTTTTCAATGTGGACCTTATAGTCCTAACGCTTAAAGCAAGAGGCTATGAGCCACCTAATACCCCTCATTGTTACCCTATAGTTACAACTTGTTTACCCTTTGCCAACAATGTTTGGATTCTTACTCATGACTTAAATTTCTTTGTCTAATCCAACTCTACCATTACAATACATTACCTACTCAATCTTTTTGAATCCCATACAAGCTTTACTGTCAGGCCTTTATTCCTCTTCTCCTTCTCCTTGTTCTTGAAAGATTTGAAGTTTCTTCCATTAGATGATAAACCGCCTATCTCATGATCAATGAATCGCTACAACGTACGGATTGATTGGTCAGCTGTACCCAACCAATCTTTCAGGAGATAGACATCCAAGACCATGAATTTAAACGGAATTGAGTTCCTGTAGATATCATCACCCAGTCTTTCACTCTTAGTCCACTAGTGCCTCATACCACGAGTAACTGGTGCATTAAATGCCTAGCTAGCTGGCATTAAGCCTCAACTAGTTAATCGATAGTTTTAGACTCGTGATTCCATACCACAAGGGATTGTCTCCTTCTTCCCAATAATAACGACTTCCCACATTCTCCAGAGTTGTTATTGGGAAAAACCCAGGGGTAACAACACATGGAAATGGGTCAACTCCATGACTTCTACCTTTAAGCATCTTGAAGGGAACTGACACATTACATTTGTAATATATCATCCCGTAATTCATTCTATCACAAGGGAATGTACCAAGAAAGAAACTTCCTTCAGTTTATACCTATGACATTTCAATTCTTGAATCACTTCCACAAACCAGTGCCATCCATTAGATCAACTTCTCATCCATAACCAGTTGACATCACATCCCCCTTACTGACTTGACTTTAAATCAGAGAGAGAGAGTTACAAAAACTCTTTCATCAACTTCAGAATCCTTACTTGACAGTTACTTCCTAAACTCCTTATAGCTTAACCATCTCTTGTAATTTGTCCTTACTTGTAAAACTCTCCTTCAATCTCTTACAACTTAAAATTCTAACTCGGTCACCATACACTGCTCCTTACGGGGTATCACCACAGTCCTTGTTCAAACCCATACTGGTCGTCCTCCAATTTACAAAACTCCAAAATGCCTCAAACTTCAAACAGACTCCCTACCTCAGAGTTCGACTCCACCTTCTTCTAGACCCCTATCCACCATAGAATAGATAAGAGTCTCTTTCTCAACTTGGATTCAGTCCAAAGGACTCTGGTGACCTTCTTAACCATAACTTATATTCTTTCAACATTGCTTGACCATCTTATTCATTATGAAATTATCCAATCACTTTCTACATAATCCACAAACATGATACTCCAAATGACAGTCACCGTCACCATCACTGCCCCGACCTTCATTGTGCAATTCCATGTTAACTGTAAGGGCACCTATCCTTTACCTCAATTACAACTCCAGCTAATTAACTCATTCTCCACCATCGCTACATCCAACTTGGTATCCCAACCAATGGATTGAATTCTCTCACCGTTCTTTCACTGTTTCAAAATACCTCAGCCTTCAACCATTAGGATTCAATCATTATTCCATATCCACTCTCCACCATTTCCCATCACTTCTAATACTCAACAACTTACCTTATCTCTTATAATTAGGATTTCTCCACTTTCTTTGCTAATTTCCTCTTGGAAATCCCTCTAGAGGAAAAAGCACAGATAATTGAAATTCTCCTTTCCTCATTAGTCTCCCACATTCGCTTAGACAAAACATACATCTTCACATGCCAGTCATCAAGGATGTATGCGACACCATTGATAACTACTCCTTGATTTCCAGGCGAGCTATCGAAGCCTCAGCATTCAGCAAGACTCGCCTCCTTCACTCCTCAGCCTCCTTTTTCCATCTTGGGTATTACAAATTACACCTTTTATTCAAAAATGCAATTCATAGCACCCAATATAATCTCTAATTGATCCACCCATTCTTTAGCCATCGCATGTTTCAACTTACTTTTGAAAGCCGGTAGATTAACTTCCAAAAGTCTTTCAGTTGAAAGAAGATACCTTTTCTCCCAACCTTTAGGACCTCTCTAGCTCCATCACATCACCATCGATTCCATCAGTCAAATTACCTTGTACTTGTCTTGACCTTTCTAGCATTGAATTTCACATACATACTGGGTTCTTCATTCACATCACCCTTACTTTTGCCAGTTAACTGCTTCTGCATTCTATTCATTGTTCTTCCTTAATCAATAGCTCAGTCATTCAGCATAACCTATTTCTCGTGCATCTTTCTCTAGAGATCACTATTACTTTGCTTACCTCCTACAATACATTTTTTCCCTCTATACACCAATGGAGACACTATTAGTTATATAACTCTGGATTAGTATTACATTGGGAATATACGAGTTTATGTAATCCATTCTGTGCCAAGTATTTCCATAAGCAAAAACAATAGCCTAAACTATTGCTCTGATACCAAAATGTAACACCTTACACTCAAACACCTTCAAACTTGGCCAAAAGCCTTTAAGAACCAATCAAACATAACCCTAAACATCTTAAAGGAACTTTCCAAAGCTTCAGAGTAGCAGAAAAACACCAGAAAAGTACCTGAACAGGATAAGGTCGTGGCCTACCACAGTGGCGCCGCGGCTCCAACCCTTCATAGACTCACTGACGCCCACTATCTCACTGGCTTCGAGGCTTGGATTCTGGAGCCGCGGCCCCAGCATCAAAACTTGTTTAAGCAAATTGCTGATTTGCTAGGCCAACTTCCAACGCGCATAACTTCATGCTTCGATCTCCGATTGACCTGATTCCAACTCCTACAGGTCTCTCTCATCATTATCTAACCATGGATACTAATTTCAATAGAATCCAACTCCATTTGCAGATTTTAGACATCTAACACCATTTTGACCACTTTCTGACCAAAACTCATAACCTGTTACCTCCAAATGCCACCAAAGGCAATTAGACACCCCGAGACCCTTCACACAAGTCATACTTGGCTAAACTAACATGTCCAAGAGGGATTTACCCCGCAGAAACCTTTCCTTCGAGAATTGACCCCTTGAACCCCAAAATTTCATAATGGGCTATATGCCCACAACTCACATACATGGCTCAAAACCACACTTGGGCTCGCATTCAACTATTCTAGCATACAAATACCTGCTCAAACATTAAAGATCCATACCAGGGTCTACTGTCAACATCACACATCATTACATCACATGCATCTCTATACTCCTCTTACATAACATCCATCAACATCACTATCATCCCATAACATACAGATAACACTCCCAGGACTCTCATCCAGGCAACCAACTACAACAACCTACTTGGCACAGAATTACTTAAACTAAATTATAACCACTGATATACTTGGAATTCCCGAAGACGGAAAGACCGCTAACTCCTTAATCCTTTCCGAATGAGCACCAGAGTCCTTACCTGAAAGATTAGTTCATGGGAGAGAGGGGTGTGAGACAATGTCTCAGTAATTGGGGACAACTGCACACATAAATATAGTATCATCAATACCACACACATATGCAAATGATGCAGTGCAATGCCAATGTCATGAGATGCAAGCCTCAATGCATGTCTCGGTGTATGTCTCCCTCAACATGGCTAGAACCACGAGCTGATGTCCTCATATGATATTTTAATAGGTAATTCCCTTCCAATAAAGACTGATTCTGAGATATCACCAAACTCACCTCACACTAGTGTACCCAGTCAAAGGTCACACTAATGATTGGACTGTGGCTCTCCTTCCCCTGGACCACCTCGAATTGGTGGTGAGTTAGGGAAGGTGCAGTCCACTGTCGCCTGGCTCTCTTATGGCCATAAGAGAGGATTTAGCGACAAGGATCCCATCCTATCACCAAATCATATCATCATCATATCATAGTCCACTGCCACCTGGCTCTTCTAAGGAGAGGATTTAGTAGCAGGGATCTTTTCACATCATCATATCGTATATCATCATATCTCATCTCATCACCACCTCCCAATACACCACATCTCTCTATGCTCATGGGGTGGTGATGTATGTGCCATGCTAACATGCCTCGAATCACGCACATATATATATCATCATCACAGTCATCATCATGGTCATGCTAGCATGCAATGGTATGGGAATGCCACAGTCACATATACAAAATCATGCTCATCATCATCATAGATTCTTATCATGTCACATCCATATATGTACATCATCATCAAATACTATATTGTCTAACCGTGTGTATACCACGATATATAGGAAAAGCCATACACATACATATAATGATATCATGGTATCAACGGAGATATGCATATATATATATCAGCCTTTAACACAAATACAAACACCCGGTTATCTCAGGTTGTCAACACCTTGCATGTAGGGGCTTTAGCAAGCCTCCAGAGCACCCTAATCAGGAACTATGTGTCTCCAATTCGCCAATCTATCATTATAACAATAAAAATACCTCAATTAACACAACATACCACTTGATCAAAACCACAATTCAACCATTTAGGCCTAACCCAAGGTTCCAACCCCATATTCATACATCATTAAGCTCCGAGGAACCATCCAAACATCAATCAATCCCATGCAATTCGGATTCCCAAGAGCTCTAACCAAAAATAACCTAGGGTTAAGCTCAAATCATGCATAATCCCTTCAAAACTCATACCCAAGCAACATATATACCAAATCACACTCCTTCAACCCTAATTCATTCATTTCAATTGGTGGGATTTGACCAAAATCACGGATCCCAACTTATACCTGAACAATCCCAAGTTTAAACGAAGAAAATGGAAAGAAAGGAGTAGAGATCACTTACCAACCAAGATTCAAGCTCTTGGACGCTGGAAAACACTCCCATTTGCTGAAAAACTTGAACCTTAGCAGAGCTCATCGCGTCTCCTCCATCGCTCTCTCCATTTCTTTCTTTTCTTTTCGTCCGAAATGATTCTGATTTAAACCAGTTTCTCGACTCTCGCCGCGGCTCTAGATAAGTTCGCCGTGGCTCCACCAGTTTCAACCAGAAAATGCCACTGGAATTGGCTCTCGCTGCGGCGGCCCTGCTTCTCGCCGCGGCGTGGAGCTCATTTCTTCTCCACTTGAACTTTTCTTCATCATGTTTCCTTCGATCCTGTACTCAATGCCAAAGACAAGCATTATGAGGGGTGTTACAGATTTACTTGAAGTACTTGTTGGAATTTTCATGCTTTCTATGGAGGAGTAAGTTGGTGGTGATGATTTAGCACAACTTGGAGAGGATTTTGTAAGGGCTATAGACTACAGTGGCACTCAGGCTTTGGATAATTATTTCTCTTCCCTTTTTCTTATCTTTTTATACTTGTCTTAGGCTAAATTAGGATAGGTTATTGAATAATTTAGTTTGAGATTAATGTATGGATTGGTTGATTGTTGATGAAAGCACACAGATTGTATTTTGATTACTTGAGATTTTGAATTAGGAATTTTGCATGGTTGCTAATTGTTAATGCAAGTTGTTAAACTTTTTGCTTGGAATTCCTTACCTTAATTTTGAATTAGGTTGCTTGAATTAACACTCTAGGTGATTAATTAGGTAATTTGGTTCTTGATTAAGAATTGAAATTGTTGAATTGATGATGATTGATGGCCTGTAACTTTTGGATATTTATGGAATTATTGTGTAAATCATACACACTTAGTTATTTGTCACATAATCTTGTATATTAGGTGTTTGATAAAATGCTTAGGTGTGTTATCATTTTAGGTATTTTGTTTAGCACTTTATATTTTGGATATAATAGTTTTAGTAGCATGTGACATTTTGATTATACTACTTATCCAAGTTCAACTAATTATTTGAGCCCAAAACAAATTTTTCCTTCTTTGAGTTTTTACTAGATCATCACTCTCATTATATTGCATTTTTTTTATTCACTCATTTATCTCATTTTAACACTAGTTAGCTCTCTTTAATCAATTAGCATTTTCTTAGTTTAGTTATTAATTAGTGTTTGATTTAACTTCTCATTTACATTTTCAAGTCATGAACCCCCCCCAACCAAAACTTATAATTAGTAGTTTGCATATAGGTTAAGATCATTTGCATTGCATTTTCATCTATATAGTATTTAATTAGTTCTTGTGTTAATCCACTAGCATTTTAGTTAGCAATTTAATTCATTTTAGTTTTCATTTTTAGCTCATTTTAGTTGTGCATTTTAGTTATTAATTGTGGCCAATTCTAGTGCTATCATTCCCATTCATTTTCATCCATTTACATTAACATTTCTCACCTTACCATACATTTTCTATTCACTCAATCACACTTTTTAACTAATGTTTTGCATTTAATTTTCATGTACATATTTAATTCATTTCATTTTGCATTATAGGTTGCATTTAATTTAGTATATGTTTAGGTAATTTTGGGATTAGAATAGTACATATCATACCATCCAAACACTCATACTCTTATACACTAACATACATACATCCAAACATATTAGTTTTAGTCTCTTAGCTAGTTTAGTTTTATAGGTTTATTTTGTATTTTAATTGCATTAACATATTTTTAGTCTAGTTTTTGCATATTTGAACCAAAAAAAAATTCACATACATACTTGCACACTTTTCTTATATTTTAATTTTTAATTATTTTGCATCTTGCATTCTTAATTGCTTAAATTTTCCTCTTAATAGGATTTAATCTAATTACTCCAGTGTGAAATAACCTAAGTTTGTACCCAATACTACATTATTTCTTTAAAGCTAGTTTTAAATTGAAATTTCCTACAGCAAGGTTTTTCAAGGTGATTCAAGTCTTTAAAATAGTTTAAATTATTCTTTATATGAAAAAAATATGATAAAGAATTTTGAACATGCTAATTCGTATAGAATTTATCATGAAAATTATCATTCATATAATCATTTTTCAACTTTCCACATTTTTTGCTTCAACTTTAAAAATTCAAAACTTTTAGCACACAAAGCCAAATAAAATGTTGTTTAGCTTCTTGGAAAGCTTTTTGTGTCTACTTTTTAGATATATATAACAATTATACTTTATTCTCTGTTTTGAAGAGTTCCCCTGTTTTAATCTCAACTAGTCAAATTGGACAGTTTTGAATACCAAATAACAAAACTAATTGTATAAGATATTTACATAATTCAAATGTGTCCATTATTTGTTCCTAACATCATGGAATACTTAGAGGAACATAATTACAGAAAGACATAGCCTTATAAATTCATTTAGAATTTTACACAAAGTGGCAAAGAGACAAGTCACAATTGCAAATAAAAGTCTAATCATCATCAACTTTCTCCTTATCTTGTCTTCCTTGCATTCCTACCATTACTTATGCCTATGATGTTAATACTTGGAGTGATGAGATTATGAATCTTAGTAGCATATCTATTTCATCCATTCATGCTATCATTTATGCCATAAAACAACATATAATCACATAGCAAAATAAAATACCATATTGTCACATAAATATTTCAACAGAGTTTTTCTTAGAAAATGAACATCCCAGGGTAAAACCCTTACATGAAAACAGCCAAAACCAATATTAAGATATCAAAACAACAACATGGCAATCACATAGCATTATGAAAACGTGGTAAATAACATGAAGCAAGAAAAAAAATTTGCTACCTTGGTGAAACTTTTATCCTTTCTAATTGATTTCAATCCTTCTAGTGTCTTTCTTCAACCTTTTCAAGTCCTAATACACCATCAAATACTAACTTAATCATTAAATCTCAAGGATTGCTTCATAAAGTATCATTTGAATCCTAAAATTTCATATACTTTGTTTTAAGCTTTTTCTTGAAACTAAGGCTTGTCTTTAAGTAATTCCACTATAAGGAATCTATTTTTAGCATCATTTTCATGAAATTCCCACTCCTTCCTTACTTTCTAGTTTGGCTGAAATTATGGTTGTAAGAGGAAGAAATGGATTTTCATACAACTTGCTTCAATACTCATGAAATTATGTTTCAAGTGACTTGTTCATGCTTTCTCTTAATTTTTTTTTTCAAAGAAACACTTCCTTTCCCTTTCCTCATGCTTAGGCTGAAATCCATACTCAAGAAGAGAAGGAGAAAACCTAACCAAACTAGCTTAAATTATGGAAAAACTAGCTTGAAGTTGAAGAAGAACTTACCTAAAGCTTGCTTTTGAACCTTCAAGTTTTTTTCTTCCTCGCGCCTCACTCTTCTTTTTTGGCCAATTTTTTTTTGCAGCTCTTCCTTTCTCTTTACTTTGCTTAAGTCAGCCAAGAGGACGGAGTATAAATAGAGAAAATAAGTTCACCAATTGTTGCCAAGTGTCCTTCCTGAATATTCATAATAATTCAAGAGAAATAACAAAATATTTCAATCTCTCATGTGCTGAACTATATTTAAATAAGGGAGGGAGTGTCCAAAATACTGCACATATTTTTTCCAATCCGGATATATCCTGTGTTGGTCACTTTTTACCTAGACTATTAAAATTATTTATGAAGTATTTTATTATTTTACGCATATAGAATTAAATTATGTTGAAATCTATAATTAATTTAATAGCTTGTCCTAAATAGTATTTATATGGGACCCAAATACTTTTCTTTTTCCTTTTTCTATTTTTGTGGGGCTCACAGTACATTTTATCGTTTTCTGTATCATTGTACTATCTTCTACAGTTTATTTCTTTTTAAATTAATCCATTTGGATTTAGTAGACTATTTCATTGGGTTCAGCATGTCATAAGGTCCATTTTGACATAATTTTTGCAAAATTTCAAAATTACCCCTGAAGGGACTAAACTGCAAATAAATTTTCTTAGGGATCTATTTGCAAATATTTTTATATCAGGGACTAAATATAAATTTTATTTTTTAAAAATTATCTTGACATATGAAATTACCATTTCACTTCTTTTTCCCATCAAATTATGCATCTTATACTATATCTACACATCTTTATGCATATTTTAATATGTTTTTTAGAAAATTGAGGATGTTACAAGTGGTTGGGAATTATGATGCCTACCATTTCAGTCTGGAATGAGGATGCTCAAGATGTTATGAGTAAAGATGTTCAAAGGTATGATTTGGTTTAGTTTTGCCTCAAACTGAACCAAACCAAATCTAAGTTGATTTCCAAAATTTGGAACATTTTTTGTTTTTGTAAAAGGTTGGTTTATTTTGGTTTTTGATTGATTTGGATCAGTTTAGATTGGTTTGGATAAAACTTAAATGATTTTTTTGTTACTTTTGTAATTATTTATTATATATATTGCTTTTGAAAGGTTTTTACAAAAAGAATAAAAGAAAGTTTGTATAATTTCAATAAAATATATTTGCAAAATATAAATTATAATAAATATAAAATAATAATAATAATGAAGGCTTTATAATTCTTTTAACGAATCAAAATTAATTTTATTATCTTTTAAAGTTATTATCAATTATTAATTTTTTTGAAGTTATAATTTCATTTTTTAGGATATAGATATTACAAGAATATTATATACTTGTAATTGTAATCTTTAGAAAACATACATTTTTTTAAAATATTTGTAATAATTATAGAAAAATAAATAATAAGGAGAGTTAGGGTTGGGCTTATCACTCATAAGCTTATGTTATATATGTTGTGGATTACCAAGACTAATAAGAAGACTTAATTTCAATGGGTAATGGGTATTATAAATATAAAATATATTAAATCAATATAGTAGGTGTAGTTAGTTAGATTTGGTTCAGGTATTAAGGTTCTAAAATCAAACCAAACCAAGTTTATTTTAGTACTGCAAAAACCAAAACAAACCTTATTTCAAATTGATTATGATCAATTTTTGTTGGTTTAGTTCGGTTTGGTTCAATTGGTTTTAAACACCTTTAGCTATGAGAATATGATAGCATGCAACCAAAGTACCTACTTGATGGAATCCTTACATGATTCCTTTCCTTTGCCACAGAACTCTCGTAACCAAATGAGACCTTAGAAATGAGTTTTTTCCAAGTAAGTTGCTAAGTATTTGCAACCTAAATATTTAGTTTTTAGTAGTCAAGAAGACTGGAAATGTTTTGCAACTTACTTGAAAGCAATTCATTTCCAAATAGACTACATGTTATTTCCAAGTGATTCGTGAAATATTTCCAACATAGCTTCTAGTTTTCTTTATTACTAAAAATTGAATTGCTAGGTTAGAAATATTTTGCAACTCATGTTATTTTGAAGTGAATCAAGGATTATTTCTAGCCTAATTTTCAGTTGAAAATGATAGTTAAGTCTATTAGAGGCTCCTACGCTAGAAGGGGCATTTTCGTCCACCTAACTTTTGTGTTTCTTCATCCAAGGACCTCAGTCTTTCTCAACAATTTGAAAATTTCATAGTTCATAATGATAATTTTATCTTCCATGTTGTCCTAATATCCAGAACTACATTAGATTTTGATTAGTTTGGATCAAGTCGAGTCGAGCCCTAAATGGAGGTAGTTCTATCAAAGGCATCTTTTGCATACACATAATCTTGAACCTGAAATATCTTGTTTAAATTGAACTTGATCCTTTTTTATTAGAACTAACGCATGTTCTACCTCCATTTCTCTTCGATGTTGTTTAATTGTCACTTCTCCCAAAATAAATGCTCTTGTGCCACAATTTAATTACAATGTGCTGCCCTATTTATCACTAGCTGTACCTTCATTTGTCACGTGATCAAATTTCTCACAATATCTTTAAAAAATATGGATTGATTTAAAAATTGAGGTAAAAACTATACGAATCAAAAGATTATTTTTTCCCTCGATTTTATTTTAAATATTTATATATGAATGATAATAATTTGTATCCCACTTTTTTTTGGGGACCGAATTTGTATTCCATTTTAAAAAAGCCTTAAAATGTTATTTTGAAAGATTAGCCCAATATCACCCTCGGGTCATTCTGCCCCATGAAAATGCTTATCAAGGCCATGTTCTTTCAATAAAAAACCGAAAATAATAGGCCTCTGCCTATGTTAAAGCTAAAATATTAAAACATTGAAAGGGCATTGAAAAGGAATCGTGTGTTATTCTCATTTGCATTTGAATTATCTTAACAATAAAATTTCTAAAATGCTTTAGAATTAGAATGAGAAAGATAAAGAGAAAATACATTGTGAATGAAAAGAAGAAAAAAAGTAAAATAAAATTATTTATGCTTTTGTACTTTGCATGATCTTTTTTCTTTTTTAATTTTAGGGATGAAGTTTATAAGGAATAAGGCTACTCTTTTGGAATATATCCTAGTCCTGTTTCTTTTTTTTTCTCCGTAACATACTTGTCTCGTATCCATGCAAATTTTTCTGGCCTCACCTCATTGTATTCTATTGTCTCATATCCAGTTCGCCCTACCCCATAACATTAACAAAAACAAAATATCTGTTGATAAAACTTATTTCAAATCAATTTATCCATCGATGGTAAAAAAATCAATTTATCTATCCACATATTATAAATATGGATAAATAATTCAGGAAAACGAGTCTCTCCCTTTTTTTTTGTTCTTTGATAGAATGAAAAGAAGTCTCTTTAGTCAAACTTTACCAACGATAAAGACAATAAAAATGCCATTCAAATTTTCACATGCATCAATGATCTAGTACTCATAAGTCATAACATTGAAAACAACCATGAGAGAGAGAGAGAGAGAGCGAGAGAGAGAGAGAGAGAGAGAGACTAGTGAAATTAGGAAGAAAACGTAGGAGAGATGAAAATAATGAAGAGAAGATTATAAAACTATTTTATTCTCCTATTTTCCATTTTTCACGGAAAAGGACTAATATTTATAGGCTCGTGGAAGAACAAAAAACATAGGAAGTAGATAATTACTTGTATCAAAATATCTTTTTCTTTTACGAAATTCAAATAATTTTGAATTCAGACAAAACCCTGCCTTAGAGGTTATTTCTCCAAAATAACAAGGGCAAGTTACATTTTGGGACCCAAATATGAAGTAAAATATAATTTAAAAACAAGAGTTATAATATTAATGACATATCAATGCCCCTAAAGTCTGAAAACGGTAAAATTACAAAAATATCCTCACATCTTCATACTCTCTCCCTCCCACCATCGCTTGTGATAGTACCGAAGTCGTGTATCATCAGTGACGAGGCCGCAATATTAATGGCACGAGAGTTTCATAGGAAATTACAGTTTACTCCCAAATTCACAACTGATTTTTTTGGAATTTGCAAATCACTCTTCCAAGTTTTAATATGGAATGTTCAAATTTAAATTGCTAAGAGTTTTAGGAATTTGCAGCTTAGATTCTGATATTTGCATCTTATTTATTCAATATTTGAAACTCACTCTCCAGTTTTCATATGGAAGTTGAAATTTAAATCGGTAAGAGTTTCAACAATTTGCAACCTGATTATTGGATTTGTAACTTGTTCTTATTTGCCAATCAAAATTAAATTCATACCTTGTTTATTTAAAATTTACAGCTTATTTTCTAGTTTTCAATATGGAATATTGGAATTTAAATTAATATAAGTTTCAAGAATTCACAACTTTGTGAGTTAGTGTAAAATTTAGGAAGATCAATATAAATCAGTGTAAAATTAGGGAAGATCAATGCAACATGGAGGTGAGAAGCTCGGTGTTCAAAGAACTAAAAAACACAACTTCTTACCTCCAAGAATTTTACACTAATATTCTCTAATAATTCTACACTGATTTGTTCAAGTTTTAACACTAATCTTTTTTAATTTTCCATTAATTCATGAAGTTACAAATTCCTTAAAGTCTTCCTAATTTAAAATTCAATCTTCAATTTTAAGAACTAGAGAGAGTTACAAATTTTGAATAAATGAATTGTGAATTTGGAAATATAAGTTGCAAATTTCTTGAATTCTTATTAATTTAAATTTTAATTAATCTTTCATATTAAAAATTGGGAAAGTGAGTTGCAAATTTTCAATAACCAAATTGCGATTGCAAATCCCTGGAACTTTTATACCATTAATATGGCTTCAATGTTGGCAAGTCTATTGTTGGCAATGGTGATTACAATACCGGCAAAGGCGGGAGGGAGAGAGCGTGAAAATAATATGAGGGTATTTTTATAATCTTATTTTTTTAATCCTAAATTATAATTAACTTCATATTTTAGTCCCAAACGTAATTCCCAAAAGATAAAAGGCATTGTATGATGAGAAATAAAAGAAGGCAATCCAACAATAAAAAAAAAAAATTGAAGCGTCAATTTTTGTCCAATTTGTGTTTGCACCTGGTTAACTGTTAGATTCCTTTCAGATAATGTGCAATATGTGTAATACCATTAGATTTTATCTGGGGGAAAGGGACATTTAATATTAAAAAACAGTGACTTTTAATCATCATATTTCACAGCCTACAACTAGCCGGGGAAAACCTTACCTTCAGCAAACAACTTGCTTTTAATTATCATATTTCATAAACTTTAATGGCAGAAAATGGGACCTTTAACAAATAAGTCGCTTTTAAATAAATAATTAAGTCATGTGAAGCTTATACTTGGAGAAAAAGTCATGTGGGCTTCAATTTTTTTTAATTCTTTTTGGTATTTTTTTAAAAATCGGTCTGAACATTAAATGGATAAAAGTACTAATTCAATATTATATAAATATAAAAAATTGATGTTCATCGATTCTTAAATGGTTTTTAATTGACAGTTTATCTATTTTTCTTACTGGATAAGACTTGGCAGTATTCTAAGGAAATAAGGTCTAAATTCACTAATTGAATTTGGCTTGTTCGATGTAATTTTGAGAACTCTACCTTTTAAGTTTTTTGTCAATTACACATAATCATGACTTCCAGAAGTTATCTTTAAGACTTTAACATAATTAATTTTGGAGTGAGACCGACTATTTATTTATTTATAGGTGATTCATATAATGTTTCACCCATTCTAAAAGTTTGCTAGAATAATGGAACTGAGTTCATGCTTTATATACAAGTTGATAATATCGATTTCTTGATTGTTACATTAATAATGTAATATAGACAACTCTCAGTTTACCATTATTTTAAAATGTAAAAACAATATTAAACCATATCACAAAATATAATATTTATCTATTAGTAAGTCTTTTAATTATATATTAGAAAAATCGTTACTTTTCTTCGAATGCATAGTGGGGCTAGTCATGACTTTTTCTAAAGGGAAAATCCTAGATAAATACTAAGAAATCAAGATATTTTTTTAAAAAATCTCAATTATCCTTAATTCTAAAAAACAACTAAGGTTGTAAATTGGAATTAAAATTTGATAGAAAATGATTAATATGCCCATATCTCTATTTGCCACTGACTTTTGTTTATTTATAATTGACTTTTACTAATTTGTAACTGACAAACATTTATTTGTAAGTGATATAAGTATCCCTTGCAAATAAACATATATCACTTATAAATATACTATTATCACTTGCAAATAAACTTGTATAATTTGCAAATGGGTAACTTACATAAAAAGAGTATTTTCATCTTTTACTTTCTAATTTTAATTCTAATTAAAAACTTTGGTTGTTTTAAGGAATTAGGTGAATTGGGTTCCTTTTTTAAAATATTTTGATTCCTTGGTATTCATATGGAATTTTTCCTTTTCTAAAGTTTTCCTTCCAAATAAATAATTATTTACGCTAAATCATTGACATATTATAAAATAAATTCTATGATAGACATATTATAAAATAAATTCTATGATAAAATCATTTATATTTATATTAAAACTAATTTTGTAATTAAACAAATTTTCCACATTACATCATCACGGTTTTCAGTTTCAACGAGACAATTTAAATTTACATAATTAAAAAAGAAAACTATATCCAACTTTTAACTTTATAATGATATGGTCAATATGTTTGTACTACAACAGACAGAGATGGATTTACACTCATCCTTTTCAATAAAATTTTGAGTTTCATTATTTTAAATAAAGAAAATTCTTGTTAATAGAAATTTCTGTAGCTGTGGGCATATTAAACCCACAAAATAGTTCGTTCGTAAGTTTTACATTGGGCTCAGTTCCCGTCTTTGTTTGAAAAAAAAAGGCCTATAAATGTTATTTTGGAGACGAGCCCAATACTACAGTTTGGTTAATCTGCCCCATGAAAATGGGCCAAGTCGCAAAAAAATTTTACCTTATGTTTGAATGAGGAAAAAATAAAGGGGGAGAGAAAAATTTATGGAGAAAACAAAAGGGAACCTAAGCATCCATTTATCTAGATTTTTTCTTATTTTCTTTTCTAATATTCCCTTCTCCTTATTTTCTTCTCACTCCAAATAAAGTTTGAAGGTTAAGTTGATTCATTCTACAGAAATAAGATAGATCTCCAAGTTGGTAATTTAACTTTCTTGATTGTGATGTTAATAATACTCCCTCTGGTCCTTAATATAAGACCATTTTAACCGAATCACGTGAATTAAGAAGGGAAGTTAAAACTAATTAACTACCTCGATTTCTCCGAAAATCCCAACATTTTTCCAAAACTACCCTTATTTATTCTCTTTCTTTTTCTCTTTGGATACATTAAATAGGGGCATTTCTTGGAAATGTATAATAAATACCACCTCGTATATTGTAAAGGATCTTATATTCAGGACCAAGTCAAAAGCTCCTATATATAGGACTGGAGGGAGTATAATATACGCATTCAATAGCTCTTCTAGTTTCAAGAACCGTCCGCGTTACTTGCAATAATAATTTTTTTCCCATACACATTAATTACCAATAATATACTAATGGCTCTTATGGACCATATTTGACTAGACATGAAAATGCGAAAAAGAAAATGAATTTTTGATGCAACTAATTAATAAAATGAAGCATAAGATAGAGGATTGTATTGGTATGAATTGCCTGTTCAGGAGATGGAAAGCATATTTGCATATCTCAAAGGCATCAATCGTGGAGAAGGATACATTAAGAACGAGAACAACAGAACGAGGCAACAAAAGTGAAGACATTAAAACTCATGATCCTTAGCCACGGATCATCTCTCTTATTTGTTCAACTGTATCCTCTTGTCCCTTCACTTGATTGTCATATTCCATTGGATCCCATGTCAAACTTTTGCCACTTGAATCAAATATGTCGCTCTAGCATGTCACTTGATGATACAACAACAACAACATTAGTTTTATCCCACCAAGTGAGGATGACTATATAGATCATATGATGCCAATGGGTTTTATCAAGTGCCATTTCTTCAGATAAATCATTTATCAAGAGGTCACGCCTTATAATTTCTCTTAGTGTCATTCTTGGTCTTCCTCTACACCTTTTAATAGGACTCCAAGTCATTTGATCAACTTTCTTTACTGGTTCATCTTGTCCTCTTCTTTGTATATGCCCAAACCACCTTAAATGATTTTTCACCATTTTCTCCTCGATAGATGCTACTTCAATTTTCCCTTATATATAGTCATTTCATATCTTATCCATTCTTGTATGACCACACATCTATCTCTACAATCACATCTTTGCTACTCCCATCTTATGCTCTTGTTGTCCTTTCAGAACCCACCATTCGCTACTGTATAGCATTGCTGGGCTTATAGCAGTTCGCTAAAATTTCCCTTTAAACTTAGTAGATACTTTATGATCATAAATAACTTCTAAATGTTTTCTCAAATTTAACTACACAACTTGTATCCTATGAATAACATCCTCATCAATTTTACTATCATTATATAAAATTGATCCAAAATACTTGAACTTTAACACTTCTAGAATGATTTGCTCTCCAATTTTTATCTCTAAATAATTTCTAATTAGCTTCTTGTTAAATTTACAATGCATATATTCTGTTTTACACAAGCGAAAGCCTTTTAATTCCAAAATATGTCTCCATATCTCAAGTTTAGAGTTGGCCTCTTCTCTTGAGTTCTCAATTAAGACTATATCATCCGTGAAAAAGCGTATGCTTAGAAATTTTCTTTTGTATATTGTAATAACCGTCATTACATTATTCTGAACTTAGTCTCTAACTAATAAAGTATAATTGATAATATGTGTCGGACTAGAGAAACCAGGGTTGAGAAAAGATTAAAGTGGAGACAAAGAAGCTCCAAGTCACAGTGTGACACAGCACCGCCATGGTGAACAAGCTTCAACTTTGGAAATTCTTTGGATGAAAAGAGCTTCACACCGCCGTAAACTTGCCGTTACAGTACCAGACTTTGGATTCTTATAAACCAGAAACATTTTAGACAAATGAAGCTAAAAGAAATGGAGGGAGAACTGAAGGAGCTACGTTAGGGTTCAAAATTTCTAGCCCTTAGGAGTAATTTTTGGCCTCTGGGAGCTTTAATCTTGGTTGGTAAGTGATCCTTGCTCCTCCCTCTTCATTTTTCTTTGATTTTAAGTTGGATTTTCAGGTATATATGTTGGTCTTTTTTATTTTATTTGGTACTAATGATGCATGGGTGCGAGTTTCAGGAGGATTATACATGATTTGGGATAAACCCTAAGTTGGAATTGGTTATGGATGTATGGAATCCAAAATTGATAGGATGTGTTATAATTTGAATGGTTAGTTGGAGCTTAATGATGCATGAAAAAGGTATTGAAACCTTGAGTTAAGTTTAAATAGTTAACTTATGAATTTTGGGATAATTATACTATATGTTGATTATGGATATTATGACATTGTAGATGTCATTTGGTTGACCAGAGGAGTACAAGTTGTGGTAGGCGATCTGAGGTGCTTATGGAATTTACGTGTGTGGTATTGATAACTTAAGGTAATTAGGTGTTTGTATTGTATGTATTACATTTTAGTATATATGTGTATATATATACATATTTTCGTTCATACCACAATATTATTATGCATGTGTACGGTTTTTCTACATATCATGGTATGCATATGGCTAGACATTATAGTAGATGATTATTATTATTATTATTATTATTATTATATATGATGATGATGTGACATTACATGAGTACATAGTATGATGTTGAGAAGTATGATGATGATGATGATTATATAATGATATGACACGAACACCACTACTACATAAACATTATAAGGAAAGATGGATTTGTTAATTCAAATGTTCTGATGATCCAAAAACAAATGAGCTTGGAGATCCAATATCAAAAGAACACAAGAGAAATGAAGAACAAAGTTGGAGTTTCCTGAAGAATGAAGAGCTGTTTCACATGCTTTAAGAAATTATTTGTAAAAGAAGGTAGTTGAGCTTTGAATTTCAATTAACCCAATATTAAATGAGATAACTAATTGAATGATTAGTGATTAGCTCACGATTTCAAAATAGTTTTCAAGAAAAGAGCTATCTTATGAGGATAAAGATTCAATTTCAAAATGATTCTAAGTGTTCAATTGGTTTTCATGAATATGTTTTAACTTATGGGGATAAGGTCTCAAATTTCAAAGATGTTTCTAAGAGTTTACCCTATTTTCAGGAAAATATTTTACTTTATATGTATAACCATTGAAGGTTATGGGGATAAAGACTCAGTCTCGAAGCTTTTCCAAAGTTCATTCTTCAATTTCATAAAAAAGGATTGAGGTTATTCGTATAACACAGCTTGGGGATTAAGTTCTCAAGTTTGTCCAAGTGATTATCCTGATAAGGTAGGTAGCTTATCCTCATAAGGAAGTGAATAGTCAAGGCAAGTTGTACTGTACAGCCCGTTATTCGCATAACCTAGGGAGGTTGTCCGTATAACATGTGTTACAAAGAACTTGGACTCTTCTCTATTAAAAGGTTATCCGCATAACCTATATTTCAGAATACTTAAACTTTCCTCTGGGAAATAAGTTATCCGCATAATTTAGGGAGGTTATCCATATAACCTATGTTATAGAAATAATAGCTCTTCTTCAGCAAAACAGGTTATCCACATAACCATGAGAGGTTATCCTGATAACCTAAGTTTCACAAAAATCAGTTTGAGAAAAACTTAACGTTATCCTAATAACTGAGTGGATTTTCATGAAAATGATTTTTGAATTAAAACTTAGTCATTCTAGGTAGCACGTTATCTGCATAACCTAGTTAGGTTATTCACATAATGAAAGCTCTACGTTGAAAATAAAGGCAAACAATTACTCGTTATTCACATAACTTGAGGAGGTTATCCGCATAACCTCTGTCAGATGCATTTAAGGCAGTAGGTGAACGATTATTTTACTGAGAGTAACGGTTAATCTTTTTTTCCAACCGATAGTTCTACCCTAAGACTATAAATAGCACCTCATTTAAGTTGTTGGGTAATGAAAAAAATAATAAATACCCTAATACTCTGCTGATTTAATCTCTGATTCATTCAAAGCCTACCTAACCTCTGTTTTGCTTATTCATTATATCTCAACTTTCATATCTATTCTTTTGAGAGAGTTTTCATTCTATATGTTAGTTAGGCTGGCTTCCCAAGAGAGGGGGTGAATTGGGAAGATTAAAAATTTTCTGCAAAATATCAAGGAGGTGAAGAATGCAATATATAATGGTAAAACAGAGTATAAGTAAATAACAGTGAAAGTAGCAGAAAAGAGAAGAAGACTCAGAAATTTATCCTGGTTCGGTCTCTCCACTTGACCTACGTCCAGTGCCCAAGTCACCACTTGAGATTTTCCACTATTCTGCAAGAATTCAGTGGGCTACTTGTAAATGTCACAGTACAACGTTTGTGCTCTATTTTCTAGAGCTTCTCTTAATCCCTTTCTGCACTTTCACAAAGTACTTCCTAATCCCTTGTGATATCCCCTCACAAGAAAATCTATCTTCCAGATGAAGATTAGATTGTTTACAAAGATTGAACTCTCTTAATTAGAGTAAATATGAAGGTTGAAGAACAAATATTGAAGTGTGAGAGTATGAAGCTTTGTAGAAATGATTTGGCAGAGTTTCAGTATATACACAGTTAAAATCATTATCCACAACTTCAAATGATGTTATATTTATAGATTTAGGTCTCAAATGTCCATTAGAGATAAAATCTATCCGTTGGAGAAGTTATCCAACGGTTACTCTGAAAAACTATCTGTTAACCAACCACATTTAAGGCTTCTGACATACTGAAATTCGAATTTTGGTTGGTCAACAAACAAATTTCGCAGATACCGAAGGTTAACAGCTTCAACATTGAAAGACCGAAGTTCGTCTCTCATGAAGTGAAATTCGAATTTTGATATTTTGGAAATGTTTCTAAGAAGTGACATACAAATTTTCAAGTGGAAAGTTTTTTTGTTAAGCGTGAACAGTACTTTCAATTTGCTATAGTGCCTTCGAAATTCAAATTTTGGAACCCCAAAATTCGTTTGTTCACAGCAGGCTCACAAAGCACAGTAGTTAATTTAATTTGAAATTTGAATTTTCAAAGAGTGATTTCGTCTGTTAGAGAGACCTCTTTTCAGACTTACTTTAACATTCGAATTTATAAATATTGCCATTCGTATGTCAACATATCATTGTAACATACTCATAACCTTAGCTTCTAAAATTTGAATTTTCATGTTCAAAGTTCGTCTGTCAGTGAACAATTTTGAAACTCAATATAATCTTAATTTCAGATGAACTTTGACATTATTTCAGACAGATTTCTTTGATTTTCATAAGTTGCATTTTGTCTGAAATTTGAATTTTCAAAACCCAAAGTTCGTCTGTTGCTTTAAAGCTTCTTTCAGATACTTATGAAAATTTGAATTTTGGAAAATCAAAATTCATCTGTTAGAGAAGCATCTCTTTAGACTTATTCAGTTTTAACTCGAAATTCGAATTTCCAAAGCCAAAGTTCAAATTTCCAACATGACAGTTCAATATAAACTTTTCAAACTTCATCTGTTGGTGGGTGTTTTTCAATTATTTCATGATTTAACATAAAATCAAGGTTTTAAAACTTCTTTCCACCAAATCAAAGCCTTGTACTCAAAATAAAACAAAATTAAACATCCTACAACAAACGTTGCACAAATTTCTTCAGGATTTCTTCATTTGAACTCTTTGTGCACTTTTGATATCCTTTACTCCAAACTCTTGAGAGTTGATTTGGAATCATCAAAACTTCTTGATTCAACATTCTCCCCCTTTTTTATGATGACAAAACAACTTACAAATTAGATTAGTACTTGGGTTTGCTTTAATAAGCTCCCCCTCAACTTATGCATTATACATCAAAAGATATCATATATAGTAAACCATGTGAAGAGATTCAAAGAGCAAATCATTGCAACCAATAAATTCTTTCATTTAATCAAGTGTTGCTCTACAGAGACAGGATATAAGCAAAGTTCATTTAAATACTCAAAACAAATACAAAATGCAAACAACCCAAACAATCAAAACATAGTACAGCACTACACGAAGACTCAAGCCTAAATTCTAATAAATTCTTCAATCACTTCTTCTTTGGCTTGGCCTTCTTGCTGTAGGTTTTCCCAGACAGCTCAGCAGCATGCTTTCCAGTTTGTTTACTCTTCTCCCCCTTTTTGGCATCATGAGGAAGCCCAACAAAATCAACCAGAGGAGGGATCTGAGAGACTGGAATAGCTCTGAGAGGCACAGGAGCAAACGGGATTTCTGGTTCAACTGGTGCAGGAGGCTCAGAAGGCTCAGGACTTAGTTCTTCATCATCATCAGAGACCTCAAGCAATTCTTGCATTTCCTACCTAGAAAGAGCCAATTGAGCTCTCTGTTCCTCTGAAAGCCCATAAGCAGTGAGAGAAGGAGGAGCTGGTTCATCAGGACAAAACATTTCCTCAAGCCTTCTTCTCTGAGCTTGTAAGAGAGCATTGCGAGCAATAGCTTCATGATCAACAATAGGCACAATACTTCTCTCTTCATTACTGGAACCCTCCTGCATTGAAGAAGTGGAAATGGCTACCACTAATCTTTCAACTTGCTCAGACTCTTGAGTGAAAAGAATTAAATCCTGAGCATCTTCTTGGATAGGCTCATGAGGGCTTATTTCCTGAGGTCCCTCTTCTTCCAGACCATAGTCCAAGGGTGGACCAGGACTTGGTGTCCTCATTATACCAGCAGGCTCAGCACCATCTACATCATCATCATGGTCAGAAGAGGCTAGCTCGAAGGGGCTTGGAGGCTCAGGGATTGGAGACTGAATAGGCATAGAAAACCCTGGCTGAGGTGGAGCTGATGTGGCAGGAATTGCACTTTGAATTTCTTCATAGGCATCAGCAACCACTTTCATGTTCTTTGCCAACTGATGAAGCTGATCTTGCAGATGAGCAAATTTGGCATTTTGCTCATCCCTGATACTAAGAATGAGTGTAGACAGGCTGTCATACAGCTCAGTGATCTTAGTTGGCTTTGCACGAGAGAAGGGAGTGGATGGAATGTGAGTAGGCTTGGATGGAGATGGGATAGGCAGAGAGGGCTGAGGAGTAGGTCTGGCAAGAGCCTCAGAAGTACCCTCTTGCTGTTGGGAGGCACCTTCAACAAAGAAAAAATCTTCAGATTTTCCCGCTCCCTTCCCAATCCATCTTCCTTCACTCCTTTCAATTCCCATTCTCTGAAGTTCTTCCTCCTTGAAGATCTTAGTGGGTTTCCCTTTCCCCTTCTCAAGATACTAAATCCTAGCATATTACAGGATTCTAGAAATGATAGCTGCATAGGGGAGTGTGGAGTCCTTCCTCTGATCCCTTATCTTGATCATGTGTTGAAGTATGATATGACCCATGTTGATCAGCTTTCCACGCATGATTGCTACCATGACATGTGCCTCTGCCCTTGTTATCAGATTGAAGCTGCTTCCTTTGTTGAATATGATCCTAGACACTATGTAGTGTAGGATCCTCACTTGGGCACTGAGGCCTATGGGCTTTAGCAAGTTTATAGATGGCCAATTTTCCTTTCTTCTTAATAATGTGCTCAGAATTGTGCTCTCTTTGTAGTTCAGAAAGGGGCCACCTTCTTCATCAGTAGTTTCTGCCTCATCCATGTATCCAGAGGTAGTGTTGTCAATCTTGAGGCCATCTTGCCCTGGGATCTCCAACACTTTATTGAGAGTCTCATCTGTGAGCCAGATGGTTCTTGATCTCAGATTGACCTCCCATTTCTTCTTCTTGCTGTTGTACTTCAAGGAGGCATACCATGTCTTTACTATTTCATCATCATATCTCTCCAATACTTCCAACAGATTCTTGTATCTCAACATCTATATACCAGCATCAAAACTATTAGAGACCAAGAAATCCTTCAAGTTCACACAATGTGGCTTGATTACCTTTTTGTTTGCAAACTTGGTCGAATATTCTTCCTGAATCTGTGGAGTGCTCCATAATGGCAGTGTGGTAAGCTCCATAAGTTCGAATTTTGAAGAGTAAACTTCAAATAGCAGACAAATCACCAAACAACAGACGGATTTCGCATGCAAAACTTCATCTTCCAAGGATTCAACATTGAGGAGCATGTTTCAACAGATGAATTTTCAAATCAGAAATTCGAATTTCTTTACTTTGTAAAAGTTTTCCAACATTCATATGTTAATAGATAAACATTAGTATAATCATCATGTTGGACAAATATAACTTTGAAATTTTTGTTCTTGAAAATTCGAATTTTGAAGGTCTAACAGACGAATTTCGAGGCATCACCGAGTATTGTTCCAACTTATAACAGGCTGAAGTTCATCTGTTGGTTATCCAATATTCGAATGTTGACCATGCTAACTTCCTCAGAAACTTAGTTTTTCACGGAAATTCATCTAACACATAATCAATATACGAATTTTAACTTTAAAAACTTACAAAATGGATCCAGAAACTCAGAATTTCTGTCATTTTCTTCACTCTTTGATTGTTCCATTATGGTAAGCTCCATTTTTCAAATTTATCAGCATTGAATCTCATGAGGAGCACCTACAACTTAAATTAAACACACTCCGATGCTAAAGTTAGAGCTAATTTAATGTTGAAAAATCTAAAAACATAATTACACACGGATTTACTTACAGCTCATTAGGATTCACCATACTCAATTCTCTTCTTATTTTGCAATGTCTATCTTCTAATAGAGGCTCTATCAATATATCAGCTACTTGATCTTCAGTTAGGATGTACTCTAGTCTGATTTCTCCTTTCAAAACATGATACCTTATGATGTGGTGCCTAACTTCAATATGTTTTGTCCTTGAATGCATGACAGGATTCTTTGTGATATTAATGGCAATTTGATTGTCACACATGATTGGTATTTCATTCACTTCAACCTCAAGATCTTCAAGTTGCTGTTTCATCCAGATGATTTGGGCACAACAGCTTCAAGCTGCAACATACTTAGCCTTTGCTGTGGATAAGGCCACACTGTTCTGCTTTTTGCTAAACCATGAAACCAAGGATCCTCTAAGAAACTGACATGTTCCACTTATGTTTTTTCTGTTAGTTTTGGACCCTACAAAGTCAGCATCAGTGTATCCTTTGAGATCTTCTCCATTTCCCTTTGGATACCAAAGTCCCATCTGTGAAGTTCCAATTAGATATCTAAAGATACGTTTCACAGCAGTTGCATGGGTCTCCTTGGGACATGATTGGAACCTTGCACACATGCAGACACTAAACATAATGTCAGTTCTGCTAGCAGTTAGGTACAGTAGGGATCCAATCATTCTTCTGTACTGAGTTATGTCAAACATTTTCCCTTTTTCATCCATATCCAGCTTGGTTGCAGTAGCCATAGGTGTCCCCATAGGTTTAGCATTTTCCATTCCAAACTTCTTTAGCAATTCCTTTAGATACTTGGATTGGTTGAGGAAGATACCATCATCACACTGCTTGACTTGCAATCCAAGGATGAAGTTGAGTTCACCCATCATGGACATTTCGAATTCTCCCTGCATTAACTTAGAAAAATTCTTGCAAAGAGATTCATTAGTAGCACCAAATATAATATCATCAATATAGATTTGAACAATAAGTAAATCTTTATTTTCTTTCTTAGTAAATAAAGTTGTATCTACTTTTCCTCTGTTGAACCCCTTTTCAATTATAAAATTACTTAATCTTTCATACCATGCACTAGGGGCTTGTTTTAAACCATAAAGAGCTTTCTTCATTTTATACACATGGTTTGGTTTTGTAGAATCCTCAAAACTTGGAGGTTGATCTACATAAACCTCTTCCATGATATATCCATTTAGAAAAGCACTCTTCACATCCATTTGATATAGGAAAATATTTTTCATGCATGCATATGCTAATAGAATTCGAATTGCTTCTAATCTAGCTACTGGAGTAAAGGTTTCCTCAAAATCAATACCCTCTTCTTGATTATATCCTTAAGCAACCAGTCTAGCTTTGTTTCTAATGATTGATTCTGATTCATTAACTTTATTTCTAAAAACCCATTTGGTACCTATGACGGGATGATTTTTGGGTCTAGGCACTAAATCCCAGACTTGATTTCTTTCAAACTGATTTAATTCATCCTGCATAGCTAGAGTCCAGTACTCATCAGTTAAGGCTTCTTCAGAATATTTAGGTTCAATTTGTGAGATGAAAGCACAATTAATCATTTGATCCCTTAACTGTTTTCTGGTTCTAACTCTCTCTTGAACATTCCCTATCACTTGATCAACAGGATGATTCCTTTAATATCTCTAAGCTCTAGGAAGTTCTTGAGATATTTCTTCATTATTTTCTTCTTCAAAATCTCTCTCCTGAATATCTTCCTCTATATTAACAGATTCAGATATTTTTGGAGGTTCAATTATACCTTCATAAGAGATATCTAACTTTTTAAAGTTTGAAACAAGATCATCTTTATTAAAAACATGTTTAGAAGCAGTTTCATTTTCGATAAACACTACATGCACAGATTTCTCTATCAATTTAGACTTTTTATTGAAAACTCTATATGCCTTACTTCTACTAGAATAGCCTAGAAATATACCTTCATCAGATTTGGTATCAAACTTACCCAGATTCTCCTTTCCATTGTTGTGAATGAAGCATTTGTAGCCGAACACATGGAGATGTGACAGATTTGGCTTTCTTCCCTTGTACAGCTCATAAGGAGTCTTTCCAAGGATTAGTCTGATGTAGGCTCTATTAATGATGTAGCTAGCTGTATTCACTGCATCAGCCCAAAATACTTGGAAGAGTTCCTTTTCATTCATTATAGCTCTAGCCATTTCTCCAATTATTCTATTCTTCCTTTCTACTACTCCATTCTGTTGTGGAGTTCTTGGGGCTGAGAAGTTGTGGTCAATTCCATGCTCATTGCAATACTCCAGAAAGTATGAGTTCTCAAACTCTCCTCCATGATCTGACCTGATAGACACAATGGAAATACCTTTCTCATTTTGCACTTTCTTGGCTAAGGTTACAAATGCATCAAATGTATCACTTTTAGAGGAAAGAAACAGTGTCCATGTAAATCTCGAATAATCATCTACAATGACAAGCACATACAGATTTTCACTAATACTTTTTACCCTAGATGGACCAATTAAATCCATATGCAGTAGTTTTAGTGGTCTAGTTGTGGTGACTACTTTTTGGGTTTAAAAGAAGATTTAGTTTGCTTTCCTCTTAAGCATGCATCACATTCTGTCTTTTTCAAAAGCAATTTTTGGCAGGCCAGTGACTAGCTCATTTTTAACCAGTTTTGAAAGCTGATTCATGTTAACATGAGCTAATCTTTTATGCCATAGCCAACTATCATTGTCCTGGCTAATTAAGCAAACAGAATCTAAGGGATGAAGTTCATCAAGATTAATAGTATAGCAGTTACCATCCCTTTGAGCTTTGAGGATTACTTTGTGATCGCTTTTTCCAATGACTAGGCAGAATTTTGAGTCAAAAAGTACCCAATTTCCTTTGTCACATGTTTGACTCACACTTAGCAGATTGTGGTTGAGGCCTATCACAAACAGCACCTCTTCAATGGATGTTTCAGGATTCTTGCCCACAATACCAATGCCAACTATTCTGCCATACTGATCACCTCCAAAGGTCAACTTTCCTTCTTTCTTGTCTCTAAGGGTGATAAACTTCTCCTTATCACCAGTCATGTGACTTGAGTAGACACTGTCCATGTACTATTTGTTGTTCCTTTTAGCTTTGAGACAGACCTGCAAAACATGGTTCAAGTTTTCTTCTTAGGTACCCAAATCTGCTTGGGTCCTTTTCTATCAGTAGTCTTTTCCTTAGATACAGGTGTACCTTTGGGAACCCATTTAATCATTCTATCAAGTCCATTTCTCTTTAAAGTTCAAGAGCTAGAAATATGCCCCTTTTTGTTACAAAAGTGACAGGTGGTAAAGGGACTGCTAGATTGAGAAGCAGGAAGAAAACAATACAGATAATATTTTTATTTTGCGTGCCTTGGTTTATTATATGATTCAATGTGATGTGACATATGATCTTTCTTTCTATTTCCATCAGCATGCACAAAATGTCTCATGTATACATTCTGATCTTTCTTCCTAATCTTTTCTTTAACAGCACATGGATCATAGCCAATTCCAGCTTTTCCTTGTGATATTCTTTGGCTTCCTATTAAAGCGAATAACATATCTTTACCTCTAGTAAGCCTAGACATACTTTTTACTAGATATTTATTAGTTTGCTTTAGTTCAATGCATGTTTTACAACACATAGATTCAGCAATAGGTAGAGAAACAGTTTCAGAAATATTGTGTTGAGATTCTAGTTTGTTAATCTTTTTCTTAGCTTGCTTCAGCTCTTTAGCAAACCTAACAAACTCATCATGCAGCTCATGAAATGCATCCAGTAATTCGGAATAGGAAGGTTCAGATTCATATACCTCATCCTCTTGGTCACTGCTGCATGGGATCTCAGCTTCTTCAGAGGCAAGTGCCATGAGACAGATGTTGACAATTTCATCTTCATCTTCTTCTTCTTCATCCGAGCTGTTGCCCCATATTGATAAGATGTAAGCTCTCTTCTTCTTGCCTTTGTTTGCAGCTTTCTTTTCTTTCTCTTACTTCTTGAGGAACTGTGGACAATCCCTTTGATATGTCCTTGCTTTTTGCACTCATAGCAAGTTACAGGCTCTTTTGGTTCCCTCTTGCTATCTCCAGCAGCTCCTTTCTTGAAGATTTTCTTGTTTCTCTTCTTGCTATAGAATCTTCCGAAATTTCTGACCATCATAGCCAGAGTTTCTTCAACACCTTTGAGAGCAAGGCCTTTCTTCTTTCTGTCCTGTTCGGCTTCTTTGAGAGCTTTCAGTTTTCCTTCATACTCCTCAAGACTACCAAAGAGAACCGTGACAGAGGCCATTGATTCTCCTCTGGCTTCCTCTATTGCTATTACTTTGGGTTGCCATTCCAGAGGAGAGCTCTGAGGATCTTTCTGACTTTCTCTATTTGAGTGTATTCCTTTCCCAGGCTCTTTAGTTAATTCACAATGAGGGTGAATCTTTTCTGTAGCTCTTTAACACTCTCTCCTTCTGCCATTCTGAAACTTTCATACTCTCCTATGCATGTATTTAATTTTTTTCCCTGACTCCAGTTGTTTCTTCATGAGCAATTTGCAGAGTGTCCCATATTTTTTTGGCAGTGGAGTATTGGGAGACTCTGTAGAATTCATCTTGATTCAAAGAACTAACCAGACAATGTTTTGCTTTGAAATTCAGTAAGACTCTTCTTCTGTCTTCCTCATTCCACTCAGCTTCTGGCTTTTCTCTGTATTTTCCATCATCTTCTAAAGTCATTGGCACAAAATCTCCCTTCTGAATGACTGACCAGATGTCCAGATCAATTGACTGGAGATAAATTTGCATCCTTATCTTCCAGTACCCATAGTGTTCTCCACTAAAGCCAGGTGGTCTATTTGTGTTGTTGCCTTCTGGTAAGATACTTTCTCCAAAGCCAGCCATTATAATTCCTGGACTGTGAGATCCTTTGATTAGGAATCCGGGCTCTGATACCACTTGTTAGTTAAGATAACTTCCCAAGAGGGGAGTGAATTGGGAAGATTAAAAATTTTCTGCAAAATATCAAGGACGTGAAGAATGCAATATATAATGGTAAAATAGAGTATAAGTAAATAACAGTGAAAGTAGCAGAAAAGAGAAGAAGACTCAGAAATTTATCCTGGTTCGGTCTCTCCACTTGACCTACGTCTAGTGCCCAAGTCACCACTTGAGATTTTCCACTATTCTGCAAGAATTCATTGGGCTTCTTGTAAATGCCACAGTACAACGTTTGTGCTCCGTTTTCTAGAGCTTCTCTTAATCCCTTTCTGCACTTTCACAAAGTACTTCCTAATCCCTTGTGATATCCCCTCACAAGAAAATCTATCTTCCAGATGAAGATTAGATTGTTTACAAAGATTGAACTCTCTTAATTAGAGTAAATATGAAGGTTGAAGAACAAATATTGAAGTGTGAGAGTATGAAGCTTTGTAGAAATGATTTGGCAGAGTTTCAGTATATACACAGTTAAAATCGTTACCCACAACTTCAAATGATGTTTTATTTATAGATTTAGGTCTCAAATGTCCATTAGAGATAAAATCTATCCGTTGGAGAAATTATCCAACGGTTACTCTGAAAAACTATCCGTTAACCAACCACATTTAAGGCTTCTGACATACTAAAATTCAAATTTCGATTGGTCAACAAACAAATTTCGCAGATACCGAAGGTTAACAGCTTCAACGTTGAAAGACCGAAGTTCGTCTGTCATGAAGTGAAATTCAAATTTTGATATTTTGAAAATGTTTCTAAGAAGTGACATACAAATTTTCAAGTGGAAATTTTTTCTGTTAAGCGTGAACAGTACTTTCAATTTGCTACAATGCCTTCAAAATTCGAATTTTGGAGCCCTAAAATTCGTCTGTCCGCAGCAGGCTCACAAAGCACAGTAGTTAATTTAATTTGAAATTCAAATTTTCAAAGAGTGATTTCGTCTGTTAGAGAGACCTCTTTTCAGACTTACTTTAATATTCGAATTTATAAATATTGCCATTCGTATGTCAACATATCATTGTAACATACTCATAACCTTAGCTTCTGAAATTCGAATTTTCATGTTCAAAGTTCGTCTGTCAGTGAACAATTTTGAAACTCAATATAATCTTAATTTCAGATGAACTTTGACATTATTTCAGACAGATTTATTTGGTTTTCATAAGTTACATTTTGTTTGAAATTTGAATTTTCAAAACCCAAAGTTCATCTGTTGCTTTAAAGCTTCTTTCAGATACTTATGAAAATTCGAATTTTGAAAAATCAAAATTCGTCTGTCAGATAAGCATCTCTTCAGACTTATTCAGTTTTAACTCGAAATTCGAATTTCCAAAGTCAAAGTTCGAATTTCCAACATGACAGTTCAATATAAACTTTTCAAACTTCGTCTGTTGGTGGGTGTTTTTCAATTATTTCATGATTTGACATAAAATCAAGGTTTTAAAACTTCTTTCCACCAAATCAAAGCCTTGTACTCAAAATAAAACAAAATTAAACATCCTACAACATACTTTGCACAGATTTCTCCAAGATTTCTTCATTTGAACTCTTTGTGCACTTTTGATATCTTTTACTCCAAGCTCTTGAGAGTTGATTTAGAATCATCAAAACTTCTTGATTCAACACTATAAACATCTTCACACTTGTAGAGATTACTTAGTGTGAAAATACACTAAGGGAGATAGTTTTACTCTTGAGTGAGAAGAGTGAGAGAACATGTTTCAGTTCAAAGTTTGGGTTGGTATTATACTGCAGTTATTGCAAGAATCTATTCAAATCTTGCAAGAGATAGTGGAGAAATCTCAAGTGGTAACTTGGGGACTGGACATAGGTCAAGTTGAATAGACCAAACCAGGATAAACTATTGAGTGTTCTTCCCTATACTCTATTTTTAGTAATATTTTAGTATCACTATTGTATTTCATCTTTGCAAAAAATTTCAACCTTCCCAATTCACCCTCCTCTTGGAAAGCCAGTTGAACTAACAGGATCGGGTGGTGATGATGATATATGATATGATATGATATGATATGATGAAATATAATATGGTGAAATAAGGAAGGAATCCTTGTCACTAAATCCTTTCTTAAGGTCTCGAGAACAAGACGATAGTGGACTGCATATATCCTAAAATCACCACCAATTCGCAATGGTCAAGGGAAATATGCAACATCCCTAAAAGCTAAATAACTAAAAATATATAAGGAATTCCCGAAAATGAACAGATATTGTTTTGCATGAGAAAGGGTAAAGAGGTCATTTTTTCTGGTGAAATAGAAAAATAAGAAATTATGTTTTTGCTCCTGGAAGTTAAAATAATTACACTTTTACCCCTCAAGAATATAAATCACTTGGATGCATGAGAATATATATTTTGAGGAAAATTACAGTTAATGACCTGAATGAATTAAAAATTATAATTTGACCTCGAGTTAGGGGTAATTTTGTAAATATGTAAAATTACTATCAAAATGATACTCTCGATGAAACAAGTCTGATGGTATATAGCACTGAGTTTTAATGATTAAGAATAAAGAAAAATTTAGTGCCGAGTGTTAAAAAGTGTATAGTGCACGGAAAAAGAACTATGGACCCCACAAATGGCAAAAAGTTGACTGGGACAAAATAAGAGAATTCAAATACAAATATAGATTAATCTTGTATCCCTTAAGTGATAAAATATCACAAAAAGTTATTTTATTGATACCAGTAAAAATATCTGGTATAGGATATATCTGGACAAAAAATATGAAGTATTTTGGATGAATCCTTCCCAAAGTTGGCATCAATTTGCAGCAGCCCATGTCAGAGAAATGGCAATATTTTATTATTTTCCATGACTACTTCTTGAAGAAGTAGTTACTTTTGCTAATTAAAGATTAAGTCAATCTTACCATAATTAAGTAGTTAATTAAATGAGATAATTATTCAATTCCCTTCTCATTTGGACGTCCAGCAGCTGACTGCATGTGGGCATTCAATATTTTATATTATTTTTGGCAAAACCTCTTGAGGAAGTATTAAAAAGTAAACTAAATTGGTTAATTGAAGTAACCATAATTAACCAAGGTGATTAGCTTCTTATTCTCTTCCAACCACGTCCAGCAGCTGCATCACATGGTGAAATTAAATATTTTATTGTTTAATGACAAAAACTTCTTGAAGAAGTATTTACTTTTGGAAAAAAAAATACTAATGACACATGGCAATTTTGTGAAGCTTATTTTGTCTATACAATTACTCCCTCTTGGATGAAAATTAGAGTGGAAAGAGCGAAAGAAGTGTGTAGCAAAAACTAGCCAAGAAAGAGAGAAGCAACATGAGGGAGAAGAAGGGAAAAAAAAAAAAAAGAAACAAGGGCAATTAAGACACCAAGGTAAGTTACTCCCTTTGATTCTTAAAGGATTTTAGCTTCAGGTTTAGCTTGTGGAGAGTTGATTAGTTGAAGATTTCTCCTCCTTCTCTTTGAATATAGTTTTGGCCTAATCTAGGGAGTGTAAGGAAGTGAGTTTTTCATGCATGAAACATGATAGAAACCATGACATAGTTGAAAGAACAAGGTTTTTACAAAGAAAATCACTTCTTGCCATTTTATCTATGCATTTCGGCCAGATCAATAGGGAGAGCTAGAGATGTAATTTGATAATTTTGAGGCCATATTTGGAATATTCTTCATGAAGAATTGCAAGGAATAGAGGTATTATTCATCATTTTTGAGCTAGGAATGAATTTTTGAAGAATTAGGGTTTAATTATGTCCAAATTGAGAATTATTAGGAATTTAAATTGTGGGAGTCATCTAATGGCTCCATTTGGATAGGTTATTGATATTTAACATGTTATACATGTTGTATAGATGAAATTAAGCCCAACATCAGATTAGGGAACCACTTGAATTCAAGCCAATTACAAGCTAAAGTAAAGGTAGTGATTATGTATATTTATGTTAAATCATGTATTTAATGTCTTTGCATTCTTTGCCATGCTTGATTCGTGATTTGAGACTAAAATGAATGTTATATAATGCTTGGAATGGTTATGGCCATATTGAATTCCTTACTTGAATTACCAAGGTTTAGGACCTATGTTGTCCATGGCTATATTAATGTAAGGTGAAGACTTGATAAGGGATTTGCTGTATATTATACATAATTGCTACTAAGATTATCCCAAAACCTTACCTCTTTTCCCATGACTCACCATGAATAGGTACAAGAGCTCTAATGGACAAAGGAAAGGAGAAAGAGTGAATGTGAATTGTTATTTGTGCCTTACTTTTGTATGAAGTTGTAAAATACCGAATATTATGTTTATGTTGTAGAAAATGTATGAGAATTTCTAGTTTTGGATTTTGTGATATGAAGTTATGTTATACCAAGTTTCATGCCAAAATAAGTTCATGTGCATGGGTTTTACAAGAAAATTGCAATATATATTGAAATAGAGCTTTTTCTGGATATATCTATTTAGTTTGTCCCTGTTCTATACTTAGCATGATATTAGGTTTCTGCGATTTTTATGCCAAATGGAGGACATCTCAAGATTTAAAATGACACCTAATTCACTCTATTTGGAGTCATGTAGAAAACATTATGATTTTTCGAAGTTAAGGCATAGATGCTAGAATTTGCAGAAAGACTAAATAACAGGGGAAATTTGGCGAATTAAACTGTATTAATTGGCTCAATGAATGCATCTAGAATTATTTTTCTCATGTAAAGGATTTAAACATATTTAAGTGAACACTTGAATCACCTCAAAAGGGTTTTTTTAGAATCAGTTATGAATTTGTCAAAGTTGGTCAAAAATCTGAAAAATGCCATATGAACAGTAATTCGAGAAAAAGAAAAAGTATTTTGTGATTTTTTAATCTTCTAATGATTCAAATACATGAGAAATGATTCCAAATTGCATGTTTTCAAGCATAATTAAGTATAAAAGTAAGTTGTGACAAAATGAGAGCCATGGCCTAAGTATTAGTGTAACCTTTGGCCAGGTGTATTAGTGTGAGATGAGCTTAGTGATGTCCCGAAATCAGTCTTCACTGACTATTGGAAGGGAGTCTCCTATATGAAATGTCCTGTTATAACAATAGTTTATGGTTCTAGTAGTGTGTGAGGGAGAACATGCATACCATTCATTTGCATTACATTGCACCATGTGCACGATTGTGTGGATTAGTATATATGTATTACTTGTGGTTGTCCTGGTTACTGAGATTTTGTCTCATACCCCTTTCCCATGAACTAATATTTTAGGTGAAGGTTTTGGTACTAGTTCGGAGAAGACTCTAGTAGTAGTCTCGGACTTGGGAATATTCAAGTCATGGTGGTATATGTGTATTGTTTATGTACGCGTTATGCTAAGTAGGATAGTGTGTTTGAAACCTATATGATAACAATGATGTTGTGATGATGATGGATGTAGAATATGGATGTTGATGAATGATCTATGATGGTAATGATGATGATGCAATATGGTTGGTGTGGTGAAGACATGGAATTGAGTATGGGTCATTAGCATTGGTACATGAAGTTGAGAGTTGAATTGGTTGTATGTGTGAGCCCAAAAGGGAATTTGGGTCATGTGTGTGAGTTTTGGGCATATAGCCCATTATGTGAATTTGGGGTTCAAGAGGGTCGAATCTTAGAGGAATAATTCCTTTGAGGTGAAACCTCTTTAGATAAGTTGGTTGAATCAATTAAGACCTGTATGAATGGTCCATAATGGTCAAATTGCTTTTACTGGCAACTGGAAGAGGTTTATGTGACTTTTGGTCAAAAAGTGGTTAAAATGGTGTCGAGTGTCCAAAATTTCCATACTTAGATGGATTTGTGTGAAACTAGTGTCTATGGATAGATTGGGATAAGAGTAGCTTGTAGGAGTTGAAATCAGGTCAATTAGAGGTCAGAACATGAAGTTATGCTCATCAAAAGTTCGCCCAAAAAATTACCAATTTTGTTGATATGGGAACTGATGATGGCACCATGGTGCCAGAAGCTTGGCCATAGTGCCAAGCTCTACTGCCTCATTCAGGCTGTGATGCTACTATAGTAGGCTATGACCCTGGCACTATTTTGGGTGTTTTGGTGTTCTTCTACTGCTTTAATGTTTTAGGAGTTAAAGTCAAGGTGTTCTGGTTTAGTTTGGTCAGTTTTCGAAATTTTTGGTCAAGATTGAAGGTGTATTGGTGTAAGTGTTACATATATATTCTGTTAGAACATTCAAAATCAAATCAAATAAGTATGGACTCAAGAAATATCCTTAATGTAAACCTATCCTTATAGGAAAGTCATTTGTCTCACATCCAGGAGTTCTCACACTTGTTGTTGTCCCCCTATATATATTCTTTATGGCTCGAATAGAAACCATATGAACACCTCTCTTCTCCATTGCTTTCCACAATACGTCTTTTGGTACTTTATCATAGACTTTTTCCAAATTAATGAAAACTACATGCAAGTCTCTCTCTTTATGCCAATATCTTTCAATCAAATCCCTTAATAAATAAGTAGCCTCTATTGCAGACCGTCCTAACATGAATCCAAATTGGCATGTCACTTAATGATGTTAAAGAAAAAAAATACTTGTGCATAAACTTCAACATAACACAGACTTTCTCAGTGATGATGCTTTACAATAACAATACCCCTATCATATTTCTACCCTAGTTTCCATTATTGGAGTCATCTTCGCAGACTATTTTTTTTACGACAAAGAAACCCTAACTAGTGGAGCCCAGCCACCCCTAAGGGTAAAGCCTAACTACCAGTTGTGTAAAATCGGAATATAAACCAAACCCACAGTAGCTCTGACTAAGTCAATCAAGCTATTCAACTTGATAGTTTGAGTGTCTCTTTTAAGTGCAAGTTCTATATACCGGATCAAGGGATCAAGTGGGTTCGAATCCATGATACCTTGCTTTGCAAGGAGAGGCTTCGTGTCACACCTTAATCTTATGAACCATTTACTATTCATTATTAGTAGTTTAGGTTCCAATTAAATATATTTGGAAGCAAATTTGGGCCAAATTCAAAAATTCCAAAAATTTACCAAAAGTCACTATTCATTTGGTAAATATAAAAATTTGGCTAAACTTTGAAAAATCATAACTAATTCTAGAAAAATCATTTAAGGGTGGTTCAAATTGCTAAATTCATCTCTTAAAATACTCTATAAGGAAAAATATTAATTTGTCATTTTATTCGGTAGATTGCTACAGTAAATTTCATGAATGTACTTACAATTTTACCCTAATTTTTTCAAATTTCATTCCCTAAAATTCCATAATACCATACTTTCAATGGTAGTCACATAACACATATAAAATTGATCCAAAACATACTTTTATTCATCATTGAGGAATCACACATAATTTACATAATTGTGACATAAAAGGTCATTATACTTGATATTACATAAGTATCCAAAATACCCTTCC